>JAAGEH010000452.1:16908784-16995598 GCA_011751065.1 Lasiurus cinereus
GGGCACCAGGCCTCGGGGAGCTGGGGATGCCTGTCCCCAGGCCGGCGGCACTGAGACGCTCGGGGTGGTGCCCAGGGCAGCTCGGGCCATCGCCGCCCTCTTCCCTCACCCTCCATCCCTCGGTCACTGTCTTCAGGCAGCCGCCAGCTGGCCCAGGACCCGGCGGAACTGCTGAGTGCTATGGCCCAGCTCCTTAACCCTGTCCACCATGTCCTGGGCAGCGGTGGGCGAGGGGTACTGCAGGGCAGCAGCTTTGGTGGTGGCCACGATGCCACGCAGGAGGTCGCACAGTAGGTTGCTGTAGTGAGTCACCTGGCTGCGGACGTCGGCCGCCTTGGCCTGCCGCGACAGCGTGTCCCCGATGAACACCAGCTTGTGGGCGCTGAGGATGACGAACTTGCTGTGCGCCACGAAGATCTTGGGCGGCTGGTTGGTGGCCACGGCGGTGAAGAAGGCGTCCACGGCGTTGGTGAGCGTGGTCAGGTTGGCCTCGCACTGCTCCAGGTAGAAGAGCAGCAGCTGCCGGTCCGAGGGCCCCAGGCTGCCTGTCCGCCCCGGGGCCAGGGACTGGGCCGCCGTCCAGTTGGTCAGGTCGTGGTCGATGGGCCGGGTCACCTCTTGCTCCAGCCGCTCAAACTGCTTCAGCTGCGGAGAGGGAAGGCAGAGTGAGACGCGGCCACAGAGCAGGGGGGCTCAGGGGGCAGCGCGTGGACTCAGCAGCAGCGGGGACAGGCCTCCTGTCCTACGGGCAGAGCATGTTCTAGAGATTCCCCAGGTAACTTCCACCCGCCTCATTGGTGACTCCATGTCCGTCACTCTTTAAAATGCCACAAGGAGAGACACGGAGAACAACTGAGTGCCGGTGAGGACGAGGGACATCACTCCTGTCTGGGTGCTGCTCTCTGATCAGTCAGAGCTAATGGTGGGAAACTAAGTGATGGGTACGCTCTCTAATGCCCTGTGAATTTATAAATATTCCAAAATGAAAAGTAAAAAAAACACCACATTCTTCTTAACATACACAACACAAGAAGACTTAATGCACCCAGCAGAGAACCTTATGGGTGATATTTCTGTGTTTATTCTGTGCTAGTCTAGGTTTTAATTTTTCTTATCTTCATAATCAGAATAAAACTCCCTTAGTTTCAATAATGTTATATGACCTTTAAACATAATCTATGAGGACTGTTTAATGCCATGGAAAAACTCGTGAGATAAAAGCACATGTAATTGTTCACAAAGCACCGTGTTAAGCACGCCTCTGGGTAACCGGCTTCTTTTTCCTGCTTTCTTATACTTTTCTGTAAGGTCACTCTAAAACAGTGGTTCTCAACCTTCCTAATGCCGTGACCCTTTAATACAGTTCATGTTGTGGTGACCCCCAACCATAAAATTATTGCTACTTCATAACTAATTTTGCTACTATTATGAATCATAATGTAAGTATCTGTTTTCCAACGTCTTAGGCGACCCCTGTGAAAGTGTCGTTCAACCCCCAAAGGGGTCGCGACCCACAGGTTGAGAACCGCTGCTCTAAAACGTCCACCACGCTTTCTCTGCTGGTGTCAGCCCAGCAAATGCCAGGGGCCAGGGTGCTGTGCAGTGGCACCACGCTTTCTCTGCTGGTGTCAGCCCGGCAAACGCAGGGGGCAGGATGCCGTGCAGTGCGTGGCTGGGAGGCCCGGGCTCAGCTCCCGGGCGGCTCTGACAGATAAGCAGCTTTAGCTGAAGCAGCGGCTGTCCCGTCCTCACCTGCTGCAGCTCCAGCTGGCCCTTCCCCTGCCGCATGATGTTGCCCTTTTCCAGCAGCTCCTTCTGAGTCTTCTCAAACTCTTCCTTCCCCTGGAGGGGAGACAAGGACGGGGCTGAGCCAGGACCCCACAGACCAGGAGGGGGCGCAGCGAGAAGAGTGGCCACCAGGTGGCGCTGCACACTGCATCAGGCTTGCACGGAGGCCACCAGGCCCAAGGTGGGGTCAGCTTCCAGAGGAAGCAGCCCTCGGGGCCTCTTCCAGCACAGGAAGGGATGGGCATACTCCATGTGGCCAAGGCCGGCCTCCCTACCCTCGTTCCAGGGCCAGAAGTCACATCCATGCCCATCCCCTAGGCATACAGAGCCTGCCCACCTGTCCCTGACCCCTGGGCCTGTCCTCTGCCAGAGCTCAGCCTGGAATGCTGAGACCACCTGGCCGGCAGCCCGGTCTCTGCTCAGAGAACCACCTTCCCATCACCTTGCGTGTTCCCTCTTGCCTAGAAGTATCTTTGTCTTTGCTTATTTCAGGCCCCATCTCCCCGAGCAGAACAGCCACCTCTGCCCTGGTCAGCTGCAGGACGCCATGACAAGGATGTGTTAGCCCCAAGGCCCGAGGTGGGGAGAGGAATGGGCTTCTGGGGGCCCTCTGGCTTGGAAGCTCAAAGGGAAAGAAGGACAAGGGACCCACCGAGGCGCTCCTGGGCCAAATCCTCCTTTGGCCACAAAAGCCCTTGGTGAGGGTGAGGGTCCCACGACAGGGGTGGAACCATCAGAGCTCAGAGGACCGGGGAACCGGGCAGGCGGGCACCCACCTGCAGGTGAACATAGTCGTAATCTTCCATCCAGCCACCCTCACTGTTCTCGTACTGCCCATCTGGGGAGTCCTGGGAGGTGAACTTGGGGGGTGAGGGCAGGGGCCGGGACTGGATACTGCTGGCCTTGTCGGTGGGGATGGGGTGCAGGGAGCCGCCCCCCTCGGGCCCTGAGACAGGGGCCTTGGTCCGTCGGAAGAGCAGCGAGGCATTGCCATGCAAGAAGGACGCCAGCTGCTTGGCATCCTCGGGCACAGCCCGCGAGCAGGCCACCAGGCGGTCCAGGTCTTCGGAAGTGGCCCCAGGGCCCCCTCGGCTGCTGTCAAAGGTCTGGCCGTGGGCCATCAAGGCCTGGTACACGTCCTCCATCTTCTGCAGCTGCCGGCTAAGCTTGGCGTTCAGTGTGCGGTCAGAGGTGTGGGCAGAGTTGCCCACGGCGCTGCGGGCAAACTCCAGCAGCTCATGGACGGCCGCCTGGACAGCGGCTACGGCAGCCCGCAGGTCCTGTGCCGGGGGCTCCTGAGGCTCCGTGGTGCCGTGCCAGCCGCCACTCCGGCCGGCACTGCCTGCCACGTCCAGGAGGTGGGTGACGGTGGCGCTCACCCCCTGCTGCAGCCGGGTCAGGGCCTCCACAGCCACCTCCAGCTCCAGGGGCTCGCGGCCCGGCACCGGTGCCTCCAGCGAGGAGGCCGACTGGCTGCTGCGGGTGCTGCCCGTGCTGGAGGCGGACAGGCGCTTGGCGTCAGCTGGGGCCTCCCGCTCGGCCGCGGGCGGCACCACGTACACACCGTCGTCGGCCGCGCCATCGGCCCCCTCGGGAGGAAGAGCCCGCTCGCGGGGCACGTCGTAGAGGGTGCCGGGGCCAGGCCGCCGCAAGCCCGGGGGCACGTCGTAGATGTCGGGAGCGGGGGGTGGCACGTCGTACACATCCTCGGCGGGTGACGGGTCCGGGGGCGGTGCAGCGAGGACCAGTGGGTGGCGGGCTGGGTCAAAGGGCTTGGCCTTGGCGAAGGCCGGGGGCACGTCGTAGGTTTCTTCACGCAGCAGTGGGCCGTCAGGGACGTCCTTGCTCACGGACGGGGGAACATCGTACACCTGCGGGGCCAAAGGCTGGTCAGGGCTGCCCGCCCCTCTGCCCACCGGAAGCCGAGGGAGGACCAGCCGCAGCCCGGCGCCGTTCACCACCATTCAGTCCACACGGGTACGGTGAAGCGCCCGACTCGGGGGCCAGACCTGAGCTCAACATCCTGGCCCCACTGCGTGACCTAAGATGGCTAACTGCTCAGGGTTATAAAGTTAATTCACTGTGTAGCTTCAAATACTCCGTGGGAGATCAGTTATCACATCCCCTACCACCACCACCACCACCACCACCACCACCACCACCATCACTACCATCGTCACCACCATCACCACCACCACCACCATCATCACTACCACCGTCACCACCACCGTCACCACCACCGTCACCACCACCGTCACCACCACCACCATCATCACTACCACCGCCATCATCACTACCACCGTCACCACCGTCACCACCACCACCACCATCACCACCACCACCACCACTGCCGCTTGTGTATTCCCTACTCTGGGCAGGTAGTTGGCTGAGCTATCTGTGTATTATAGTCAGGGTGACGACACCTTGGCTTGTGCCTGATGCCCCTCTTTATTACTGGACCCCCTTTTGCTCTCAGGAGTGTTGAGTCTGGTGACAGGCTCTGTGGTCACCTTGCGGATACCGTGTGTTCCCCTCACACCATGAAGAAGGCCCTCCACGTGGCCTTTGACAGCCAAAGACGCTGAGGCTCAGGAGGACCCATCACAGAGTGAGGGAGGGCAGAGCTGGGTCTGGAGTCGGGTCTCTGGATGTCCCCACGCCCGCGCACAGTCACAGTCACACCCAGACCCGAGCTCAGTCAGACCAGCCAGTGAGGCCAGCACCGCCTGCTCACCGCGTGGTGGCTGGATGGCGGCAGGCTCTTCTCCACACTGGGGGGGCACATCGTACACGTCCAGCGATGGGTCCCAGCCATTGGGACCCTTGACAGCCATGGGAGGGGTGTCATAGACCTGGGGCAGAAAAGTGCAGTGAGACAGGGGCCAGGGCCTCCTGAGGGATGGGAAGAGCAGAACCCAGAGCCACCTACCCCGGCCAGGGCGGGGAAAGCCACTCCAGCCGAGTCACTCACACACACACACACACACACACACACACCGCCCCCAAAGAGCAGAAACCAGAGCCACCTACCCGGCCAGGGCGGGGAAAGCCACTCCTCCCTGAGCAGGGCCAGCCGTCACCCCCACCCAGCAGGCAGGCACCTACCTCCTGGCTGTACTGGCTGGGAAGCCCGCGAACAGGGGGCACGTCGTAGATGTCCTGGGGCCCCGGGCCCAGCAGGTGGCGCGGAATGTCGTACTCGTCCTGCTCTGGCTGGGAGGCCTCGAACACGTAGCCCTGCCCCACACGGGTGGGCACCACCACCTACGGACAGACGGCCAATGGTCACCATCAGCCCTGGAAGCCAGCCTCCAGGGTCCACGCTCGGGTCCTCAGGGAGAATCCACTCCCTGGGAGGTGGCTGAGACACACAGAGGTGGGGGGAGGGGTCCCCAAGAGTGGGCTCAGAGGCCACTCAGAGGCAAGGGCATTCTCATCCCCTTGCACTCTCTGCCCTTCCTTCAATGCCGCGCTCTGCCGGGAAACCAGGAGAAGCAAGTGGCCTCTGCACCTGGGTGAGCAGTTTCGGAAGAGGGTGCCTATGGGCTGGGAGCGGAGGGGCCACCGGGAGCGGGGTGCCTCTGCCTCAGGACACCTCCCAGTTGCATGCTCCTAGGGAAGTCTGCCCACGAGGGGTTGCCCTGACTGCAGGACCAAGCAGCCACCTCTCAGATCCCGTACAAATGGAGTGTGGAGCCAGGCTGGGCCCACAGGAGGTGGCCTGCACCAGATCCCAACACTCAAAGCCTGGGGCCTCCGAGGAGCTGGCGGCCTGGCAGAGCAGCAAGCAGCGCCCGCCCTCTATTCCCCCCACAGCACATCTTGGGGAGACCCCCGAGGACAGGCCCAGTAGGGACTCCCAGACCTCAGGGCCAGTTCTCAAGCAGCTGGAGTGAGAGGAGCCAAGACTAGAACCAAGACTGCCACCCCCACCCCCAGGGCCCCGAGACCCCACTCACTCACCCGAACAGGTAACACCGGCCCGGAGAGGGGGCCAGCCCCTCCCGCTCCCTGGTGCCTGTCCCTGGTCCCCGGGTCCGGAGCCGCAGGCTGCCCACAGCCCTTCATGTCGGCACCGGGCCTGGGAGGCAGTGCCGGGCACGCAGCCTTCTGCCCACAGGCACCCTGGCCTGTGGGAGGGTCAGTCTGAGGGACAGGCTGGCAGATCTCCTAGGCCAGCTCAGGGCACGCCTCCCCAGGGCTGCTGGCTCCGATCTTCTGCTGACAGAAAGGCCTTTTGTTCCCTAATCAAAAGGGACATCTGGGAGGGGGTTGACTCGGGCCCTCCCCACACACATCCCTGGCAGGAGAGCTGAGGCAAGGCCGGCCCTCAGGCTCACGGCCCCGGAATCCCGTGTCCATGCTGGGCTAGGCCTCACGCACGGGCGGCCGCCACCAGAGCAGTGTCTCCCCCAGAAGTGCAGGCACCAGCGCTCATCGGCCCGGCCTGGCAGAGCCTCCTGCTCCTGCATACCCTTGCCCGCCTCCCTCCTGGGCGGCAAGCAACACTGGGCTCCTGGGCAGGCTCCCGTTGGCTGCTGGGGCGGCCTCCATGGGGTTTCCCGCCCACTGTCCCCCACCCGGCGTGTCTGGAAGTGGAGCTGGCAGCCCTCCCCAGACTCATCTCCCTCCTTGAGCCCCAGACTTGAGTCTCCTCCAGTGCTATTTTTAGACACCGGGACCTGCCAGCAGCAGGGCAGGCAGGCGGCGGGCGGGAGCTGGCGGGACGTGGCAGGTTGGCGGGGCCTGGAGACAAAGCCTGAGGTGTCTCGAGGCCCTGCTGGCCTCCAAAAGGCAGGTGGGGACCAGGCCTCATGAAGAGGGGTGTGCACCTCGCCCCCACTCCAGTCTCCCACAGATGGATGACACAGGGCAGCAGTGCAGGCAGGAGGGCTCTGGGGACCAGACCCGAGCCCCGGGCAGCTTGCCACGCCTGTGGCTGAGCTGGTGACAGTAAGCAGCCATGTTGGCCAGCTTAAGTTCTGGTAGAAAAAACGGTAAGGCAGCTGCCATGGGGAAAAGCTCATTAGGGAAACCAGCTCTCCGGAGAGCTGCTGAGCCACCTAATCGCAGGCCGCCCGGCTCTGCACCTGGGCCCCATTAGCAGGACCTGAGGCCCCCAGGGTGGGGGAAAACACAGACCCCAATCCCAGACCACGTGCTCTCAGGCACATCTGAACAGTGCCAGACAGACACCCGCATACCCACTGCCAGATGCACACCCGAAGACAGACAACCAGGCAGGGCATCTGCAGGGCAGGATTGAGACATGACACTAACGGCTTCCAAGACCCAGTGACATGGGACGGGCCACCTGCCCAGGGACCCGGCCACCGCAAGGCAGCCGGCTGCCAGTCTCTCCCATCTGCAAACGGGTCACTGGGTCACGTGGCCCAGGCTGACTGGCCTGGCACAGCCCCACTCCACCTGCCTCTGGAAGCAGGTTTCCTCCTCTGAGAAATGGAGCAATACTGGACGGAGCACACGGCCACCTAACCTCTCATCGAGAGTGAGGGACAAACCTGGCATGGGTCCCCTTGCTTCTGGCACCCCCATGGCCCGGCACCAGGAGCCTGGGGAGATGAAGCTCCCGAAAGGAACAGAACTGAGCTCAGCTGTGTCTCCCCGGTGCCTGAGCCAGAGCCACAGCTGTTCCCTTAGGCACAGCTGCGGCCCCTGACCCAGAGGCACTCCCCCAAGAGTGACCTCACAAAACACCCCTCCCCCTGGGGGCCTCTCCCCTTCTGCCCTCAGCCTCCTAAGGCCACGCCTCTGCCCAAATGGTGCTGACACCTGGTGTGGCCCTGACCTCCCCCAACCAAAGTCCTGGCAGGGTTCTCCCTGGACCAGGGCTACTTCCCAACCTTGTGAGGGGTGGGCGAGGCTATGGAAGCACAACCCTGAAACGTGGACACAAATGCCACACACCAAGGTGTCCTCACCTGGCTGTGTGTCAGACACACATATGTCAGAAACTGCCTAGAGCCCGCCCATGGGGGGGCAACAGAGCAAATCCAGGGCCGTAGTCACAATCATGTTTAGGGACTCAACAAAATGCTATCTGATATTGGGTTTACTACCTCAAAATGCAAAAGTATGTGCACAAATCTGTGAAAGATGAATAGAGTACGCTAGACAAAACATGCCAAAATCTCCCAGTGATCACCTCGACGGGGGCATCTCCTATCTAGACTTTTCAGACATTACCCATTTTTTATGACAAACAAGCTTCACTTTCATGATCATAAAAGAGAAGCAGATGTACTCAAGGCTGCCCAGGTCAGGAGCAATGAGGTTTCTTGGGGGAGGGCCACTGGGCTCAGCCAGGCGAGCCCAGAAGCAGACTGAGAGCAAGTCTCACCAAGGGGAGGGGAACAGAACCCATGACCAACACCTGGTCTCACTGCTGCCGCCTGATGCGGCAAAGATGAGGGAAGGGGAAAGGTATGCCTCCCTGGGGTGTGGGGGGGGGGAGAGGGGGGAGGAGGCAGGGAGGGAGGGAGGGAGGGAGAGAGAATTATGGCCTGCCCCAAGGCTCACCAGCTAGGAACTGCTCCCTGCTACTACTTCCTGCTAAAGCTACCTGGAAGCAGCCTAATCTAGGCCATCCCAGGCCACACCGCCCATCTCTGGCCAGAGGGCTGAAGGACCAGGAAGTGGGAGCCAGTGATCCAGGGTTCCCCGGTAGCCAGTCATTGGACACCTTCTGCCAGCCAGCCAATGACCTCCAGGAAGGTCTCCTGGCTGCTAAGCTCCATCCTGTGGGCAGGGGCAAGCCTCCCACCTCCGCTGGGCTGGCTCTGAGGACAGAGGCTCAGAGCTGCGGACTGAGTCTCCTCGGCTGCTGCCTCTCCAAACACAGGCGGCCCTGGGCCCAGGGAAGCTGACCCAGCAGAGCCCGGTTGCTGTGCCCACTGCCCATCCTCTCCCACCAGGGCCTCCGAGTCGCATCACGTGCTGGGGTCTCTCTGAGGAGGGACAAGCTGAGGAGCTGGAGCTGGGAAGGCTGTAAGGGCCTCTCTGCTGTGTGGGCTCCGCACCATTTCTCAGGGTCCTCCTGCGTGAGCTGTAAAGGCTGAACTATCATGGAGGAGACAGGAGAGCTGGGTGTGGCCACTTTGTCCCCCAAGTCCGTGGGCCTTCCATTTCCAGGCCTCAGGAAACTCCACTCCCCGATTCCTGAAGGGATGTGTGCATGAGAAGACCTAGGCCAAAGGGGAGAATACGCTGCTCCTGACTCAGCCCAAAGCAGCCAGTGGGGCCTGGCCTCTCCTTCCTTCGGGCAGACAGACTGGGGAGGGTTGGGGCCTTGTCCCCTGGCCCAACGTCCCACAGGCAACAGCTCACAAGAGGCTTGAACCGGATTCTCTCTCAGGACGACCCTGCGCTGGCAATCCCATAGGCAATATTCTCCCCTCTGTGAAGAAGTTAAAACAGGTCACCTGTAGGTGCCTGCAGGCCCACCAACATGCCCCGAAAGAGAAGGGCAACTATGGAGCCAGGGACGGCCAGATGTGCTCTACTCCCACCCACGGGACTGAACCCCCGCCCCAGAACCCCCAGGCACAAGGCGATGACTGGCCTCTCCCTTTGTCCCTTCTTCCTTTCCTGCTCACCAGGAGGTAGCCATGCTGGTTAGAGCTCACAAGGCAACTTCCCTGGCCCATGAGACTCAAGCCCTACCTCGACAATGTCAGAGCATCAAGACAGAAGGAGCCATGGCCCCTGACAGGCAGAGGGGCTGTGTCAGGCCTGCACTGCTCATTCCCAAACTGAGCATGCGAGAACAACCCTCTCCTTTCGTTCAATCCATTCTTTTGGGTTTTCAGCCACACTCCCCTAACTGCTGCACTGCACTCCATGCTGGGTTTCTCCCCTTCAAGTGCCACCTACACTCCCAACCCTCCTTCCCTTTCCTGGGTCCCCTGCCCCTGCCTGGGCCCCTCAATGCTCCCATACCCTCTGCTCTCTGGGCAGAATGACTTAACTAGAATATGGGTTGAGCAGGTCACTTCCACTCAAAACCCCCCCTCTTCAGGAAAGCATCGGGGTCTTAGGTGGCACCAGGCCCCTGGGAGTCTGTCCCCAGCCTGTTGCTCTGGCATCACCAGCCAAGCCTTAACTGCCAACCCAGAATACAGAGACTTTCCACACCTCCAGGCCTTTGACCGGCTGCACCCTTCCACTGGCGTTTGTTTGTCTGAAGTTCACCTCACGGTCCAAGGCCAGTCAGCTCTCTCCTCTCCAGGCCGGCCCCGCCTGCTCACACCCATCAGCAGCAACAGAATGACCACACCCCCCAAACAATCACCTCCCAAATACACAGCCACTGCGGGAGCCCCAGAGAATCCAAGGGTGTTTAGCTGTGCCCTGCTGTGCCCAGAAACCAGGGTCTGGGCGAAACCCTCCAGGAGGGCTGCCCAGCCATGCCAGGGTGGCCTTACCTTTGGCGGTGGCTTTGTCCCCTCCCAGCTCCGTGCATCCATGGAGGGAGGAACCTGGTAGATGTCAAGCCCCATCCCAGCGGAAGGCGGCACCTGGTAAATGTCCTGGGCGGAGTTGCCAGGCCCCGGAGGCACCTGGTAAAGGTCTGGGGCCGGGCTGGGGAAGGGGTGATGGGGCATCTGCTTTGAGAATGTGGCTGTCTGCTTGGCCGGGGGAGACTGGAACTGTGGGCTGGGCCCCGGGGCTTGGTAGAGCCCCTGTTGGGTCTTGCTGGGGGTGGGCACCAAGTAGATACTGTCGGACTGCGGTGGGTACGTGACAGGCAGCATAGGCGTGTACTGGGCGGCCGGGTTGTGGAGGCCGGGCTGGGGCGGGGTCAAAGGGGCAGGCGGGCCGGGGCCGGGCCCCGCAGGCTTCTTGTCGTGCATGCCCACCAGGATCTTGAGGCGGTTCCCGGGCACGATGCCTTGGCGCCCATGCAGCGAGCAGAGCCACCAGCCGTCCAGGCCCTGGGTGTCCCGCTCCAGCACCGTCATGATATCGCCCTTGCGGAAGGAGAGCTCATCCGGGGACTCGGCCACGTTGTCATAGAGGGCTTTGGCCAGCACGTTCTGGGGAGAGAGGACACAGGGGGCATGAGGATGTGCGCGGAGGACTCGGCGGCCTGCCCCTCACCCACGCCGCTTCAGGTCAGGGGAAACGTCCGGTGTTGGCCCTGGGAAAGGAACTAAGTAAAGTGTGGCACAGTCCCGGGGCCTGTGACTCCACGAACCCCAGCAGAAAGGCCCAGCTGATCTTGGCATTTTTTCCAAATGGGCCTGGATAGCACCTCCAAACCCTCCCAACCACAGCCACCACCTACACGCCAGGGAGGGCACTCAAGATGCTCTTCAAAACCACTCCCAAAGTCATGCTGCAGCCTGGACCAGCACTGGGAGAGCGGCCATAATGACAATAATGGCCACCAGGCTCTGCGAAGAAAACAGGATGTACACCCTCCCTGCAGGGTCCTGCTGGCCCACCAGCGCAATCAGCCCAGAGGGAAAAACAAACACCGTGGGGAGGGGAGGGGAGCGGGACAAAACCGTCATCGGTGCGAAAATGCCCACACACCTAGAAGATTGTAACTGTGAGAATGAGAAGTCAAAGAACGGATTTCACACGATAACAACAAAAGCTACAAGTTATCCAGCCTGCAGGAGGCCTCAGAGGCAGGAATGTTTACTTTCTGTCAAAGGGCTCAAGAACAAACGTGAGTAAGGGGAAACATGCACCCCGTTCATGATGGGATGACTAAGCGATATAAAAAGCCAATCAGCCCAAGCTTGCTTAATGAATGATGATTACAATCACAGGGCCAGCACAAACTTTTTTTAAAAAATGTTTTGCAGAGAGGAAGGGAAAGGGATAGAGAATTAGAAACATCGATGAGAGAGAGACATCGATCAGCCGCCTCCTGCACGCCCCCTACAGGGGATGTGCCCGCAACCAGGATACATGCCCTTGACCGGAATTGAACCTGGGACCCCTCAGTCGCAGGCCGACGCTCTCTCCACTGAGCCAAACCAGTTTTGGCTGGTGAGGCATCTAACCAAACAAAAATAATTCTTCTAGAATTAGAGGGAGGAAAAGAAGTCTACAAATAGGCAGGTTAATTCTGAAAATAAACACCAAGGGCACTCTCCTGGCCAGCTGTGAGAGCCTGCCACAGCTCCAACCAGGGAGTGGCCTGGGAGCGGAGGGCGGGGACAGGACTCAGGAAAGAGGAGGCTGCACCGTAAGTGATATTGGGAGGAAAACTCCATGTCAACACCTGCCTCACATTATAAATAAAGGGCAATTAGAGACCTAAACGTGAAGTGCATAACTCTAGAACTAATAAAAGAAAAAATTGTGGGAGAATACCTTTGTGCTATGAAAAAAATATAAAACAAAACCTCAAAAACAAAGACCCCAAAAGCACAAAATGTAAGGTGACAAAAACAAAAACAGACAGGGTGACAGGTCACCAAATGACAAGAGTGATTAATGTAGAATCCGGAGGTGCTCCTACAAATCAGTAAGAAAGAAGGTAAGAACACTCACAGAAAACCAACAAAATACAAGGAGTGACTTTTCCAAAGGGGAAAACTGAATGGCCAAGACCCCCAAAGAATGCTCAGGGTGCAGCCAGCACATCGGGACACATCTGCAACTCTGCTGTGTGCCAGCAGGTGCCAGGTGTCTGGGTGAGGCCTGTTGGCCACACCCTCCTGAGGTAAGAGTCGAGTCCTTTACTGTAAATGTTATAAACATCTACAAAACCACCCCATGAATTTTTCACAGCTTCTTACCCAGGAGATTCCAGACACATTACGTTAGCATGGGTGCTTCTGGAAGAGGGACAGGAAGGAGAGAGCATCAGGAGTAAGTGAGGAAAATACAGCAGAGCCAGGAACGACAGCACTCCAGCCCCCTCCTCCTGCTGCAATCCTCTGCTGATCTGCACAGCCACCAACACTGCTGGGTCCGCCAGTCAGCAAACTCTCCCAGAGCAGGGGCAGCGCCCCAGGCAGAGGCCCTGGGGGAAGCGGTAGGGCCAGAGGTAGGCCATAGCACCAGTGACTGAGTGGCAGACCCGGGACCTCACTGTGACCAACAAAATATGGAGATGCACATCTCATATGTTCTGAGGGGCAGAAGACCTGGGGGTCGGGAGGCCCTGAGTTTTTAGCCCTTGGCCCCTGATGCGGCTACTCCCTTGCACAGGTGCCAGGCTCAGGCTGGGCCCAGAGATATCACAGAAGGTCCCACCCCCACCGCGGGGCCAAGGTCACTTCCAAGGAGCTAAGGAGGCACCTGGGGGAGGAAGGCCTGGGCCTTCGAGGGCAGCAGAGAGCTTGGCAGGGCGCAGCAGAGGCCAGGCTCACACCCAGCGGGAAGCCAGGTCTGTGGAGAGGACAGCACCAGGCCAGCGGGGCTTCAGCTCCACCAGCGAGGCCTCAGCTCTGGTCACTCTGAGTCCTGGGGTTTGAGGACACAGAGCCTGGTCTAGAGCCTTGACTAAGTGCAGGCTCCTCGCCAGCACTCCACCTGCGCGGAGTCCAGCAGGAGCAGCAATGCCAGGCAGAAGGAAGAGCCACAGCCGCACAGGCAGGAACAGGAAGTGGGAGCCTGGGCCCTGGAGCAGAGGCCAGTGAGGGTGAGGCCCAGCCAAGCCCCTCTCCGCACTCCGTACCTGCATCCGGGAGAAGCAAGGACCCTGTGAGCTCCGTGCCCACTGCTGCCACACGGGTTAGGGCAGAGGCCTGAGCATCATCCAGGTGACCACTGGGAAGGCCTGGGCGGCACGTGCCCCAGGACGGCATGCTCAGACCCCGGGAGCCCCCTTCCTCAGAGCAGCTCACAGGTTCCCGCCCAGAAAGGGCAGCGGCAGGAAAACTGGGAGCCACGAGTGGCAAGACCCGGGGGAGAGCCAGTCAAGGTAGGCAGCTCAGAGCTCAGGGCGGGCAGAGCCAGAGGATCCGCCAGCACCCAGATGGGCACCGGGCGGAGGCCCCTGGAACTGCTGCCGCTGCCCGGTCCACACAGAGATCGCCATAGTCACAAGCGCACGGAAGTGTCAATTACGGCTCCATGAACCTTCACTCCAACTTAAACAACAGGGAGAGGGAAGAACAACAATGTTAATATTTGCGATGACTGGGAGGTGTTTTCTCTCCCTGATTTTCAGAGTTTTTCAGTTTGTATTTGATGAGCATTTCTTGGCTTTGGGGTTAAAACAACACACGTCCTGAAAAAGAAGACAGTGGGCTCCCTCCTAGGCTCCAAGCAGGACAGGACCGAGGAGCTGAAACAGGCAGAGGCGCCCCGGGAGGAGGCAGGGGGAGGGCTGGGCTGCAGCCCACCGGGCTCCAGGGCCCCATCCCAGGCTGCCTTTAAGAAAAGTAAGTTTCCCAAATATGGTCTGCAGCTTGCCTCAGGGAATCACATCCCTTCAGAGGACAGGATACACACACACACACACACACAGTGCCCCTCCCCCAGTGACCCCAGAATACAGAGCCACCCCCACTGGGTCCCCCCAGTCCGTCCTGGTGACCACAGGAAGTGCCAGCAGAGTGAGTCACAGGAAAATTCCCCTCTGGCCGAGTCAGAGGAGGCGGGGTACAGAGAGAGGGGACTGCCCCTAGGAGGCCCCTCACCTCTCAGGAGAAGGGCAAGCCAGGGGAAGGCTAGCAGATGGGCCTCCACCAGGTCCCCCAGACAGGGCTGGGCACTCAGAGAGGCTGAAGGGCTCTGCTCCGTGCAAGGTCCGGGGAGCGAGGGAAGGGAAAGCACAGAGTCCACCAGGGCCCCTGAAGCTACTGGCACCTCCTGTGCAAGGGTGGCCAACCTCACCCCTCAGAGTGAGGTACCCAACTGTGGCTGTAATTGTACAGCCTGGGGCGGCTGAGCCAGGCTGGGAAGCACCTCTTGGGCTGGGCACGTGGCACTGGGCGCCTGGCACCAGGAGCTCCTTGCCTGTCTCAGCTGGTGCCTCTGCCCAGAGCCCCAGAGGCAGCCTTCTGTGGCCTGGGCACTGCTGGCGCTAGCGCGCTCCAGCTGGCCAACGCCTCGCTCCTTTGGGTTTCTAAACCTCCCAGCAGCCCTGACACAAGCTCCTCCTTTCTTCTCTCGCAGCCACTCTGCGGCACTCAGACCAAACCTGGGTGACCTCAGGCAAACCCACTACCCTCTCTGAGCACTCAGATCCCTGTTCGGGACAACACAGGCCTAGCTAGCCCTCGCTCGATGAGGTCCTTAGCCACATGGGCCTTCCATTCCAGTGGGACAGACTGACACCAAAAAACTTGCTAGGACAGGGGGTGATCAGAGAGGGCCTCCCCAAGGAGGTGGCACTTCAGATGACTCCTGAAGAATGAAAACGAGGCAACCGTGAAACCAGCGAGGGAAGAGCACACAGGCAGCGGAGGGGCATGAGCCAAGGAACTGGAGCCGGAGAGGCCGGAGGGGACAGGGCTGTGGCCCTGGAGCGGCAGGCAGGCCAGGGCAAGTCACACCGTGGGATGAGTTGGGATGGTGCGTGGAGAGCTCAGTAACCAGCGTCCTCAGGACCCGGGGTCTGGCCCAGCTTCTGACAAGGAGCCGGCTCCCGCAGCGCTTAGCTTTCCAGCCTCCCCTGCTTCTGGGACAATCAGGTGCTTCACCCCCAAGCTCACAGAGGGCACAGCTGTGACCTCTCAGAGGGGCATCCCGCCAGAGCACTCTCCCAGTCCTGGCAGACACTGCTGGCCATCTGCGTCTGCCCTGCCCTGCGTCTCTGGCCACCACACTCCTACCTCTAGGAAACCTCTCGCTGTGTCTCCTTCAGGACATGACTAGGGTGTACTCCCTTCAGGAAGGATCCTGTGCCTCTCATTGGGCACCCGCTCACTGTTGCCTCCACCTGGAAGTACTAATACGTTTTGTTATTGCCCACTTCATGCCCCCCTACCCAGACACCCTCAGCATGGACTTCCCTCCCCTGCCAAAGCACTAGGCCTGGCCCAGGATGGGTGGACTCCGGCAGAAACCCTCCGGGCATGTGGTGTCTGGCCCTTCCTGGGAGCAGTGCGGCTTCACCGGAGGAAGCCAGGAATGCCCTCCGGAGCTCGCTTACCCAAGAGGGAGGGAGCAGAGGAGAACCCCAGCCAGGCTGGGCTGGACCTCAGGTGGGCCTTGGATGCTGGTGGTTAGGCGTCTGCGAGAACTGCAACTATCTGATGAGTATTCATGTCTCCCCCACGGCTCCACCAGCTGCCTCAGGGACGTTAGATGTGCTCTGGGTATCCCCAAACCCCAAACCTGGTGGCTGGGAGTAGTGGAGAGACATGATTGATGGGTTCTCAGTGACGACAACAAAGATGGCTGGTGCTGATTCTGTGCTGATGGCAGGGCTCTTTCGCACACTTCAATCATCTCTTTTAACCCTCGAGACACTGTGATTAATTACCCCACCGCACAGGCAGGGAAATGGAAGCACAGAACAGTTCCTCCACCTGCCCGGCTCACAGTCAGGGAGCAACAGAAGCGGATCTGGGCTGTATGACAGTGTGGAGCTGTGGTTCCTAGGGTAATGCTTCGGTTCACGGCAGCCAGGAGTGGAAATTTCACAGGTCTTTTGCTCCCTCCTGTCCCCACCTCCAAAACACAGAGACACACTCTCTCTAGCCCCCAGGGCAGGGCCTCACACACAACAGTCACTTGGGAAACACTAGTTCCCTTCATACCCAGAACCATCTCAACGTGAGCCAAGTTTATTTCTGGGATATTCTGTTTCCTTGTCTCAAGGAGTCTCTATGGCCAATGGACACAGGCCCAGTGCGTGTGCTGACTGCAGTCTATGCCCCTGGTCAGCGCCTCTCCATCCCTTTGTCCGGCCCCTGTGCTCCCAGGCTGCAACCCAGCTCTGAGAGCAGTGCCTCTCCCCTTCCCAGACACCCCCACGCTCACCTCCTTGGTGGAAGGAACTCCGGGACCAGCACCGCTAGCATCACTCCCCTAATACTCGCAGGGACAACCGAGAGGCCAGAATCTGGGTTCCAGTCCTCAGTGCCCTGGCAGCAAGGAACAAATGTGGGTGAGCCCCCGTTCCAGAGCCATCCCAAGGGGAGCATGGTTCCTGCCTGGCCTGAGGCTCCACTCTATGCCTAACACCCAGCAGCCAGAGGACAGGTCTGCAGAATGAAGGCTAAAAAGCCTTGGTCAGTAGCTCCCAGTAACAAGCCACGCCTGGCCTCGCTGCAGAGGCAATGGCAGATGCCTTCGTGTCTAGGGCCAGCTCTGGCTGGAAGCAGCCCCCGCTGCCCCCTGCCCTTGCTAGGGTGTCCTAGGTACTCTCTGGAGGAGGCTGGGCAGAGGAGAGGTGAAAAGGGAGGGCCCTCCTTGCTGCAGGGCCTCTGCAGCCCCCAACATACATGGATGGTGGGAACAGGCAGGACTGAGGCCAAAGCACCAAGAAGCCCGTGGGGTGATATAAGGGCACAACCAGCCCTACACCCTCTAGCCACTGTCAGGAGCGCCCAGCAACAAGCCACGCCTGGCCTCAGCTTGGGGATGGTCCCCAGTCTCCTTAGAATCCTCACTACTGTCCAGCTGACATGGCTCAGTGGTTGAGTGTTGGCCTGTGAACCAGGAGGTCACAGTTCCCTTCCCCGTCAGGGCACATGCCTGGGTTTTGGGCTGGATCCCCAGTGGGGGAGCATGCAGGAGGCAGCCGATAAATAATTCTCTCTCATCATTGTTTCTATTTCTCTCTCCCGCTCCTTTCCTCTCTGAAATCAATAGAAACATATTTAAAGAAGAATCCTCACCACTGCCACCTCTCCCAGAGACTCAACCCAGGCTGGCAAACCTAGACACTCGACACCATGCTGCTCTCTTTCCCAGTCACTGGGGCCTGATGGGAGGAATCACAGGTCTCTCAGCAGAGGGCTCAGCATGAGGCTGACCTTTATTTCAAGGGCAGCACCAGAGTAAGGGTAACTACTCCCAACCACAGATTTGTCATCATGGAAGGCAGAGGCAGAAAGGACAGCCTGGAGGGGAAAGCAGGATTCTCCTTACGAAGCCCTGGATTCTCCACTTTGACATCTAAAACCCCGGAGATCCCTCGCCGGTTTGACTCAGTGGATAGAATGTCAGCCTGCACACTGAAGGGTCCGGTGTTTGATTCCAGTCAAGGGCACGCCGGGTTGAGGCTTGATCCCCAGTAAGGGGCATGCAGGAGACAGTCAATCAATGATTCCCTGTCATCACTGATGTTTCTCTCTCTCTCTCCCTTCCTTTCTGAAATCAATAAAAATATATTTTAAAAAAACATTTTAAAAAAACCACATAAAACCCCGTAGAGCTCTGCCCACTCCAGTTCTAAAAGAGAGCTTTCAGCAGCCCTTCAAGCAGCACCTCTGCCGGAGCTGAAATGGAGGGGACACTATGGCACAAAAAGTGTGGTAGTCTAGCTTAAAAACAGTGCCAACTGTCTCATTTCCAGGACACACAGTGGAGATGGGATGGGAGATGGAGCCTGTCCCTCCGTCCTTCGCGCTGCTTTCGCTCCAGGTCAGTGCTTCGCCCTGCTCCTCACCCAGAGAGGGGAAGGAGTTAGGGCAGCCCCACCTCCTTGGAGGGAGAGCACCCTGCAGCCCCTTACTTGAGGGCTGGAACCCTACCCTCCACCGCACCCTCCAAGTGTGACTCCAACACTGTCCCTCACCTGTCTGAGAAGCCTCCCGGATACACATCTGGCTGGTCCTGGCTGTGGGCTCCTAGGGGGCAGGGATGGGAGTTCTCTAGGTCCAGGAGAACAGGGTTGTGGAACCTCCTAAAAACTCTGGGCCTTGGTCCATGCTGCTCAGTGGCTAGAACGCTGGCCTACACACTGAAGGATCACAGTTTAATTCCAGGTCAAGTGCATATACCTGGGTTGCAGGTTCAATTCCCACCTGGTCTTTGGAGTGTTGCCATGCTCTGCTGGGGCCACCAACTTGGTGGGGTCCCCCGGGCCTAGGGCTGTGCTTTTGTGGCCCCTTTCTGGGACCCACTGTTTTCTTTTTGGTTTGTCTTTTTTTTTTTGTAATCCTCACCCAAGGATATTTTCCCATTGATTTTTATTTTATTTTGTTTATATATACTTTTAAAAATTAATTTCAGAGAAGAAAGGAGAGAGATAGAAACATCAATGATGAGAGAGACGCACTGATCAGCTGCCTCCTGTATGTTCCCACTAGGAATCAAGCCCACCACCCCTGCATGAGCCCTGACCAGGATCAGTGACTTACTGGTTCATAGTCACCACTGATTTTTAAAAATATATATATTTTATTGATTTTTTGCAGAGATGAAGGGAGAGGGATAGAGTTAAAAACATCTATGAGAGACATTGATCAGCTGCCTCTTGCACGCCCCCTACTGGGGATGTGCCCGAAACCAAGGTACATGCTCTTGACCGGAATCGAACCTGGGACCTTTCAGTCCACAGACCAACGCTCTATCTACTGAGCCAAAACGGTTTTGGCTCGCCATTGATTTTTAGAGAGAGAAGTGAGGGAGAGAAAATGATACAGGAAGCGATAAGGGGGGGGCAGAGAGAGACATGTCTCTCTCACATCAATTGGTTGCCTCCCACCCGTGCCCAACCCACTCCTGCTCCTCCAGGACACACACACTCCTGCTCTTCTAGGTCTGTCAGCCCTGTCTCCCTGACCCCCAACATCAGTCTCCACCTGAGGGCATGCCCCAGCCTAGGCGGATGAGAAACACTCCCTACCTGGCTGAAGCCTGCATGCAGGGAAGCTCAGAGTCCCTTCCGCCTAGACCCTTCCCCATGATAGGGGTGTGGGAAAGGAAACCCCTGTTCTCAGGAGGGAGGAAGCCCCAACCTCCACTCTGGGACCTGGGATCCCAGCATCTCCCCAGCCTAATCGCCCGCGCTCCTCGCCCCCTTCCGGCGCTCCGCAAATCCGTTTCTCCGACTCCCTCAAACCGCAAGAGAGGCGGAGAGCCGGGCTGCGGACACTCAAAGCGCAGTCCGCGCCGCCCGGCGCCCCTGGACCCCGAGGCGGGACCGGGCGCAGTGCGGCCCGGGACCCCCGCTAGGACCGGCCTCCACCGCTGGTGTGTTTTGCAGGCACAGTGGGCAAAGGCCAGGAAGCGCGGTCCCCGTCCTGGAATCGGCGCGGGCGGGCGGGCGGGCGGGCCGGGTGAATCATTAACCGGCCCCAGACGGGCGCTCCTGGCACCCGACCTCTCCGCAGACACACGCACTGGCCAGCCCCAATCTCGACCCCTAACTTGGGGGGAGGACCCTCCAAAACACACGGATGGACTGACGGACGGACCAGCACCATCTCCTCGTCCAGCCGACTGGAAGGTGGCGGTCTGCGGGACCCCGGCCCCTCCTCAGGCCGAGGAAGCTGGAGCCACGGTTCCAAGGCCCAAGGTCACCCAGAAGGCGGTGGCCGCGGGAGGAGGAGGGGGAGAGCGGGCCTCCCGCCAGCAACTTTCCCGGATCCAGGAACTTTCCTGCCGGCCAGCAGCCGAGTCCAGCCGGGCTCCTTCCGACGCCCCCGAGTGCGCAGGCGCTGGGACCCTCACTCACCGCCTCCCTCGGGCCAGGCAGGGCCAGGCGGGGGCGAGTGGGTCCAGGACTTCGGACCCCAGGCGGGTCACGCCCCGCGTAAGCGCCAGTGGCCGGCGGTTCCCAGGACCCGCGGAGTCGGCAGGAAATGCCGCGCACTTCTCTCTCCCATCCGGGCGGCAGAGACAGGCAGGCAGTCCCCTCGAAAGGGAGGTACGGTATGTGGGCTCCAGCCGACACGGCATGCGCACCCCACCCGGCCGCCACACTCACCAGGTGATTCATTGTGTCCCTCTGGGCCGCCTGGGGCCCCGGCTCCGCGCAGGGACGCATGCCGAGCTGCCCGCGCCACACGCCCGCCCCGAACGTGCCCCAGGCGCCCAGGTCCAGGTCCAGGTCCGGCTGTCTCCTCCGCCACCGCGCCGGCTGCCACTGCCGCTGCCGCCACCCAGAGCGGGGGTCCCGTCTCGCTCCGCCCGCTGCGGGCCAGCCTCGCCCGGCTCCCGGCATGCCCAGCCGTGCACGCCCATTGGCCGCGGTGGCTACCCATGCAAATGAACTGCCTGCCCATAGGCGCGGGCACGAGGGGGAGTGCGCGGGGCATGCGCCGCCCAGCGGACCAACCCCCACGCCCTACCCGCACCAAGCTAAGCTCTAAGCGCTGCCGGCCAAAAGCCAGGCTTTAAGCCTAGCACCCGATGATACTGCCTTTTCTCCATCCAAACGCCCGTCTCCAGCCTATACCTTTGGGGAGTATGCGCCCCTCCTCAGAGGCCTAACCCTCTTCGGGACAGAATATCGGATTGCCCTTCTCTTCTTCCTCCTCTTCCCCCTCCTCCTCCTCCTCCTTGTACCTCTGTAGCTCTTGAAGCTTCAGCCTCAAGTTGACTTATGCCTTCCCTGCCCACCGACCCTGGGGCATTTTACAGTGCCCTTCATGCCCTCATATGCGGAGGTAATCTGAATCGGGAGGTAAAGGGGAGGGGGTCAACCCAGCTGGCAGAAACTAATAACAATAACCACCATGGCAGGGAGCCTGAGTGCCCACCATGTAAGAGCCCAAGGAAATGAGGCAGGGAGGTTGGTAACGGAGAGCCTGGGCTCACCCTGTGCTACCAGACTGCTCGAGGCTCCAGTCCCCATCCAGGGACAAGGGGCTCACCATCTCTCAACTTCTCCACTTAATTGAATCCAGCCTCCCTGAAGCATGCTCTCCCTCCCCCAAGGTCTCAGGCCTGCCCTGCGTTCTGACCTCATCCCAATCCCTTTGTCAGTCCTGTCTAGGCCTAACACACTCATCTGTTTCAGCAACATGGGAGGGGTCTGCAGGTAATGAGAGAGAAGGAAGAGCCACTACCACCCAGGGGGAAACTGAAAGTGTCCTGGTTCTCCTGAGTCCCCACTCCCTAGGCTGCAGCGCATGCGTACCCCACCCCGGCCGCCACACAGAATCAGGGTGTGCCAGCCCCTGAGCTTGGTCCAGGCTTGCACAGTGGCCTAAAGGGAGATCTAGGGTGGACCTACCCGAGAAACCATCAGTTTGGTGTCTTATCTCTGGATCCGCAGACAGGCAATATCCTGGCCACTTACTAAGTAAGGCACCATCAGGCAGCTCGCAGTGCCAGGGAAGCAGTGGAGTAGACTCGGCTTTGCCCTGCAGAGAACCCTAAGGCCTGGCCTATAAAAAATATATATATAAAGCCAATATATATCCACAGCTATCCCTGTACCTGACACACACATCTGACACCCAGGCCAGGTGTACCACCATAGGCAGGCCCTCTCCTATATGTAGTATGCAGAGGCTGAACTGAGGCAGCCAAGTTTGGCTGGTCATGGGTCCCCTGGAAAGCTCCTTAAAAAACACATTCCCAGGCTACGCCTCCAGAAAAAACATGTGATGGAACCTGAGCACCTGCATTTCCTCAAAGCTTCTTGGGGAACCACCATACAGAACTCACAGCATAAGGGATGGGTAAGGAACAGTGGGATTTGGACACAATGGGACACAGAGTCCTCCAGGAGCAAAACAAATAGGTACCACCCTATGCTCTCCCCAAGACCGGTCCCCTCGTCACCTTCAAAACAGCCCACTTCCCACAGAAGAAGAGCCAGCTCTCAGAGAAACACTGCCTAGAGCAGCCGTCGCTAACCAAGTGGTCCACTGACCACGGGTGGTCCGTGAGGTCCAAAAGGTTAGTGACCGCTGGCCTAGGCATCCCCTCCTGCGTATTCCCAACAGCTGTGCCCCAAAGTCAGACAAGAAGCTGTGGCCCCCCCTAAACTCTGACTCCATTCCCAGGTCCCAAAGGAGCAGATCAAAGCCAACTGGGTCATGCATGAACATTTGTCTGGAGGGAGTCTTAGGTTTTCCCCAGGCCAGCACTCCTGTGGGGTGAGAGGTGGGGAGCAGGCCTGTCCTGCAGGCAGGAGGTCTCTGCAGGGATAGGCTGGGACACCAAAGCCCTGGCCCTCAACTCTGCCTAGATGGCTGAGGGAGAGAGGAGTGCTGGCTGGGAGCAAGGGAACAGGAGAAAGAGACCCTCTGGTCTCTGGGGCTGGATTAAAGCAGCTCCGGGGGCGGGGCTGCTGGGGGGGGGGAGTGGGGGAAGGGAACCAGCTCAGGCTCAGGCATTTCAAAAATTTGCTCCTTTTCCACTTAAGCTCCCTCCCCCCAGCCTTTGCCTCCCAGAATGGCATTTCCGCTTTGGAATCAAGGCGCTAGGATCTGTGCCGACTGTACAAGAAGGAGGGGAAGAGGAATGCTCCTTCCCAGGCCTACGCGGGAGGGACATGGAGGACAGGACCCACTGGGCGAGCTATGGCTGTGGTGTATCATGTAGAGGGGAGCAGACCCTCCTGGGCTGACAGCCCCCGACAGCTTCCGTGGAGCCCTGAGCTAAGGCTCTATGATCACACGCTCATTTCATGCTCACAGCAATTCTGCAAAACAGGCTTCGCAATTGGCCCCATTTTCCAGATGAAGAGGGTAAGACCCAGTTTACAGCCCTTTTGCCCCATCCCAAGGCTTCCAGGCACAGAGGGGACAGCTGGTAACCAGGGAAGAGGAGGTGGGGCTGCCAAACAGCAGTCACCTGAGGACAGGGCAGGAAAGGAATCAAAAGGCAGGGGCACTCGGGCTCAGAAAGCCAAGGACCCGGTGGCATTCAGAGATCCAAAGGACAGGCAGCTGAGTACTAGGGCCCATTACTACCGACCCCCCTCCCCTCACACACACACACTGAGGTTCAATAGGAAGGAGAGCAGCCACTCTAATGAGGAGGAGAGTGGGGAGGTGGTGCATGAAGATGCAGGAGCGCTGCCCAGGCACCGGCACTCTCCCAGGCGGTTGTCAGCCACCCAGGAGAGCCTGGCATGTCCACAGGCTGAGGATGAGCTCAGAGGCTGGAGGGGAATGTCACCAATCCCTCCCACTGGGGCCTGGAGTAGAGCTACCTGTACAGGGAACAAGGTGGGCCCAGCACATGGGGACACTGGTTCTCATCTGTCCATTACAGTGTCCACGGTGAGGGGTGAGTGGCTGCTGATCCCAGACCCTAAGTGGGAAGAAGAACTTGGGATCCAGCTCCCATTCTCTGGGCTTTCTGGGTCTTACTCTTCAGGTCAGACCCACTACACTATGAACAATTCTTGCTTTAGGTTCCACAATGTCTGCGGCAGCATTTATAATTGTAAACCAAGGAGTGGGGCATCCCCTAAATGACCAATTATAGGGGACAGGTAAGGCAACCTCTCCATGGAATACTGTGCAGCTACAGGATGGCCTCTTTCAAAGACTAACATCAAACAAGACCATGCCTATGACAATGGGAAGTGAAGAGAGCGGGCTCAAAGGGCTTGCAGAGTGATGCAGGCAGCCCCTTCCCCTCCTAAAGCTCTGGTCTTCCCAGCAGCACAGAAGGGTGGCTGAAGGGGTCAGCGGATGGCTGACTCTCAGAGTAACAGCAGGAAAGCATTTCCTGAGACCGGAAGTGAGTGCCGCCAGCCCCGGGGACAGGAAGAAATGATATATCTGAAGGGCCACAGGGTATCGGATTCAGCCTTCGCCCTGGGCTGGCCACTCACCTTGCAAGCTCAAAACCAGCCTTCGAGCTGGAGCCAGCTCTGCCTGGATGAGGGTGTCAAGGGAGCGCTGTTGGCGGCCTGGAGGAGAGATGAGCCCAGCTGCATCAAGAACTGCCCTCCAACACACAGCCCGACATGGTCCTCGCTGCCAGCCTGAGGGCCAGGACAGAGCTACCACTACCCAGAAGCTCAGAGACGGGTAGGGCCGGGCTCAGGTCACACTGCCAGGAAGCAGAGAGCTACACCCATAACCCAGCTACCCAGGCGTGTTCCCATGGAAAAGCATCCAGGTGACCCCACACAGAGCCGAGCAGGCACTCTTAGGGCGGATGTTCCAGCTGTCAGCCATAAAGAGCTTTCCTAGCCTCCCCCGACCTTTGAGGGTGGAGTAACCAACCGCTGTTCATTTGTCATTAGAGTGGAGACTCTGACTGCAGGGCGGTGGGCGGCCCCCACAGCCCGGAGCCAAATCTCTCGCCAGTTACCTCTTACTGGGGCAGGGGCCTCTGGTCCTTAGTCTGCCATTCCCTTCTGCACCCCCCAGGCCAGTCCCAGAGATGTAGGTGCAGGGGCAGGGGCAGGGCCAGGACAAAAGGTGTGAGGATAGAGTGATCGATCAGGTGCAGAGACAAAGTGGGGGACGGGGAGGGGACCTGGGTTTGGCAGAGGACAGACTGGCCTCCCAGATCCAGGCCTGGATTCCAGAAAATCCAGTACCCTCACCTTCCTGCACTTCTTTCCCTCCACACTTGGGCTCTTTCAAGGAACTGGAACTCTTTCAGCTGCTTTTCTCATTTGAAAATTAAAGCTCAGCAGGGGAACCTATAGGGAGGTGCCTGCTTCAGAAAGGGGCCCAGGTGCTCTCTGCCCAACTCAAGGTGCTGACTCTGGTACCCTCAGTCCCCCTTTCTCCTCTGCAGCCCCCTCTTCCACTCTCCAGGCGGGGGAGCTTCCTGGGTGCTGTCAGGCAGGCGAGAGCTCTCCTATCCTAATGAGAATGAGAAGGCTGGGGCCTGGGTGCACTTGCCCTTCTCCTTGGCACTGGGATACACACCTGCCGTCCTCACCCTCAATACTGCCTGGACGGAGAATCAGGCTGGCAGAAGAAGCAGGGGTGGGGGGAGACAGAGGCTGGGTCCTGGCTGAAGGAAAGAAGGGTGGGATAAATTGGGGCATCAAGATAAGCCCCTGTCCTCAGGGAGAAAGCTTAGCTGCTGGTGGCTGCTGGGCTTGGGGTGACAGCCCGGGCAGGCAGGGACAGGGTGTGGTCAAGAAGCTGGGCTCCAGCCCGCCATCTGCTCTTGCTTCTCCCCATAGCAACCAGCACAGCACATCAGGGCAGTCAGAGGGGGGTGACTTCACATGCCATCTGCTGTCCCCTCACCCCCAAGCCTGCTTCTGTAGGAGCACAGCCACAGAGACCCACGGAGACCTACAAAGACCCGCAGAGATGTGCAGAGGGCAGAACAGTGCTGCCCAGCCACATAGCTGCGATAGGTATTGTCACAGGAGGGGGCTCTGAGGGCTGGGGGAGCACTGGAGTGAGCATCCAGGAAGGAGTGCATCCAGAGCTAAGGCAGGCACGGGGAGGCACTGTTTGTTCTCCCTCCTCAGGCCACACTGTAGAGCAAACCACCTGAGCCTGCTCCACCTACAGAGAAAGGCTCAGTTTGCCCCAGGAGATGACATTAAAGATCCCAGCCCCCCAGCCCATCAAGCAGCTTTCAGAGCCTCGGTTTGTGCATTTGTTAAGTGTAACCCAGTGGTTCCCAACGTGGGGCACACATCCACGGGGGGCAATTTAACTTTTAAGGGGGGCAATTCGAGAATAAGTTATTAACAGTGAATTTTTTTCATTTCTTATGGTTCTAGGGGCCTCATATATAGTATATAAATATATATTGTGACATATTTTTGCATTTTAGTTCTCTATTATGTTTTTTGAAACTTTATTTGCTATTTTCCATATCATTTCATATTATTATTATTTTTTAAACAATTTCTTAATGATTTCTTCCTCAGTCCTTCAACTGTCCTTTTGTTCTTTTATTTTCCTTTCATAGGTGCCATGTTCTTTGGAAGTGTGTTCAGATCCAGTTAATGGCCTTTTAGGCTTCCTCCACATGAATAGGAGTTGATTTTTTAAAATAATGCTATATAATAAAAGGCTAATAAGCAACGGCAGAACAACCAAACAACCGGTTGCTATGATGTGTACTGACCACCAGGGGCGCACAGGGAACATGGTGGGTGTCTGCCATGGCAAGATGGTGGAGTAGGTGAGCAGGGGTGCCAGACCAAGGCAGGATGCTGGTCACTGTCACTGAGGTGAGCCTCTGGTGGTTACTGAAAATTCTTTGCTCCCCGTGCAGTGGTCCCACCTGGCACTCACACTTGCTGCCAATGCTGACCCTGCTCCCACCCACTGCCAGTGCCTGGTGCTGGCCCTAATTGCTCGATGCTGTCAGCAGGTGTGAGTGGAGGCTGCTGGCCCTGATCACTCCTCAGGGCTTCTCCGCCTCCCCCTGCTCCTGAGGGGCAATCAGGGCAGCAGCCACTGTTTGCACCCACTGGTGCTGGCCTTGCTCACACCTGCTGCTGGCACCAGCCCCAATCGCTCCATGCCTTCAGCAGGTATAAGCGGGGCCAGTGCCATGAGTGCATGGAAATGGAGACGGCAGGAGCAGAGCTACTAGCAGACGGGACCGGGGTCGTGGAGGGAGGGGCCATGGTGGGAAGGGCTGGGTGGGGGCTCGGAGGATGGGCTGAGACCCACCCCTGTGCCTATCACAGCCTCGTGGCCCATAGTTCCTTTCAAGATGCGCGAATTCGTGCACTGGTCCCCTAGTAAGAATTATATGTCACAGGGGGGCATCAGGATTTTAGAGATGCTTAGGTGAAGTATGGCCAAAAAAAGGTTGGGAACCACTAGTTAACCACTGCCAGCATCCCTGTCTATCACCAGGCCATCGGACAGAGCATGTGCATGATGCACAGTGGTACCCTGGTGTCAGCAGCACATCCCTCTCCTGCCCATCACACATCAGCCCCACCCTGCCAGGCACCAGGGGGCAGGGGTGTTCTCCACTGAGCCCTGCTCTCCCAGCCCCTGTTCTGGTGCTCTTAGCTGCTCCTAGTGCCTGCCCCCAAGAACAAAACCTCAAGGGAGGCTCTGAGATAGAATCTTTCTGCAGAGCCCTACTGCTCCAGATCCAGAGCCAATGCAGGGGGTGGCAGGCCAGGTCTCCCCTGGGCGTGTGGGGGTGGGGAGTGGCTGGTTGCAGGCTCTATCACGTAATTAGTGTGCTGGTCATTCCTCTCACAGGATATTGCTGCCTGGAAACACCTACACTCCAGGGTATGGGAGGCATGAACAAGGGCACACCTGTGGTGGTCAGGGATCTGAAGGAGAACAGCAGAGAGCACAGGGATGGCAGTGAGGACTATTTTATACAAAGTGCCTGGGATAGCGAGGAAGGCCTCCCTGAAGAGGTGGCATCTGAGTAGATGTGTAAATCTTTGGCTAAGGCTTATTCTGCAGAAAAAAGTAATAGTAAACTAAAGATTTGTAAAAATAAGACAGGCAACTCAAACACATAAGGTGCTTTCCCCCATAAGCACCCTGGGAAGAGGGTTGCCAAACTCCCTCCGTGTGAAGAGTGGAGCTTCAAGCGTTAGGGACACAGGGAGTGGCTCCCAAGCAATCCCCTCACCCTTCCCCCCACCCCACCCCCACCTGGGCTTCTTGAGTGGCTGGGCCTCCCAGGGTTGAAGCAGGAGCACCCAGAAGTATCTACCTGCTGGGGCATCTTGGCAGGCAGCCAGGGACAAAGAGGAGGGAGCCCAGGAATCTGGGAGGGGGGAGGGATTCAGTCAGCTCTCAGGAAGGCCTCCATCCTCTCCTACCTCTGGAGTGGAAAGGGGCCCAGGAGAAACACAGGTAATTCAAAACATAAGGCGCTTCCCCACACAAGCAACCGGGAAGAGGGTTTCCAAACCTGGACAGCTGGGAGGGCTGTGAACAGCAAGGTGTTCACACCACTTTCTGAGCCAGCACAGAGCAGGGGATGCAGGACTTGGTGGCACAAACTCCCTGGCCATGCCTCAAGGCACACATATTAGTAAAATAGGGACAACACTAGTGTTTCAGGACTTAAAGATACATAGCATACAAAAACTAGAGGCAGATATTGATCAGCAAGAGAATGGGCAAATATATAAATTCATATTCATAAATGGGACTGAGATAGGTGCACCAGGGAGCCAGCAACAAAAAGAGAACTTCTACACAGCACATGGATGAAAATCTCAAAATCATTATGCTGAATTGAAGAAGGCAGACTCCAAAGACCATACTACTATATATGCTTCCACCTATATAAAGTTCAAGAGCAGGTGAATCTAAGCCATGATGAGAGAAATCACAATACTGGTCACCTTACAGGGGACAGGGGACACTTGACTATAAAGGGCGATACTTAGAGCCCTGGCTAGGGTGGCTCAGTTAGTTGGAGCATCGCTGAATACTACAAAAGGTTGCAGGTTCAATTCCCAGTCAGGGCACATGTCAAAGTTTCAGATCTGAATCCGATGGGACGTGTACGATGTTTCTCTCTCTCTCTCTCTCTCTCTCTCTCTCTCTCTCTCTCTCTCTCTTTCTCTCTCTCTCTCTCCCTCTCTCCCTCTCTCCCTCTCTTTAAAATCAGTAAGCATATCCTTAGGTGAGGATTTTAAAAAAGGGATACTTGCAAACTTTCTGAGATGATGGAGACGTTATCTGGATTTGATTGATGGGGTCTACATTAGTCAAAATTCATCCAACTGTATAGCTAACATCTGTCCATTTCACTACATGGAAAATCTACCTTGGTAGAAGAGTTTCAACTGGTAAAAATAAAACAAAGCACAGAGAAAAAATACATAGTATTAAGGATACCAAAAATAGATAATGCAATCCTGAACCCATCTGACTGCCAGGGAGCTTAAAGCTAAATTCCCCATACACTACACAGGTTCTGGATCTTTTGATGACCCCAGACTATTTGTGTCCTTCACTATAATCTGCTTCAAATCCTTCTCGGAACTTGGTGGGTTTTAAATAATATAAAATGACTGAAAAGCCTTCTCAGCCTCTAATCCCCTTTAGAAAAGGGATTAATTTTAGAGCCAAACCTTGTGACCATCTCTCCTGCCAGAATGGACATCCACTGCCACCTCTTCTGAGGTCCCCACCATGTCCCCGCCATTTTCCTTTTCTTGAAGAGGAGACACTTGCCCAGCAAACAGTGACTAAGAGTAAGCTGAAGAAACGATGGGTTTGAGGAGGATGCAGGCAAAGCCAGCAGCTATGAGGAAGCCAGGTCTAGGCTGGGAGGACAATGAGCACAAAGAGGGAAGAGGACAGGCATAGGTGCAGCGGTTCTTAGGGAGCACAAACTTATGCTCAGGATAGGAAGTGGGGGTCAGTAGGTGCCACCATCACAGCTTGGCACCCACTTGCCTCACCTGCAGGCATAAACCCCTCCATTAAGGTATTGAAACCCACTTCAAGGGTGCTCTCCTTCCCACCGAGGGCCCTCCCCCACTCTTACTGCAGGCTGCTGCAGACCACATTTGACAGGCCTGCACCTCCCCGGTGGCTTCTATCGCCTGCAATTCACTCTGTCGGTGGGGTGAGATCAAGCAAGGCCCACTCATGGCTTATTCAGGACTTGAAAGGCAGGGGTTCAGCAGGCAGGTGGGGGCAGGGGAGAGGCCAGGGTCATCCCACCACTAAGGCCTTGGTGAGAACCACACCCACCAAACAGAAAGGGGTACTGGAGGCAGCCTGGGGCAGGCCATGGAGAATCGTGCTGGAGCCGGGAGGGGGGCTTGATCACTGCACCAGCCAGCAGGGCAGGGTAAGGATGATAACCTCAACCACAGTAGCTGCTATGACTGATTAGCCTCTTATTAAGTACTTTCTGCAACCCTTGCCAAGTTCTCCCAAAACCCCAAGAGCTCAGCGCCGTCCACGTCTCCATAATACAGAGCACACCACGGGCTCAGAAACTCACTCGGTGTAGGTGACCCGGCACCATTCATTCTAGAACTCCTGCCCTCAAGCCACCCACCCTCCTCCCCAACTAGAGCAACCTCTCTGGGGATGCCACTCAGCCTTCCTAACAAGGCTTCCGGGACAGCAGCTGACATGCCAGCTCTCTGCACAAGGACACAGCCACCTGTCTGTGGGGACTCCTCAGTGCTCCCAAGACCACATCCTTGGCAGGCAGGCAGGGCAAACTGGGGCAGAGGCAGAGAGAGAGAGGAGCTGGGCAGGCCTGGATCCTACCCGAAGGAGGCTGACAGCAACCAAATGACCCCGACAATAAAGGCACAATCACAGAGGGGGGTCCCGGAGGGCTTCCCAGGGCAACGCCCTCAGCCTGAGCACTCAAGAGTGAGCAGGGCGACCTGGTGAGCAGGCAGCAGCTGGAGATCACTCCCTGCAGAGGGAGGGCACAGAGCCAAGCTGGTAGGAAGAGGGGATGTGGCAGGAAGGGCATGCCTTGTGCTTTGGAGTCTGAATGAGGACTTTGGAGCTGGACATTGCCTCTTCGGAGCCATCCTACCAGGCTCCAGTCGTCCAGAGCCTGGCTGCCCAGGCCAGTGCCCCCTCACTCCCTGCCCAGCTCCCCAATCACAGCACTGGCTGGCACAGAGCCAAGCACAAGGGGCCCGGATCGCTGGCAGAGGTTCAACCGGGTGCCAGGCCTGGCCCTGATCTCCATCGACCACTACTGGCGCTGCACAGGGCTACACCCACCCGCTGCACAGCCCTGGCAAGCTGCTTCGTCTCCCAGGGGTGCTGAAGGGGTTACACAAACGCATGCTTGCAAAGCCACAGCAGAGGGTCGGTCTCTCAGCAGACTTGGCCTCTGTGGACAGCTCAACAAGCCACAATCCCCACAATTAGAGAGGCCACGCAGGACGATGCTCACTTTTTGGCGCTGGATCCTGCCAAACTTTGTTCCCCCCTGGTTCTGTCTCCCAGTGGCCATGCGACCCTGGCAAGACACAGGTCCTGCCTGAGCGTGTGAAGCCCTGAGCCCAGCACCTGGCACACAGGTCACTCTCCACACGTCAGCACCTTCACTCCTTGAAAGAACCCATCCCTCAATAAAGGGACAGAGGAGGAGCTGGAATGGATGAGCCCATTTCACAGGCAGGAAATGAGTCAGGAACGGACAGCAGGGAATTTAGCTACAAGCTGGAAGTTGGCCTCTCACCCTCTCACCAGACAGTGCCAGGGGGCAGCCAGCACCTTGTCATCCCTAAACACCAATCATGCCAGTGCCTGCCGGAGGGTTTGAGGTGGGTGGCAGAGCTGTTTTCCTTTCAAATGCTTCCTGCCTACCCAGAGGCAGGAGACCAGCCTGGGGCACCCGGTGGGCATGCTGAAGAGGAAGGCAGATGTCAGAGTCCCAGCCAGAAGTGTCTCCAGAGGGAGCTGAGCCCAGGAAGGAGCACTGCACAGGGAGTCAGAAGGACCCTGTGTGCCTTCCCCTCTCTGGGACCTAGACCCTATGCAGGTCAAATGACAGCGAGACCAGCTGACTCCTGGAGGGTCCTCCTGCTCAAGTCACTCCTGGCTCAGCCTAGGCCGTCCCAGCCTCTTCTCTCCCCATCATCACCTCCCATTTCATTCTGAAGCATCTTGTAATTTCCGCGGGCCAAAGTGCCTGCGTCAGCCATCCAGGAAAAGACTGCCCAAATGAACGGGTGTGCTTAAAACCCAAATGTGTCCATCCATGAGTACCACACGGGAAGTCACCATTCTGGGTTCCAAAAGCAGGGCTTGAGCAAGCTGCTTGCCTGGCAGCCTTCAAGGGGCCTCACCACTTAGCAGCACATGAAAGCAATTTTCCGAACATTTCATGGTTGCTCCAAAAATGAATTTCTCCTCCCGGCCCCACCAGCTGACACATTTCCCAAGGCCCCAGGAGAGAGCCAGGGTGATCTGACAGCCCTGCCACAGAGGGGACAGGCGCTGAGACCCCTGCAGAGTCCCTGGGGGCTGTGGCTGCAGGCAGGAGGGTGGGAAGTGATTTGGAGCTGGCCACAGTGTGGACAGGCCAAGCAGACCCGGGCTGCAGGGTCTTCACAGCAGTGCCCACAGCAGTGCCCGTCTGTCCAAGTCCTAACCAGGCCCTGGCCTTCCCTCTCTTGTTACAGATGGGTCCACCAAGGTACGCAGCCCAGGAAGGCTGCCCAAAGTCCTGTAAGGCAAGGGTCTGGGTGCCATCCTCTGCTGTGACTGTGGACAACTAAACCAAATCCAGGGCAGACCTCCCAAATGGAGGCCCCTCCAGGCTCTGAGTGACCCAAGTCCCATTCCCTGAGACCCAGGCCCTCAAACAGGCGCAGGTGGTCTGCCTCGTCCCTCCGGCCAGCGCCCGCAGGGTCCTCGCAGGGCCCCAGAAAAGACCCGGGGCCTTGCAGGAAAGCACAGCAGGAGAGAAGGGCTTGGCAGGCGTGTTCTGTCTGTCTTTCTTTTGATGAGGCAATTATGCTCCGAACCAGAATAAATTGGGGGTGGGGGCGATTCACATCAGCACTGTCTGGAAGCCTTAATTTTTTCATCTGCAACTCTGCATTACCACTTCTGGAGGCGGGCAGGAGCTCAGCTCTTTAATTCCATAATAACAATTCTTTGCACTTACACAGCATCTCTCCTCCAGGAACCTCTATGGTGGTTAATTACCAGGCCACTGGCCCTGCCAGGAAGCCCCAACTGCCTGCCTCACCATAAGGACGGGGTCCCCCGGGTGAGGAGCAGTCCCAGAAACCAGGCCGGGTGGACAGGCATTCCTGCCCCTCGCCCCATGCTGTCAGAGGGAAAGCCCCGACTTCAGGGAAACGATGGCTGGAGGCCACAGCTTTCCAGCCTGCAGACAGCCGCCCTCCCTCCGGTGCTGGCCCCAGCTCAGCCTGTCCATCTGCAAAGCAGGCCGGGGCCTGCACCTGGCCCAGGTGCCTGGGGGTGGCTAGCATCACTTGCCACCCTCAGAGGGGGTGGGGTGGGGGGTGCGATGCTTCCAGATGCGCGGGCCAGAGAGTGGAGTCTTTGGGCCTGGAGGCTGCCCAAGCTCGCCTGCCTGCGGGGCCAGGAAGAGGGAGTGTCAGGAGAGAGGAGGGGCCCCCAGGTGGGGAGGGAGGAAGGGAACGGGTCCTGCGGAGGAGAACTTCCCAGGACAGTGAGCGCAGCGGCCGCTGGAGATGGGGGCGGCGGGGCGGGGGGCGGGAACGGCTGGCACGGAACCCCACCCAGCCCGGCCGCCCGGGGGGACGCGTGTCTCCGGAGAGGTCCGGGCGGCGCCAGGCCGGGCTCTGCCGAGGGCAGCCATCCCTGCGGGACACCACAGACCCCCTCAGCGGCCCCCGCGGTCCTGGACGGGGGCTCCCGAGAGCCGCAGCCTCTCCCCACGGGCCTGGCCTCCCGGTGGGAGTCCGGGGGGGTGGGGGGCGCAGCACGGGCTCCCCCGGACCCAGCGGTCTCAGGGGCCAACAAAGAGCCCCTTAGCCCGGCCGCCCGGGCTCTCCCGGCACAGCACGGAGCACGGCGGTTCTCCCGGAGGAGGACGGGAAGAAAGGCAGCGGCGGAGCGGTCGGCTTGGGGAGCCGCCCCAAGCTGCCCCCGACACGCGGTCCGAGAACCCGGAGCAGCAGCCCCCGCCCGGGAGCCCCGCGCACTGGGCCCGCCGCGGGCGGCGCGAGGGGGCAGGCCGGGGCGGCCGACGCGGCGGCCGGTACTCACCGGCACGGACATCTTGGCCGCCCTCCCGGGCCGGGGGCAGCGGGGCCGGGGCAGCGGCGCCGACAGGCCGCGGGTCCGCTCCGCCCGCCGCTCACCGCGCCGGCGCGGGGTCCGGCTCCGGGTGCCCGTGGGCCCTGCGCTCCCCGCGGCCGGACGGTCCGGCGGCTGCGGCCCACGCAGCGCATGCGCCTCGCGTGCCACACCCCTCCTCCCGGCTCCTCCGCCAGGGCCGTGTTAAAGGCAAGGACCGCAGACCCCGGCATTTTTCTGTCGGCCCAACGAGGCTCGGAGGCTGGGTCACCTCCCTTTACCCACCTTTCCCTTCGCCAGTCTTTTCCCATCGCACCATCTCCTCTGTGCCCACCCGGCTGGGGAGGTCAGGACCCTCACCCCCTGCTCTGCCCAGCCCGGGGGTCTGGCCGGGCTCCCAGTCCTGGTACATGTCAGCAGAGCAGGGCTCCTGGACACCCTGCTCACCGCCCCGCTGAGAGCCCAGAGACCCAGGTGACCCCCCCACCCAGGGCCCTTCTGCCCGCTCTGGGCTCGCCCAGGGCCTGTGTCGGGAGGATGAGTGAGCACCACGGTCAAGGTTCGGGGGGCCAGGGCCCGGCAGCCCATCCAGAGGAGGACAGACAGCTGGTTCTGTGAGGCTGGCAGCAGACTCGGCTCCCGAGGGCAGACAGAGAGCTCCAGCCCTCCCCGCCCCCCCAGGAAATGTGGAGGGGCAGGTGCCCGGGGGACAGGCTCTTTTGTCTGCTGGGAGGGCAGGGCCAGGAAGCCCCAGGGGTTGAACAGAGGGAGGAAGCAAGGGCAGGTCTGGCCCTCAGCTTCCACATGTCAAAACCCGCCATTAGTAGGTCGCCCAGTGGACTTGAAGCCTCCCAGCCTTCTTCCCCAAGAGCTGGGCCTGGCTTTGTCTTTCCCCGAGGGTTCCCTCACAGTGGCCACCAGCAACCAGGGGTACAGGATGTGCAAGAAAGGGGGAAACTGAGGCCCGCCACAGGGCCCCGGGCCCAATTCTCAGGTCGGTGAAGTAGGGTCCCTTACTGCTCCAATGAGGAGGGTGGCCCCTTGAGTGGAGGCTCCAAATTGTGCACCTCAGTTTCCCTAGTCCAGTGCTTGGCAAGGCATAGCTGGAGGGAGCAGGGCCACAGGGAGCAGAGAGGGCTCTGGGCTGACAGCTGCCACCTTTTCAAAGGGCTCTCTGTGTGTGTCTGGCAGGCAGCCCTGCCCGTGCCCACCCGCCTGTGTCCAGCTGGCATGAGGGCTCCTGAGCTGGGAACAGCAGCTCGGCCTGGTGCCTAGGCTCCCAGCCACAGGCACCCACTGTCTCAGTGGCCTCAGAGGCCACCCTGACCCCTCCCTTACTGAGCCTGCCTTGCCTCCTTTCTCTCCTACTTTGCTGGATTCTTTTTAAAATATATATATTGTATTAATTTCAGAGAGGAAGAGAGAAGGAGAGACAGAATCATTGATCAGCTGCCTCTTGCATGTCTCCCACATTGGGGATCAAGCTCATAGTCTGGGCATGTGCCCTGACCAGGAATTGAACCGTGACCTCCTGGTCCAAAAATCAACACTCAACCACTGAGCCATGCCAGCTGAGCTTGGCTGGATTCTTTTTTTTTTTAATTTTTTTTATATTTTATTCATTTTTTACAGAGAGGAAGGGAGAGGGATAGAGAGTTAGAAACATCAATGAGAGAGAGACATCGATCAACTGCCTCCTGCATGCTCCCCACTGGGGATGTGCTGGCAACCAAGGTACATGCCCTTGACTGGAATCGAACCTGGGACCTTTCAGTCTGCAGGCCCACGCTCTATCCACTGAGCCAAACCGGTTTTGGCTTGGCTGGATTCTTACCACTCTTATTTCTTCTCCCATTTCTTTAGGCTCTACAGCAGCGGTTCTCAACTTGTGGGTCGCGACCCACAGGTTGAAAACTGCTAGCAAGGTTGCCTAAGACCATCGGAAAACAGATATTTACATTATGATTCATAACAGTAGCAAAATTACAGTTATGAAGTAGCAACGAAAATAATTTTATGATTGGGGGTCACCATAACATGAGGAACTGTATTAAAAAGTCACAGCATTAAAAAAGGTTGAGAACCACTGTTCTGGGGCCTCATGAATAGCAGATCACACCAGAAGCAGCAGCTGTACTGCTGGAATAGGCCACCGCACCCTCAGAGGGTCCTTGAGGGCTCACCAGGGGCCTAGGGAGACAGGGGTTACAGTTGTTCCTGGCCCTGGGAGGGAAGGGAATTTGGACACAGCCACCCAGTAAGTCTGGGCAGAGATAAACTTTATACCTAGCTCTCTGGCCGCTGTCCCCTGGGCCTTGCAGTGTCTAGGGGCGGCTCCTTTTCCTCCTCCCCACCCCAGGGTAACCATGCACCTTTGGCAGAGTAGCCCCTGGCCTAGGAGAGAGCAGTGAGTCTTCAGAGGCACCTGGGGGCACGGCAATACTCCGACATTAGCCTGGAGCCTATGTCACCTCGGATGAGCCAACGTTGACACATCCTTGTTGCCTAATGCCACGCTCTGTGCAGGTTACCTTAGTTGTTCCTCACTGTCTTTTGTCTGTTCCAAGATCTACCCAGGATCCCACATTACATGTACTCACCATGTCTCCTTAGGCTCCTCTAGGCTGTGGCCATTTCCCAGAGTTTCCTTACTTTTAATGACCTTGACCGTTTTGAGGAACACTGGTCAGGGATACTTTAGACCGTCCCCCCATTGGGATTTGTCTGATGTATTGCTCAAGGTTAGGTGTGACTTTTTGGGGAGGAAGAGCCCAGAGGTAAAATGCCATTCTCATCACATGATGTCAAGGGTACATCTCAAGATTTATTGCCGCTGTTGTTGACCTTGATTACCTGGCTGATAGAGTGTTTGTCAGGCAGGTTTCTCCACTATAAGGTGACTTTCTGCCTCTACTTGTACTTTGGAAGGAGGGGTTATGCTCTACCTTCCTGAGGACACAGTTTCTACATAAATTATTTTAATTACTCCGTATTGGCAATTTGTGTCTTCTCTATTTATTTATCCAATCATTTCTTTGTATCAGGGTGAACTCATGGATGTTTATTTTACACTTAGGATTAGAATCCCATATTGCTTCATCTTCTTGCTCAAAGTGTTCCTGCGTTGGTTATTGCGAGTTCTTTCCGCTGGTAAGTAAGATTTTTCAAGAGAAGCTAGAAATCCAGATTGTTTTATAAAATCTCTGGATTTGAAACGCTCAGTGAGTGAGCCAAACTAAATGCTTGGGCCAGGCAGCTCTGGGCTCTGGAGTCGTTACGTGCTTGGAATCCTGCTCTACTGCTTGCGCTGAATGACCTTATGCCTGAGCTAACTTGCCTGGGGCTCAGTTTCCTCCTCTGTGGAATGGGAGGATAAAAGTCTGGGTGCTGGAGGGGATTCCATTGAAGGACTCAGGTAAAGTTTGGGGCACTGAACTGGACGCAGAATCCTTGCTCATTAAACATTATTGCCACCCATGAGCCAGGTGGAGTTAGGCAACTCCCTATGGAGGGCAAGGCTTGAGTTCGTTTTGGGGAGGCCTAAGAGGGACACTTCAGGGTTGGGAGTGACCAGTGGGACCCTGGGAGCTCTGGAGTGGATGAAGATGGGGATACCTACCCCAACCCTGGGTTTCAACATGACACTTTTTAAAAAATATATTTCATTGATTTTTCACAGAGAGGAAGGAAGAGGGATAGAGAGTTAGAAACATCTGTGAGAGGCACATCGATCAGCCACCTCCCGCACGCCCCCCAATGGGGACGTGCCCGCAACCAAGATACATGCCTCTGACTGGAATCGAACCTGGGACCCCTCAGTCCCCAGGCCGACGCTCTATCCACTGAGCCAAACTGGCTTTGGCTCACCATGAAATCTGAGTCCTACTGACAGGTGGGAGAGAACCCAGAACCACACATACTGTTTCACTCACTCTAAAGTGTGAATGGCTACCTCCCCCAGAAAGGCAAGTCAGACCAGCCCAGAAAGAGAGTGGAGTGGGTGGGGAACCCACTGGTCTGCCAGGCTGGACCCTGAGGTTTGGTCATAGTACCACCTCACACTGACCCTTGTGACCTCTAAGCAAGTCCCAGTTTCCAACCCCTGAGGGTAATTTCACAGTCTGGTCAAAGGTGAGCCCCTCGAGCTGGGACAGGGTACCTCTTTGTCTGTCTGTCCTCTCTGTGCAGAACCTGGGGGGCATCTGGTTAAGGGAGCGGGTGATGTTTGGGTCATCAGGCTGCCAGGTGCAGAGGGAGACCGCTGTCCCTCAGACACTGGAGCTTCGGGACCTGGTGGCGGAGGGGATAGGTATTAGCTTCTGATTGCTGCTGCAACAACTTACTGTAAGCTCAATGGCTTGAAACAATGCGGATTTATTCTCCTACAGTTCTGGAGGCCAGAAGTCCAAAAGGGTTGGCAGGGCTGCATTCCTTCGGGAGGCTCTAGGGAAGAATCCCTTTCCTCGCCTTTTTCAGCTTCCAGAAGCCGCCCGCATTCCTTGGCTCCTGCCCTGCATCACTCCCACCTCTGCTTCCGTCATCACATCTCCTCTGGCTCTGGCCTTTACGACTCCCTTTTTTTATTGTGAATCCTCACCTGAGAATATTTTTCCATGGCTTTTCTGAGAAAGAGTGGAAGGGAGGAGAGAGGCGGGGAGGAGAGAAACATCATTGTGAGAGAGACACACCAATTGGTTGCCTCCTGCATGCACCCCTAACCAGGGCGGGGGATCAAACCCGCAACCCAGGTAGATGCCCTTGGCCAGGAATCAACCCGAGACCCTTCCGTGTGTGGCTGATGCTCTACCCACTGAGAAACACTGGCCAAGGCCTGACTCCCTCTTATAAAAACCTTGTGATGACATTGGGTTCACTCCGATAATCTAGAAAAATCTCATCTTAAGATTCTTTTTAAAAAATATATAGTTTATTGATTTTTTACAGAGAGAAAGGGAGAGGAATAGAGAGTTAGAAACATTGATGAGAGAGAGACATCCATCAGCCACCTCTTGCACACACCCTACTGGGGATGTGCCCACAACCAAGGTACATGCCCTTGACCGGAATCAAACCTGGGACCTTTCAGTCCACAGGCCAACGCTCTATCCACTGAGCCAAACCGGTTTTGGCTTGATTCTTAATTTACTCATACCTGCAAAGCACTTTTTGCTTTATAAGCTTTGTAAGGTGACCTAATCATAGATTCTGGGGACTCGGATGTGTAGAGGGGGACCCTTGGCCCTCCAAACTACTCCTCTACTCAGTACCACGGCCTGAACTGCCCCATGGCTGAGTTTGGCCAGTGGGGGATCCTCACCCAATTCAAGCAGCATCTCCAGTTCACAGGAACAGCTGTAAATAGCGTGTGGGCATGCAGTCCAGCAAGACGAGACAAAAATCCCTAATAGGCCTTGACCCTTTGACCCCCAAATTTCAGGAATTTACCCTAAAACATGCACTCACCAGTATCCAAAGACATATGTGCCAGAACAGAACTTGCAGCCTTTCCTGCTGATCAGGAAAACATGGCAACAACTTACATGTTCAATAACAGACGCCAGTTAAAGAAATCCCAGAACATCCACAGAATCCAATCCTAGGTGGCACCACAAATGACACAGAATGACATGGAAATCCGTTTACAATATCCTGTTAAGTGGGTGGAAATAGTCTCCCAAATAATAAGTACAATTGGATTCCATCGTCATAAAAACTCACATATTTAGCCCTAGCAGGTTTGACTCAAAGGAGAGAGCATTGGCCTGAGGACTGAAGGGTCCCAGGTTCGATTCCGGTCAAGGGCAAGGGCACATGCCCAGGTTTCGGGCTCAATCCCCAGTGTGGGGCGTGCAGGAGGCAGCCAATCGATGGTTCTCTCTCATTATTATTGACGTTTCTATCTCTCTCCCTCTCCCTTCCTCTCTGAAATTAATAAAAATATGTATTTAAAAAATTCACATATTTATGTTTATGTCACATTTTTTTTTTTGCATTGGGAAAAGTATGGAAAGATAGATGCCCAAAGATCAGCTGTGGTTATCTTGGGGTGAGGGTAGGTTTTATTTTAACCACTGTGGGCTATTTAGGGCAGGCTTATTGGGTGCATTAGGAAGTAAGACTTTTTCTCTCGTCATGGATTAGAATCTCACAGAAAACTAGTTTGTTTTGTGGAAAAGGAGGGTAAATTCCTGAAATTTGGGGGTCAAAGGGTCAAGGCCTATTAGTGTAAATAAAATTATTTTCTCATGTTACTTGAATGAACATTCATTGGTTGTGCAATTTTTTACAGTAAACACTTTTTAAAATTGTGGTAAAACTTAACCTGAAATTTACCATTTTAACTGTTTTTAAGTGTATAATTCAGTGGCATAAAGCACGTTCACCGTGTTGTGCAACCATCACCATTATCCATTTCCAGAACTTTCTCATCATTCCAAACAGAAACTCTGCCGTCATTAACCAGTAACCTTTCTCCCCCTCCCCCAGCTCCTGGCAACCACCATTCTACTTTCTGTCTCGATGAATTTGCCTATTCTAGGTACCTCTTCTATAAGTGTAAGTGTGTAATATCTATCCGTTTGTGTATGGCTTATTATACTTTGCAAAATGTTTTCCAAGTATGATTTTTGTTTTTTAAAGAACGCTGACAAATCCTAGGAAATGCCAGCCACTCTGGACAGATTCCCACAGACCCCCTGGGGCTTGGTGCAAGAGTCTTTCCCAGGGGCTCACCCAAGTGAGGTTGGGGAGCGGGTACCACTGAACTTGAGCAGAGAAAGGCCTCGGGCCACACACACCAATCCACACAGCGCTGTCACCCTGAGCCGGCGGGGAACAGAGAGGAAGGGGCTTGACAGGGGCCTCCGGCAACGGACAGCTGAGCTGGCAGAAGCGCAGGCCCCCACCTTGGCTCCCAGGACCTGGGATGTTTGTAAACACCCAGAGCCCAGAGCCCCTTCCAGAAACAGGCTTGTGATCCCGGTGACAAGAGGAATTTCACTCTTGACTGGAAACACAATCCCCAAGGCACCGTGTTTCTGAATCCAGAGATGAAACCGCCCCATGAATAACACACATCCTCTAAGTTACTAAAGAGCCCACGGGGGGGAGGCGGGGAGGCTGCCACACCGGGGTCACCCCTGCGAGTCCCCAGAGCAGCAGTTCTAGTTCTCAGCAGCGAGGCAGGACCAACAGGCCCCCCCCCCCCATCAGTGCTCCGATGCCTGGAGGCTAAGGGTCAGCCTGGGGGCGCTGGGAAGGTCTCCCTGCTCCCAGGGTTGAAACTGACCCTCGGAAGACAGGAAAGCACTCCCTGAAGGGAGTGAGGTCTGCACTTGGGCAGGAGCCAGGTTCCCTGTCACCTTTGACCTCCGGCGGCAGGGCAGGCTGGGGTTTGGTCATAAGGCGGGCCTGGGTCTGGTTCTGCCAGGTGAACTTCGGCTCCGTGTTTATGCTCTAAGCATGTTTCCGCCATCTGTCAAATGGGGCTTACTAAAGCGCCCAAACACCCACAGCCCCGGGGAGCCCATCCCTAGCTCATTCCAGATGGGAGCCCGAGAGTGCGCAGTGAGGTGCCCCGGATCAACATCCTGGGAGGAAGGGACACAAGGCACATGAGGGCAGATATGGCTCCGACGTGGGAAGGATCAGTGAATGCTGCTGCTGTCATCACTGACTCGGTCTCTCCACCCTCCGCCCACAGCCCACCCTTCCTGGTCCAGAGCTTCCTACTTCCTGTGCTCCCCTGAGGCTGGAGACACCGCTCTCCCGAAGGTCCCCCTGCGCCCGGCACTTACAGTAATAAAGATGCCGGAGGCTGGCCTCGAGGCTACTTTCAGGCAGATTCTTTATACAAGGCCCTGGGGCTTAACGTATGACAGAGGGAATGGCTGGCAGAAGGTTCTAGAAAGACAAGGCTGCATATTGCCTGTCCAGATAATCAACCGCTCAAACACCAGGATGAGCCCCAGAGACACCGAGACAGACCCAGATGGGGAAGCTGGACTGGGCCCCGTCCTCCTGGCCCGCCTGGGGTGGCAGGGGCTTCCGGAGGCAGCGGTCCTGGGACAGGAGCTCAGAGGATGAGGGAGAGTTCAGGGGGCTGTGTGGGCAGCAAAGCCAGTGTGGAGGTTGCCCCCCGCCCCAGCCTGGTCCTGCAGCCTCAGTCCCGTGTGCTCCTGGGAAGAAACACACCAAGGTTCTGGAAGGCAGAGCGTAGAGGGAGGCTTGCCTGCAAACCCTGGCTCTGCCATGGTCCACCCTGAGCCGGCCACCCTCCCCCGACCTCAGCCTCCTCTCTGTGCAATGGGACAGTTGTGCAGGGTGCTCAGAGAGGGTGCCGGGAGAGCTGCGGTCAGCCCTTTTGGGATCCACTTGCTTCCTCAGAAAGACGTGTGTGTCCTTTCCCCTGATAAACAAATCTCTCAGGGGATTTGAAGGCATCAGGACCAGACTCCTGCTGGGCACCCGGACTGCGAAGTCCCAGGTGAGCAGAAATCTGTACAGATTATTGTGTACCTTCTACGTTCAAGACTCTGCAAGGCTGCCATTTTCTGGAAGTAGAGCCTAAGGTGGGGAGTCTTTGAAAGGACCTCTTTGAGAGAAGGGGAGTGAGGGAGCAGGAAGGGGGGCAGGGGAAGGTCTGAACCAGGAAGTGATGCCCTGAGCTGTAATCCAGCTCCAGCCGGGAGCTCTGGCGTAAGGATTGCGGATTGCGACACAGAACTGGTCCCACCTGGGGCCAGGGTTGGGCTGTTACACTCCTGACCCACTGTCTGGCCTGGGGCGAGGGGTTAACCGCTGGCCAGACAGGTCTCGCTCAGCCAAAGGCAATTTGCCAGAAACAGGGTGGCTGTGCAGTTAGCAGTCACGTCTCCCAGCAGCTGGGGGATGGGTGCGCCTGAGAAAAGGGTCTGGGCGGCTCTGGCCGGTTACCTCCTGTACCCTCCCCAGAGATGGATGAGTCAACAAGTCTGCAGCTCTACAGGTTCTTTTGCCCTGAAGGAGCCAATAGCCATTGGCTGCCCTGGGCATGTTTGGGGAGCTGCTTGTGAAAGTCAGAAAGTCCTTATGAACCTGTGGGGATGGATTTCCAGGTAACCTTTCCCCGACACCTGCCCCTCACCCACCCCTTGGGGTCCCTGCAACAGCCCACTCAGAGTTCAGGGAGAGAAAGTCTCAGCTCACACCCTTCCCTGCTCAGGGGGAGCCTCAGGTGAGAAACCGGCTCACCAAGGTACCTCGGGCTGCTGCTGGGCCCCAGGCCTCTGATTTCCAGGAAGAAAGCCCATGGCAGACTCCTCTGTAAGCAGGAGTAGGGTCTCCCTTTTGGGGGCAAGGGTGGGGAAACCTCCAGAAGCAGGCTCCCTCCCTACTCTTTGAATATCCAGCCCACGTGAGGCCAGGGAACAAGGACATAGCAACCCTGGGCCAGCCTGGAGGGAGACTAACCACCATGACTGGGCTCAGAGACAGGCCGGGCAGCTGGGGGCTCTGAGGGGTGAGGGCTCTGAACATCCAGGGGTGCCGCTCCTGCTGCCAGTGTCTCAGGCTTCTGGAGAAGGATGTGACTTTTTGGTTTTAAATGGTTCCTCCCAGCCAATCCCTTCATCCATCTATAAGGAAGAATCTTCACTGGTTCTGAGGCCTGTGGGGCCTACGCCCCCCTCGTCCCAGGAGCACAGAGCAGTTCTCCCTCTGCAAGCACAGGACCAGGCCAGCCGGCGCTCAACCTCACTGGCTCCCTCCGGTTAAGGATGCAATGAATGGAGCCGTGGCCACAATCCAGTCTATGCTGCTTCATAATTGTCCAGAGGCACCCCCATAATACAGAGGAAAAGTGAGGCTGCACAAAGCAGCCTAACTTACAAAAGAAACACTGGTGCCAGACCTGATGCTTGGGGTCCGATGCTCTGGAATCCTGCATGCAGGTCTGAGTGTCCCAAGTCAAGACCAGATGGTAGACCTAGAGACATACAAGGGGCAACTGAAATGACAAAGGAGTGGGCAAGTCATCAGAGGAAGAGGAGCCTCGGTATGGGAGGATAAAGGCAGAGAGGGGATAGGATGGGAGGGTACATGGTTGTGAATAATAGCTAAGGCATACTTGGACCTGCTCACCAAACCTCAGAACCATTTGAGAAGTGTGAGGGAAGTGAAGTCCCACCTTTTATCTGAACAAAACAAACTTATCCTGAGAGGTGACAGCATAAATGGATTCAGAAGTTTAGAGCAATTCAGAAATGAATGGGCCTCAAAACTGGGTTTGTGTGAATCAAGTCATTGGGGCATACTGTATTTCAGAGGCACTAGTCAGAGCCAAGGGGATGGATACAGGCAGAAACCCCACGATCTGCCCTGTGCACGCTGGAGACCCAGGGGAGCTGATGGTCTAAGTCCCAGTCCAAGAACCAGGTCCTGGACCAGGAGTGCCAGGAGGGAATGGACATCTGAGGTCAAGGAGAAAGCAGATTTGCCCTCCTTCCACCTTTTTGCTCTATCTAGGCCTTCAGCGGATTGGATGATGCCCACCCACCCTGGTGTCAATGATCTTTACTCAGTCTACCCATTCAAATGCTAATCTCTTCCAGAAAAACCCTTACAGACATTATTTTGCCAGCTACCTGAGCATCTCTTAAGTTGACACATAAAATTAACCATTGGACCTACCTTCCAGAGATAGAGCCCAGGCTTATACCATAGAAAGTTCTGGTCCTCAGGGATGATCTAGTCCACTCTTCTCCAGGGGTGGCCATTCTCCTCTTAATTCTGGACACGTCTTGCCCAAAGCACTGGCTCTGTGCTCACAGACGGGCAGACAGGGCTTCCTTGCTGAATCTTGTCTTCTCTGAGGGTTTTCACAGGGAGAGGGGCACAACTGCCCTGTTGGAGAGAGGGAGACCTTTCTAGGAGTAACTGAGCACTATATTTCAAGGCCTTGAAAATATGCACTTTCCCTGACTCAACCAACTCCCCTTGTACAAATAATCTAGAAATAATCAGGGATGCCTGGCCAGTGTGGCTCAGTGGTTGAGCCTCGACCTATGAAACAGGAGGTCAGGGCTCCATTCCCCGTCAGGGCACGTGCCTGGGTTGCGGGCTTGATCCCCAGTGTGGGGCATGCAGGAGGCAGCCGATCGATGATTCTCTCTCATCATTGCTGTTTCTCTCTCTCTCCCTCTTCCTTCTTTTCTGAATATATTTTTAAAAAAGGAATAATCAGGGGAACAGATCAAGATCTAAGGATAAGGTAGGTCATCACAGCATTATTTATAATAACAGTGAGTAATCTTAGTGGCCAATGGTAAAAAAACCAATAAAATAAATTATGCTACACATAATGGCATATCATACAGTCATTAAAACTCATATTTTCAAGGAATGTTTGAATAAATGAAGAAATGCTCATAGGGTAGACCACAGGTTTAAAAACCTGCATACACCATATAAGCGTAATCAATGGACTCAAGACCCTGGGGGGTGAGGGCATGCGTGGGGGTGGGATGGGGGGCCAATGGGAAAATATGTACACATGTAATAGATTAATTTAAAAAAAAATAAATAAAAATAAAAACCTGCATACACCAGCACAGGCCAATAGGGTTCTGTGATGATGAACATGTTCAGTACCTGCTCTGTCCAGCTTTGTAGCCCTGGGCCACATGAAATCTTTGGTGGGTGTGATTAAGGAACTTCATTTTGAGTTTTATGAATTCAAAATTTAAATGTAAAGAGCCACATGTGTAAATATAACTAACTTCTTTGTTGAGCTGCAGAGGTACAGTATGAGTTCAACTGAGTTAAGAAAAGGTGTGCAGAAATAAGGCAGAAAGTACCCTGAAATGTATATAGCAGTTTTCTCTGTAAGAGTATGGGAGATTTAAATTTTAATGTTCTGATTCCCCATTTCCCCACAATGAACAGTTTCCTTCTAAAATCAGAAGAACCACCACAGAGACATATTGCGATGGGGAGGAGAGAGGAAAAGCCTGGCGCAGGCGGCGTTTGCGCTGGCAGCAAGGCTGGGGCGCTGGCCTGGGAACTGGGGCAATCTGCCCTGAGAGGGGCTTGTTTTGACAGGACTGTTGTGCCTCTGGTGGCTTGGGTTGTCTCCAAGCTGTAGCTGACACAGTACCACTCGGTTTAGCTGGTGTGAGCATGTGTGTGTGCACGTGGGTCATGCCATCTGTTGCCAACCTGGCAGTGAAGTGTTGCCTCTTCAGCTGTGTGTTGGGCCTTGGGGAGCGGGGGTGGGGGTTTCGTTACTTGAATTTCTCTCCTGCTTCCCAGGCTTGACTTCAGCTACTTCTCCACGTTTCTCATAACTTTAAGGAGCTCCCAGCGCAGCTCCTCGCTGGGCCTCCGGAGACTTGAAAGTAGGAGAAAGTTCCTGCAGGTGGGTCTCGGCAGACGGATGGAACCTGGGCTTACTGATGATGTAGTTCACTGGTGCGTCAGGAATTTAAGAGGTTGAATTATTTGAAGTGGAAAGAATAAAGGAAGATGGAATTTCCCTAAATACATAGCTGGAGGCTTTTACCTTTTTTATGCGTGGGGAGGCCATAAGCAGTGGTTCTCCAGCTTCAGAGTGCCTAGGAGTGTAAGAGTCACCTGGCTGCTGGTTAGGAATGCAGAGCTGATATGACCCCCGGGTTATTCACTCCCCCCTCATTTACAGATGTAGAAACGGGGACAGGAAAAGCCCAGGGGCACACGCTGGCCAACGGAGCTAGGATTAGAATCCAGGTGTCCTGACTGTGCTGGGTGCATGTCTTTCACTATGTCATGCGGGCCTCCAGTCGCCTGTGGCACGTGTTTGGCATTAAGGGAAGTGTTAGACAACAGTGCGGTCCAACCAATTCTCTAATACCAACTGGAGGCCCAATAATTCAATTCATTTCTGCACCAAGTTAGTGCAGGCCCCACAGATTAATGGCTTAGTCAGCCAAGACTGCCCCCCCTTCAGACACAGCTGCAAATGGGATACCCAAGCTACCCACACTTCTGCCCAGCCCACCCCCACCCCCACAGGTTTGCTATTTGCTAGAACAACTCACAGACTCAGAGAGAGCTTTAATCACTAAGGCTACACATGAACAGCCAGATGGGGATGGCCAGGGGTTGGTTGTGTGCACCGGAGCCTCTGGGCCTGTGGAGTTGGGTGCACGCCACCCTCCCAGCACATGATATGTTCATCAACTTGGAAGCTCCCCAAATTTTGTTGCTTAGGGGATTTTATAGAGGCTTCATTTTGTAGGCATGACCGATTAAGTCATTGGCCTTGGTGATTGAGCTGCATCTCTGGCCTCCCTCTCCCCAGAGGTTGGGGGTGGGGCTGGAAGTTCTAACCTTCTAGTCACATCCTGAAGCTATCTAGGGCTCCCTCAGGAATCATCTAATTAGAGTACAAAGACAGTAAATTCCAAGGGTTTTAGGGGCTCTGTGCCAGGAACTACACAAAAACCAAATATTTATCTTTTATTATACCACATGGGGTATTTGCAGTCATCTGGAAAATACCACTTGCATTGCAAAGACAAAATAGGCTTCTACAATGATGCTTATCCTCATCATTTCTAGCACCAGTTGTCAAAAGCAGTCTCAAAGGCACACACAGGTTACGCCAGAGACTGTTGGTCAGGAGGCTGTGTGTGTGTGTGTGTGTGTGTGTGTGTGTGTGTGTGAGAGAGAGAGAGAGAGAGAGAGAGAGAGAGAGAGAGAGAGAGAGAGATATTGATTGAGGGATGGGCAGATTCCTCTCTTTGTTCTCAGGACCCCCAACCTCAAAGGTCCCATAATGGAGCTCAATGGCAGAGCTATAACAGAACTAAAAGATCCAGCTAGAGATGACACAGATGAGGCAATGGGAGGAGGTGTCAGGGACAGAGAGGGTCCACCTGCTTTTAGACTTTAAAAATGTCTTCCATTTGTCAGGTGCCTCAAACTTGGGTAGGTTTAAGTTAAAATGCAAAGGCATTAAGTGGGAGAAGCAAGACATTTTCATTAACAAATTCCTGGGGCTAGTCAAAGCCTTTAGCTTCCTGCCCTCCCTGTGGAGAGCAGAGCAGCTGGGCCCGGCACTGTCCTCCACGCACAGGGGAGTTTGGCCACAACTCTCAGGGAGAGGGCACCCATAGCAGCCTTGTGTCACAGCTGTGGCCCAAGGGACAGCTCAGAATACTGGGCAGAGTTTGGAGATGGACAGCTCCATAATTTCCACTAGAAAACCCAGACATTGACTGTGATTCAATTTAGTGTCTTCAAATTTCAAGCCAGGTCAGGAACCATTTATTTGTTATCGAACAAGTCAAGGCCTGCTGCAATATCTGTCTACCATATGGCTTGTGTGCCCTGTCTCTGTGCATCTGTCAAAGCTGTGTGGGCGAGAGGAAGGCTGACTCGGCAGGCCTTGCCCATTGGCTAGGCTGGGAGGCAGCAAATGGTCTCCCCAAACTGCTTTTTAGAGAAAGGGGAATTGGGGGCCCCCCGTTAGTTCACCTATGAGAGTCACTCATCTCCTAGGGAATGTTCCAGGAGTCGCTTAGCGGTGGGGGAGTGTGTCATATTGAAATGCCTGCTAGCACAGACTGGGATGCAGACCAAGCTCCTTGTCAAACCCAGCAAGCTCTTCTCCATGGTAACCACTCCATCCCTGAAGTGCCCATCCCTTGGGCACCTCACTTATAAGGAGGCTGACGGAGGAGATACAAGTTTAAATTTTTTTCAAGTGAGATCCACAAACATAAAATTAACTGTTTTACAACATACAGTTTAGTAGCATTTAGTGCATTTAGTATATTCACAATGTTGGGCAGCCATCACCTCCATGTTCACGTGTTTTTTAACTTGTATAACTGGGAATCTATCTGAGGTCTTGTGCAACTGGCTTTTGCATCAATGCTGCTCGTGAGGTTCAGCTGTGATGATGCATAGAAGTCCTGGTTCATTCTATCCACCTGTGTATCATATTCTACCAGAGACTAGTTCACAGTTGACCCTTTCTCTTGATGGGCACTGAGGGGGGCAGCTGGGGAGTTCCAGATTTGCCCGATCACCAACAAGCCTGCCTCCCTGTGCACATGCTGGTGCTCTTTTGGTGCAGGAGTGTGTGTGTGTGTGTGTGTGTGTGTGTGTGTAAGAGAGAGAGAGAGAGAGAGAGAGAGAGAGAGAAAGAGAGAGAGATTGGGGGATGGGCAGGTTTCCCTTTCTGTTCTCAGGACCCCCAATCTCAAATTCAAAGGTCTCATAATGGCTCTCAATGGCAGAACTGTAACAGGACTGCAAGGCCCAGCTAGAGACAACAAAGAGGAGGCAATGTGAGGTGTCAGAGAGAGAGAGGGTCCATCTCAGGCACCCAGCAGAGTTCTGTGCAGCTTCAGATTTGTTAGACGTGGCCAGTGTTCTTCAAGGTTGTGCTAATTTATATTCACATAAGCTTGGCGGTCTTAGGGAGCTGTGAGCCAGGTGCACAATTTAATTATAGTAACTTAACACTTGGATAATGTATTTCATTTCATAAACTGCTGTGAGGTAGACAGGGCAGGACTATTAACCATTCTCAGCAACCTTTTGAAGACAAGAAATCTGAGACTCACAGGGTCTCATCCTGGATCCCAGCACTGATTTAAGGGTAAAGGCAGGAGGCCAACCCCAGTGTCTGACCCTGGGAGTGCTCTCCTCATGCTGTTTCTCCTCTTTCCCCTCCCAAACACCAACACCTGGACCCTACTTGGGCATAGATCAGGCAGCCACCCACCAGCTTTCTGGAGTCACAGCAATGAAAGCTCGCTGGCAGACCCTGGAGAGAAGGCCTGAAGGAGGGTCTTTGTGGTTTGGGCCCTTCCGGGCTGTTGGTCCAGAATCTTCTGGACTTTTACAGCCCATTTCCCTTATTGTAGTTGTCAATTTGCTTGTGCATATTTTATTGATTTTTTACAGAGAGGAAAGGAGAGGGATAGAGAATTAGAAACATCGATGAGAGAGAGACATCCATCAGCTACCTCCTGCACGCCCCTACTGGGGATGTGCCTGCAACCAAGATACATACCCTTGTCCGGAATCGAACCTGGGACCTTTCAGTCCTCAGGCCAACACTCCATCCACTGAGCCAAACCGGTTTCAGCCATTTGATAGTACTTTGAGTCTAAGTTGCCCTAGAAAGGTACCAAAAGCAAAAAAACTGCAGGGGAAAAAAAAAGACTGCAGAAAAGACCCAAGCAGGAACCATGGGCACACCCGTAAGCCCAGGAAGTGGCCCTGTCCCCTGGCCTTCCTGGGTGCAGAGGAAGTGACATTTAAGACACCTTGACATTTAGGATATGTTGGCAGTCATCCTCCTCCCCTCACTCCCTGAAACTAGGCAGCATCCCAAGGGAGCGGGCACTGCTGTCTGCACTGCTCAGCACAGAGCTTATGCAGGAGTGACACCTCACCAGGAGGCCTGTCTGAACAAGGACTGAGGGGTCTGGGTGAGGCCACACTCCCCTCCCTCTGCAGGGAGTGTCCCTCGGCACAGGCAGGATGGGAAGCGAGGCCTTTGGGGACTTTGGACACAAAGTCCAGCAGTGAGTGACCATGCAACTGCAAGCTCGCTCATTGTCACTTCTGCCCCGTTGCACTCAAGTCCTTTCTTCCCAACACAAATTCTCCTTCACAGAGATCCAAAGGCGATGAGTGTTTAATCTCGCTTGTCCCCGTTCCAGTCATGAGATGTAGGTGTGACCACTGGCTGTTTTGCAGTTTGACTTCAGGCAAGTTTCCTCTTCTCAAAAAACGAGGAGGATCTGATAACATGTGAGGAAGCACCTGGCACATGGAACCAGGCCACCATTTGCTGATGAAGCTAAGAGCTTCTGATCCTTCCCCAGGACGCCACCATCTCATATCACTTCCTACTGTTCACTTGTTTGGGGATAATGAAATGAAGTTCATGAACTCTTTCCCAACAAGCCTGAGCAATTCCAGTTCTGAAGCCAAATGCCAGAGTGCACTCTCCTGAGCCTGCTCTGGTCCTTCTCACCCCACCCCCCATGCCTCCCCAACTACACATTATACGCGCACACCACCCCTCCTCTGTTCTGCCGGTGCCACGAGGAGCACAATACCCAGAGAGCCCTGTCCCCTGGCCTGCCTGCGTGGCCTGGGTAACAGGCGCCATTACCCCATCCTCTCTAGGAGGTTCTCTGTCCCTCTGTGGTCAGCCATCCCCTGGCCTCCTCCGCCTGGACAGGTCTCATGAACTCGGGCACCGGGCTGCCTGCCAGGGCGCTTAATAAAGTTCCTCCTCATCAGCTTGTCACGATTTCATTCTTAATGCAGGCCCTTCCCCCCTAGAGACCTCATGTAGAGCTCCTAATTAGAGCACCGTGTTCTTCAGGAAATAGGTGAGCAGAACACAAAGCAGCTTGTTTTATTCTTTGACCTTATGCTGTTGTAGGGCAGTTTTTTTTGGTAATGGGAAGATACCAGAGGCCCTGGAAATCCTACACACCCACCTGGGACAAGGAGAAGACAAAATTGATGGCCAGAGCACAGCCAGGAGACCCAACTCTCAGGGATTCTCTGGACTCCGCAGACCAGCCAGGAAGTGACCTTGGGCCGTCCTTCTCCATCATTCGTGCCGCAGCAAGGGAGGTGCACGGTGCCCAGCAAAGTGCTGCCAACTGCCTCTTAGCACCGACTCAGTCTTTCCACTTCCCACTTCCTACCACATTTTCCTTGACAATTCCCAACTCTGGGATAAAGGGACAGTATTTTTGTTGGGAGTGAGGCAGATTAGTTTTCACTAAATGTGAAGAGCTAGATAAAATATTACACATTTGTTCTTAAACTGTAGGTTAGAGAGTGTCTGCTGTGGTCCAGACAAGACTGATGAAAAGGTGACTCCTGATTGAAGACGAACACACCTCAAGCAGCCTCACCTCACCACCCAGCCTGGCCTCAGTGGGCTCACAAGTAAGGCCAGGCAGACAGCTCTGTCCTTTGAGTGAGGCAGGAAGAGGTCTGGACAGGTATAATGCTGGCTGAGAAAGGAGGTCCAGATGGGCTTCAGACAGGAGCACAGATGAGCAAGAGGAAGGCCCAAGGCTGGACCATGCCTGCCTCTAGCCCAACTCACCCTCTTCAGAGCTCACCACTCACTGAGTCATGCAGGCCTGCCTCACAGTGGCTGTGCCATTTCCTTCCCATTCTCTTCCACCTTCTCCTCTGCCTGGCAGGCGGCAGACACTATTCTAAAGCCACGGCGCTCAACGCACTTGAGCAGGCTGGGCTGGTCAGGCAGGGCTGAGAAGACTCACGTTGAAAAGGAAAATGGGAGGGCTGGCAACCTAGCTCAGGATCTGGTTAAAACTGAAGTCTTACTTTCCCACTCTGACTGACTTGGGCGGAGCTGCAGAGCCTAACCCCAGGGCCCCGCCACAGTTGACTTGGGTGGAGCTGGGGAGCATGCCCCTAAGGCCCCACCAAGACTGACAGGGGTGGAGCTGTGGCAACCCTTAGGGGCCCGCCAAGGAGGAGAAATATAGGTCAGAGCCTCCCCGAAAGTTCAGTTCAGGCTTTGGATCCGGAATTCCCCTGGACTAGCAGATCTTCGAAGTAAAGGTTAAACTTTCCTCCCTCAGAGTGCTGGCTGATTGTTCTCCCGTGCATCTGCCACGAAAACATCTCCTGGGGCCTGATTTATACCTATAAGACACAGCCATTCATTTGGAGAGGCCAGCTGTCCACTGTCTTGCTGGCCAGTTCCGCTGTCCCTTGGAACTGAGCCACACAGTAAGGAGTGAAAGTTAGGGCCAAAAAGGTACCTCAACATCTGGAAGATAAATCTTAGGCGGTGGGGCACAATTCTTCCTATACCAGGGTCCCCTCCAATACATTCCTGGCCACTGCCAGACCTGTGGGGGAGGGGGTTGCTCTGGGAGGCCACCCATTCCGTTTTGGACTAGGCAGAGCACTTCAGCCTTTCCTTATACACAGCTCAATTCTGCCTCAATTTAAAAAAGGATTATGAACACTGTAAGTCTATATCAAATTTAAGTCTATATAAAGAGCTGATGTATAGTATAGCTTCAATAGTTACCAACATACATGGCCCATCTTGTTTTATCTCTAACTCCACCCACTCCTCCTGGACAATTTTAAAGACTAAATGGAGAAAAGCCTGTTTGTTAATTACAAAGAACTGAGTGTACAGGGTACTACTTATTGGCTGACCTATCACCTAGTCCTAATCTTCCCTCCTCAGCCCACCCACTTCCTGTCTTCCAGGTCAGAGGCTTTTCCAGCCTCCTCCACAGCCAGGGGCGGTCTAATGGCCCAGCTATGGCCAATGACACATAAATGAAAGCCTGCTCTGAGGCTGCTTTTTTTTATCCTCTCCCGAGGATATTTTTTCCTATTGATTTTTAGAGAGAATGGAAAGGAGGGAGTTGGTGGGAGGAGGAGGGAGGGAGGGAGGGAGGGAGGGAGAGAGAGAGAGAGAGAGAGAGGGGCCGGGGGGAGAAACATCAATATGAGAGACACACATTAATTGGTTACCTCCTGCACCCACCTCTACTGGAACTGGGAGATTGATCCTGCAATCCTTCAGTTCTTGGGACAATGCTCTATCCACTTAGCCAAACTGGCTGGGGCTCAGCCTTACTTTATAGCAGTAACTGTAATGCTGAATGAAGAGAAGCACAAATAGAACCGAGAACTAAACTGTCCGGGGACCTGGCATTGCACCAAGACTAGGGAGCCCCCTGCCATCAGTCTCTGCGGCCAGGATGACGTCAGAAAGAGCCTCATGGCCAGCAGGACAGGCCTGGAATGTAATAAAGAGAAGGTGAGCGGTGTCATCAACTTCACCAGCCTCTTATAGGACCAATTTTTATTTAAGAACAAACATTTAAAAGTAAAAATGAATGAAACCAGGTGACACGAAGATACAAAGACAGGAATTCAATGTAGAAAATAAAGGTCTTGCTGGGAAACAGTCGAGGAAAAATACTAGAGACGTTTCACAGACCCACAAGAAGCTCACATTGTAAACAGGATTAAGCCGCTACCAATGTCCCTCCACACCATCAGGGTTTCATTTTGCTCAGCCTGAGATCTCGCTCAATTTCAAACTGCCTGTGATCCACTCGGTCTAGAAAAGCTTTCCGTTCAATGTACCTAGAAGAAAATGAGAAAGATGTTTGTCAGAATCCAGTAAGACAAAGTGTCTCCGCTGCACTATCCCACCCCCCCAGGTGTGAACAGATCCACTTGGGCAGCAGGATCACCAGTCACACTAAGGCAAACAGATGACCACAGGTGGTTACCCATGACTGTTAGTAACACGACCCTCACATTTGGTCTAAACAAGGATGTTTCTGGTTCAGAAGTAAATGAAAAAAGAGAGCAGTAACTTATCAAAGGGAAAGTACATGAGAGGCTTTGGTGGCAGGAAAATGTAACAAGGTTTAAAGAGAGAAGGACAGGGGTAAAGCCAAGCACAGGTTCAGAGTTCAACTCGCTTAGTGGTGTGCTAAGTTGGTGGGGAGAGGAGGCTATGCATCCTGCGTATATACATCAAAATGTCAAAAAGGTCATCTGAAAAGGGAAGGAGAAGTAGCAAAAACCTCCTCACAGGCTGAGGGAAGGTGAAGTGAAGAGTACACAGAGTGCTCATGTTGGAAGGTGTTTAACGGCCTCCACCCTTTCCTGCCCCTCACCCTCCCTCCTCCATGTATCATCTACTCAGGTGGGGTCAGGTGGCCTGACAGAAGAGACCTTTCCCTAAATTCTAAGGAAATGAGATCAAATGCTTCTGCTGCACATAGTCCACATACAGGGGTGCCTTAAAAGGTCAGTGACTTGCTCCCTAAATCTGAGGCCAGGTTCAGTAGACAAGATTTCCCTGGGATGGGAAGGAAGCACAGGGTTGAAGCAGGCAGGCGAGACACAGCTGCATTTCAATACTCCTTTTTGCCATAAAGTGTGCCGAGATTTGCCTGAGGGAGGGGGATCTCTGCTGCTAATTAAGCTATTTGAGAGAGCAAGATTGCCATTGAAAATGGGACACATAATTGAATCTCTGCACTAATTTTTCTTCGTAGCATCTTGGAAAATGTGCATCTGTCTTTACAAGGTCATTACGTTTATGGTGAGAACCTTACCAGGTTTAGGAACTTGTGCTCCTTTGCTGATCTTGCTTTCCTTCTCATAGCACCCTGTGAAATGCAAGCTTTCCTTTCTGCTTTCCAGCCAAGCCATCCTCTGACTTACTACAGAGAAGATGGCTCTAAATGTGAATCCTGACTCTGCCTTTGCTGGCTGTGTGACTCTGACTAAGCCAGATAACCTTGCCAATTTAGTTAGCACAGAGAAAGTACTCAACAAAATGGCAGTGAATGCTGTCACCATCACTTTGGGAAGCTAGCTTCTGTCAGGGTCCTGAGGACAACTGATCCAAGAGAAATAGTCAACTCTCTAGATGCCTGATATCAGCAACTAATAGCCAGCTACCACGTGGTCTGGGATCAGGAACTAAGAGGCTGTGTCACAACTGTCAACTATAGCTTGGTGTGGTTCAGTGGTTGAGGGTCCATCTATGAACCAGGAGGTCAGTGGTTCGATTTCTGGTCAGGGCACATGCCCGGGTTGCGGGCTCAATCCCCAGGGTGAGTGGTGCAGGAGTCAGCCAATTGATGATTCTCTTTCATCATTGATGTTTCTATCACTCTCTCTCTGTCCCTTCCTCTCTGAAATCAATAACAATATATTAAAACAAACAAACAAACCAACCCTGCCAACTAGAAATCAGAATGGCTGAAACACCAGAGTAGGGTCTGCTCCTAGGTTTGACATAAGCCCTCAAGGTTAGGTTGTCGTGTTTCACAAGTGAAAATACAGGATGCCCATTAAATTTGAATTTCAGATTCCCTGGTAGATGGAGAAGCCACAGACATGGGACCCCTTTTTGATACACAGGGAAAATAAGGGAGATTAATGGAGGTAGACACATGGCAGAATAAATTCCCCTTCCATCTGTCACCAAAGGCCCCAGGATTCTCCAGTGGGGACTGTTAATCAAAATCAACTGAAGGGCTCTGTCACACTACAACCACCATTTCTTCCCACCCCAGCCTACCAGCCCTGGTGAAGATCACAGTGGGGATCAGCGTTCTGACAGCTGTGTGCTTTAAATGCCCCTTGAAGTTCCAGCAGAAAAAAAGGGGTGAGCTGTAGCTCATGAGGAATTTAGGGCATGTTTCAAGAGAGCCACGATCCAGTGCTACCTGTCTGAGAAAGCAGGTCAGTGGTAAGGAAAAGGAAGTATGGTACATGGCTTTGAGAATTTGTGGTCTTTCTTCCTGACTTTCTTTTAAAGAAGAGGAAGTGGTTCAGTCAGCATGGCTCAGTGATTGAGCATCGACCTATGAACCAGGAGATCACAGTTCAACTCCCGGTCAAGGCACATGCCCGGGTTGTGGGCTCGATCCTCAATGGGGTTGTACACGAGGCAGCTGATCAATAATTCTCTCTCATCATTGATGTTTCTATCTCTCCTCCTCCTTTCCTCTCTGAAATCAATAAAAATATATTTAAAAAATAAAGAAGAGGAAGTGATACTTAAATTACGATGCATGCTGAGCATGAGTGGCCTTGAAGGTTCCTGATAACTGTGCTGATCCAGCTGACCTTGAGACTATAAACAGTGAAACCAGGCTGGGTCCTAAAGAGGCAGGTGCAGGCAGAGTTCAGGTTTAGGGGAGGTCTCAGGCAGCAAAGAGGGGTACATGTACAGAATTCTCAAGGGCACTCCAGACAAAGGCTATCAAGACATGTCTGCTGACTTCATTCCTCATTCACAGCCATCTGCAGCTGTTAACGGGAGCCTTGTGATGGCTTTGGTTTACTGCCAAGAGCTGACCAGGAACAAAATTTCTATTGGACAGGGACGCCCCCACCACTGAGAGAGAGAAAAAGTGCCAAGGATGAGGATGGCATTTACTATTTGTGTGACTCTGGGCAAGATACTGTACTTTGTTTTTCTTCTCTGTAAAACAGGAATGAAAATTACTGTGCCACTTTAATGATAAAATGAAATCGTGAGAACTGCTCTGTAAACAATAAAACCCCAAATAGCTATGAGCACTTCAGGATTCTTGCTTCCCATTTCTGACTCGACTGCTTACTATAAAGGCTCACAATCCAGGACAGCTGGAACAGGGACCAGGGACCAATGCTCCAGAAAGAGGAAGGCTCATGGGGAAAGCCCCTCCTCCAAGGTAAACCGAGCCTCAGGAAGTTTCCAGGCCCTTTAAGCAGGTTACAGTCCCAGAAGAGAACTGCCAGCTGACAAGTGCTTTTCTGACCTGAAATGCTGTACCCTCACTCGGGACCTAAGCTGATTTGGCCTAGTCTACTGGGAAGCGGGCCGTAGGGGTGTCATCCTTTCCCTCTGCTACTGCATTATGTGGCCCATTTAAGAGACAGCAGTTCCTCACTTTCATTAATAAAATGTACTAATGGCATCAAAACCTCAGGGATTTTCTAGCCTTTCCTTTCAGAACCAGGTTAGACACAACAGGTTCTGACATCTTTTTGCTCTTTCAATCCAAATTACTTTTCTGCCACCAATTTTCGTGAGATCCAGGCCCATGAGGAGGGAAGGGAAAATGGAAGAGGACAAGAGAAGGATAGAAAATGCTTCCGGGGAGCATGTCAGCACCTACTTCTGGAAGCCCACGCCACAAATGAAAGGGTGACCACTCACCCTCCTGAGACGTCAGAGGTCTGTGAGGGTGGGAAGACCCTCACCTCCAAATGAGTGTGCTCACCCCCAAAAGGCCCATTCCACGGTTGGCCACCCACTCACCAGAGGCCTCTTGCCCACTGGCCAGTGAAGGAAAAGGCACTAGAAGGTGCAGGGACAACTGAAGCAGGGGCAGAACTTGGGATGCTTCAGGGCTGCGTTGTTAGTTGGCTTGCAAGCACAGCCAATAAGCATTCAGCGCAGCACAAACACAAGAAGGGGGAACTTCAACACCCAACACCAAAGCAATAGGCGGGAAGGCGTTCCGAGCCTAGAATAAAGCTCTGGGGTGGATAGAATGAGACAGGCACTTTTTGTCCTGAGAAATGCAACCGAAAGAAGCAATCTGTCCAATAGTCCCCAAGCCTGTGTCTCCCCCTCCACAGAAGAGCTGTAACTTGCAAACATCTTGAGGGCAGAGTGATAGGGTGGGGATTTTAACTTTCTTCTCCACTGCTTTCCTCCCATCTCACCTCCACGTTGGTCTGGTTCTGAAATAGTGTCTCTTGGGGGTCATGGAGACAGATTCTTTGAAGAAAGAAAATTATTTTCTCTGTTCTCCCCTTCATGCCTCTCCAAATCACAAGCACACCTCGTTTCCAATCATCAGCCCAAACCAAACCTGCATATCTTTCATGTTCTATGCACTGATCCCTCCCCCAAAGCCTGCTGCCTCTGCTGCTGGGGAACCTGGCGGATCACTTACTAATACAAGTGAGAGGGAAGCAATGTCAAATGCTTCAAGTGCAGCCTGCTAACACATCTCCTGAAATGCTGGACCCGGCACCCTAGGAATCTGGGCTCAAAGGAAAAGCATCTTTGGTGGAGGCATTTTAACCAACTTTGCTGACCAAAAATGATGCCTGGGTGGAGACATTGGGATGTATTCTACCCTTCTTTTCTAGGTGGTGAATTCTAATCCTACTGGGCCCCAAATCAAAGCGATGGCTGTCAGCTAGCCAGAGGGACGAGCACTGAGCGCAGTGGCTCAGCACCTATCTGGGCAGATCCACTTAGAGGTGCTGGCAACAAAGTGGTGAACCAGACCCCATTCTTGGGAACTTATTATTTAGGAAACCAAACACAATGACATGCTCCAGTTGGTAATAAGTGTAATGGAGAAAATTAAACATGGTGATGTGATTGAGGGTTCCTGGGGTGGGACTGCTCTAGAGAATGGCATCTGAGGCGAGCCCATCGTGGAGGAGGGTCTGGAGGAACACTACAGAGACTGGACTGCCATGAGCATGGGAAAAGAGGAAGAGAGGTGGGCAGGGTATGAGTGGAAAGAGAGGAAACCAAGGATGACTCCTATGTTTTCCTTTTAACAGTTGGGTGTATGGCGATGGTGCCATTTTTTGGGAAGTCTGTTTATGGGAAGAAAATAGGAATGTAGTTTGGGATGTTAACTTTGATGTGTGCCTTGGACATGGAGATATCAACTAAACAAGTGATATGGGAGACTGGAGCTCAATGGAATGGTTGCTTTTTGGGGAGTCATCAGAAAAATGTACCCAATCTGTGGAACTAGTGAACTTTGTTCGGGGAGAGAATGTGAGGAGCTCAGCCCCGGGACTTCCCAAGTTTAACCGCTCAGAGAAGGAAGAAAAGTCTGCCAGGGAGAGTAGGAGGAGATGCCCCCAAGCTGTATTTGCACCCACTGTGGAAAGTATTCCTAAAGGGTTGGCAGGAATAAACCAGCAAGGGATTTAAAGGAATAAAGCACTAGCTTTTCTGTAAGGCCCTAGACTTGGGGTGGTCCATAAAGGCAAATGGAGAAAGGAGTGGAAGTGGGAGTGGGGTGGGGGTCGGGAGGGATTCCTATTTACAAACATGCCAGACATTTCCTCTACTTATTTAATTCCCATAATAAACCTGATAAGTACACTTTATAGAGAAAGAACCTGGGACTAGAGCACTTGGCAGGTTGGTAGTAAAGACAGGCTTTGTATTCAGTTTCAGTTCAGTTTATGGTAAAACATAACGGAGAGAAAGGTATATAAAATACACAGAGAGAAAGGTATATAAAATGGGCAAGACAAATGAATTGCTATAAAGCAAACATGCATGTGGCCGTCACCAGGTCAAGAAGCAGAATGCTGCCAGGCTCGAGGAGGCCTCTGCAGTTCACCCAGCACCCAGGCTGGCCAGGTGTGAGCTTGCCCACCTTTCCTTGCTCTCTGTTTAAGTCTCTGTTCCCTCCATGCTACAGGCTAGTTGTGCTGCATTTTGAACTTGGCATAGACTTACACTGTGTGTATTCTTTTGTGACTTGCTTTTGTGACCTAACGGTTACACTAGTTTTGCCTATTTTTGACCTTCATAGAAATGAAATCATACTGCATGAACATCTTTGTGTTATGTTATTAAAATTTATTCATGTTCATTTCCATTGCTGAAGAGCATCCCCATGTGTGAACATATCACATGTTGCCTGTCACACTATTGACAGACATTTGAGTTGTTTCTAGTTTGGGCATATTATGAAAAGTACTGTTATTTAAATTATCACATTTGTCTTTTGGGGAACATATAACTGAATTTATGTTGGGAATACAGCTAAAAGTGAAATTGTTAAGTCACAGGGAATAACTACACTGAGCTTTGGTAGATAATGCAAAATGGTACATTTGAATTTGCATTATTATATCTCCCAGATAAACTGAACATTTTTATCATGATGAGACTGCCTTCTTTATTTCTGGTAACGTATCTGCCTTAAAGTCCACTTTGTCTAATATATATTAAGTTGTAAAGCTATTATTTTATTTTGTGCTTATTACTTGGCCTGCATGTTTGGTTTCTTTAATTCTCTTTTAGTGTCTTCTTTCACAAATCATTTCATTAATATCCTTCCATTCCTTTGGAATTTATCCAAATATGCACATTTAATTAACACCTTTACCCTCCTCCTGGATAATAAAAGATTTTTGAAAAACTAAACTCCACTTACCATCTTCCAATTTTTAGATATTAGTTGCCAGGTGTTTAATACTATGCTGCTTAAAGGAAAAAAACCTGCCCTAGCCAGTTTGGCTCAGTAGATAGAGCGTTGGCTTGCAGACCGAGGGGTCCTAGGTTGGATTCCGGTCAAGGGCACATACCTCGGTTGCAGGATCCTTCCCGGCTTAAGCCCTGGTTGGGATGTGTGCAGGAGGCAACCAATTAAAGTTTTTCTCTCACATAGATATTTCTGTCTTTCCCTCTCATTTCCACTCTCTCTAAAAATAAATGGAAAAATATCCTTAGGTTAGGACAGGAAGGAAGGAAGGGAAGAAGGAAGGAAGGAAGGAAGGAAGGAAGACAGAAAGCAACCTAACACTATATAAGACATTAACATTATTGTTTTATATAATAGGCACTCATTTAAATTTACCACATGTATACATCTTTGTCTGCTAGGGGCAAAACTCTCTCAGCTTTCATTATTTTGAAAAGGTCCATATTTTTCCTCATTCTTGAAGGAGACAGACGCACACACTCATAAACAGATGAGATATGAATCTCATATCTTTAGCTACACACACGTAATACAGAAGTCTAGGTTGGGGGTTGTTTATTTTGCACTTTGAACAGATCATTCCAGTGTCTTTGGCTTGTGTTGTTGCAGATAAGAAGCCACTGACACGTGCTTTCACAGACTGTCTTTTTTCTGGCTGCTCTTAAAATTTTTTTGTTTGTCTTTGGTTTTCTGCAGTTTCATTCTTTTATGTCTATTTTAATTTAAATTTCTATTTTATTTATCTTGGGATTTTTCTGTGTTTTAAAAAAGTCTATAAACAGATGTCTTTTATCTTTTCCTACTTTGTCCTCCGAGGTGCTTAATTTCCCTTCCATATTTTTTGCCTTTGTGAACTATATTCTGAATTAGTTTCTGCTGTTTCCCAGTTCATGGATTCTCTTTTCAGCTGGTTCATCTATTGTTAAATCTAGCCATTTATTTTTTAATTATGGTCATTATATTTTTCAAAGTTAAAAATCTGTACCTGATATTTCCATTGCCTAAAATTTCTTTGCAGATCTGATTCTGTGCCTGCTGTTTCTCAAGGTGCAGTTCCCTTATGTGAATATTTTAAGATAGCAAAATCATTATTTTAAAAAATGGAAATAATAGCAAATCTAGCTTCATATTCTATCAATGTTTTATAAGGACAAAAACATGATAGCACTTACTAAACTGGAATTAGCATCAAAACACAAAAAGCCAACAATCTTTTAACCCCAACCCAATCTTATTTTAATCAGAACTGCATAACAGGAGTAATTTTATCACGGGTCATGACCTGAATTCTTATACGAGATCGATTTAAATATGGTGCTTGTAAAAAGGTCACGATCTCATAATAAATATGGCGGAGGCCAATCATTACTCATAGGTAGCTTTTCTGAGACGATATCATATGTGCCCTTTTCTCCTCCTTTGTTCAGTAAAGATCACTTTGTTCCAGGGGTACACTTCTGGGGATTCTCCACATCTTCGTGCAGAGGATTCTCTCCTGTGATGATGCCTTTGGTTTTGTGGGCATCTGTGTAGGAGAATTTGGGGCCTAACCTGCCTCTGCCCAAGAAGACCTTACAAGTTTGGTTCTTATGCTTCCCTCCCTTCAAGTCTGTGGCACTGGGCACACTTCTCAATAGGAAGCTTCTTGCCTTTCTTGATATCATGTTTTGACGTTGGCTCTCTAGTTACCATGTGCTGGAAAGGCTCACCCAGCAGATGATTGCTTTCATCTCCAGAATTTTTTAAAATTTTTATTAAATTGATTGAGGTGACATTAGTTAAGTCATCTCTAGAATTCTGATGCTGTAATCTAAAAAGTGATTCTCCACCCTGGCTGTGCATTGGAAGCTCCTAGCAGGGGTGAGGAATGTGCAGCCGTAGGCCATATAAGTCCCAGGAAACCATTTGGTCTGGCCCTGCAAAGGCATTAGCGGTGAGTTAATTAAATGTTTGAACAAATATAGGAGGCTAATTTGTAAGTTGATAATTTTGAATGGCCAATGAATATTGTTATAAATATTCAAATGTCCTTTGGCAGAAAATAGGTTACCCACCCCTGGCTTAAGAGTATTTTAAAGAGATAGTCAAGTATGACTCTGATTTAGCAGCTCTGTACAAGGGTGACTCTATCTCCTGAACTCTGAACAAACACCCAGAGGATGGAGTTTGGGTCCTTTGAGCTGCCTGCAGGAGCTAGGAGCAAAGGGTAAAAATAGCCAAAGGCAAAGCACAGAAGTCATTAGATCTGCCTTGGAAAAACTTGGTCAAACCTGCAGAATCACCTGGCCAGGGGAAGTCTCAGAGAAGGAGGGAAAAGCAGAGCACTTATCTACACACACATAATATAGAGACTTCTGTATTACATGTGTGTAGATAAAGGATATGAGAGAGAGAGAGAGAGAGAGAGAAAGAGAGAGAGAGAGAGAGAGAGACTCATATCTCATCACATGTGTGTGTCGTCTGTCTCCTTCAAGGATGAGGACACATATGGACATTTTCAAAATAATGAAAGCTGAAAGAGTTGTCCACAGCAGACAAAAAGGTATATATGTGGCGAATTTAAAAGGTGCATACAATCAATTGTTCTCTAATCCAGTTCCCTCGATTTTCCATTGCCAGAAAAAGCCTCCTCATAGAGCAGAAGTCTTTTTTAATCTCGTGTTCTCTTCCAATTTTAATTTTATTAATTGTCCCTTATCTTTAAAGCATCACTCCTTATTTTTATAAGACCTCTATTAGCTCAAGCAGAATGAACATTGTCCAACCCGTATCCTATATAATAAAAGCCTAATATACAAATTGACTGAATGGCAGAATGACCAATCGGTGGGGGTGGGGCCAACCAGTGGGAAGTGCCAGGCCAGCCAAGTTGGGTGCCAGTGGGCAGAAGGAGGCCACCAATGGTGGCAGCAGCAGTGGCATCGGTTGGACGATGGGAGCGGGGCCAGCCACTTCACCTCCCACAGATGGGGGGGGGGGCGTAAAGAAGGGGGGTAGGAGAGGGGAACGAGCGGGGCCTAAGCCATTAGTTGGACATCCCTCAAGGGCTCCCGGACTGAGGGACCTCCTCCAGTGTATGAATTTTTGTGCATCAGGCCTCTAGTAATCAATATTGAGAGAAACACACTGGCAGTTCCTCTGCTGCCTTAGATCACTAGGCAAATGTAAGTGAAGTTGCCCTAACCAGTTTGGCTCAGTAGATAGAGCATCGGCCTGCGGACTCAAGGGTCCCAGGTTTGACTCCAGTCAAGGGCATGTACCTTGGTTACGGGCACATCCCCAGGAGGGGGTGTGCAGGAGGCAGCTGATTGATGCTCCTCTCTCGTCAATGTTTCTAATGCTCTCTCTCTCTCCCTTCCTCTCTGTAAAAAATCAATGTTAAAAAAAAACTATGTTAAAAAAAAAAAAAGAAGTGGGGAAGTTTGGGGTAAATGTCAGAAGATTCTCTAGATAACACTGACTCCTGTCTGTGCTTTACCTGGGCCTTCCCAGGTGGTTTTGGCACTTCTGCCTCTGTTCTGTGACAGTCCATCTTGGACAGACTAACTTAGAAGTCTGGTAGTTAAACAAGTTCATAAAGTCAGTAAAAGAACTTTTTTTTCTACTGATACCTATCAGCTCCCAAGTTCACTCAAATAATCTTAAAGCCTAATTTAAAATACATAACTCTCCAGATAAATCCCTCATCTGTCTTTATTATAGTTTCGCTTGTAAATAATCTAAGTGCCTATCACTTAATGCATGACTTCATGTGACAGGCATTCTGCAAAGGGCTTTACGTATATTACCTTTATGTATTATACATATATTACACGTAGTATTTCATGAGATTCTCACAACCACTAGGGGTGGTATCATTATTCCAATTTTATTAGGGAAGGAGCTGAGCGTCAGAGACGTCCAGTGTGCCTCAGAGAGAGCCCTTACTGGTGAGGGTTGGGATAATGAGCATCCAGGATTGTCTGATGAGCCACACAACCACTAGGGTTGGGGAGTGTTGACCTTGAGCCATGGACCCACTTCTGTTGTAGCTTTGCTCCTTAGCCTACTGTGCTTCCTAAGTACTCACTGAACACTTTCTTTCTTGATATTCTTAAATAGATAGTTTATGGACATCCTCTTTGTATTGCAAAGTGAAGAGGAAGGGTTGGTTGCAAGTGATGGCTAGGGCTGGCATGTCATACAGGCTGAAGCCAAGGGTGAAGCCCCACTTTGGATCATAATGACATGGATAAAAACAAATCCCATGGTAATGAGACATCTAGGCATTCGGTTGGCTGCTTCTGAAGCACTGAGTTAGTTTGGCTTCTCAGAAGGCCAAATAACTCAGGTCAGGCCAAGACTGATACAGTGAGCCACATCTGACCACGTGAATCAACGAGGTGACTTGGAGTTCACAGGAGCTGTTAATTCAGCAAGTTCAGATCAGCAGACCAGACTGTCCTTGAGAGAAGTGCTCACATGGCCCTCCCTTCCTGTCAGCTCCAGTGATATTCTCACTGCCAGGACCTGCCCCACTTAGTATAGAGCTTCACTGACAAACCCAAGTTCTCACATTTTTCATTTAAATTGGGTGGCCTGTCTTCAATAAACTATTTCAGAGCTCTTAGGGTTTTTCAGAGAAATAGCAGCTATTCATTCTTACCCTTCCTTTCCTCGATTGTGGATGGCTAGTTCTTCACCAATGCCCTCTTCCTCCTTGAAGCTCTCCCAGTCCAATTTGGACTTCTCTAGGGTGCTCATCTTCTGCTTCTTGGCTCCAATTTTCCCCAAAAGAGTGCTCATCCCACTCGATCCTTTTAATCTAGGGAAAGGGAAAACACGAAACATGTGAAAACCATACTCTCGATTCATGGTTTTTCTGATTGGCACGGGGCTCCCAGGTTTCAAGTATTTATCTTAACGGGACATGTTTGGATCTAGGGTACTTTTTGTCTAGTCTGGAGAACACGTGAAATAGAGCAGAAATCTAATGCACTTTTCCTCTGACCGTTCAAGGACTTGGGAACAGAAAATCCTGAAGACCTCTGCATGCTCTGACGGGTCTCTGCTTACAAGGATACAGAAGCAGAGCGTGATTCAGACATGGCTTTAGGATCACATGCCTAGGTTCATATTCCAGCTCTGACTTGAGGCTAGTTATTTCACCACATCTGCCTCAATTTCCTCATCGACAAAGTGAATAGTTACTCATGGGCTACAGAGTATCTTACTCGTAAAGTGCTTAAAACAGCACCTGGCACAGAATAAAGGTGTAATACATGTTAGCCATACTGAATCATTGTCATCATTTGTGCACTAAAACCCCATGGGATTCTTTTAAGAGAAAGAGAACCAGATCCCAACAGTGATGATCAAGAAGTCACATATCTTATAAGGATTCTGAGATCAGTTTTCTTTCAACTCCTGTGAGTCAGGGTCCTGGTTTTCCCCATGAGGTGGAGAACATTCCTTATCCTGAAAGCAGGGAATATACAGCCTGCGTCCTATTTGCTGGTGCTACTATATCGGACTGTGAGAGAAACACCATATGCCCAAGTTCAAGTCTTGGCAGGTCAAATGTTTCCAGTCAATGTTATGTGATAAGAGAAACAGAAAGCAGCTAGGTAGCAAGAGGTGGTATTAGGGGAAGGATATGGCTTTGGGCCTCTTCATGAAACTAAGACCAGTTATATATCAGCATGCAGGAAACTGAAAGTTATTTTCTGCTCCCCTGGAATACGAAAGGGAGTTAAAGCATTTAAAAACCTCTATGAGCTAACAACATCATAAGACCTACTGATAACATCAATACCTTTCGCTTGCCCAGAATGCTGATTCTCCAAATGCCTTCATAAACATTTTCTTATCTTATTCCCCCTATGGCTTGTAAAAGAGGAACACTGTGTCTCAGAATCGGAGGAGGAGGCTTCGAGATGACCTTGTGTCACACTAACCATTCTGAAACCCCCATCTATCTCCCTGCAACACAGAGCTGGTGAAGGATGGGTCCTGCCTCTGCCCTGGAGTGAACTGACAGGCCAGTGTCCACACTGCACACAAGATTCTTGGGGCGATATTAGCTTCCCTGCTGTGGACCTATCTCATTACATGCTGTTAGCTTAAAATCAACTCAGAATAGGCTGGGCATCCTCATCTCATGGCTTAATGGGAATAGTTTTCTTCAGCTGGACAAATAAACAAAGTTTGAAGAGGTTAAATGATACAACAAAGGTCAAACCAATAGAAAATGAAGACTCAGGACAAAGCAGTACACTGTGCTATTTCGCCTCTAAGGTGAGAATTTACTTGAAATATTTTGACAGCTATTTTACTTCTTAATTTGCATGAGGATTTTCCAAAGGGCTCTTTATGAGCTTTCAATCATATCTTCTAAAAATTTTTTCCCTACAACAATCTCTACATCAACACACACACACACACACACACACACACACACACACACACACAAATTTTTACCAGGACCAGAGCATGATTAGAAACTAAGTATGTCAAATCTTTTTACGTACTTCTCACCTGCCTCACTGTCAGTAACTTGGTTCACATTGTAATATCCTTTCACCTGGATAATTTAGCAGCCTCTTCACCTGTCTCAACTGCTCTGTCCTGGCATCTATTCTATATGCTGTCATTCGGATGCATTTTCTAAAACACAAAGTTTACCATGTCTTTCTGTTTAAGTGTCTCTTCCTGGGCCCCTATTGTTCTTATAATAAATCTAAACTCCTTAACTTACAAAGTTCCTCCTGATCTTCTCTTGCCACACCTCACCTTAAAACCTATGCTCCAACTATACAATTCTGAACCTCTACCTCACCTCTACCTGCCTCCCATTCCTCTGACCCTGTCTCAGATTAGAAACCACTCCCTCTAGCAAGCCTTCCAAGACCCTTCTCCTCAATCTCTAGATTAGCTATCTCCTGATGGTGTTTCTATTGCACCCCAGTCCTTTTCCTATTATAGCATGAATCCTTCCCATAGCAGATGCTTGAGGATTCTAATTTTAGCTGTCCCCCATACTGGTCAATTCTGAGTAAGCTCAGAGTCACTGCTGACAACATTCCACCAAAGCACACACCTAGAGGCTTTCCATTTCTGACTGCGGGGCCTTTTTGAACCCTGCCTACGTGTTCCAAGCAATGCCTGGACATGTGGTGGGATTCATGCCATTGAGACCACCTGCATGGGGACAAGAGCTGGTGGCCAAATACTCCAGTCTCCTTGTCCTTACACAGGCAATTCTGGGAGGTACTCTGAATGCTTCTCAGAAGTTCTGGTGGCACTGAGCCCTCGTGGCCTTGGAAATACACAGTTGTATTGGCTTCTCCTGATTCCCTACTCACTGTCCCACCCCTACTCCCACTCCTGCTTGCTGGGATGATTTCCCAAATAACCTACCTACAGGCACTGAAAGCCTCCCCTAACATTCTGCTTCAGCAGGAATCTAAGAAGTTTAAGAGAAACAGGATTTTTCTTATATGGATACTCCAAATCTCCTCAGAGAACATGGATATAGTTTTGTAAATAGCAGGCACTTGATAAATGCAACAATGTCACCACCAATCAGTGGGAGAAAAGCAGCTCTTTGTAGAATAAAAAGTGTTCAAAACACCTTTAAATCGAGGTTCTAAGGGGAGCAATTTCCACTTGTATTCACCAATCAGCTCTCAACAACCAGGTTCCCCCACTATCGGTGCAGCACCACAGGCTTTGGACACCATCTGTGCCCCTCAGCCTGCAGCTCTAATAATTCCAGATTACACCACTTTTCCCACAAATCCTTTGAGAAGTCTATGAGAGAATGATTTTTTGCTGCATAGCCTTGAAGAGACTTCCAGCAAAACAAAAACCCATAACCAGTCCCCCTTTCCCTTGTTCACCCTGAACATCAGCAAAATGTCAACTGTGCTATAATGCTTTAGGGGAAAGCTTCTAGGTCTGTCTTCACTGGATCATTAACATGGTTTATAATTTCCTAATTTGATAGTCTTGAAAGCAAAATTCCCTGTCTTTTATTTGAAGCTAAGTCAAAGTGAATGACACATTTATAGTAGCAGCCAGAGGCTCATCATAACAGAGACCGGCACTTTCTTCTTGAAACCTGACATGTGGGGTCCCTGCAGGCCTTCCAGCTCCCACTCACTCTCCCACCTTGATAGGGAGCTTTAGTGGCATAACATGGCAACATGCCATCACAGGCCTCAAAAAGCAGATTTACCAGGACCTTGGCCCTATATCTGTGTTAAGGTTCACCTATCAGACTTTCAGGAAAGCTAAGGCATGCAAGAAGGAATCAGCTCTGGGCAGGAGTTGCTGGCTCTGTGCTGTGAAAGAACACTGCAGAGGGCACCGTGGCGGTACATCCCCATCTCTAAGCACTGTGGTGAGTTGATAGGCAGTAAATCAGCCCATAGGCATTTGCCAGCTGAGTAGACTGCAAAACTGTGGAGAGGCTGGTCAGAATTCCCTTAGAGATCTATTTGCTGTCAGCATGAATCAATGCAGTTCCAGCAACACTGATTTCTCTCTGTTCTGAAGACTAAGCCGTAAAGGCAAGGAACTACGTACTGAAAATTGGTTTTCATAGACCACCTCCACCCCCAGACATGGATTTTTTGGTTTTGCTTCTAAAGTGTGGTGAGCTGTGTCACAGAAGACCATAGTACTTCATTCAAGAGAATCCTCACCTACCTGTTGCAAGTCATAGTCCACAGAAACGCACAGTGCACTGGCTACTCACAGATGACATCCAGACTGTTATCCTCAGACATGTCCAGAATATTGTTGCCAAGATGTTTTCAACGATATTTCAACCACCTCCTCCTGCATGTCACACTACTCCATTGATCTTACTGCCACAGTTTTTAAAAAAATATATTTTATTGATTTTTACAGAGAGGAAGGGAGAGGGATAGAAAGTTAGAAACATCGATGAGAGAGACATCGATCAGCTGCCTCCTGCACACCCCCTACTGGGGATGTGCCCGCAACCAAGTACTACCATAGTTTGATGTAGACACTAATTCTGTCTGAGGAGCAGGGCTTTCAAGCTAACTAGCCAGCTTCCCCCCATAGAGAGAGCATGGTTGAGTGCAGTAGGCATTCTGGTAAAAGACTCTTAAAAAAAAAAAATGCTGATTTTAGAGAGGAAGGTGAGGGAGAGAGAAACATCAATGATGAGAGAGAATTGAACAGCTGCCTCCTGCACACTCCTTATTGGGAATTGGGCACACAACCCGGGCATGTGCCCTTGACTGGAATTGAACCTGGGAACCTTCAGTTCAAAGGCTGACACTCTATCCACGGAGCCAAACCAGTTAGGGCTGGTGAAAGACTCTTACCAGGCTTTTTCTTCTTGTGCATTCTGTCCAGTTTTCTACCCATCAGCAATTATATCTTCAATTTCCTTCCCACCTCACCCAATGACCTCTCCCAACACCAGATACCAGCCAAGACCTCATAGAAAAAAATTCAGAAACTCAGGAAAGGAAAAGGGACAAAAAGATAGTTGTCTTTTTCCTCTGTGAATTCAAAGTTTACAATGATAATTTGCTAGAATTTACTGTTTCACTTTAGCTCCAGAAATGTAAGCGTGAGAAAACTGCAACTAAATGAACTCCATCCTGCTGAGTCTGTCATAAAGATATTATAGCAAGTGTTTGCTTGGCTCCAGTCCCATGAGCATGGACTCAGTTTCACCCAAACTGTAGCAAAAGCACTGTTCTATCTGGCCATCCTCAGTGAGGCTCTGGATCCTACTCTTTTTTATAAGAAATACTGGAGCTTGGTTAGTGTGTCTCAGTGGCTGAACTTTGACTTACAATCCAGGAGGCTCATAGTTCAATTCCCAGTCAAAACACATACCCAGGTTGTGGGCTCAGTCCCCAGTAGGGAGTGTGCAGGAGGCGGCTGATCAGTGATTCTCTCTCATCATGGATGTTTCTATCTCTCTCTCCTCCCTTCCTTTCTGAAATCTGGAAAAGTAATAATTTCTTAAATGTAACTAGAAAAGATGACAGAACACAACTGGTTGTGAAGGCAAAGTGGGAACATCTTTCCCCATTACTTTTAAAATCAAGCACCCAGCTATCCCACAGAATAGACTTTGAGGTTTGGGGGTACATTTAGAGTCATTCATCATTGTATTAATCCAACAGAGATTACTGAGAAATTACTGTATACCAGACATTATACTTGGAACTGTGGACACAATACAAGGCATAAGCTTTGGCTTCAAGGAGAAAATTTAACAGATGAGATAATCATACAGGCACAAACTGTAACCACATACCAGGAGGGCACGGAGGGAGCAGCTGAGAGGCTGTTTAATCCAACCTCTTTATTTTAGCGACTCCAAGAAGGATTCCAAGAAGATTAAGAAACCTGCCCAGTTCACAGAGGGAGAGTTGGGACTAGTACCCAGTACTTTTGACATTCAGTTTGTCTTCTCCATCTTGCTAATGCTAGAGATGGGGATAACTTTTGGGGATGCCTTCCACGCTGATTTCTATCATTGCTAATTTTGGGGGGGATGCATTCTTTTTCCCCCTGTTGTCCTGGATCTCAATATAGGATACAGGCCTATGTCCCACTCATTTCTGATTCAGTCACAATGTAGCACAAAGCCTTGGCATGGTACATGATTGCTATATGTTTAATGAACTAAATCATCAAGACTTGACAATAGACTTACCCAATTTTTTCTCATTAATAAAAAGATTCAATATTATACTTTAACTGACAAGCTAGTAAAGATAACTCCAAAAGTGAACCAGCAAGGATGGGGTCAACACATGTGCTTGGAAGCACTACTAGTCTTTATTTAACTTCAAACATACAGAGCCTGGCTCAAGTCTATGCTTTCCATCTCATAACTTGCATAACCATTGAAATGCAAATTATTTGGAACAAAGATTTTTTGGCAGAGATATGCAGTTTTCTTAGTATTTGTCATCTGTTTACAATGCAGGAGCAGACTTTTTTGTAGCTCATACATGGACTATTTTCCAGAACCATACAAGGATTTGGAAATGGCATGGTAGTTTCTGAATAATGGGAAGAAAGTTTATGATGATAATTCTTCAGTGAGAACTGTCTGCTTGGAACCAGTGTTCTCTTTTAGATTTCCTTTGGATTTAGCTGAAATCCATAAGAATGAAAAGTAAAGTCCCAATCCCTGGGCCAATTTACTCCACACTTGTGTAAATCTCTAAGTAAGCTCCCCAAAGGCCAGACCACTCCACGAACAGACTGGACACCAGCAGTACCTTAGGGAGAGAGTTTAAATCCCATTCACCACCCAGCTGGTGTGACTCAGTGGTTGAGTGTTAACCTATGAACCAGCAGGTCACCGTTCAATTCCCAGTCACGGCATATGCCCAGGTTTTGGACTTGATCCATGTAGGGGGCATGCAGGAGCCAGCCAGTCAATGACTCTCTCTTGATGTTTCTATCTCTCTCCCTCTTCCCTTCCTCTCTGAAATCAATAAAAATATTTAAAATAAATCCCATTCACCTCCTAACCTTGTACTGACAGGATTCTATGGGACATCGGTTCAGGAAACTGGAAAACCAGAAGTAACACAAGAAGTTCCACATGATCTTTAACATTTCTGTGGCTTGAAAAATGATCAGTACTCTTAAATCTATTATTGACATTGATAATGTGCCAGCAACAACCACAAAAAAAAGTGGCATCTATCAGCAAAAGGTAAAAATAAAAGCTGGCAAATAGCACCAGCTTCACAGTTTTTCTACAAACAGCAATTTTTTTGCTACGAAGTGTTATTGCCCTTATGCGGATCCAAGAATGATTTGCACTTAAGTTTGTCTGATTTGATTTCAGCTGCTCTACATCTTTATAACATATCTCTGAAACATACCTAGTTAGTTTCATGTTTGAAGTTTCATTAGTCTCCTTTCATCTTTTAATCCAGCATGGTCTTCGTCTGTAATTAATGTGTAATATGTAGGACCATACTTTCAAGAGTTCTGAATGCTCATTTCTGGTGCCTCACTCTGTCATACACTGACCACGTCTAAGGATCGGATTTGAAGGACAAATATTCAGAAAATCACAAAGAGATGATAAAATTTTGGCTATAAGGAGGTCTCTAAATAGTGAAAGAGTGGTAACTAGAAAAAAGGCCAGGATTTATGGGGCATCAGCAGAGTCCTACTAGATTGTACAGCCAATGATGAGAACAGAGGTCTCCAGCCAACCCAGCAGCATTTACCTAAATGTCTGAACACTGTTCTCAAGGAGCTAGGACTGAATGTATAAGGGTTAAGTGACACAGAAGTTGGTAGCAAAGAAAATCTCCTCTGGCCGGCCCACTAGACCTCTAGAAAATGATGCTTTTGAGTTTCCTTTCTCTTTTGTCCCACTCCCATGTGGTTTCATCTCATTCCCTGGGAAAGAGATAATGCCATATCCCTTCCTGCCTCTGCTCCAGCAATTTCCTTCCTGTGCCATTCCCAGGGTGGCGGGTCATGGCAGAGCAGAGAAGGGCCTCCATTTTGTCGCAGTTGGAGAGTGAAGAAGCCTGGGGCTCTCCAAGGAGGAAATGTGTAGTTTACTGGGAATGAGGATAATGCCTGGAGAGGGAGGCTGCTTTCCTCTCAGGTGCAAACTGTTGTTGCTGTAATTGGTATGATCAGGCACAGCTGGGGAGAATAATTTACTGACCAACACAAATAGGCTATTGATATTTCTGAGACAGAACTTTATTTTTTATTTTTTGTGTGGAACGCTTCACGAATTTGCGTGTCACTCTTGTGCAGGGGCCATGCTAATCTAATCTTCTCTACAACGTCCCAATTTTAGTATATGTGCTGCTGAAGCGAGCACTGAGACGGAATTTTAAAGGAATTATTAAATACAGCTTCTAACAAAGCGCATAAGGACATTTTTCTTTATGCAGAAACCTGGGAGCTCAACTGAGGACAGCATAGCTTGTTTTCCAGATACTGCTTCCATATGGGCTCTTAAACAATCACAGCCACAGAGGCAAAGAAAAGATGCGGCTGAATCAGGATCTGGTAGCTAACAAGTCAGTGCCCTCTCTAAGGTGAGCTTTGTTGGCTTTCTCCTATGACAGTGCTAAGCCAGGGCAGGTCTTCGGCCAGCCTACCTGCCAGGGCTAAGAACAGGAGCCACACTCACTCTGATCACTCCCATCAGGAAAGCGCAGTTGGGTAAACAGGACATCTTTCAAACTAGCTAACTTGAGAAGCCAAGCACGGGGCATGTAAGATAAATGTGCCTCAATTATGGGTTGTTTGGCTAATTGCTGATTAGGGAGTTGGCATGCTTTCTCAAACCTCAGCATTCTGCTTTTTCTTTGACGTTCAGCTTACTTTTTCTTCCAGACAGATCTCATCTCCTCATGAAAATATCTGAGGATGTCAACATAACATACATTTTAAATTCCTGGGTACCACCCAGGTTGACACCAGGTTAAAGTTTCAGGATGTAGGAGTGTTTTCAGGCAGACCAGAACAATTCTTTTAGTCTGACATCACAGAGACCTCACTGAGAATAAGTCATGCCCGTACTCCTTTTTAGAAATCGGTGAGCACGTTAACCACTTGGTTTTCTATGAAACTGACAAGTTGGCTAGCATACATTTTACAAAATTACGCGCCCCCCCCAAAAAAAAACCCAAAATTTCTCACAGCTACTAAATAAACATGCTAAATTCCAAATGAGAAGGACACAGCTCTGATTCCTGACACCTCAAAGTTCTGTCTGGAGAGGAGTGTGTTTTATGATCCTTTCACTAACGAGGCTGAAGTGGTAACAAAGGTCCTTTGCAGCACTTGGCACTCCTGCTGGGACCTGCCTCCAAATCCCTCTCATGATGGAATCTGTCACGGTGCTTGCTCACTTAGTTGCCAGGGTATCTTCTGCCTCTTAGAAGCCATCATCCTGCTAACTCAATGGGCAACTCGAGGCTCAGACCTCAACCAACCTACCTCCCCCCGGCAGCTCCCCCTGCTCCTCAAAAAGCTAGGGCACACTATCACCAGCATCAGCAGTTTCCCCTTGACATAGTACCCTTACAATCCAGAATTTGAGGAGTAATTATCTGCACAAGAGTGATCAAAAGAAGGGGGCTTTTTCAGCCTGAGCCCACGATGTCACTTTGCTAAGGCAATGAAATTTCAACAAAGAGAAATCTGTTCCCACAGAGTTTGTTAGAGAAAGCAGGACACTTTCTTTTTACTTCACGCAGGAAATGGTTCTCATAGAGGCTAACCACAGCTGGGCAATCTGTATAACCACAAAATAGTTTCTCTTTAATAGATGGAAGATGTTTACTCATTGCATCACTCATTGCATTGACCACCAAAAAAGAATTCCCATCCTCCCTCTCTAAGGCAAGAGGAAACGGTAAGTAGAGTCTCTTTCCTTAATCTGCCAACCCTGGTGGCTAAAGCAGCCTTTTCATTTAGACATGTAGATTATTCTTCAAGCTTCCTGTCACCCAATCCCACTGCTGAGCATTGGACAAATCTCGAACGAATCTCGTTTTTTTGCACTCTCAGAGCATTTGCTTTTATCACAATGAACCATAATGTGAATGCATGACTGCATCATGGCCAAAATGTTAGAAAAAGGTGCTATAGCAATCATTGGCTGGAGAGAGGTTCTGCTCAAACGAAGCTGGCCAACCCTGCCATGTGTAAATGATTTGAGGGAATGAAAACAAAACAAAACTAATGTGATCAACTAAAGATGTGAAGGGTGGATTATTGAATTCTTTGATTCATTCTCACGTACTGTCAACCATTTGCTTTGAGAAATTAGGCATCACTCTCTCCCCGCTGTGAGAGCAAGGCTCCTAGCCCTGAAGCCAGCACAGCAGCCTAGGAGAGTCTATGACCCTCTCCTGGGGAGCCGGGGACTTCGTGACGCCCTTCCCTTCACTGTGAGGCTCAGCTGGTAATTGGCAGGCTGTGTGAGCACGTTCATCATGCTCACTGCCCGGAGAAGGAAGGAGGCTAAGAACTAGGGGACCCTGTCAGTTTCATTTGAGTGACACAACTAAAACTAAAAGGGTACACATTTAAAAAAACACTCTCCCAACTACTTAGCTGTACAAAGGAAGAGTTTTCCTCTAAGAGTGAAGATAATAGACACAATAACCCAATTACATATAAGCTATTGAAGTTATTTGTATTCTAAAAGAATGCTGAAAAATCTGCTGACCAACTATTTCTTGTTCCCAGCTAATGCCTTTTGAAAGGGATTTTCTGAGATATAATTAATATCCTAAAGAATCCACCCATTTAAAGTATGCATGTTTGTAGTACATTCAGTTCTGCAGTCATTACCACAATCTAATATTAGAGCATTTTGTCATACCCCTCAAAAAAACCCTCATGCCGAAACCAGTTTGGCTCAGTGGATAAAGCGTCGGCCTGTGGACTGAAAGGTCCTGGGTTCGATTCCGGTCAGGGGCATGTACCTTGGTTGTGGGCACATCCCTAGTGGGGGACGTGCAGGAGGCAGCTGATCGATGTTTCTCTCTCATCCATGTTTCTAACTCTCTCTTCCTCTCTGTAAAAAATCAATAAAATATATTTAAAAAAAACCACTCACTGATTAGCAGTCACCCCATTACCCAACCACTAATCTTTTAAATCATTCAGAAACAACATATCTCTCAGTTGATGTCTTATAGCTTCCTACAGGAAACACATTTAAACTTTTAATTTGTCCTCTATGCTGATGGGCATATTTAATTTCTTAGGGACCAGGAAAATCCAAAATCTAGCTTTCAGACAAGAGTACTGGAATATCTGAGCGCTGACTGGGTAAATCCCTCTCTCACAGATACTATTTTGGAGTTGTATATTTTAAGCAGTGGGGTAGAGTGGCTTCACACCCTGTACAGAAACCTGCCCTTGCCAATTAATCTTTTTTTTAAAACCCTGGACAAGTTAATTTCTCTGAGCTTCAAATAACCAATTAGTAAAATGAGGATAATAATAACTACCTTGAAGAGTGATGATTACATGAGCTATTAGTCAACTCAGCGCTTACTTAGTGCCTTCAGCGTGCCAAACTCTTCACTGGCCACTGGAGATAGAACAGATTTCTTATCCTCATTTAATTCATTTGTGCAAGAGACAGATATGCAAACAAGTAATTACATTACTAGAAAACAGCTGCCCAGTAAGCGGCAGTAGGAGCATAAGAGTGTGAGTTGGGGAAGTCTGCAGAGGAGAAGGGGGAGATATCTGCAATGTAAAAGATGGGACAGAATTTGCCAAGGAGACAAGCTGAAATGGAGAAATCCGGAAACAACACCTTTAATGTATGTGAAAACACTTAGCTCCATGCCTAGCACAGAGATAATCAATACTCCCTGTCATCCCCACTTGTATCCTCTTTGAAAAGATGCTCTCTGCACTATGCTAAGTGAAATAAGCCAGTCAATGAAAGAAAAACACCACATGACCTCACTCATTTATGGATAATAAAAAACATTATAAACTGATGAACAAAAAGATAGATACTGAGGCAGTAAAGCATCAAACAGACTGTCAAATTATAGCGGGAAGGTTAGGGAGAGGTGGGATAGATAAGAGATCAACCCAAGAACTTGTATGCATGCATATAAGCATAACCAATGAACACAAGACACTGGGGGGTTAGGGTATGCCTGGGAGTGGGGGGGTGCAATGGGAAGATATGTAGATATATAATACATTAATAAAAAAGTTGTACAAAAAAAAAAGATGCTCTCTAAAATCCAGAAAGAAATAAAAATCTCGCTGCTGCTGAAGGAAAATTAACGGATCTGAAACTTTAGTAGGAGTTACTTGTTTTTTTTTCTGCAGCTGATTATTCTTTGGCAGCAAAATATATTTTAAATTTTGACTTCTTTTTCACTAACACACTTTTCATTTTGAAAAATTTCAAACCAAGAAAATTGGTCTCCTTTAATCTAGAACAGTCCCCCTGCCAGTACAATGACCCACAATTTGGACTCGTCTGACTGTTAATGTCGGCTTCTTTGAAGGCATCTGGGAATCTTCCAGCATGCAATTCTTGGACTGCTTTTCTCCATCCTCACTCACTTCCTGAGTGACTTCATCCAGTCCCAACCTTAAATACCAGTTATATGCCTCTGACCCCCAAAGGTCTTATCCTCAGCCCAGACCTCTCTTCCTAACTCCAGCCTTACACACCCAACTGCCCAATGGACATTTCTACTCGGATGCCTAGTGGACTTCTACATCTTAGCAGAGGGCAACAACACCTGGCCCAGGACTTAAGCTTTCAGACTTCCTCTCCTACAACTAACCCCCATTCATTCCATCTCAGATTTTCTTTTCTCCAAAATACTTGACATTTTCTAACATGCCATATACTTTATATGTTTATATCTACTCCCTGCTGGAATGGAAACTCCACACGGGCTGGAATCCATGTCAGTTTTGTTCACTAATATAACCCAAGTGCCTGGAACACTGACTGGCACATGGTAAGCATTAAATAAAAAATTGTTTTAAAAAAGTATGAGTATTGGGAAAATATATCAATTTCATACATTGTAAATAGATTCCAATAATGACAACTACTTAAGTAACAATTCTCTGTGTTGGCTAATCTTGTAGCTGCTGCCCATCCTTAGCTAGGTTTTCTCCAGGAGAACTAAGTACTTCAGGGAAGGCACAGGAAAAGCATTTGTTCACTGGAACAGATGACAGACCTTCTGGAATAGCTGTCAGTAGCCTGGAATTTGTCCTAGGCTGGCCTTGGCACCATCCCATGAGAGCCTGAAGAGTGCTCAACAACCCTGTCAGTAACTGTAATCTGAGGGACAGGGGCTAAGATATCTTAACTGAAACACAAATGAGGGACAGAATTAAGGGCAATGCTGGACCAATCTTTTCTTTTTGGTCCTTTGCAAAAATGAAAAAAAAAAAGTGGTATTTGGCTTCATTTTATGTGAAAATCTACTGAAAGACTTAGTTGTATGTGGCAAATGAGTTTGTCCCTTGCTATTGGCTGCCCCACAGCTTTTGTCTGTGTGTGTGTGTGTGTGTGTGTGTGTTTTGGGGGGGAGTAGTTTAGAGTCACATACACTAATATGTTATGAGCCAGAAGCAATGCCTGTGATCATCCTTGAAGCTAAAACCAACACTGTATGGATGTAACTGGAGCAATTAGCTAATTCAATATTCAGCCATCAGAACAACTTCTTGTCAGAATCTGTCAGAAAGAATTATTCAGGTTTGCTACAGGCAGCAAACTGAGCTTGGGCAAAGATGGCCACTCCCTCCAGCTATCACAACCACCAAGATAAGAGAATCATGCAGACACGAACTTTCTCTCTTGTTTAGTAGAAATCTGAGCTTCAGTACACAATGGAAGGGATAAGATGGTGACAAGCAGCTAGAAAAGGATGCAAAAAGGAATTGGTGGTTCTCACTGCTTGTGAGAATCCCAGGGGTAAAAGATCCTAAAAACTTCCAGGAGAGGGCACAAATGAAATCATATACTACAAAGATTCAAGACTTCCAAATACTTTCAGACCTGTTGACACCTGACTCGGGAACAATGTCCTCACAATTCTGAAGGAAAATAATTGTCCCTTAAAATGTTACAACCCACGAAACCACTAAAAATGTGAAGTTAAAATGAACTTATTTTTAGACAGGCCAACTTTCAAAAACTTATCTCCCATAAACTGTTTCCTGAGGATGTTACTGGAATATGAGCTCTATTAAAATGAGGGAATAAACCCACCTCTGGGATGGGCCTCTTCTTCCATCAGTTACTGCTTCCTCCACGTACTGTGTGGGGGTGCCAAGCACTGATGGCCACACTTCAAACTTGCCTCCTTCCAACGGTGACCAAATGCAATCTGTAGTTTTTTTAACACACACACACACACACACACACACACACACACACACACACACACACACTAGAAGGCTGGTGCATGAAATTCGTGCACGGGGAGAGGGCTGTCCCTCAGCCCAGCCTGCACCCTTTCCAATCTGGGACATCCCTCTCACAATCCAGGACTGCTGGCTCCCAAATGCTCGTCTTCCTGCCTTCTTGATTTCCCCAAACCGCTTCTGCCTGCCAGCCTGATCACCCCCTAAACACTCCCATGCCAGCCTGATTGATGCCTAACTGCTCCCCTGCCAGCCTGTTTTCCCCTAACTGCCCTCTCCAGGAGGCCTGGGTCCCCTACAACTGCCCTTCCCTGCAGGCCTGGTCACCCCCAACTTCCCTCCTCTGCTGGCCTAGTCACCCCTAACTGCCCTCCGCTGCAGGCCTGGTCCTTCCCAACTGCCCTTCCCTGCTGGCCTAATCACCCCCAACTGCCTTCCCTTGCAGACCTGGTCCCCACCAACTGTCTTCCCCTGCTGGCCGTCTTGTGGTGACCATCTTGTGTCCACATGGGGGCAGGATCTTTGACTACATGGAGGCAGCCATCTTGTGTATTGGAGTGATGGTCAATCTGCAAAATACTCTTTTATTAGATAGAATAGAGGCCTGGTGCATGGGTGGGGGCCAGCTGGTTTGCCATAAAGGGTGTCTGGATCAGGGTGGTGATTCCTGTGGGGTGTGGGGTGGCCTGGACAAGGGGCCTGTGGTGGTTTGCAGGCCAGCCACGCCCTCCAGCGACCCAAGGAGAGGCCCTGGTGTCTGGGATTTATTTTTCTACAATTGAAACTTTGTAGCCTGGAGGGGAGCCAAGCCTCCTGCTCACTTGTGGGGCAACCATTTCTGTTGGGATTTATTTATCTTCTGTAAGTGAAACTTTGTAATCTTAAGCAGAGGCCAGGACAGGCCAGGGATGCAGAAGCTTGGCTTCCTCCATTGCCAGAAGCAACCCTAGCCTCCTGCTCTCTCCAACTCTGGCTGCTGCCATTTTTGTTGAAAGTTATTTATTTTCTATAATTGAAACTTTGTAGCCTTGAGTGGAGGCCTGGACACGCCAGTGTGTGCAGAAAGCTTGGCTTCCGCCATCACTGGGGAAACCCAAGCCTCCCTCCTGCTCGCTCTGTGGCCACAGCCATCTTGGTTGGGGTTAATTTGCATACTTGCTCCTGATTGGATGGTGAGCGTGGCTGGTGGGTGTACTAGAGTGATGGTTAATTTGCATATTAGCTGAAACCGGTTTGGCTCAGTGGATAGAGCATCGGCCTGCGGACTGAAAGGTTCTGGGTTCGATTCTGGTCAAGAGCATGTATCCTGGTTGCGGGCACATCCCCAGTAAGGGGCGTGCAGGAGGTGGCTGACTGATGTCTCTCTCTCATCGATGTTTCTAACTCTCTATCCCTCTCCCTTCCTCTCTGTAAAAAATCAATAAAATATATTTTAAAAAATTTGCATATTACTCTTTAATTAGATAGGATATATATATATATATTTTATTAGGTAGGTATATATTTTACAAATATTTCCTTTCTTGCCTAATCATTTAATAATACCTTTTGATCAAAAGAAGAAGGGTATTTGTATGGCTATTGGCTCACCATAAAAAGGAATAAAGTGGTAATGTTACAGATTTAAAGAAACAAATCCATCAGCAGTTCTTCTTTAAACTATGTGCTTTTAGAAGCCAACTGTATATCTTAGTGAATGCAGAACCATCATAGTCATTCCATTGTCTAAGAGCAAGCTAAGTTTCGGAAAGGCAAAGTCTTTGATGCTGCCCCTTTAGATATATGCTGTGCTTCAGAGCCAAATCACGAAAATAGCTAAGAGACATGGCTCTGACAAATGAGAATTAGGGAGGCAAGTCCTGAAATGCCACCAAGATTGTCAGCAAACCAGAAAGTTTTTGGTTTTGTTTCAAATAGAGGAAGGGAAATTTTAAAAAAGCAATAAAAGGAAGTCTTTAAAGCTTTGCATACTGCATTCTGGTTATTAATACAGCCCTTCCCTTCTTAAACTGATTAAAAAATAAGGAAGGAAGTTATGGTGGTTACAGCAAGGCACTCAGAGGATACAACTTCTGGGCTACACTCTTAATTCATCTGCTGTGTGGGCTGCCCCCACTCTTGATAAATCAGTCCTACATATTTTCTACTTCAGTGATGGAGACACAGAGAGACCAATTTAACTGCGAGAGGCTGTGAGCATAATCATTAATGCTCTGTGGAAACAGTATTGCAATATTAGCTATTCATGATCATCTAGAAAGGCCAACAATCACTGCCATCCACCCTTCTCCACGACTTACCACAGAAACTGTAATTAATTAATATAAACAAAACCTTTTAAAACAACAGAAATAGATGAAAAGGAACAGGAAAGCAGATTATAATAATAAAGATAAACTGTTGCAGCAATCCCACATGTCTATCTGAGATGCTCTGAGAACATCTGCACTTTCCTGGTATGCAAGCCCCAGAAAGGCTGCTAGCCAGCAGACCTGGGCTGTGCTACAAACCAAAAGCCATCAGCTGAAGGTGATGCAATGGGGGAAAGAGGTCTGCATCAGAATAAAGGAGGGAGGAGGGAGAAAGGTCATGGAAGGTACAAGAAGAAATCTCTTCTACTATTCATGTTAAACTTGGTCAAAACAAGGCTGAAAAAGAAACAAAGGGTGGAACACTCCCAGCAAAACCTAAACCCTACCAAACTGAAAAAAGCTGGAAACAACAAAAAACATCTACTCAGCAGGTCAATTGATAAGCTAAGGAAATGTGTATGGAGGGCGAGAAAGACTCATGCATCCCGAAAATTAATCCCCCTCTTGTTTTCAAGTGTTCAGCATCCAAAGTAATCTCTTTCCATCACCCTTTATCCCCCTTTTACCCTCTTCTACTTCACCTTCCCCTCTTCTAATCACCATATTGTTGTCTGTGCCTATGAGGTCCCCCCTCCCGTTTTCTTTCTTAATCCCTTCACCTTTTTCATTCAGACCTCCTAATCCTCCTCTCCCCTCTGACAGCTGTCAGTCTGTTTTCTGCATCTGCTAGTATGAGTCTGTTTCTAAGCTCAGTCCTTGTGTACCTGAAAAAACGTCTTCATTTGCCTTTGCCGTCTGAGGGATAGATTCCCTGGATATGCACTCTTAGGTTGCACATCAGAACTCTAAATATGGTGCTTTATTGTCTTCTTGCATCCAGTGCTGCCACTGATGTTAACCTGACTCTTGCTTCTTTATAGGCGTGAATGTTCTCTCTCTCTGTTACCCTTTAGGATTTTTCCTTATCCTCAGTGTTCTAAGACTTCCATTATATGTGTAAAATGTGAGTCTTCTTAAGTTGATAAATTCACGGTGAGCACTCTGTGGCAAGCCCTTTCATTCTAAGGATTTTTGCTTTTCTTCTGTTTGGGTAATTTTCTTTCCTTATTTCTTTGGGTATCTGCCCCCCCTTCCCCTATTTTCTCTTTTTCTCCTCCCAGAACTCATACTGGACAAACTCAAGAAGTTCTTAAATACCCCTTCTTTTTATTATTTTATATTCTAGGAAAAATTCCCTTTAGTTGTATCAATTATGCTATGCAGCCCCTTTAACAAGGTTCTAGTTAAATAATCAGGTTTCAATTTCCAAGATCTAGGAAATAAAATTCACTTTTGCCATAATAGTCTGCTTTTGTTTCATGAATGCAATATTTTCTTTTTATTCCTTTCAGAGTATAAACACATTTCTCTTAAAATCTCCTTTTTTGTGTGTTCTATTTATTTAGCATTTCAATTTCTTGAGCATGGCATTTTCTTTATGACATTGGATTTCCTCTGATATTTAACAACTCTTAGTTATTTCCAAATGGCTTATGGAAACTGTGCCTTTGAGATGACAGATGAGTTTTCATTTCTTTGCTTACCAAACAAATAAAACTTCCTGTCACTTTTTATGATTTTCCAGGTACTGCTTTTGGGATGCCTCAATAGGACAGACTCTTCTGGTTAATGAAATAGTCATGATAAGTTAACAAACAAGCATTCTAAACCAAATGTAAGCCAGCCTTATGAGTATAGCTGCTATGAATCAGCTCTTTGGAATCACATGAACTGATAAAATCACATTTCTAGAATTGCACAGCTGAGAAATAACCCTGTACAACAACAACAATTTTGGGGCCCTTTCAAATCATGGAACACCACCAACAATCAATCACTAAGAGAAAAAATAGTGTAAGAGAAGAAATCATTTCTGGTTCTCAAAGATAACCTAATTTAAAGGAGAGTTGAGCTAGTAAGCTAAAGAGAGAATCTACCCCCTTTAATAAATGCTAGGTTAATAACACTTACAGAAGTAAAAATTTCTTTTCCCTACAGTTAAGTGTTTTCATAGAACTCAAGTACTTATGTTGCTCAACTCAAAGTAGTTCCTTGTCAGAGTAATGAGTGGGGAAATCCCTCAATACAATATTTGCCTCGGGTAACATAGTAAGTACAAGACCAGTTTTATTCAGGTTCTGCAATAAAAGGAAAATATTTTTTGGGGTGGGGAATAAGATTTCTGTCTGGCAAGTAAAGCTAATGATGTTCAAATTTTTTTAAAAAAGAAGCCCCTTAGTAGACTCTCTACTCTGCCTCACAGCTCTTTTTCTCCCCTCTGTTTCTCATTTGCTAAGTAAGAAAGAGTTAACACGTAAATTAGAGGAATGTCGTTTCAGCTCCAATGAAAGCTTTTAAGGATAGGGTCAATACAAGGACCAGATTCTTCATTAACTCATTAACAAGACAGGTCACTGTGGCCTCAGAGTTCATTTATCAGCAGGAAAACCTCAGCTGGTAATGGCTGGTTGTTTCCTGCACATCTCAAAATCCAGAATGGAGAAGTAGACTCCATTGTGAGTGTTTCCTGACTTGGAAGGAAAGAAAACATTTTCATGATGACTATTCTTTTCTCAGGCTGGTGTTACATTTGGCCCCAAAAGCACAATGGGCAAGCAAGGGGCTCCTACTCCCACAGAACTTTCTAATGCTGGTTTGCTTCCAGTTAATTATGTTCTAATTATCCTATGTGTACCTATTTGGGTTTTACTAACATGGCACTCGTTTTTAAATAAATTTTATGTAAATATTAATAGCTGTAAATTAGGCATATTTCAATACTAATTGCCTGCACATCCACCTGCACCACACACCATCAGCTACAATTCTCCTAGATGGCTGCTGTTCTTGACTGTGCCCTACAGTTCTTAGTCCAAATGGGATTCAAGGCTATTAATAATGCTATGGAAACCCAACTGGTTTTGCTATAATACTAAGAAAGACATTCTTTTGTATCGCTGAACTAGAATCCACCTTGAGGACAAAAACCATGGAAGACTGAGCATCATCGCACTGTCAAAAAGAACACAGGTACTTTCTCTCTAAAATAAGTGATTGGTTGGATTAGCAGAATGCTTAAAGCAAAACTCCAAAGTAAAGCCTCTAGCTGGGGAATTATAAGCAGAACTGTTATTTGGCATTGCTCTAGCAATGAAGCCTTGGGAAGGCTTGTTTTACAACAAATAGGAGAAGGTTTCAATAGGGTACAGGGAAAAAAGACACGATTGCCCAGTCTCCCTTCCCAGCCCTGAACCAGCAATGCTGAGACACCTTCCATAGCGAGAAGGCAGCCGAGGAATTTCAGGAAGGAGGCAAAGCTGTTGTGTTCCCTTTCCACTCCTTGCTTTGCATTTGTCATCATTTCTAAGCCTCCCTTTCTGTGGTCAGTAGATTGCTCTTCTCAAGCAGCTAGCTCAGGAGGAAATGTGGTACGAAAACCTGGCTGGAGGAATCCAAAGGCCTCAGTCTTTTAATTCTGCTCTAGTCCTTAGTCTGTCTCGGCTTCTTCCCCATGGTCTCTTTCACGTCTCAATCTCTAGTGGCATTTTCTTTTTAAAAAGTCCTAATGCTTGCATGACACACACATTCCAAGCTAAGCTAAATACTTCAAATATGCACTTCAGGTACCTAGTATCTATCACAGGCCACACCATTGCCAGAACCATGTCACAAAATCTACTGCCAGAACCAATCTGTGGCATGCTATGCAAAGGGTTTTATAATACCCAGTTGACACCAGTTTCCTTTTTATTATAAGATGTAGAAAATAGTGGTACTTCCTAATGGTTATTGTTGTATAAAAATCTCAGACTTATTGTTTTGAAAAACTGCTACTCACTATTAAAGTGAAGCATCCATCTTATATAAAAACTGCTGTTTGAAATTTTAACCCTGCTATTTGGTTTCTGTAAATGCTTGCTTGCTTAAATAACAAGGAAAATAAGACTACTCCCACTTCAGAGATGCCTTAAACCTTCCCCAGACAAAATTATCAGTGCTGGCACCCGGCCAGACCTTTGGTTGAGATCTCAAGACTCCAGCATATAGGGGATCTTTAAGAACTTGCAAAAGGGACTGGAAACACCCTATATTTGGGAGACAAAGAAGGTAAAAACATATAAATAGGGGAAATTCCTCCATGTTGGTGCCTCCATGTTTGAGAGACATTTTCCTTTGGACCCGCGTGTAATAAACTAACTCCAAACTCTCCAAGCATTGCTTGATTTATTCAGTTCTCTGTAACATTATCACAAATCCATGATGGCACTTCCATTTTTTCCTGGGATCCTTCCCCACTCTCCAGGAAGAAAAAGTCACTACAACAGGAACTTATGTGTATAAGTTATATCTGCTTTGGCAAAAGAAGAGTGTTTTCTTTACCAGATGGCTCATTAACAGAAAGACCATAAAAGTTTGTTTAATTAGAACAAGAGACCAGGTAGTAAGAAGCTCACTGACTGCTTGCTTATCACTTCCCATCCCTGGTGATTGTCAAAGCCAAATCTAGTTACA
>JAAGEH010000452.1:16995608-17010130 GCA_011751065.1 Lasiurus cinereus
CTCTCTAATTTTCAGACAAAAGTAGAAGAGGATTCTTTCTCTATACTCTTGAGAGAAAAAAAAAATATTTTGAGGTTAGGTGGCTTGGTGAAGAGTTAGGAACCCTCATCTTTGGAAGAAAGCATAGGTCAGTGATTCTCAATCTTGGATTTGCACTTTACAGAACATCTGGCAATGTCTGAAGACATTTTTGGTTGTCACAACCTGGGGAGGGGAGAAGAGGTATGACTGGCATCTAGAGGGTAGAAGCCAGGGATGTAGCTATACATCCTGTAACTCAGGACAGTTCTCCACAACAAAGGACTATCCAACCCAAATGTCAGGGGTGCAGAGGTTGAGAAGCCCTGCCCTAGGAGAAGTGGTATTCCTTCTGTCCAATGGGAACGACTCTCTAAATCTGCTGCAATGTGGACAGCAGTCTCCCTGATAAAGCAATCTGAGCTCCTTGAAGAAAACAACTAGATTTAAAGTTGGGTCCATCAGAGAACATATCCTACGACTCCCAATTTCTGGTCATTGTTCGGGGAGATGGAGACTGGCTTTGTCCTTGGGAAAATGGAAGAAGTCTAAATTTAGACTCTACTGCATAACACTAAACATTCCTAAATACCATTCAGCGACAATCCCTTCACGTTTGAGCTGGTTAGAGAAAATGCTGGTGGCACTAGATAGCCAGTTTCCTCTGCATGTTCTTTTCTCTTGTTCAACAGCAGTTCCTTTGTTGAGGAGATTCCACTTCTGAGCAGCCCTCAAATGGCCTGGGAGCAGCCTGGCTATGATTCCCTCACACTAATGTGTTGAGTCCATTTTTTTTCCTCCAGCAAAAAGGTGCTCGTCACATCATGTAGATCAGAAACAAATGCTAATGGAACTGTTCCAAGATGGGAAGGAATTTTAAAGAAAATATATGTCTATGACAAAATAGGAGCAATTCCCACAATCTTTAGTGGAACACAAGGCCCCAGAGCACATGAGAGAAGCCCGGGAGGAAGTTCATGACTTCATCACTAGCTCAATTATTTTAAAAGCTTTCAAACAGAAATTGAGCAATAAGCTTTGCAACTGCCTTAGCTAGTAAACTAAATAGAACTCTCAAAGGTGGCCTGATGAGCTGAAAATGATCAATATCCTCACAGTGACTAAACCTACTCTCTTTCCTGCCATAAGTCAGTTAATCAATGAAAGACTATGCAAAGCATATTTCCTAAGGAGGGAAAGTAAAGAATAATTTGGTGGATAAATTTTTAAGTAGCCTGGGCAACAAATGAATATGTAACCATTTGTGCAAAAATTTTAACGCATTTGTTTAATTATGAGATTTTAAGAATCTCTAGTATGAAACAATTTTCCCCTTATTTCAAAATTAAAGCAGCATGAACAATTTTAGAGCTACTATTTAGTGTAATTATGGCATGACAATGAGCTATAATAAACTACTGTTACTTAAAACCCAATGAACCAATTGTTTGGCTGTTGGATGAAACTAACTATTCTCTAGAAATAGTGCCCAAATTCTAAAACTAATGAAAAGCTTGCCCTGTCGGCATATATAGGCTTTGGGTGCTATGCATGTTTTTTTCATTGCTATCCACAAATATAAAAAGAAATCAGGATAATGATTGCACAAAAATGTGAATGTACTAAATACCATTGATCTGTACCCTTTAAAATGGTTAATTTTATGTGAATTTCACCTAAAAAAACAAAACACAAAGAAATCAGGAATTAGACCCAATTAATTGCTTTAAAAAACAAAATGATGGGAAGTATGCCAATTAGAAAGATACCTATAAAACAATGGTATAACTGATGACCAACCATATTATAGCTCATGTTTAGACGTTTTTATTATAGATGTATATTTTCATGAGGAAAGAAAAAAGAAAAGCTAAATGAAAAACTACTCAAAATAATTTTTTAGGATGAAAAGAATGATTCTTAAGAAGTGTCCAGAAGCAATGTTTGGTAAGTAGATCAAGATCATTTGTTCCTATTGTGATTGGTTTGAGGTAGAACAATGTGGAAGCTCAAATAAGAAATGTAATTGAGTGAACTTTAAGATCTGAGGAAATGTTGATCCCTTTAAGACACATATTATTTGGTCCTAAGTTGGTGTCCAGCTGCCACAAGATCTGATCAAGTAACCAATGACTATACTGAGGCTGCAAAGGGAATAATCAAGGTCTTCTTGAGATGAGATCTGGAGGTTTCCAGATCTCCATCCAAAAAGGAGGGTCTGGGAACCTCCATTAGAGAGAATAACAGAATTGGGTGATAGTGTGAACAATACTGAATGACAGCTCAAATGTAAATATTCAGTGTTCACAATACATCTCCCACAAGGACTCACCTTTCATAAATTTCAGTGTTTACTCGTATCCACCTTGTGTTGGTAACAGAAAGGTCATGAAGTCATGTCCTGGATTCTGACATAAAAGTTCCTGGTGAAATGTAAATTAAGTAGCCAAAGGACCAGGAATGTTAACTTGCCAAAGTTAGTTGGGAGTAAATGCTCTACAACACATAGTGTCAGATGGACAGATAGGATGAAGGAAGCCAAGATAAAACTATTAGGTTTCTAGATATTCTACAAAACTTGCCACTTAATCAAAGTCAACACTCCCTGCGAAAGAGATGGTTATACCATCCAGACTCTCCTCCACTCCTGTCCTCTGAGGCAGGGCTGTGCTGACTAAGAGAGACTGGAAAATCCAGTCAACAGGACTTTCCCACCTCACCCTCGAAAAGTGAGTTAGCTGTTTGTGGGGAAATGCAGATGGTCTCCTCTATGCTTTCTCCTATGTAACAGGAAATAGTTGCTGCCACAATGTGTTCTGGGAGCTTAAGTTCAGTAATAAATGTCAACACTCCTTTATTAATATCAATAGGACACTAATGCAAAATGACCTGAAAATTTTGAAAAACAAAGCAATAAAAAAAGATCAATTTGCTGAAACCGGTTTGGCTCAGTGGATAGAGCGTCGGCCTGCGGACTGAAAGGTCCCGGGTTCGATTCCAGTCGGGGGCACTTACCTTGGTTGTGGGCACACCTCCAGTAGGGGGCGTGCAAGAGGCAGCTGATCGATGTCTCTTTCTCATCGATGTTTCTAACTATCCCTCTCCCTTCTTCTCTGTAAAAAATCAATAAAATAGATATTTTTTTAAAAATAAAAAAAAAGATCGATTTAAAGGGGAAAAATACTAACTTTACAGTGGAGAAACCTTGCAATCCACTTTGACCAAATGATCAAAGTTAACATCACCAGTAAAACATTGCTATGTGTTTTAAGAAAGGCATGTTATCTCTCTGGCAATCTTTCCAAACATACACAATTCCAGTTTCATCATGCAAAAACATGAGGCAAACTCAAATGGAGGGACATTTTACAAAATACTGTATCTGACCAGTATTCTTTAAAAACGTCAAGGTCATGAAAAATAAAGACTTAGAAACTGACACAGATTAGAGGAGACCATGAATAATGACAACTAATGGCAAAGTGAATCCTGGTTTGGATCCTGGAACACAAAAAGTGGGAAAACTGGTGAAATCTCAATAAAGAGTGATGTATAGTTAAAACTGTGGTAGACTGCAAGTTGTTTTTCTCTTTGGATTTACCTTAAACTCTATTGAGGCAATAATTTACTGCAAGCTCTTTTTTTTTTTTAGATCTAATTTGGTATGATAGATGTACTCTTTTAAAGTGTTCATTTCAGTGGTTACTAGTATAGTCACAAAGTTGTATAACTAGCCATCACTACTAATTTTAGATTTCCACTGGCCCTCCTCCTGCCAAAACAAACCCCTTACCTATTAGCAGTCTCTCCCCCTTCCTTATCCTCCCTACCTACTGACAACCATTATTCTACTTTCTGACTCTATATATTTTCTTATTCTGGACGATGTTTCACAAAAATGGAACCATACAAAATATGGCCTTTTGCGACTTCTTTCACTTAGTACAAGGTTTTCAAGGCTCATCTATTTTGTAGCACAAATCAGTACCTCACACATTTTCAATGCCAAATATTCCATTGTTTGCATTTTATATACTTTATTTATGTATTCATCAATTGATAGGCATTTGGGTTGTTCCTAATCTTTGACTATCCTATCTAATAAAAGAGTAATGTGCAAATTGATGGTACGTACATCTGTTATATCATAAGCCACGCCCATCAGCCAATCAGGAGCAAGTATGCAAATTAACCCCAACCAAGATGGCTGTGGCCACAGAGCGAGCAGGAGGGAGGCTTGGGTTTCCCCAGCAATGGAGGAAGCCAAGCTTTTCGCAACACTGGCCAGCCCAGGCCTCCACTCAATGCTACAAAGTTTCAATTATAGAAGATAAATAAATTCCAACAAAAATGGTAGCAACCATGGAGCTGGAGAGAGAGCAGGAGGCTAGGGTGGCCCCTGGTGATGGAGGAAGCCAAGCTTTCCCCAGCCCTGGCCTGCCTTGGCATGCACTTAAAGCTACAAAGTTTCAATTATAGAAGATAAATAAATCCCAACAGAAATGGCTGCCACCATGGAGCAGGAGGCTTGGCTCTGTTCTGGGCTAAATAAATCCCAGATACCAGGGCCTCTGCTTGGGTCCCCAGGGGGCGTGGCTGGTCTACAAGCCACCACAGGCCCATCGTCCAGGCTGCCCCACACGCCAAGGGAATCTTCACCTTTCAGGGCAAACCAGCTGGCTTCCACCCATGCACCAGACCTTTATGCTATCTAATAAAAGAGTAATATGCAGATTGACCATCATTCCAACACACAAGATGGCTGCCCACATGTGGTCAAAGATTCTGTCCCCATGTGGACACAAGATGGTCACCACAAGATGGCCTGCAAAGGAGGACAGTTGTGGGTGATCAGGCCAGCAGGGTAGAGCAGTTAGGGGCAAACAGGCTGGCAGGGAGCAGTTAGACATAAATCAGGCTGGCAGGGGAGTGGTTAGGGGGTGATGAGGCTAGCAGGCAGAAGTGGTTAGGGGCAATCAGAAAAGCAGGCAGGCAAGCAGTTTGGAGCCAGCAGTCCTGGATTGTGAGAGGGATCCCATATTGGAGAGGGTGCAGGCTGGGCTGACGGATACCTCCACTGACCCCATGCATGAATTTCATGCACCGAGCCTCTAGTCGATAATAATAAAAGCATAATATGCTAATTAGACCGAACAGCCAAAGGACCTTCCAGATGTCATTCCATATGTCCTTCCTGATGAAGCCCTGGTGGTGGGGGTCAAAGCAGAGGTGGTTAGGAGCAATCAGGCAGGCAAGCAAGTGGTTAAAAGTGATCTGGCAGGCAGGCAAAGGCGATTAGGGGTGATCTGGCAGGCAGGCAGAAGGGTTAGGGGCCATCAGGCAGGCAGGTGAGTGGCTAGGGGTGATCAGGCAGGCAGATGAGCAGTTAAGGGCCAGCAATCCTAGATTTCGAGAGGGATGTACAAGGGGTCTAGAATTGTGAGAGGGTGCAGGCCAGGCTGAGGAACTGGCCCCTCCCCCCATGAATTTCATGCACTGGGTTTCTAGTTATAAATAATGCTACTATAAGAGTTACCCAGTTATCCCAGGACCATATGTTGAAAGACTATTCTTTCCTCATTTAATTGTCAAAAATCAACTTACCATTACATGTGAAGGTATATTTCTGAACTCTCAATTTGGTTCTATTGATGTATATGGCTGTCCTCATTTTGATAATTGTACCTTTGTAGTAAGTTTTGAAATTGGAAAATGTAAATCCTCCAATTTTTCAAAACTGTTTTGGCTATTTTGGGTCCTTTGAGTTTCCAAATGATCTTTAGAATCAGCCTTTCAATTTCTACAAAAAAGCCAGCTAAAATTCTGAAAAGGACTGCATTGAATTTGTAGATCAATTTTGGGAGTACTGACAACCTAATATTGTTTTCTAATAAATCAACATAACTGTCTTTCCATTTATTTAGATCTTTTTATTATATGGATAGAAGTGGCCCAGGACTTGTACTTGGCATCTGAAGTGGGGAGAATCTTGTGGGACTGAGTCTTTAAGCTGTGGGATGTATATAAACTCTAGTGTAAGGTTTGAAATAAATAACTGAACACCCAGCTGGTGTCTGGAAAATCAGAAAACTGGTTGTTGGTGTTAGAAAACACCTCAGAATGAATGTACAACATTTTGCTTATCCATTCGTCAGTTGATAAACATTGGGCTATTTCCACTTTTTGGTTACCATGAATAATTCTGTTATGAACATTTGTGTACAAGATTTTGTGTGGACATATGTTTTCAGTTTTCTTGAGTATATACCTAGGAGTTGGGTCATATCGTAAATTTATATTTAACTTTTTGAGAAACCGCCAAATTCTTTTCCAAAGCTGCTATATACCGTTCTACATCCCACCAGCCACATAAGGGCTTCTTTTAATTTCTCCACGCCTTCACCAACACTTGCTATTTACATCTTCTTTGTTAAAGCCACCCTGGTAGATATGAAGTGTATCTCATTGTGGATTGATTTCCATTTCTCTAATGAATAATTACATACAAGTTCTTTTTTAAATTAAGTATTATTTTAGAATTATTACAGATATTTAATTAGATACATCTTACGTAAGGAGAGCAGCTCCTTACCAGAAACCACAAAAAACACACAGGCATGACACATTCATTGCGGGATTGTTTATAATAACAGAAAACTAGAAACAACCCAAATATTTATCAAAAAATACTAAATGAAAAACTCTGGTATACTCAGACAATGAAATAGCTTCCTTCTGAAAAATAAAAAAGAATGAGGTTACTCTCTAAAGTACTACTATCAAGTGACCTCCAAAATATATTATTACTAGATGCCCAATGCATGAAGATTCATGCAAGAATGAGCCTTCCTTCCCCTGGTTGCTGGCATCGCCTTCACTCTGGCCAGAGCTGCCTTTGCGCTCCAGCCTGGAGCCGTCTTTCCACATTCCCATACTGCCCAGAGGCCGGGAGCAGCTGGGGTGGTGCAAAATGCCTGCGTCCCACCCCACTCCCGGCTGCTTGGTGCCTGTGTATGCAAATTAACTCACCATCTTTGTTGGGTTAATTTTCATACTCATTCCTTATTGTCTGGTGGACGCCAGAAAGGTACAGCCAATTAGCATATTACTCTTTTATTAGTATAGATGTGAAAAAAGCAAGGCAGAGAAAACTGTATATATTTCAGTACTCTTAATTTAAGTAAAGGAAGATAAATATTATCTTTTTTTTTGTTAACAGAAAGAGGAACCATTAAAAAGAAAAACTCTAGCTGACACCGGTTTGGCTCAGTGGATAGAGCATTGGCCTGTGGACTGAAAGGTCCCAGGTTTGATTCTGGTCAAGGGCATGTACCTTGGTTGCAGGCACATCCCCAGTAGAGAGTGTGTAGGAGGCAGCTGATTGATGTCTCTCTCTCATTGATGTTTCTAACTCTATTCCTCTCCCTTCCTCTCTATAAAAAATCAATAAAATATATTTTTTTTAAAAAAGAAGAAAGAAAAGAAAAACTCCAATTGACTTTAGAACAGTCATTTGGCTATACATTTTTAGTGAAATAAAGACCAAAAACAAAAACAAAAACCCAACTTAAACTATAATAACCACTCTTGTTGGCAGACATGTCAATATAGTCATTCTGAGACTTTTGTGTGTTACTATAAAAAAAGTGATATTCTATAATTCCTATTGTTGGTTATCAGTTTATGAAGTTGGAAACTCCAGATTTAAGATAATCTGAGGTTTCTAAAGTCAAAATTTGATTTAGAAGGAGTAAGTAGTGCCCAGCTGGCTTGGTACAGTGGTTGAGCATTGACGCATTGACCTATGAACCACAAGGTCATGGTTCATTTCCCAGTCAGCACATGCCCAGGTGGTACGTGCAAGAGGCAGTCAGTCAATGATTCTCTCTCATCCTCTCCATTCCACTCTGAAATCAATAAAGATTTTTTTTTTTTTTAAATAGAAGTATGCCGAAACTGGTTTGGCTCAGTAGATAGAGCGTCGGCCTGCGGGCGGAAAGGTCCCAGGTTCGATTCCGGTAAAGGGCATGTACCTTGTTGCGGGCACATCCCCAGTAGGGGTTGTGCAGGAGGCAGCTGACCGATGCTTCTCTCTCATCGATGTTTCTAACTCTCTATCCCTCTCCTTTCCTCTCTGTAAAAAATAAATAAAATAGAAGTAGTAAACAGTATTACTTTTAGAAAAACAAACAACCCTGACCTGTGTGTCTTAGTTGGTTGGAGCATTTTCCCATACACCCAAAGGTTTCAGGTTCAATCACCCCCCTCATCAATAAAACAAAAAACAAACAAAAAAACTGAACTCTTTGCTCTGTACACTGAAAAGTCTTTGGGACAATGACCAACTCAGAAGCAACTAACACTCTTTATCCCAAGTGTCTTGAAAGAATGTTTCCCATTAAAAAGTACTAGGTTAGATAACTGATAGTAGGTCTGGGGGAGGAAATGTAAAAAATAAGCCTGGAAAATTTTGTCATACCAGATAACATGGAAGCTATCATAGAAAATTAGTATCATTGTCAAAAGGGCTTATGAACTTACTTAAGTACTTACTAATCAGATGAAACAATTTGATGCAATGCATTGAAATAACATCAAATGTTTTCATTCATGAGTTATAATAAAAAATACCCATTTGTTATTACTAGAGGATGTTAGTACACCAACTCATTTTGAAAATGGGTAAAAAAAAACCCCAAACATTTAGCATTTATCCTATCTTTCCTATAGGAAGCAGGAAATCAAACAGATGAGGAAAGGTTGATATTATATAAGTATTATAACTAATAAATGAGGAAGGAATGATGTCACTGCTATAGGATGAATACTTGTGTCCCTCCTCCCCTCTCCCCCCAAATTCATGTTGAAACATAATTTCAATGCAATGGTAATTGGAGGTGGGGCTTTGGGGAGATGATTAGGTCATGAGGGTGGGGTCCTCATAAAAGTAATTATATGATTTTTTTTTTAAAGTATGATTTAAAAAGAAGCCCTAGAGCGCTGGCTGGTATGGCTCAATTGGTTGGTGCATAGTCCCGTACATCAAAAGATGATGGGTTTGATGCCTGGTCAGGGCACATACCAGGTTTTCTGTTCAACGGCCGGTCGGTGCATGTTTGGGAAGCAACTAATCAGATGTTTTTCTCTCACATTCATGTTTCTCTCTCTCTCCCCCTTCCTCTCTAAAAACCAATCAATAAAAAGAGACCCCAGACAACTTAATTGTCCCTTCACCAAATAAGGACAGAGAGAAGAGAGCCGTCCATGAACCAGAAAGCAGGGTCTTACCACACACTGAATCTGCCTGTGTTTTCATATTAGGATAATAAAATGTTAACATTAGGAGAAAGTGAAAAGTATATGGGGACTCTCTACATAATTTTAGCAGCTGATCGATATTTCTCTCTCATCGATGTTTCCAACTCTCTATCTCTCTCCCTTCCTCTCTGTAAAAACTCAATAAAATATATTTTAAAAAATATAAAATAAAAGTATGCTTGACCAGCATGGCTCAATAGTTGAGTATTGACCTATGAACCCAGAAGTCATAGTTCCATTCCCAGTTGGGATACATTGTCCCAGTTGTGGGCTTGACCCCCAGTGGGGGTATTGTGCAGTGGCAGCTGATCAATGATTCTCTCTCATCATTGATATCTGTCTCTCTCCTTTCATCTCTTTGAAATCAGTAGAAACATATTTAAAAAAAAAGATAAATTATAATACTATTCTCATTAATTTGAAGGGAAATAGTTACTTATTTACATTATATTAACATGTATTGGGTTTATTAATGCTATTGGAAGAACAAATATTTTAAGTGGTTCTGTTTTAATTTGTATATGCTATAAATGAGTTATAACCTACTCAATAATCCTAAAGAATGCAAAGAAGTCCTGAGAACAAAAAATTTAAGAACTGCCAATGTAGGGTACTGTGCATACAAGCTCCTTTTTTCCAATAGAAAATAGAAAAAGTCACATTCTTATTAACAGGGAATAATTCACACCACTGGCTCCAAAATAGCAAAGCTCTGCAGAGGGTGATAAGCTTTAAACTGGATTAAGTGTTGACTTTTTGTTTAGTCCATGCAAATCTCCCCCTCTACACACACACACACACACACACACACACACACACACACACACACAAACTCTTAAAGAGCAAAAAATAAGACAAAACAACAAAACTACCAATTCCCATGCCTTGCATGTGCTAAACCATTAAGCCAGTCTTTCCTGAGACTTCGTGCCTGAGCAACTTGTAAGCAGTTTCCCCATCATCATCACCTCTACCTAGTGTTAAAACACCTCCTATCAGATTCTCCTAGCTTTCCTCCCTAAGCAAAACTGGAAACACATTCAGGATCACTAAAAATAACTGGTTTTGAATTCAGTACAAAAGGATAACAATCTCTGGCTCAAGAGGGATGTGCTTTGCTGTCTACTTGACCAAAGTCTATTTCTGTGAGTGCCAGTGTTTCATAAGTAGCATCAAACCCCACATTTGCATTGCTAATGGACAGTCACCAGAGAAAGCTGAAAATGATCAGATGAAAGACTAGTTTTCTATTTGGCTGAATATTGTATACTTTCTACCTTTTCAAATGCTGATTTCCCAGCAGGGCTTGGAATACCTGTTTTGTGACTTACCCCTTTATCACATCAGAAAAAAGATGGATTCTGGAAAGAGGTCATTTCAGAAAGTAAACACAAGTGTCCTTGTACTACAATACAGTTTAATTTCATAGACTTGTGAACTTCAGGGTGGAAGGCAGGAAAGTGCTAGAGGCATCTCTGAAGAGAATAATGCATCTAATTAGTCTCAACCCCTGATTGACTGTTGAGTCAGATGACTGGGTAGTGAATAAAGTTCCTTGAAGCCAAAGGAGTGGGATAAATTTTCAATCTAGGCATTAGATAAGTAAGAAAAATCCTAGAGGCACCCATGTGAGAGACACATCGATTGCTTGCCTCCAGCACTCACCCCAACTGGTGCAGGGGATGAAACCTGCAACCCACGTATATGCCCTTGACTGGGAATAGAACTTGTGACCCTTCAGTGGGTAGCTGATGCTCTAACCACTGGTCAACACTGGTCAGGGCTAAACGATTTTTCTTATAAGATCAATTTATGCATGTAGAATTATATCCACCTATTAACTGTGTCAATTAACATAAACACATTATGTTGTGTATAAGTGGGGTCCATGTAACTTTTATCAATTACCAAGGTGTCACCAAAGCCTCAAGGCTACTGAATTATCCTGTCTATTAAGATTTAAATATAATAGGTTCAATCATCTATACTAATAAAAGCCTAGGTGGTCCTCACGTGCTTGTACGATGCCCTCACATCATTACAAGAAGGCACCACAAGATGGCCAGCAGGCGAGGGCAGTTGTGGGCAATCAGGCTGGCAGAGGAGGGCAACTGGAGGCAATCAGGTTGGCAGGGGAGGACAGTTAGGAACCTTCGGACCAGCAGGGGAGGGCAGTTGGGGGCAATCGGGCCAGCAGGGGAGCAGTTAAGGGGTGATCAAGCTGGCAGGAAGGTGAGTGGTTAGAAACCAGTAATCTCAGACTGTGAAAGGGATGTCTGACTGCCACTTTAGTCGGACATCCCCGGAGGGGTCCCAGATTGGAAAGGGTGCAGGCCAGGTTGAGGACACTCTCCCTCCCCTCCTCCCACTGTGCATGAATTTCGTGCACCAGGCCTCTAGACTTATATATAGGAAAAACATGTATCTGCCCACTTTCTTCTGGATATTTTTAGGAACTTTTATCAGTTGCTTGCTGTTAGCTTCAATTTTTTTGGTGATGTTGAATTCATAATCTCTGCTCTAATCATTCATCTTTAGCACACACTGTTTACACACAATATACAGTATATTGGGGCCCCATGGTGGACACCAACTCAATTCTGCCACCAATGCAAGGCTGTAGGCCATAACAGACTTTTACAGGTTTCAGTATTGGCATCAAGGATGGGAGAAATCTCAACGAAGCACTGTAAATGATTTAGAGGGGAATAGAAAATTAGCCATCTTTCTTTTGAGGAGTCCCTGGGCACTTCTTACCAGTTACTTCTTCCTCTAAAGGCCCTAGAATAGTCAAGAACTTGCTGAAATTGTATGGCAAATTTACATAATACATATATGTAATTTTTCTAGGAGATAGGTCCAAAACTTTCATCAGATTTTCAAAGGCCTCAAGATTGAAGAAAGAATAAGACCTATTTTATATTTAGGTGAACATCAAAGTGTACTCTAATAGTAGACAAAATTATTGCCTCTCCACTAGATAATACACCAGTAAAGGGAAAATGCAAATTAAAACTATAGGACATACCACTTCATACTCATGAAACTGACAACACTGAAATCTGCCAATATCAAAGACTGGCACAGTAAGAACTCTCAGTAGCTGCTATACTGGTTCAACCATTTTGCAAAACAAATGGTCTTAATCTCCTAGATTAACATTAAAACATATTCTAGACCTACCAAGTTCATTCTGAGAGTAATTTTTCAAATTAGTGGGTCATAACCAGTTTATTTTACTTTAATGAAAGAGAATGGAATAGAAATTATAGTTTACCTTATTACACATAAATATTGCATTTTATCTTCTTATATATAAATATAGTAAAATTTTTGTTTCAGTCATGTGTATAGTTTAGTATGTCTATGTGTATTAGAGTCACAATGAAAATGTATTTCTTAATATAGGGTCATAATTAAAAAACACTCCCCAAAACAATGACTTCCTGGAGAAACCCCTACATATGTGCATAAGGAAACATATATGGGAATGTTCACAGTAATATTTTTTTCCAATAGCAAAAACAATATAGGAAAAAATGCAAAGATTGTAGCATATTTACACTATGGAATGTATAATAAAGCAGTGAATAAAAAGAACTAAGGCCTGCCAGCATGGCTCAGTGGTTGAGTGTCCACCTATGAACCAGAAGTCACGGTTCGATTCACGGTCAGGGCACATGCCCATGTTGTGGACTACATCCACAATGTGCATGTAGGAGGCAGCCGATTAATGATTCTCTCTTATCATTGATGTTTCTATCTCTCTCTCTCCCTCTCCCTTCCTTTCTGAAATCAATAAAAATATATTTTAAAAAGATACAAAAGAACTAAATCTACTGAGTCAATATGGATCTCAAAGAAAGGTTAAATGAAAAAATCAAAGAAAAATATATTCTGTAAGACCACATTATTTCAAGTTCAAAAACAAGTGAAAATAAATAATTATTTAGGGGTACTTATATAAATGGTAAAAACAACTAAAGAAAAATAAGAGAATGATAAAAACAAAATTTAAGATGGTGGTTCCTTATCTCTTTGGGGTTGAAAGGTGATGCAATATAGAAAGATACATAGGGAAGTTCTGAAGTTTAGTAATGTTTTCTTTAATCTGGGCAAAGAGTATTTGGATATTTGTTTTGTTTGTATTTCTTACACATACATTCCATATACTCTTTGTATGCAGGAAATAGAATGAATAGGAAAAGAAAGCACTGTCACTAAAATTAGCTTACAGTAACAGCAGTTTTGCTGGTCACCACCACTCACAAGCTCCCTTGGGTCCAAATTTTTATCTCAAATATTACATTCCACTAAAAGGAACCAGGATTCCTTAGATAGGAGATTACTCCATGTCTTAGGGCAAAAAAACAATAAAGAGTGTGCTGGTAGCTCCACTGGCCGAGTCACTCAGTTGGTTAAGAGCATCGTCCCAATACACCAAGATTGTAGGTTTGATTCCCCAGTCAGGGCACATATAAGAATCAATCAATGAATGCATAAATAAATGAGACAAATTGAGATTTCCCTCTCCCTCTCTCAAATAATTTTTAAAAAATATATTTATTTAAAAAATAAAAAAGAGTGTTCTGGTACTTTCTTGTATTTTCAGAATACAAAAATACTTTTAGGTCTGTCAGAGTTATGCTAAAAGAACAAAAAGCTGCTTAAAGACAATGCTGTTAGTCAAACTATAACAATTTGAGCATCGAAAAGAAAATAACTATGGTTAACTGAAACAAATTAATTTTGTAAAGCTAATTTAGCATTACAAATGGATGTTCAGAGGGTATAAAATAGGTTTTTGTCTAGAAAGAGATAGTATCCTCTTCCTCCATCTCAGTAATATCCCATGGGGAGAATATGTAAAGACAAAAACAGTAGAAAAGACAAGAGCCTCTCTGTAGCTGCCTTAAATTGCCTTTCTTATTTTTCTATTAATTGCAAAAAATCAAGATAACTACAAATTAGCTTCTAGTTTTACCTCCAAACCAGACAGTAATAAATTTCATAATAATTGTATTTATAATGCATTTTATCTGTTAAGCCACTTATTATCTAAAATAAGCCAAATTAGCCGAAACTGGTTTGGCTCAGTGGATGGAGCGTCGGCCTGCGGACTAAAAGGTCTCGGGGTCGATACCGGTCAAGGGCACGTACCTTGGTTGTGGGCACATCCCCATTGG
>JAAGEH010000452.1:17020612-17305085 GCA_011751065.1 Lasiurus cinereus
ATATATTAAAACACTAAATAGGAAATTACATGAAGTCAGATACTTCAGAAAGTAAGATCCAGAAAAAAGGCAAGGGAATTAAGATGAAATGTAGAGGAAAGAGGAGGAGGAGAAGAATGGGGAGAATATAAATGGATATTTATAGTCATTTTGAAGGCAAAATTAAAAGAAGTTCATGGATTGGGCAGTTATGTAAGGGGGAGGCAAAAAAGAAAAGGGAAGAATTGAAGATGGCACTGAGGTTGGGGCATGAGTGAGAGAATAGTGGTGGTTCACATTTTGGCCCAGCAGATTAGGAAACTGGATTGGAAAGAAGCCTTACATTCTAGTCTAGACTTTTCTCTCTCCTGCAAGCTATTTAACTTCATAGACTGTATTTCTTCAGCTTTGTAAAATGGGAGGATTTAGAGATAATGAGTTAACATGGGATCAATGTGGTGTTAAGGGAATTCAGAATACATTTCGACAAATAGGAGCTCAGGAAAAAGACAGTTCTAGAGATGGTTAAAGCTATTGGAGTAGACCAGTAGTCAACAAACCACGGCTCTCAAGCCACATGCGGCTTGTGAGCCGCGGTTTGCTGCTCTGTTTACTGAGTTTGCCGACCAACGGAAGAGACAAATGCTATTATTAAATGCATAAAGAGAAGAGGCCTATGAACCTGGGGAAAACTCTAAACAAATATAGAAGATGACAGTAGAAAGCTCAAAGGTGTAATAGTCTTATCAGAAAGAAGTGTCTTTGACCTTGGATTTCTGAGATAGTGTATCATAATTAGATGACATATCATATTAGGAGCAAGGAGTGTTGTATTTTCCAGTGCCAACCAATTACCTCAGTAATTGATACAATGTAAGGAAAAATAAAAGCCTTTATCACAGACTTTCCCTTCTATATCTGGGAAATAATGATCCTTTGCTTTCATTATGGTGAAAAACACTGTAAAACCAAGTCTTATTATTGAAGAAATTTTTAAAAAATATAACTCCAACTTCATAAAGACAGATACTTCATAATCTAAACCTTCACAGAGCTGAAATTCTGCGTGGCTCATTCTTGTACAATAGTGTAAATCACACAGCAGACACAAGTTTAGCCCAACAGGAAAACTGTCTTCACCACATTAAGACTAAGAAAATAAGGTTCAGATTGGTCCAACGTAAGTTAAATCAGAATGACTTTCTGAAATTATATAAAAAACTTGAATTTCGTTAACCCACACACAGTACAACACAGAAACATAGCTGAGAAACAGACACAACATTTGTGGTTACTATTTTAAAGGAAACTTTTCCTCAAATCTTTTCTTTGAAGCTAGCTATACTAGACAAAAGACCAAGATCAAGAGTATTTGGTACATGGTATTCCTTGAATCATTCTAATTCTCACTTCTGGTCCAAGTAAGTCATGTGACATTCCCTCTGACAATAAAAAGAAAACTCTTTTTCTTTGGTTTCTGACTCCTATAGTTCACCATCTCACAGGCAGCTAGGGCTAAAGGATCCCAGTTTCAAGCAGAAATAAATATAAAGGATGGGTTTTCCCTGCTCATTCTCAAATTAGCAGCCACTGAATTGTAATACATTTCAAAGGAAAGAAAAGGTTAATAATCAAAAGGCTGTGACTTTTTTATGGTCATATGCATCCAGAATTACTAGACCTACAGATGAAGACTTGTTCAGCTCTTCCATTTTCTCAACGATATGGAATATATTAGCCTAGTTTAAAAGTTTTAAATTATTTCAGCTTAAATTTATCACAGGTTCCCTTGGATAACACAAGGCTTTGGCAAGAATCCAAGGCTAAGTAACTGAATACAGTAAATGCTAAACACCAGATCAGCTGGCTCTTCAATCCCTGACCAAAATAATTAGAACACAGCTGCTCAGCCTCTCCCACAAAAAAAATTCCCCAATCCAAATCAAAATATTTACCTAATATGAATCTTTGTATACAATCATAATCTTCCATGAAATGGCAGCAAAATACCTGTATTAGAACCTGATGAGAATATAAGAATCATTGATTGTCGTGCTTCAAACAAATTGTTCTTCACTAATGTTGAAACGTTTGGAAATATATAACTTCCAGCATTAAGGACCTAAGAGATAAGTATCACGTTTTAAAGGATCTATAATATACAGTACCTAAATTGGCTCACAATTTCCCCCAGTATTTATAAAACTCAGGTTTTTACATGAATTCTTAAGTGACTGAGAATTAACTCTGATGATTTGATACAATATGATATAGATGATACCCCAAATCTTAATTTATTCTTTTTTTGTAACACTTGACAAAAGCACAAAAATGTAACATTAATTTAATTCTTGAAAAGAAGTATGTTTTTGGTACAGGTTTTCAAAGGAGGAGAAATTTTAAGCCACAACTCAAACCAGCAGTTTGTGAATATGTAGTTAACATAATTGTGGAGAAAACCCTGACGACTACTGGTAATGGTGTGCAGAAATGGACCCTCTCCAAACACTGGAGAGATTTCAAATTGGTATTGCCTAATTGGCAACATCTATTAAGATTTACAGTGCACAAACATCTGCTGCCCCAGCAATCACACTTGTAAGAATCTATCTTCTAGGAGTAACATACACTGTATGTGCAAGGATTATTACAGAATACTATCTAATCCTATCTAATAAAGAGGGAATATGCTAAATGACCCTCACACCATTGCAAAGATGGTGGTGTCCACAGCCAATAAGGGAATATTCTAATTGACTGCCCCAACCTCAAAGATGGCAGCACCCATAGCCACAAGATGGCAACACCCAATACCCCCACTTTGCATGCCTGCCTCTGGAATCCCGCAGTCTCCTCAGCTTCCCAGCCACCCAGGGCCGGCCCAAGATGCAGGGAAGCCTCAGATGGTGGCTGCCCAGCTGCCCAGAGCTACCCGAGGCTAAGGTAACCAGAGCCGGCCAAAGCTTGCACTGCTGGCAGTGGCAGCAGCAGAGGTGTGATGGAGGCATTGTCTTCCCCTGATCACCGGGCCACCTTCCGCCCTGAGGGCTTCTGGACTGTGAGAGGGGGCAGGCCGGGCTGAAGGACCCCCCCCCCACTTTCAGTGCACGAATTTTCATGCACCAGGCCTCTAGTTATTCTTAACTGTAAAACTTGGAAAACTAGTGTTCATCAATAATGGAACTGTTACTCAAACTATAGATTATTCACACAATGAAGTACTATTCAGGCATTTTTAAAAAATGGAGGTGTTCATACTAAGCCTGGAAAGATGCCCTAGATTGTTAAAAATTCAAGTTCCAGACAAAGAGTGAGTCCATTTTTGTTTTAATGTATATATGATTATCACACATTAGCATAGCATATGGAAGAATATGCACAAACTAATAAATAGTTTACAACAATTAGCCTCTTAGACTGGGAATGAAGAAAAGGTAAGTAGAAGAAACTTTCACTGCCTGCTTTCAGAAAAAATTTAAGCGGTGGGAATATGGGTCATTTTTACTTTCTTATTTGTAATAAAAAAACAACAATAAAAGCTTTGCATCTCAAGGAAATAAATGAGAAAAATCACCTTCACTTTCTAAACACAATGGCAGAACTTGAAACAAATTCTAATAAAAGAAAATGTAGAAACTATGTAGCACATAGACTCTAATATCAAGAGACTAATCTAATTAGTCAAAGAAAAATGTGACACACTCTTATACCAAACCCTGGGAACCCTTCAAGTTCGTAGGACAACTGTCTTTTCAGGAGGGATTCTGCCCTCTAGTGTACAAAGAGAAGTTAAAATACATGAAGCAGTTAACAAATTAGTGAAATTGAGTGATTTCATTAGCAAAATAAAGTATTTCCACTTCATTCCCAGAGCATCACAATTTTCTCTTTCAATGGAAGCTTCCATATCCTTGTTTCTAAGTCGATTTCCTATAATCAGACTCAGTAAACTTTGTGACCGTCATAACTTTAGCTACTGATTCTTTCTATTCTTCTTTCTATTACATCCCCAAGATCCCCACTTTACTGACTCATTAATTCACACCAAGAGAAATTTGGCACAACTAAGGATATAGAAATATAGCAAAATAAATTTTTAAAAGTTTATAACAGATATAAGCACCTGGCTATTAAACTCCCATTTCTGAAACTTGGTGGCACTATAGCTCAAGAATAAAGATAAAGAAAAAAGGTTGCACTATACAATAAAGTCTGTCTCCTCAGAGGATTTTCTAAGAACATCAGAATTTGTTTACCTCTCAGCAACTTTGAAACCACTAGGGACACTTCCTAGATTCATAGTATTTGATGCAGGTATTTAACCCAAATTGACAGAAATTACCCCATCCTGGTGACCACAAATAAAAAAAGGTCTTGCTTTGAAAGCTTTTCATTGTTTGGGATCTCATTGAGGTGCTCACATTGGCAGGCTCTTCACTGTTTAATCCAAGTGTCAAATACTGTGGGCCCCCCAACAACAAAAAGGACTATCACTAGTCTCTACATAATTATAATTCTTCCAGTTACCCACTTGGCTTGGAACAATCTCTTCAAATCAAGAATGTGAATGAGAATAAGATCATCTTTAATAAATTCAAAATATGCCAACTATTCACAGATAAATCTTTAAAAACGTTTAAATTTCAAATTCATTTACTCTATACCTGTAAGAACTATGAATCTTTATTTAAAAAGCAAGTTAAGAATAAATGAAAAACAAAGGAAACAGAGTTTAGCATCCATTGAAGAACATGAAGGTAAAAATCTGATACAGGGTTTCCTTGCCCTGACACAAAGCACATCATTCTGGAGCTGATAAGGTAACAGCAGTGCCGAAACCGGTTTGGCTTAGTGGATGGAGCCTGCGGATTGAAAGGTCCCAGGTTCGATTCTGGTCAAGGGCATGTATCTTGGTTGTGGACACATCCCCAGTAGGGGGTGTGCAGGAGGTGGCTGATCGATGTCTCTCTCTCATTGATGTTTCTAACTCTCTATCCCTCTCCCTTCCTCTCTGTAAAAATCAATAAAATATATTTAAAAAAAAAAGATAACAGTAGTACCACCAAGGGTGCCAGAATCAATCATTCCCATTTGCCACACTAACTCCTAGAAGCATTCTCTTAAAAGCTGTTTCTAGCTAGTGCTATTATGGAACAAATGGCTGCCAGAAGAAATGCACTTAACACGAGCTGGGCAAGGATATCTCCTATCAGACTCCCCTGGCAACATCCCTCATATACACTGCTTTCCACATAGAGTTCAGACCTCAGTAGGAGCTCATTACCATACAGAAACAGCAACAGCCATTATTCCCCAGCTGACTGATCACATCTTGTCCACAGCATGTTGACTATTACAAGATTATGTTGGTACATTTACAAACATAACTGAAACTCAATTTTTAAATCATGCTAGCCTCTTCAATTTCATTAGATAGGAATGAAACTGAAATAGAGGAAACCTGGACTAACTATGGTTAATGGGGGACAAGCTTACAAAGGAAAAGGGAAGAAATAGTTCTCTCACTTCTTTCAAAAATAGCAAAGTACAAAAGAGCTTTCAAAAATCATCAGCCCTGGCCGGTTTTGCTCAGTGGATAGATCCTCAGCCTGTGGACTGAAGGGTCCCCGGTTTGATTCTGGTCAAGGGCATATGTTCGAGTTGCAGGCTCAATCCCTAGCAGGGGTAGGCTGGGGGTGGGGCATGCAGGAGGAGCCGATCAGTGATTCTCTCTCATCATTGATGTTTCTATCTCTTTCTCCCTTTCCCTTCCTCTCTGAAATCAATAAAAATGTATTTTTAAAAAGTCCTTCATCAATTATAAAGTTGAAAAGAAATGCTTTTAACATAAAAACCCAATCAGGAGGGTAAAAGAGAGCGCTGTATGACACATTGGCTGAGAGCACAGGCTTTGGTCTCAAATAGATTTGGACTGGAATTCTGAAGTAAAACACTTAGCACTGTGCCTTAAATTTGGTAAGTTGTCAACAGAAGCTATTTAGTCTTCTTAAAAAGGTAAAGAAATGTTTAACTTGAAGTCTGAAAAGATAATATGTCTCATATTTAATATAAACAACAAACTGGATGGAAAAGGAAACTGATCTGATCAGTAAAGGGAAACTTGTCATCCCAGAGTGTGAGAAACACCTGACTACAGGAGCCAAGCAGGTAACATAAATGAGTGAAGCAGCTGAGGAGGGACCAGGAAAAGGCAAACCCCGCTTACTCTGCTCCAGTTCATGGCTGCTGTAAGGAAAGGGGGAGCAGAGGCACTTCTCATTTCTAATGAAAAGCTAGTAACCCAGACTTTTATGTCAACTCTTCTGACTTTTAAATAATGACCACCTACTGACAGATTCAGTCTATGGACTGCCTGTTAGTGTCTGTCCTGGAGTGGAGTACTGTATCCAGAAACTGAAGGAAGCTCAATGGTTATATAACTGAGGGGCTCCAGCTCCCTAAAACAATGTGTCTCAAAGGGGACACTGCTGGCATATTGGAAAAGAAATTTTTCTGTACAAACTGTGCTAAGCAACGCAGGATATTCAAAATCACTGGACCCTACCAGTAGTCTCCTCAAGTCATATGACAACCAAAATATCTCACCACACATTTCTGAACACTTCCTACTGGCACATCTGCTAAGAATAACAAAGTTAAGTTCAAAGTCGGTGGGAAAGACAAGAATATCTATTTACAAACAGTAATAAAATAAGGACAAGACCAGCCTGGAGTCAACTAAAATCCCAAATTATCATCAAACAGGAAATCTCACTGAATACAAAGTTTACAGCTGGCTGTGGGAACAAATCAAGGCTTAATTCCCTCTCCTTCTAAATTAATTACAACAAAGGAAAACTACCTTACCTTTTCTGTAGCCATTGCTTTTATAGTATTACTAGTGGCCCAGTGCATAAAATTTGTGCACATTAAAAGGAGATTAATTAGAGGAAATAATTTAATATTGCTATTATCTCTTTCTCTATAATAGAAGTGTCAGAGATAAAAGAAAATCAGTAAAATGTATATAAAAACCTTCATCCTGTCAGAGTCTGGAGCTCACCATGGGACCCAGAGTGAAGTCCCTGCCCACCACATGCACTTCAAAATCACATGAGACCCAGACCCGCTGGCCCCCGCTCCCATTGGGCTAGATCCAGACCTGGCCAGTCCCATCCTTGTCAAGCCCCACTACGTAGGGGACATAGCCTCAAGTCCCCTGGCCTGGCGCCAGGATGGAGGGCATGGCCTGAGGTCCCCTGTCAAGTCCCGCCAGACAGGGGGGCACAGCCTCAGGTCCTCTGGCCCAGGGCTGGGGCAGGGTGTGCAGCCTGAGATGCCCTGGCCTGGTGCCAGGGTGGGGAGTGCAGCCTGAAGTCCCCTGTCAAGCCCCATCTGATAGGGGAGGGGCTCGGCCTGAGGTTCCCCCGGCCTGGCACTGGGGCGAGGGGAGCAGCCTGAAGTCCTCTACCTTAGCACCAGGACAGAAAGGACACCTTGAGGTCCCTCATCAAGCCTTGCCCAGGGTGGGCATGGCCTCAGATCCCCTGGCCTGGCACCAGGGCGGGGTTGTGGCCTGAGGTCTCCCAGCCTGGCACTGGGGCAGGGGGTAAGGCCTGAGGTCCCTGTCAAGCCCCACCATGTTGGGGGCGTGGCCTGAGATCCCCCGTCAAGTCCTACAAGAGGGGGTGTAGTCTGAGGTCCCCCGGTCTGGTGCTGGAGTATGGGACGTGGCTTGAGTTCCCCTAACCCAGCATTGGGGGTGTACCCTGAGGTCCCCTGTCAAGCTCTGCTGGGTGAGGGTTGCGGTTTGGGGTCCCCTGGCCTGGTGCTGGGTGGGGAGTGCAGCCTGAAGTCCCCTGTCAAGCCCCACCTGGTGGGGGACACGACCTGAGGTCCCCTAGCCCAGCACCAGGATGGGAAGCACACCTTGAGGTGCCCCATCAAGCTCCACCAGGCAGGGGATGCGGCCCGAGGTCCCCTGTTAAGCCCTGCTGGGTGGGAGGCGGGACCTGAGGTCCCATTCCAAGCCCTATGGGGGCGGGGGAGGGCACAGCCTCAGGTCCCTGTTGATTGCTCGTTAAGACTCCTTATGGGAACTTGGCTCCAGCTGTGGGTGCAGCCATCTTTGTGATGGAGTGATGGTCTATTAGGATATTCCCTTTTTATTAGATAGGACTAGAGACCTGGTGCATCCAGAGGGTCTCTGAACCTGGCCTGCGCCCTCTTGCAGTCCAGGGGCCCTCAGGGAATGTCTGACTGATGGCTTAGGACCACTCCCCATGGACATCCTTAGCTCCACCACTACACCAGCATTCAGACCTGGCTTCTGGCTGAGCAATGCTTCCTCTGTGGAACCGCAATGACCACCAGGGGGCAGCTCCTGCATTGAGCATCTGCCCCCTGGTGGTCAGTGCACATCATAGCAACTGGTCATTCCTCTGTTTGGTCAGTTTGCATATTAGCCTTTTATTATACAGGACTAGGCATTACAATTTTCCATCTCTCTCTTTTGTCCTACAATAGGAACTTACTTATAGAACTGCACATGCTTCAAAGAAATCATGCTGCAAGAAATCTAGGCATCCAAGTCATCTACCCCTGGGTAACTAAAATTCCTAGATATTTTTCTTATGGCTCATTCTCCTTTTCAAGCCTATATTCAAATTATCTTATGACCCAGCTACAAACTCATTAATGGGGGGACGGGGCTTGCAGCAGGAAGCTGGGAAAGATGGCCCTGATTGCAGGCCAGGAAGTTCATGTCTATTCAAAAACTTATACATTAATGTTCATAGAAGCATTATTCATAATAGTGAAAAGTAGAAACAATACTATGTCTATCAATTAATCTATACTAATAAAAGGGTAATATGCTAATTAGACCAGACAGACCGGACATCATTCCAGATGTCCTTCCTGACAAAGCCAGTGGCGTGGCGGGCCTGAAAACTGCCTATGGCCCTATTTGCCAGGCCAGCCCTGCCCCCAGCAGGGACCCCATACCCTGATCTGGGGACCCCTTCAGGACAGGACAGCTGGCCCCCATTGGTGTACCAGGCCTCTATCTTATCTTATATAATAGAAGATCAATATGCAAATTGATCCTAACGGCAAAATGACCAGAAAGACCGCTGGACCAGTCACTATGGGGTGCACTGACCACCTCTTGGTCCTTTTCCCTGGCCAGCAGGCTCCAATCACCTGATGGCCACACGTGGCGGGGGCAGGGCCAGCGAGTGGGTGGGAACAGCCGACCTCTCAGTCCCTTTCCCTGCTGTCATGCACCAGTCACCTGATAGCAAACAGGGAACTGGGGGTGGGTGGCAGCAGGGGGGGGCGGGGGGACGGGGCTAGCAGCTGGCAGCTGGGAAAGATGGCCCTGATTGCAGGCCAGGCCTAGGGATGGTATCCATACACATATATCAGGCCTCTAGTATACTATAAAATGAAGTATAGTCGCACAATTAAATATTATTTGGCCACAACGAATAAAGTACAGATACATGGATGAATCTTGAGAACATTATGCTATGAAAAAGCAACAAGACAGAAAAGGACACATATTGTATAATTCCATTTATATGAAATGTCCAAAAAGGCAAAACTATACACAGAAGATAGATTCATGGTTGCCTGGGATGGAAAAGAGAGGTGGGGATAGAAATGAAGAGTGACCGCATTCCTTTTTGGGTGAAAATTACTCTGGTTGCATAGCTTTATGAATGCACAACTCTGTGAATATGCTAAAAAACAATGAATTATATAATTTAAATTCTTATTGATAAATAAAAACAACTCAATAAAACTTTTTTAGAGAGAAATAAAGCACATTTTAAATTATTAAATTCACAAATACCATTTATTCTCATAAAGACAAGAGCCCCCAAAATATCACAGGTCACACCAGCTGGAATACCTACTTCTTAGAATGGCTATTCTCTAAGGCATTAAGTAAATTCACCAAGTTCAGATGACCCTTGAATAATGTGGGTATGAACTGTGGGGTTCCACTTATACATAGATGTTTTTAATTGACCCACACAGTTCAAACCCACATTGTTAAGGGTCAACTAGAGTTGGGATTCTGCATATGCAGAGGGCCAATTTAATATACTCAGATTTTCTTCCTGGGCAGTCAACACCCCTAGTCTTGCATTGTTCAAAGGTCAACTATATCTATTCACCAGACAGACACATGCCAACTAATCAGGCATTTCATAAGCGCATCAAGCAGAAGGGAAAGTCAGATTCTGAGGTAGCTTGTCTTTTTTGTTGTTGTTTATGTAAATACATTTGCTTTGAATAATTTAGGGGTCCTTTTCTTCTTTGTTTTTAAAAACATGTGAAATAATTTGCTTTGAAATGCTCCTCTCAACATGAAAGCAATTCCTTTAAAACTAAGAGTCTAAAAACATAAATTAACATAGGTCAGAGGTCTGACTGATCACATGAGAGACTGATAAAATATTAAAAACAGCTCAGCTGGTGTGGCTCAGTGGTTGAGCATCAACCCATGAACCAAAAGGTCACTGGTTAGATTCCTGATCAAGGTACATACTTGGAGTTTCAGATTGGATCCCCAGTAGGAGGTATGCAGGAAGCAGCCAATATAATGTTTCTTTCTCATCAATGTTTATATCTCTATCCCTCTCCCTCTAAAAATCAATAAAAACATCTTTTTTTTTAAGAAAAGTTAGAAACATTTGTGCTGGCCAGTATGGCTCAGTGATTAGAGCATTGGCTTGCACACTGAAAGGTCTTGGTTTCAATTCCCAGTCAAGGGCATATGTACCTGAGTGGCAGGTTCCATCCCTGGTACCGGTCGGGACTCATGCAGAAGGCAACCAATTGATGTGTCTCTTTCATTTTGGTGTTTCTCTCTCTCTTCCCCTTCTTTATACTCTCTCTAAAAAGCAATGGAAAAAATATCCTGGGGTGAAGATTTAAAAAAAGAAAAAGAAACATTTCTACCAAACATAGTGGCAATATCAGACTTTTGTTACTTTAAATGTTCAATGCTCTCTATCAAAAGACTATATATATTGAAATGTTTTTAAATGTTAAAAAACCAACAAAGTCATATTAACCTACACTCAGGGAATTTGGGAGAGAGCAGATTAATTGTTCAGATATAGACTATTGCACAGATTAAAGATTCCTAGGAACTGGATTGGTCAACAGGCTGAATACTGACCAACCTCAGAAAGCCAGGCATTTTTCCTGTCTCCCTAAGTTCTGGGTCTTCTATCTTTACTATGACTGTACAGAATCCTCTCCTATCTTTGGAGCAAATACAGTAATGCTAAACTGACACCACCCATGAGATTGTTTGAGACATCAATAAAGCCTTTTTAAAAAAATATATTTTATTGATTTTTTTACAGAGAGGAAGGGAGAGGGTCAGAGAGTTAGAAACATCAATGAGAGAGAGACATCGATCAGCTGCCTCCTGCATGCCCCGCACTGGGGATGTGCCTGCAACCAAGATACATGCCTTTAACCGGAATCGAACCTGGGACCCTTCAGTCCGCAGACTGATGTTCTATCTTCTGAGCCAAACCGGTTTCAGCAAGCCTTTTTATTTTTAAGGTCATTCCCAATCTACAGTAGTGGGCAAAGGTAGGTTTACAGTTGTGAGAATTCAAAACAGTTTATTCTTGCATTATTATTTATGTATTATTTTATTGTTTATTTGTATTATTGCTCATTACCTTATTATTTCATATCCTTACTTATGATTATTGATTTTTAGAAAGAGAGAAAAGAAGACGGAGGAAAAGAGAGAGAAACATCAGTGGGAAAGCTAAACATCAATCAACTGCCTTCTGCATGCCCTTACCAGGGATGGACATGCCTGTGCCCTGACAGGGAATCTAACCAGCAACCTTTTAATGCACAGGAAGAAGCCCATCCAACGGAGCCACAGAGGCCAGGGATTTACTAGTATCTTTTAGGAAATGATGACTGGTAACTCAATCTACTTTTGTCTACCCCTGTATAAGGAGGCAACTAAATAATAAGCCGTTAATTAAACAAGTTAATGTCTACTGTCAGAGTACAAACTTTAATGAGGCTAATAAGTCCACTGCTGGAATAAGGTTAAGTAATGAATGTGACCAGCCAGATATGCACAAATGCTGGGAGAAGCTGGATGAAAGTGGCCAACAGTATTGGTAATGATGATGGGAGTGGGGTGGGATAGAGGGAAAAGTGCTCAAGAGCTTAAAGTAACAATACTACAGGAATTTAGACACTGAGCATTGTGCTTTCTGCTACCAAATGTAGAGAGTGCTTCTTGTTGTCTCTAATTCCTGCTTCTAATTAAAACTGGGTGTTTAGTTTACTCCATTCCCAAAGCATAAACTTTGGCTTTTTATAGCCTAAGCAGTGTGCTATTTTAAACATGTGGAGGAAATGCATTTTCAGTTACAAACATTTGCTGCTGTAAATCCGTTCTTATTTGCTAGCAAAGGATGTGGGACAGGATGTTTTACTCTGCTGCTCTGGTTTTCCTGTATTGCTTAAATCTGTTTAGAGAGAAGAAAAATAAATAAATAAAGTGTTCCTGCTGGACAATTTCTATAAACTGAAACAACTCCAAGAATTAAAATAAAAAGTCTGTGGAAAAAATATTAGAATAATTTTCTTTTAAAAATATATATATATTTCGCCCTGGCCAGTTTGGCTCAGTGGATAGAGTGTCGGCCTGTGGACTAAGGGTCCCGGGTTTGATTCCGGTCAAGGGCATGTACTTTGGTTGCAGGCACATCCCCAATGGGGGATATGCAGGAGGTAGCTGATCGATGTTTCTCTCTCATCGATGTTTCTAATTCTCTCTCCCTCTCCCTGTCTCTCTGTGGAATATCAATAAGAAACATAAAAAAAAATAAAAAATAAAAATATATATTATTTTTTACAGAGAGGAAGAGAGAGAGACAGATTTAGAAACATTGACAAGAGAGAAACATCGATCAGCTGCCTCCTGCACACCTCCCATGGGGAATGGGCCTGAAACAAAGGCACACACCCCTGACCGGAACAGAACCCAGGACCCATCAGTCTGCAGGCCAACGCTCTATCCACTGAGCCAAACTGGCTTTGGCTAGAATAATTTTCTTTTAATATATTAGATTATTCCTATAGATTTTTCTCCCTAAAAAATTTCCCATAGTGTCAGCCTGCAGCAGACACTAATGTTGGCACTGATAAAATGTGCCCACTTAGATACCCAGATCAGCTGAATTCCTCCTGACCCTGTTTTTTCCCAAGCATAATTACAGCTGTATAAGCTTTTTGAGATGTAAAAAAAAAAAAAAAAGCCAGGACCGGTTTGGCTCAGTGGATAGAACGTCGGCCTAGGGACTGAAAGATCCCGGTTTCGATTCCGGTCAAAGGCATGTACATTGGTTGCGGGCACATACCCAGTAGGGGGCATGCAGGAGGCGGCTGATTGATGTCTCTCTTTCATTGATGTTTCTGGCTTTCTATCTCTTTCCCTTCCTCTCTGTGAAAAATCAATAAAATATATTTAAAAAAAAAAGCCAACCTTGAGTGTCATCTTCTAGATTTATTCAGAAATTCAAATGAGTTCCCATTTTCATGTATAATCTTGAGGGCTGTTTTTACTCAGGCAAACATATCCTTGTATCTATTATGTTTCATTATAACTTAAAAAAACAAACTGATTTTGATCAAATTTCACTTTACCCCTTTATAAAGGAGTCAGTCAGTAAGTTCATTAATCTATAGAAAACTATTTCTTCAGTTGATTCACTTTAAGTCCTCCTCCATGCTACTCTCTGCCCAGATGCTGTCCTGGATGGGCAAAAGACTTTCTTCTGGATCAAAGCTTAGTCAAGCTTCTTTAAGCCCCCTTCTCTACTAAGCTTCCGTCTTGGGCCCTGTCCTGGCTGGGCTTGCATATTAGTAGCCCAGTTTTAGCAAGAATCCTGCAAAGTCAGTTTGAAGAGAATCCCCCATTCTTAATATCTGATCACTCTCACTACCTGATCGAATTCTTCATTTCCCACTTTTGATGTATAATTCCTAGCCTGCCTTCAGCAAGAATCCTGGTAGGTAGGTTCAGCAAGAATTCCCCCACCCTAATGTCTCTCTTAGTCATATTCCACCCACTGATCCCGCCCTCTCTCATTCCGCTCCTTGGCTATGAATCCTCAGTGGTAGTCTTTTTTTTTTTTAAATATATTTTATTTTATTTTTTAACAGGGAGGAAGGGAGAGGGATAGAGAGCTAGAAACATCGATGAGAGAGAGACATCGATCAGCCACCTCCTGCACGCCCCTACTGGGGATGTGCCCGCAACCAAGGCACGTGCCCTTGACCGGAATCAAACCTGGGACCTTTCAGTCCGCAGGCTGATGCTCTATCCCTGAGCCAAACCGGTTTCGGCATATTGTGGTAGTTTTAATATGTATTGCAATAATTCAGAGTAAGTCTTCTTTACCATTTAAAAAAGTGTCAGAATAACCTTTTCTTTCACAAGACTCAGCGGTCACTGGAGCATCCTGGCAAGAGCTGGAAGAAGGGAGATCTGGGTATTTATTTCCACAGAACCCACAAGAGGGTCCATCGCTCAAGCGAAGGCCTCAGCTCCTGTCAGGAGGCCTTTTCTGTCTGCCATAAACTGCTCCCCCTTCTACCCCTTCAGGTCTAGGGGTGGTAATGAAGCCTCATCATTACCAGCCCCGTGGATACCATCTTATTCCTATCCCTGTGGTTTTTCAGCACTTTGTGAGTTATTAAACTCTCCTCAAATTATCCTAACATGAAGATACCATCTGTTTCCTGCTGGGTCTCCCTAATACAGATATCATCTCTGCAGATTTCCCCAAACCCTCCCCCTCAGCAGATTTCTTATCCTAGAAAGGTTGTGATCCTAAGAAAGAAAAGGCATGATTACAGGATGCAGTGATCTTTCCATGTGAGTGACTTGGTGACAAGTTGACCTTGTTAAACTGCCACTTCTCCCTTCTCTAGCTAGCTTCATAATCATAGCAACAGAATATTTTCTGAAACATATTGATTCTCTAAGTATCAATAGGAATTATATTAAGAAATGCCCTCCTGGGAGCACACATGTGCTTTTCTCTTTCCCTTTCCTTTCCCCTCCCCATCTCCCCCACCTCTACTCCCAGGCACTTCACCATTAGCTTCCCCACTCCCAAGTTCCAAGGCCCTTCCTTTACCTCTAGAACTTGTTTGCTAAGCTCATTTCTTCTAGGAATTACTTTTTCTACCTCTATAATTTACCAAATAAAGGTTTTTTTCTTTTTCAGCCCCCTCCCCCGCCAAATAAATGTTCTCTTACCAAAACAAACAAACAAAACAAATCAAAAAACAACAACAAGGGGGCTAGAAGTGAAAATTGTGCTAGCCGAAACTATGCTAGGAACCTCAGATAGAATCGTAGTACTTAAGTAATATTTGGTACTTAATCCAGAGGTAACATTCATAGTAACACTTTTAATAAATGCAAGAAATATTACTTAATAACATCAGTAACCCAAGTAAAAGCGTGCAGAGGCTAACTTCATATATAGTCTACAGCAGGATTTTTTTTTTCAAATTCAGGTTGTAATAGATTATGAAATAAATTGAGTTATAACATTTTTAAAAATAACACATCCTTGACATAATAATGTAAAGTAGAAAATCAGAGTTCATCATATACAGTAAAGAGAAACACTATTTCACTTTTTTACATACCTATATTTATAAGTGTACTAGGGATGCTTACTTTGAGGGGCAGTCAATAAAGTCTAAAAGCTGCTGGTATGAAGGGAATCTCTTTCAAACAATATGATTATAAGGCTAAAAACATGTTGCTTAGCCGAGAACCTCCCTTATAAAAATTCTCAACCCTCACTAAAAACAGTTTACTGTATTTTGTGACAAACACATAATAACCGAAATAAAAATGTCATGAAACAATATTTACTCTTAATATGTGATGTCCTCTAATATTTTTTATTTTATTTCTTTTAAATGATGATTGCAAACCACAGCTTAAAAAGTTCAGGGCCAGGCCTGGAGAACTCTGTTCACATTACCATGGTCCTCCCATAGCTGCCTTGGTCCGTGTTTATATCATTCCCACTGTGGTAGCAAGTACTCAACCTTTTGCTTCTTAGGTTTCTGATAACTACATGACCTCTGCCACGCAGTTTCTCCAGTGAGAGCAATGCTTGTAGTAAGAAGCAGATACAGAGCATGGCGCAGATGTGCACAGAGCCCCAGCCACAGTCCTTGCACTCACCACCACGGCATACCGTGAGAGCACCTTACTAAAGCCCCAGCAGCCCCCAGCCTGAGGACCAATGGGAGCTGGAGGATAAATATCCCAGCCTTTCACCCTGGCCATGTTCTTCACAATCTCCCTGAGTTCCTCAGCAGGACTGAAGACCAGCCACCACCGGCAGCAACCTGCTGGGTAATGCACCCTGCGGTGGCTTCCTTCCCACCCCTTCTCGCCTGCCTATTGGGGCTTCCTGGAATCACCTCTCACAGGAAAGACTTGCACTCAAACCTCTATCTCAGGGTTTGCTTCTGGGTAAACGTAACCCTAGTGAGTACATCAATGAAACATAGCATTGTTTGGAGCCAGGGCTGCAGAGATGAGAAAGACCTATCCTAGAAAAGCTCATAATATGATAAAAAAAAAAAAAAAACACCATTTTTTTTAATGTAAAAAAACAACTTTGCTATTCATAGCAATGACATAAAGTATGTTTGAGGAGGGAAGAAATAGCAAACTCTGACAGAAGAGTCAGAAAAGCCCCTATTGGTGACTTTTCTACCCCAAATATCTCAAGGACACAGAGTTCCCCACAGGAGTCAGCAGGTGATCAGTGCCCCGGCCCAATGTTCACTTCTCTGCAGGTTAGTGCCCTGGCTTCTCATATTTACTGTGAGGCTTTACTTCTTACATCTAGGTTAAGAAGAGGTTTTTATTTTCTCCAAAGAGAAGGATTTCTCCAATGAGAGAAGATTTCTATTCTAGTCTTCAGCTAAAAATAACACAAGTGATATAGAATATATGAAGGAAGAAAATCCATTAAGTTCCTGAAAACATGTTAATAGAATTATTTGTAAATCAGCTTTCATCTTTTTATGTTCCTTGGAGGTCCTTAAGGGATCGGAGTACTCAACCCAAATCTTCATGAGATGTTCTGAAGAACTGCTGCTATTTTTATTTGTAAGGTTTGATTTTGTGTGTGTGTGTGTGTTTTTAATGTAAAGTTTACTACATGTTCAGCCCTGTGATCAGCACTGTAAACCAGGACTTTTTTCAGGCTGGTATTAAAGAAAGACCTATGGCTAATTTTTCTTTGCCCCTTCCATTTGGCAAATATTTCAGCAAAGGCAGAGGAGCAGCATAATTCCTTCCCTCAGGAAAAGTCATGACAGCGGGTCCTTATGCCGAAAACAGCTTCTCCAATGTGCCAGGTACACCTGGGCCTGGGACTAGAATACTCACCCGGACCCGGCAGGGAGTGAGGCCAGAGTTGAAGGGACATTAGTCGGTGGTTTTTCTTTCTCATTTTGCTTGAAGAAGGATTTGGCCTCTTTCGATGTAGCATCCACTTCCTTAGTTACCCTGTGCCAAGGAAGGAAACATTAAGTTTACAAAACAATTAAAAAGACAGAAACAAAATCTAAATAAAGGGAATAAAGGACAAGGAAAAACACCTACTGGGCTTTCAATAATTTCTGGCTGCTAAGCTTTATGGTTCAAGTTTACTACAACAGTTCTAGATAAAGACATGTTCCCATGCTAAACGAAACAGCAATGCATATAAATATGAGCTCTCTAAAATCCCCTCTATTACTTCTGTCAGCATGGAACACTCCAGTAGTCACTACTGAATCACAGTCCTTGTGGGTTATTGATGTGAAGGCTGAAAAAGGCTATCCTACTGCACCTCACATGTAGATTAGGACTCACATTTAAAGGCCTAGTAAAACTCTAGTTGGTTTGGCTCAGTGGATAGAGCGTTGGCTTGCGGACTGAAGGATCCCGGGTTTGAATTCGGTCAAGGGCACATGCCTGGGTTATCGATCCCCAGTACGGGGTGTGCAGGAGGCAACTGATGGATGATTCTCTCTTATCACTGATGTTTCTATCTCTCTCTCTCACTTTCCCTTCTCTGAGATTAATTAAAAAAATATATATATATATACACATATAAGTATACACACATACACACACACACACACACACATATATATATATTAAATATATATATATATATATATATTTGAAGGCCTAGTAAAAATTGGAATGGGGAGATAAAATATTCAGGAGAAAAATATTGGTTTAATTTCAAAGAGAAAAGCAACAGTATAAACATTTGAAAATACTCTGCAGAAGGTCCTATTCTACATGTAGAACCCAAAGATGAAATAAGATCCCTTTAAGCTGGCTAATTTGGCACTAATTTGGGAATGGAAGAAAATTATAGTTGAGAATCCTACCCAATTTCAAACCTGCAAAAATTGCCCTCAATAAAACTGATTATCAAATAAGGAGCAAAAAAGGATATTCATGGTGCCTGAAATTTCAGATAAAGAAAGAGAAATGCCTACTGCCTGCCTAAGCTTGCCAATTCAAAAACATCTGAGGAATTTTGTTTAAATTCCAATCTATGTGGAGGGTGGAAAATCACAGTCATTGTATTATGGATGTTCAACCAGGTCATCCAGAATAAGACTGGCCAAGAATCATGACAGGTGAATACTATAAATTCCATCTTTGCAGGAATGGAATGTAAGTATCTCTTCTCCCCTTCCATGTAGGCTACTTAGGAGCAGAACCAAATTTTCTTATCAAGAGCCATCTCATTCCTGCACTCAGTACTGAGTCATCCACAAAAGTGACCCAGAATATAAGTTTGAGAGTTTTATATTAAGAATACTCACTGGAGAAAAAGAAAAAAGAAAAGCAAAATAGAATCTTCATTGGGAAAGATTGTTGAGTTACTCTTGAAGGGTGACTTAAAAAACTCAGTCCCCTACTCAAGGTTTTGTGATGGCTAAGTATTACTCAACAATCAAACATAAGCTGCTGAACCTTGCCTTCAAAGTCCTCTAAAATCTGGACCTACTTTCTATACGGTTTAATTTGTGTCTTCTCAACTCTCCCAAACAAACCTCTCAGCAAGTGTGTGTGTGTTGAGGAGGGAGGGTTGGGCGGGGGAGGGTGAGAGTTTGAAGGCCCAAAATTTAACTATTAAAGTATAATTAGAAAAAACTAAAATAATAACTTTGTACTAATGCTACCATATGCTTATACTTACAAATTCTTCCCAGTCAAAACTAAGAGAGAGAATGTATATGATAGATTAAACCATCACTGAGCAAATATTCACTCCTTCCCTCTTAACCTAGTTCCCCACCCCACTGATGTTAACCTTGGACACATGACTTGTTTCAGTGATCAATCAGATGCTAACTGATTTGACAGTAACAGAAGCTTTAAATGTTCACATGCCCCTTGACACTCTGTAGCCATAAAATGAATATGCCTCAAGCAGCTGTTGGTCCAGCTGCAGATCTGAACCAACCAGTAGGTTGGAGCCAAGCCTAGATCACCTGAGCCCCAATCAGCCAGAAACGCACTAGCAACAAATAAATGCTTATTGGTGTATACCATTGAGTCTTGGAATGGCTTGTTATATAGTAGCTCTGCAGCAACACCGAACACATTTACATTTTATGAGTGAGAAAAATTAAATCTTAAGGGATTCAGTTACTTTTTCAAGACTAGTCAGAGATTAAGTAGCAATGCTAGAGAGAACCCTGTAGATGTGGGACCTATTAAAAAAAATGACATGCCTCTGCCCTTAAGGGGCTCACAGTCTATCAGGGCAGCCAACCATGAAAACGAGTATGATAATACATGATCTATAGTTAAGTACCGTAAAGGGAGCACGGAAAAAAAGTATAACTGTGAGAATATCTCTGTTAATTTCTAGTGTCAAAGTCCTATTCATATTGACTAGGAAACTGGTATATTTCTCTCAGGGTCTTTGCTAATTGATATAAAATAGTATTAGCAGATTACTCTTCATTGACAGTACACCTAAAAGAACTCCACTTTTAACAAGCAATAAGAAGAGATCCAGCTATCAAATATCTTCAAGTAGGAGTGGTTTAAATTACAGACCACTTCTAATATATGAGGGAATCCTGACAGGAAAACGTCCACTATTAGCAGTAGTTAATTCAAGTGTTATCAGCAGAAATTACATTTTAAGTTCATTTTCACTTACTCAGAACTTCCTGAAAAGTATTTATTTAGGCAAAAACTTTCCATGACTAGCCTTTTCCAAAAGGTGAATCATTTAGGAAAGTCTGAGCTAACTGGCTCAGATGGTATGTGATAGGGAAGGATAAAAAATACTATGTTTCCTCATTCCTCATAGTTAATAAGCTACACATTTTTCAAGTGCGTGTGTATGGGGGGGTAATGGGAGGGAGTGTTTGAAGAACCAAAATTTAACTATTAAAGTATAATTAGAAAAAACTAAAATACTAACTTTGTACTAATGCTACCATATGCTTATACTTACAAATTCTTCCCAGTCATCACTAGTTTTTTCTCACATTTGTTAAAGATGTAATAATGCTCTTAACTTCATACAAAAAGAAAAATCAGAATGACAAGAAGTGATTAAAGATATGCTTGAATCTAGACACTACATTTGCATCTGGTTGTCAATTAAAGTTCAGGCCTTCCAAGTCCCTACATGAGAGTTCCTTATGATAGATAAATTTAAATATAAATTATTTAAGTTTAAAAAAATCCTAGAAATTGCTATTTGGTTTTCTTTAGAAGAGTTAGAAAACTTTGGCTTTTCCTGTTATATAGCTTTATAATGTATGTTTTAAAAGTAATAAGCATGAATTACTTTTGAGTATGTGTTATATTTATGAAAAAGTGCTCCCTGCTATTTGTTGACAGATATGGTGCTGCCCTCTTCTGACAAATCAAAGAAATAGCAGTCTCCCTGAATATCCACTCAGTATTTAAAATTGCCAATCATTTGTTTTAAAAGTGAAATAGAAAATTTGTATCAAATAACTTTGTTAATAGTAATTAGTCCATAAAATTTAACTTGATCAGGAAATTTAATGATTTCTCAAAATAACAGTTACTCACCAACTTTTCTTACTCTTATGTAGAACCAGTGGTTGTTATAATAAACTAGAGGCCTGGTGCATGAAATTCGTACACTTGGGGGGTAGGAGGAGGTCCCTCAGCCCAGCCAGTGTTCTCTCACAGTCTGGGAGCCCTCAGGGGATGTCTGACTGATGGCTTGAGAGCAGGCCTAAGCCATCAGTCAGACATCCTTAGCGCTGCCATGAAGGTGGGAGAGGCACCTGCCACCGCAGCTGCGCTTACCAGCCATGAACCTGGCTTCTGGCTTCCTGCATTGAGTGTCTGCCCCCTGGTGGTCATTGTGCATCATAGTGACTGGTCGTTCTACTGTTGGGTCGAAAATGGCTCTCTGACATCCCTCGAGGGGTCCCAGATTGCAAGAGGGCACAGGCCGGGCCGAGGGACCCCACTGGTGCATGGTCGGAGCCAGGCAGGGACACGGGATGTTAGCCATCCAGGGAGGGCCCCCAGGAGGGCTCCACAGCATGTCCAGCCTATCTCACTCAGTCCTGATCAGCCAGACCCCAGCAGCAAGCTAACCTACCAGTCAAGAGTCTGCCCCCTGGTGGTCAGTATACATCACAGCAAGCAGCTGAGCGGCCTTAGCATATCATTAGCATATTACTCTTTGATTGAACAGATGACTGGACACTTAGCATATTAGGCTTTTATTATATAGGCTCTTTCTTAGATGTCCCATATGACACATGGAAAATAATGCAAATCTTATTTCTAAAGGTATGTTAAATACTTTCAATATTATTTTTGTAGGCCTTCAAAAGGTTTACCATCAGTGTTATGCTACCCTCTACTGGACAACTCCATAGTTTCCAGGGTGATCTCTGATCAAGAATTATTTAATGGATCTGCAAAATAACTGTTTAGCAAGGAAAAGGGTGTTTTTACAATGGAGAATTCTGATTAAGTGGTCTAACTTATCACTACTTATCAATACTTGGTACAACGAGGAGGACAAAACCTCATCAATGTAGCAATTTTTATCTAGTTATTAATCTGAATCTATGATGAGAAAATAATTCAACAATCCAAATTGAGGGACATTCTACAATACAGATGAACTTAAACAATATATGTCAAGAAACACAAAAAGGCTTTAAAACAGTTTTAATTTCAAGGAGGCTAAAAAGACTAAATGTAGTATGTAATCCTGGGTTGGATGTTGGACTGAACAAGAAATAGTTATAATGAACATTACTGGAATAACTGGGGGGAAATCTGAATAGAATTATATAAAAAGCTAAAATGTGGGCTGCAAAACTGTTATTGGCCCAAAACAAGGTAAGTACAGAATAGTATTTAGAAACTTGTTTACAATTTGAGAATGTCACAATACTCAAGACATGATCAGTGGACTCACTGAATTAAACAGAATATAGAACAATTCAGGTACTAACAAATTGCAAGGTGGGATCATGTGTATTAGTCATGTGGAGAAAAACCACATTTGAATGTGCTTAGGTGATTTTGTCAACTAAAACCCAAAAATGTGATAAAATGTAAGCATTGATTTTTAAAATTGTAATTATTTTATTTTTTTATTACAGTTGACATAGAATATTATATTAGTTTCAGGTATACAGCATCGTGGTTAGACATTTAACTTACAAAGTGATCTCCCTGATAAGTCTTGTATCCTTCTGATACTATACACAAGTATTACAATATTGCAAATTATATAGTATTCCCATAAACTGTACTTTACACCCCTATGACTATTTTGTAACTGCCGATTTCTACTCAATTCCTTAACCTTTTTCACCTAGCCCCCCAACCCCTCTCCTATTTGGCAACCATCAATTTGTTCTCTGTATAGACTATATAAGTCTATTTTTGTTTGTTCATTTTTCTTCTTTAGATTTCCACATATAAATGAAATAATATAGTATTTGTCTGTCTGACTTATTCATTTAGTATAATACCCTCTAGGCCCATCCATCTTGTCCATTCTTTTTTCTGGTCGAGCAATATTCCATTATATATCTGTACTACTTCTTCTTTATCCATATATTGATGGAAATGTAGGCTGCTTCCATGTCTGAGTTACTGTAAGTAATGTTTCAGTGAACTTAGGAATGCATATATCTTTTCTTTTTTAAAAAATATATTTTATTGATTTTTTACAGAGAGGAAGGGAGAGAGATAGAAAGTCAGAAACATTGATGAGAGAGAGACATCGATCAGCCACCTCCTGCATGCCCCACAGTGGCGATGTGCCCTCAAGCTAGGTACATGCCCCCAACCGGAATCGAACCTGGGACCTTTCAGTCCGCAAGCCAACGCTCTATCCACTGAGCCAAACCGGTCTCGGCCATATATCTTTTCAAATTAGTGTTTTGAATTTCTTTGAATACTCAGAAGTGGAATTGTAAGCATTTATTTTTATAAATTATATATATATATGTAATATTTTTATTGACTTCACAGAGGGAGAGATAGAAACATCAATAATGAGAGAATCACTGATTAGCTGTCTCCTGCACTCCCCCTATGAGGGATCCAGACCACAAACCAGGCATGTGCCCTGACCAGGAATAGAATTGTAACCTCCCGGTTCAAAGGACAATGCTCAACTATTGAGCCACACTGGTCAGGCAGCCTCACTGTTTTTGTGAAGAAAACGCATCTTTTCTTTTTTCTTTTGTAAATTAAATCTTTATTGTTGAAAGTATTACATGTCTCCCTTTTCCCCCCATTAACCGCTTCCAGCCTGTCCCCCATACCCAGGCCTTCACCACCCTATTGTCTGTCCATGGGTTATGCATATATTCATACAAGTTCTTTGGTGGATCTCTTCCCACCCACCCACCTTCCCCTGCCTTCCCTCTGAGATTCCGCAGTCTCTTCTATGCTGTTATGTCTCTGGATCTATTTTATTCATCAGTTTATTTTATTCATTAGATTTCACATATGAGTAAGATCATGTGATACTCATCTTTCTCTGACTGACTTATTTCACTTAGCATAATACTCTCCAGGTCCCTCTATGCTATCTCCAAGGGTAAGAGATTTTATTTTTTATTTTTACTGCTGCATAGTATTCCACTCAATTGCTGATGGGCACTTAGGCTGTTGCCCAATCTTAGCTACTGTAAATTGTACTGCTTTGAACATAGGGGTGCATACATTCTTTCTGATTGGTGTTTCAAATGTCTTAGGATAGTGGTAGGCAAACTGCGTAGTTTGCCACTCTGTTGACTAATGAGTTTGCCGACCACTGTTCTTAGGCTATATTCCTAGAAGTGGGATCACTGGGTCAAATGGAAGTTCCAATTTTAATTTTTTGAGGAAACTCCATACTGTTTTCCATAATGGCTGCACCAGTCTGCAATCCCACCAGCCGTGTACTAGGGTTCCCTTTTCTCCACATCCCACATCTTTTCTGAATGCAGCAGCAGTCATAAACCACAAGACAATAATAGAAATAATTCCAAAGAAATGAAGGACAACCAAGTTCACACTGTTTTTATTCTATGAGTCCTCTTATTTTTTTTAATGTACTTTTATTGATTTCAGAGAGGAGAAAGGAGAGAGATATAAAAACATCAACGATGAAAGAGAAACATCATTGATAGGCTGCCTCCTTCACGCCGATTACTCGGGATCAAGCCTGCACCCCAGCATGTGCTGTGACCTGCCTGGTTCATGGGTCAATGCTCAACCACTGAGCCACATTGATCATGAAGTACTAAAACCAAAGTGAGTTCTTTACAGTGATGTTTTGGTTAATGCAGCATTTACATACAAAACAAAGAAATAAGTTCAAATCAAAAGAATTCTTTGGAAGAAAGAATACTAAACTAAAAAGCCAATAGAAACAGATGCACAATTCCATACAGTAACAGTAGTGAATTGCGGCTTTCTGAGGAGCACATTTGGTTGCTAACTAAAAAACAAACAAAAAGCATTACTAAGACACTAGTAAAAGACTATATCAAAGATGTTTGCTTGGAAATCTGTGACAAAGGAAGTAATTCAAGTACAAATTTCCAATGACACCAAAGCTTGAAGTAGTTTAGGCTCTGGCTTATGAGAGTGAAAACTAGAATAAAGTTAGCAAGGTGATTTTTCAATGCAATTTGAAGAATGCCAAATTACTTCAAACGTGGAAATTATCATGATATGTTCGTGATTTAAACATAAGGATGATATAAAGAATTTTTTTATCAGTTTCTTGCTGACAAACATACCGGACATTAATCTGTATAATAAAACTAGGGTCATATTGTTAACAAATGTGAGTTGAAATATAAAGTGTTTGGAAGAGTATATTCCAACGGCACAGCAGCAAGATGGAAAAACAATTTAGATTAAGAAGCTTGTGTTAGAATGTACATGAACACACCGCTTCCTTCATCGAGAAAAGTCTTGCTACCAAAAAGATATTGCTACAGTAGTAAAGATTATGAATTATCTAAGATTAATGCCTTAAAATTTTAAATGACTCTATATGTGATAAATTGAAAATTGATTATAAATGTGTATATATTATATTACATGCTGAAATACAATGTTATGAAAGAGAAAAATGCTTTTGAGAATGATGACCTAGGAAATAAAGTGTTTCCAAAAGAAAAAATAAGTTGCTTCCCAATTTTAAAGATCTCAACTAGACAATAAAACTTGCTTAATTCTGTGATATCTTTGTTATGTTTAATAATCTTAATATTCCCATGCAAGGACATGTCAACATGTTTTTCAGTAGCAAATAAAATATAAAGGTAAACAATGAAAATTAAGATGCCTGGAAGAACAGAGTTACTATTGATTAACAGTTTTATAGAACATTTAGAACTGTATTTTCAGAGAAAGATGAAAAAATGGCGGCGGAATACAGACGTGTCCCGAGCCTTATCCCAGAGCAGATAGAGGGAATAGGTAAGGGTCGCATGGGGAGTGTTTGTTGGTGAGTTGAGGGACAGCTATATTCCAGGAGAAAGTGGGGAACTGCTGGACGGGGCTCTCCTGACTGGGCAGCCCCTACTGCTGCTGGGTTCCCTCCCAGAACCACCAGCTTGGATGCGGAGACCGCACCATCTTGAAGGGGAGGGTGGATGTTATCAGAAGCCTGAGAATCTACCCACCGAGCAGCTGCAAACCCCAGAACACCAGTCCCCAACTGGCACAAACACGTGAATTTCATAGTGCTCTACACTGCACCATGGAAAGATGGAATTTCGCCTGAAATGAGGTGAGATCTATGGTCCCGCAGGACAGAGAAGCGTGCACACTGCGGGAGCTGGAGGACTGGGGGAAGTCTGTGCCTGGAGAGATCCATGGTTATTGGGGCTAGCGTGATCCATGAATGAAGAAGGGGGTCTTCAGAACTGCTAACAGAGGGGATCTCTAGAAAGCAACCCATTTTGATCTGATGCAATGGGATAGCCTGGGAGATTTAAAAGTGTGCCAGCTGCTTGGACACGAGGGGGAAGTGGAGTTCGTGCACCTGCACTCTTTCCTCTTCAGATCCTTGCTTCTGATTGCTGAGCCCAGATATAAAGTATCACCCAGTTGGGGACACCCTAGGAGACTGCAGGGGAAAGTTGTTTTTCTGGAGCCTGGGGATCAGAGTGGGAAGTGACTGTCAGAGAACCAGCTCTGGGGCAGCCCACTCCCACAAACCAGTATTGAGTGCCACAGGGAAAGCAGGATCTAAGCACAGGTTAGAGAGGACCTATAGTCTCGGAGGTCCATCCAGAAACACTGCTACCCAGGGACTGAATCACAAATTGACTTTTGTGTAATCAGAAATAAAGAAATTAAGACACACCGCCTCCTTAAAAATCAGAACTGACTTACAACACTGAGGAGCAGTAGAACACAGGGAACTGCAATACAGCCCTGACTAGGAAACAGGCGTGTTAAACAGAACAATAGAGGAAGTGAATGACCTTCACTACTGTACATTCTATATTTTATTATTTTTTTCATCTTCTACTTAAGAAACTAATTTTTTTCTTCTTTCCTCACTTGATTTTACCTTTTTAATTGTTACATTTTTATTTTCAATCAGTATTATTACTACTACTATGTTACCTTTTTCAAAAAAAAGTGTCATTTTATTTTCTCTTTATTTTACTTTGAGATTAGTGTTCTACATTTTATTTTCATCTTTCCTTTAACATCATTTTACTCTATCTCAACTTTACCTTTATGCCATCACTCTCTTCCTAACTTTTCCCCTTTTGTTGCCCTGTTTCTCTTACCTTTTTCCTACTTTAGATTTTTCCCTATTCTTTCTTTGTACCCCCTGTTAAAATTTCACCCTACTTATATATCTAATTCCCAATACCCTGCTCCAAGTCCATACACACTTCACTCTTCTCTGTCTTCACTATCCAAAAATTCTTATTCTTTCTGTCCTTTTGTTGTTGTTTGCTTGAATGTTGATTATATTGACCTTTTATGCTTTTTTTGTGAGACTGTTTTGCTTATTCTTTTTGTTTTGTTTTTTGTTTGATTTGTTTTTGTTTGTTTATTGCTTCTGTTTTCCCTCGACTTGCTTGATATTAGTTGTTGTCTATGGTTTGTATTAATCTCCAGGTACTTGTTCCTGGCATTTGTTGGGATTAGTAGCTGTTCTATTGGAGTTTTCTCCCGATATATATACTTTGTTCTCCTTCTTTTTCTTATTCTCTTTCTTTTATCTCTTACTTTCTCTTTCCTTCTCCCAATTTCATTTTGGCACTCCTTTTTTTTTTCATTTGCTCTCTTCTTCTTTCTCTCCTACCCTCTAATTTGCCTCTGTCTGATAGTCACCTTTATTTGTAGTTATTAGTACCGTGAATACATTTCTGTTTAGTGCATTGTGTGTGGTACCTGGTTGTGTTGTATTTTGTGCCTTTAAATCAATGCAAGAGAGAGAGAACTACATAACAAGACACCCAAAAAAGAGAGACCATGAGGAGACAAAGAAACAGCCTGCATATGAAAGAAAAGCAGGCATCACCAGAAAAGAAAGTAAATGAAATGGAGACAAGCAATCTGCCAGAGAAAGAATTCAGAGAAATGTTCAAAAGGTGGCTGAAAAGAATGGAAAACAAATTCGACACTATGAGTAAGAACCAAGAGGAAATGAAGAACCAAGAAGAAATGAAAAATGACATCGCTGCTATTAAGAACTCAATAGAAAGCATCAACAGTAGACTAGAAGAAGCAGAGGACCGCATCAGTTAGCTAGAAGACAAGGTAGGAAAAAATACCCAAGTAGAGTAGCTTCTAGAAAAAAAAATTAAAAAGCAGGAGAAGATCCTAAGGAAACTTTGGGACAACATGAAACAAAACAACATCCGCAGAAATAATAGGGGTCCCAGAAGGAGAGGAAACTGAGCAAGGGATAGAAAATCTGTTTGAAGGAATAATGACAGAAAACTTCCCTGATATAGGAAAGAAAAACCCCATACAAATCCAAGAAGCTCACAGAGTCCCAAGCAAAATGAACCCCAAAAGACCGACACCAAGACACATTATAATTAAATTGGCAAACACCAACAACAAAGTAAGAATCTTAAAGCGGCCAGAGACAGAAAGTTACCTACAAAGGAACCCCCATCACACTAGCAACTGATTCTCAACATCTTTAGGCCAGAAGGGAATGAAATGAAATATACAAAGTCATGAAAAGGAAGGGTCTGAATCCAAGAATACTGTACCCAGCAAGGCTATCAATCAAAATTGAAGGTGAAATCAGGAGCTTCACAGACAAAAAAGGACTATGGGAATTTATTACCACCAAATCAGAAATGCAAGAAATGCTAAAGGGTCTGCTATAAACAAAACAAAAAAAGAAATAGGAAGTGAAAAAGGAACACAGGAGTAAAGAAGAAAAATGGCAACAAATAAGTACCTATCAATAATAACTTTAGCCCTAACTGGCTTGGCTCAATGGATAGAGCGTCAGCCTGTAGACTGAAAGGTCTCAGGTCTGATGCCAGTCAAGAGCATGTACCTTGGTTGCGGGCACATCCCCAGAAGGAGTTGTGCAGGAAGCAGCTGATTAATACTTGTCTCTCATCGATGTTTCTAACTATCCCTCTCTCTTCTTCTCTATAAAAAAATCAATAAAATATGTTTAAAAAATTCTAAATTTTTGAAAAAAATAATAATAACTTAAATGTAAATGGACTAAATGCCCCCATCAAAAGACATAGGGTAACAGACTGGATAAGAAAACATGACCCATATATCTGCTGTCTACAAGAAACCCAACTCAGAAAAAAAGATGCACACAGACTGAGGATGAAGGGATGGAAAAGGTTTTTCAGGCAAATGGAAATGAAAAAAAAAAAGCTGGGGTAGCAATACTTATATCTGACAAATTAGATCTCAAAGTGAAGGATATAACAAGAGATAAGGAAGGCCACTTCATAATACTAAAGGGAGCAATCCAACAAGAAGAAATAACTCTGGTAAACATATACGCACCCAATACAGGAACACTCAAATACATAAAAAAAATCCTGGAGGATATCAGGAGAGAGGTTGACAGCAATACAATCATAGTAGGAGACTTTAATACCCCACTATCACCATTGGACAAATCCTCGAAACAAAAAATCAGAAAAGAAACATTGATCCTAAATGATTCACTAGACCACATGGAATTAATTGACATCTTCAGAACATTTCACCCCAAAGCCACAGAATATACATTCTTCTCAAGTGCACATGGGTCATTTTCAAAGATAGACCATATGTTGGGTCATAGGCAAAGTCTCTTCAAATTCAAGAAGATAAAAATCATATCAAGCATCCTCTCAGATCACAGTGGCATAAAACTGGAAATAACTACAATAAAAACAATCCAAAGAAATCAAACACATGGAGACTAAACATGTTATTAAACAAAGACTGCATTACCAGAGAGATCAAGGAAGAAATAAAAAACATGATGGCAATAAATGACAATGAAAACACAACAATCCAAAATCTATGTGACACAGCGAAAGCAGTCCTGAGAGGGAAGTGCATAGCTCTAAAAGCCTACTGCAAAAAAACAAGAAACAATGGTAATAAATAACCTAACACTACAACTCAAAGAGTTAGAAAGAGAGCAAAAGAAAAGCCCAGTGTAAGCAGAAGGAAGGAAATAATAGAGATCAGAGCGGAGATAAATGACATAGAGACCAAAGAAACAAAAGATCAATAAAACCAAGAGCTGGTTCTTTGAAAGAATAAACAAGATTGATGAACCTCTAGCCAGGCTCACTAAGAAGCAGAGAGAGAGGATCCAAATCAACAAAATTAGAAATGAAAGAGGTGAAATAACAACAGACCCCACCGAAATACAAAGGGTTGCTAAAAAATACTATGAACAACTCTATTCCAACAAACTGGACAACCTGGAGGAAATGGAGATATTCCTAGAAAAATATAACCTTCTAAAACTCAATCAGGAAGAATCTAAACATCTCAATAGGTCAATAACTATGGAAGAAATTGGAGCAGTCATTAAAAAGCTTCCAGCAAACAAAAGCCCAGGGTTAGACGGCTTCACAAGGGATTTTACCAAACATTCAAGGAAGAATTAAAACTTATCCTCCTCAGACTATTCCAAAAAATTCAAGGAGGAACACTTCCAAGCTCCTTCTATGAAGCCAGCATCACCCTCATAGCAAAACCAGATAAAGACAACACAATGAAAGAGAATTACAGGCCAATATCCCTCATAAACATAAATGCCAAAATCCTCAACAAAATTATAGCAAATTGGATCCAGCAGTACATCAGAAAGATCAGACACCATGACCAAGTAGGATTTATCCCAGGAATGCAAGGATAGTACAATATCCGCAAATCAATAAACATGATATATCACATAAACAAATTGAGAGATAAATACCAGTCATATCAATTGATGCAGAAAAAACATTTGACAAAATCCAACACCCTTTCTTGATAAAAACTCTCAACAAGGTGGGAATAGAAGGATCATACCTCAACATAATAAAAGCTATATATGATAAACCCACAGCTAACATCATACTCAATGGAAAAAAAATAAAACCATTTCCCCTAAGAACAGGAAGTTCCCACAACCAAGGTACATGTCCTTGATCAGAATTGAACCTGGAACCCTTGAGTCTGCAAGCCAACACTCTATCCACTGAGTCAAACTGGTCAGGGCAAAAAAAAAAGTTGCAGGTTTGCTGAGACCGGTTTGGCTCAGTGGATAGAGCATTGGCTTGCGGACTGAGGGGTCCTGGGTTCGATTCCGGTCGGGGGCGTGTACTCTGCTCGCAGGCACGTCTCCACTGTGGGGCGTGCAGGAGGTGGCTGATCGATGTCTCTCTCTCATTGATGTTTCTGACTTTCTGTCTCTCTCCCTTCCTCTCTGTGAAAAATCAATAAAATATATTTTAAAAAAAGTTGCAGGTTTGATTCCCAATCAGGACATAATGCCTAGGCTGTGGGTTCCATTTCTGGTGGAACATGTATGTATGGGAGGCAACTAATTAATTTTTCTATATCACATCGATGTTTTTCTCTCTCTCCCTTCATCTCTCTCTAAAAATCAATAAAAATATATCCTCAGGTGAGGATTAAAAAAAAAATTTGATTTTAGGGGAAATTATCTTTTAAAAGAGCATACGGGTCTAATTAATTATTGTCAAAAAAATGTGATTACCTAAAAATTATTAATTGGCACTTCATGTATTTTCATTTAGCTCTAAATTACAGATCTGCTATTTTCACATAATAAAGTCTAAGTAAGTAGGAAAGAGGAGTTTCTTGAAAGTGGCTCTTACCTGGAATGGCCAGGAGGTTAAGTTCCTACTATTTTTCAAAACTAGTAACAATAACAAACTTCCTGAATCAACCTAAAAAATAATATTAATGCCCTTAGCCAGTTTGGCTCAGTGGATAGAGCATTGGTGTGTGGACTGAAGGGGCCCCAGTTTGATTCCAGTCAAGGGCACTTGCCCAGGTTTCAGGCTCAATCCCCAGTTGGATGCATACAGGAAGCAGCCAATCAATGAGTTGCTTTCATCATTGATGTTTCTATCTCTCTCCCCTCTCCCTTCCTCTCTGAAAAAAAAAAAAAATTAAGGTAAGGAAATAATATTGGAACTAAATTCCTCTCTTGGTACTCTGAATTCTTACCTGATTTCAGAGGCTTCACTGAGACTCATACTTCATAGTTAAGAAAAGTAATAAATGGAGAAATGACAGCCAGAAGTCATAAGACATGTCAATGAGTATGTGGAACCATATACTTTACTCTTACACTTTCCTGTTTCTGTTCAGCCAACCACTTCATAATACTTCAAAACTAGATTCTGATATGTGAAAGGCCCTTTCTCACATTCTCTGATAATTCATGGAACCACTGTTTTCCCTGAAATCAAATATAACTCTCTCAAAATATTATGGTGGGGTGGAATGAAGACAGATGACTCATAGCACCATTTAGACAGAAGCTCATTTTTAAAAGAACTAATTTGGAAGTTTGTGAGGGTCATCTTACCTGACTTCTTCACCAGCAAAATCAAACACCTTGGTGATTTTAACTTTTTCTCTTTCTTTAGGTTTCTCTAGCTCTTCTGCTTTGACCAACAGTTTATTTGAACTAGTCTCTTCAGTCTCTTCTTTTTTCTATGAAAAAAGAAATGTAATCAGTTCATTCATAAATGTTTCATCTCTAAACAGTTGAAGACCTACTGAAAATTTATTTGATTGGTAAAGCTAATTTTTTCTATGAGAGGGAATGCTCTATTTTTCATTTATTAGAGTTAACTATCAAAAGGCATCTATGGCCCTAACGGGTTTGGCTCAGTGGATAGAGCATCCGCCTGCGGACTGAAAGGTCCCAGGTTCAATTCCAGTCAAGGGCATATACCTTGGTTGCGGGCACATCCCCAGTAGGAGGTGTGCAGGAAGCAGCTGATCGGTGTTTCTCTCTCATTGATGTTTCTATCTATTCTTCTCCCTTCCTCTCTGTAAAATCAATAAAATATATATTTTTAAAAAGACATCTAGGTAGTCTTTCTTTTTTAAAAAAAAATTTATTTTTTAAAACATAATGTTGCAAACTCAAGAAAACTTTTAGATCTGGATCTACTAATTAAGATGCTGGGGGACACAGAGAGGAAGGAAGAGGAAAAGAGATATAGAAACATCTATGATGACAATCACTGATTGGCTGCCTTCTGCATTCCTCCTAATGGAGATTGAGCCCACAACTTGGGCATGTGCTCTTGACCAGAATCAAATCCGGGACTTTCAGTCTACAGGCTGACACTCTATCCATTGAGCCAAATCAGCTAGGGCTATGTAGTCTGATTTATGCTAGAAGATTCATATCTCAGTTTGTAAATGTAATAAAATCTATTTGGACAACTTGGGGTATTTCTAAAGAAACTTCATCTCATTCACCTAGCAACTTACTTTAACTTGTGGGCTCGAGGGCACTTTTGATTTTGGTCCCACATCGTTGAGGAAGCTGGCCCATAATTCATCCTCCTTCTTTTTCCTTGCATCCTCAGACCTCGTGCCTTCTTCTTGCTCTGCAGCTGTGTCTTCCTCTTCATTGCTGCTTCCTCCAGATTCCCCACTGACACCCTCCTCTTCCTCTTCTTTTAATGAGAGGCCACCTTGTTTTCTCTTCCTAATCACCAACATTACAAAGAGAAAAAAAAAGAAGACATGCAAAATGATTTCAGTTATCCCTTCCTCAATTACAAACATAACGTTGCAAACTCAAGGGCACTTTTAAATCTGGGACTACTAAGATGCAAACTGAGGGAGCATAAAAGTACAAAGAGATTTTGTGGAAGAAAAAAAAAGAATTGAGCTCTTAGGTTCCTCCAAAATAGTTGGAATCAAAAATACAGTGTTCTACTTCTAAGTCAGGACCAGCTACTTTCACCAAGAAACACCCCAAATCCTCACAGAATCAATCTATCTAGCAAGTGTTCCAAGAACATATTTAGCAGATTTTTTTTTTACTTTTGAAGTCAACATATTTGGAGAATATGCTTTATTGAGGAAAGCCTCAAATTTATTTGCACTGTTTATTCCTATAATTCCCCAGAGACAGGATCTATATTTCTTCCCATTTTCTGAAGATATGAAAGCTGGAATACAGAAAATTAAGAAACTGGATCCAAAACTCATGCAAGTAAATTGATTTTAACTTCAAGCGAATTTAATATCTAAAATTCCTTTTTCCCTTTTTATAAATTACAATTTGCTTTTTGCTTCAATGCCCAGAGAGACAGAGACACCAAAGAGAATAAAAGACTTCTATGAAAGTTTCTCTTATCTGAGTTAAATAACCCAACAGAATTTTCATAATTTTTGGAGGGAGTGTAATTCAGTACCAGGTCTATGGAAAATAATTTGTTAACATCTATGAATAATATTTTATTGCATATAATCTTTGATTAAACATTTCTACTTCTACAGACTTGATTTACAGATATACTTCCACATTTATATGAAGATATATATAAAAAATATTCACTGCTGAAACTGGTTTGGCTCAGTGGATAGAGCGTCGGTCTGTGGACTGAAAGGTCCCAGGTTCGATTCCGGTCAAGGGCATGTACCTTGGTTGCAGGCACATCTCCTGCAAGAGGCAGCTGATCGATGTCTCTCTCATCGGTGTTTCTAACTCTCTATCCCTCTCCGTCTTTGTAAAAAATCAATAAAATATATATATTTTTTAAAAATTCACTGCAGTCTTGTTTGTTATAGTAAAGATGAGGTACAAATTAAATATGTCTCAATAAGAGAATCTTATATAATAAAAGCCTAATATGCAAATCGACCAAACGGCAGAACAAATGGTTGCTATGACGCACACTGACCACCAGGGGGCAGATGCTCAACACAGGTGCATCAGTGCACTCCCACAGGGGTAGTGCCGCTTACCAAGAAGCCGGGCTCACCGCTGGCCAGCACAGCAGTGGTGGCGGGAGCCGCTCCTACCTCCATAGCAGCGCTAAGGAGCAGCAAGCAGAGCGGTAAGGAGAAGTGAGCAGCCAGGCGGTAAGGAGTGAGGGCTCTCAGACTGTGAGAGGGATATTTGACTGCCGGCTTTGGGCCTAAGCTGGCAGGTGTCATCCCCTGAGGAGTCCTGGACTGCGAGAAGGTGCAGGCTGGGATGAGGGACCCCTCCCTCCATAGTGCATGAATTTCGTGCACCAGGCCTCTAGTCCTTAAATAAGGTAAGATCTATCCATATAGTGAAATATTATACAGCCACTGAAAAGAACAAAATATAGCTAGATATATTTCTGGTATCATCTCCAAGATGTAAAATAATGAAAATAAGAAACGATATGCAGAGTATGCCATTTGCTGTTGTTGTTTTTAAAGAGAGTAGGAAATATCTACATGCACACTTTCACATGCACATAATATATCTGGTAGCAAAGTTCTTCTGAGGTACAGCAACAAGGGCTAGAAATGGGGTACACATTTTTTGTAGTAACTAAGTTTTTCATTTTAACTGTGTACATATTACCTATTAAAATTTTTAAATTAATACTCAAAAAAATTTTAATACTGAAATGTCACCAATGTTTCTTACCCTTCAAAGGTAAGAAACCCTAGCAGCAACACCAATCCCAGCAATCAGGATGGTAGTGACAACAGCCCTGACTTCTAAGGCCCTGTTGGCAACATTACCTGGCAGGAATGCTCTGAGCCTTTCTTTTTTTCCCTTTGGTTTTCTGTGTTTGCTCTTCACCATCCACTTCATCTTCCTTCACTAATTCATTTACATCATCTTCACTATACTCTCCACCTGAAATCACATAATAGAGTAGTCAGACAGGAATAAAGGTTTCCACATCAAGTTGAGACATTTGCATTAAGAAAAAGTCTAGCTGAAACTGGTTTGTCTCAGTGGGTAGAGCGTCGGCCTGTGGACTGAAGGGTCCGGGTTCGATTCCGGTCGAGGGCATACATCTTGGTTGCAGACACGTCCCACGGGGGGGCGTGCAGGAGGCGGCTGATCGATGTCTCTCTCTCATCGATGTTTCTAACTCTCTATTCCTCTCCCTTCCTCTCTGGAAAAAAATCAATAAAATATATTTAAAAAAAAAGAAAAAGTCTAGTACTTTCCTCTATTGTTCATCTAACTAAATAATTTTTCCTTAGAGAAAGCTTTCCTATCCCTGGAGATTAGGCTAGGTTCCTGGATTCTACACTTCCATAACAGTACATATTTTCCTCCATAACTCATCCCACTTACATTTAATGTTTGCAATTTTTGCTCTACTCTACACACCATGAGGATATGGATCTTTTTGGTCTTTATAGTTTTTTTCTGAATAAATGAATGAATAGAAATACTAATTCTACCTACTGTACTTTTCAAAGAAAAACCTGATGTTCCCACTTTATCTTGGATACATTTCCAAAGTGAGCAAGTAATACCTTGTCTTGTCAATAACAAAGGTTTAGATTTTAAACTTTAGAAAGAGGTCTAAAGACTTTCAGTTAGACATAGCAGAAAGAACTAACATATCTATTCCCCATCCTCAGATACTGACATCCCCAATGAAAGTGTTGCTTGGATGCCCAGACTGATCACACTATGGGCACCAGTCAATAAATCCTGCCAACATAGATATTCAATTAGCTTTTTTACTTCATAGAAACTCTTAGTTGTTGTTGTTAATCCTCCTGGAGGATATTTTTCCATTAATCTTTTTAGAGAAAGGGAAAGACAGAGAGAAACATCAGTGTTAGAGAAACACATCAATTGGTTGCCTCATGCATGCTCCTGGACCAGGGCTGGAGCTGGGGAGGATCCTGCAAACGTGTCCTTTACAGGAATTGAACCTGGGACCCTTTGGTCTGCAGGCCAATGCTCTATCCACTAAACCAAAATGGCTAGGGCACTTCATATAAACGTTTATTTAAGCATAACACAGGTATGAAAAAACACACAAACCTAATGTATACTTCAATAAAATTATGCAAAGTGAACACACATAAAACCAAGACCCAACTCAAGAAGTTGAATATGATGATAAGAATTCCATAAGGCCCTTCGGGTCCCCCTTTCAGTCACTAGTCACTGGGCCCATCCCAAAGGCAACCACTATCCTGACTTCCAATAGTTCAGATTAGTTTGGTGTGTTGTTGAGCATTAAAGAAACAGAAGCCTACAGTATGTATTCTTGTATCTGGCTGCTTTCACTCAACATTCTGTTTGTGACAGTCACTTTCATCACTGCATACAGATGTAATTTATTCAATCTCACTCCAAAATAGTATTTCATTGTATGACTAGACCACAGCGTATTTATCCATTTTCTGTTGGTAGACATTTAGGTTGTTTCCAGTTTGAAACTTTTAGAAATAGTGATGTTTTGAATATTACTTACATCTAATCAGCTTTTAAATATCTCACTCACAATGAACCAATCACTTCAGGGAGGACTCCAATATGAAAGGCAATACTGAAAACAAGCAGAAAGAAATTCAGAAGAGAACCAAGATGGCAGCATAAGGTATACACCTATATGTGCTGCCTCTTGCAACCACACCAAAACTACAACTAAAAGACAAAATTACTATCCCTCAGAACCACGGGAAAGCTGGCGGAGTGGAAGTTCTACAACTAGAAGGAAAGAAAAAAGTACATCCAGACCTGGTAGGACGTGCAGAGGCTCAGAAAGGCAAGGTACGGAGACGCACACGAATCAGGCTGGTGTGCTCTGTTTTTATCAATTGGGAGGGAGTTACAAACTCCCGACTCTCTGAACTCCAGTTTCCGGTGAGATTCTGGGGACCCAGACTCATACAGGGAGAAACTGGACTGTCTGCCATCAGGTCGGAAAGAGAGGGTGGCCTTCTCGCAGAGGTGTACACAGCAATCATTGTTTACTGTGCTGGGGTGCGGGATGCGGAACAATGAACAGAACGCAGCAGAGAGAGCTGACTGGCAGCCATTGCTGTTTGCCACACCCTAGCCTACCGATTCCGAGACCCCATCCTGCCCAATTTACAAACCCACTGAGCTGTGGGCAACACCTTTTGCATATGAATGGCCTGCCCTCTGGCAGCTTACCCTAATAAACTACAACTGGGTCAGACAGCTCCAAAACTTCCAAACTCTAAGCAAAGAGGAGAAATCTGCAAATCTCCCTGCTGGGTGGCCTCTGACACTAGCGGACTTGCACCTCCTAGGAGATCCAGGAACCAGTGTACCTAGAGGTCAGTGTGAGACGCCACCAGATTTCAACTCCTCACATACATAAGTGACACACTCAAGAGGCAGACTCGGTGAGCACCAAAGCCCCACTGAAGCAAGTCCTGCCCCATAGGGGTGTCTCCAGCACAGCAGTTCCTCCATTACAGACAAAGCTAATCCTCACAGTCAATTGGCCTGGAGGTCAATTCCTCCCAGTGTACCAATAGCAATCAAGGCTTAACTACAAGACTGTGTACCCAGCCCACAAAGGGGTGCAACAAGAGTGTCCACCTCAGGTGACTGGGGAGGCAGACAACTAGCACACAAAGCCACTCCCTCAACACAGGAAAGCAGCAAAAATGCGAAGACAAAGAAACATGTCACAAATGAAAGAAATGGAGGAAAGCAAATGACTGGATATAGAGTTCAAAACCACATTTCTAAGGTTACTCAAGAATCTTCTACAAACCGCCGAGAAACTCAGTGAGACCTTCAAGGATCTTAATGAGAATGCCAAAAAAAAAAAAAAAAGAAAAAAAGACCAGTCAGAAATTAAGCGTACACTGTCTGAAATAAAGAATAATATACAGAAATCCAACAACAGACTAGAAGACCCCAAGAATCAAATCAAAGATCTGAAATATGAGGAAGCAAAAAAACACTCAACCAGAAAAACAAAAAGAAAAAAAAAGAGTAAAAACACGTGAAGATAGTGTAAGAAGCCTCTGGGACAACTTCAAGCGTACCAACATCAGAAGTATGGGGGTGCCAGAAGAAGAGAGAGAGCACGATACTGAAAACCTATTTGCACACTTTTTTTTTCTTTTAATATGTTTCATTGGTATTTTACAGAGAGAAAGGGAGAGGGATAGAGAGTCAGAAACATCGATGGGAGAGACACATGGATCAGCCGCCTCCTGCACGCCCCCCACTGGGGAGGTGCCCGCCACCAAGGTCCATGCCCTTGACCGGAATCGAACCGGGACCTGTCAGTCCGCAGGCCGACGCTCTCTCTCCACTGAGCCAAGCCAGAACGGGCTGTAAGGGTACCTTTAACGAGATGGGCAAGGCGGGGGAGGGCGCAGGATGGCGGGAGAGACAAGTTTGGGTGACGATTTATTTTGGCCCCGTTCGGTCTGCGGTCTCTGCACAAAAGGCGTGCTGAGGCCCTGGGCGGCGAGCACAGTGGTTAGTGCTGCCCGGCACAGGGACGACGGATCGTGGGTCCCATTCCCGGTCAAGGGCAGGTTCCTCGACTGCGGGGGTTCGCTCCCCGCCGCCGCCCGGTCAGGGCTTGGGGAACCAACCAATTTATCTCTCTCTCTCTCTCTCTCTGAAAAACAATGGAAAAAAATACTTCCAGGTGAGAATTAACAACAACACAAAACATTTCTGAGAAGGAAGCCGCGGGCATTTAAGTTGCAAACAGGCAGAAAACGTCATCCTGTGAACTTTCCGCCGACCAGACCCCCTCGGAGGACAGAAAGTGAGCAGCTCTACCTTGGACGCGATGCCAGGCTGGCAATAACCTCGGGACGGAATAAAGTAATTCCCAACGCCCAGACGGCCGGACGGCCGGACGGTTTCAGCCCCGGCGTGACTAGGGGGCAGCGGACCCCCACCAGCGCCCCCCCGGAGGCAGGGCCGCGTTCCCGCGGCGGTTCCCGCGCTCCCCGCAGGGGCTGCGGCCGCGGTCAGGCCGCCGGCGCGACGGCGCGAGCTGTCCTCCTCACGCAGCAGCCTCGGGCCGCCGGGGCGGCGCGGTCCGCGGTGCTCGAGGTCCGCGCCCCGGGCCCCGAGCCTCCGGGCCCGCGAACGCCGCGCCCGGCGCGCCTCACGTGGGTCGCGCGGGGCAAGCCTCTCCGGGAGGAATCGCTTACCCGAAGGCACGTAGTCCTCGTCCTCCTCTGAGGAGGAGAAGTCTTCCGAGTCGAATTCCTCCATGTCGCTGCCACGCGGGGCGGGCCGAGCCACGGGACCGCAGCGGCCGACCCCCAGGCAAAGCTCTGGGGGCAGATCAAAAAGTAGAGGCGGGGCGGCGGCGGTTGGGGCGAGCCCCGCCCACCACCACCACCACTGCGTATGCACATGCGCAGGGAGTGTACGTGAGACTAACGCGACACTTCCGGGCCAATGCTGGGGCAGCTACGAAGGGATGGGCTCCGTGCTGAAGCGATGCATACTGGGACTTGTAGTCTTTGGTGCTTCCCTAGCCTCGTTAATTTAGTTAATGTGCTGACACAAAATTTCATTCGTATCTATGGAAATACAGTGGACCCTCACTATTCACAGGCTGGTATTTTCGTCTTCGTTTACTTGCTAAAATCTATTGCAAGCCCAAAATCAAAATTAGCGGTGCTTTCTGGGATTATTTGCAGACGTGCACAGAGAGGGTGACAATTATGAGTCGCTGCATTTTACCAGTAAGAATGAGCAAGGCAAACGATCAGATTTTTGGCTCAGTTCTGATACTGCGCTCAGGTGTACTTTTTGCAGGCTATTTAGTCCCACGTGGGTTTTTTGTTTGTTTGCTTTGCTCCTGCTATCTGGCCTCGTGGGAGCTCACTGACCATCAGGGGGGCAGCTCCTGCGTTGAGCATCTGCCCCCTGGTGGACAATGTGCATCATAGTGACCAATGGTTCTGGTCGTTCCACCGTAATGGTCACTTAGGCTTTTATTATAGACATGCAAATGAGACAGAGACAACTAATGTCTTGTTTGTTCAAGTTTTTCACCTGAAAATTGCTCCCTTTTGATACTCTGGAGCTGTTATCCAGTCCTAGAGTTACCTAAATCAAGAAACAGATGAAACACATCTGCGCTTTATGCCAGCAAATTTTTAAAAAGCCTAATTGAAACATAATTCACACACCATAAAATTTACCCATTTAAAATGCACGGTTCGTTAGTTTTGGGAATCACAGACTTATGCAATCATCACCACAATCAATTTGGGAACATTTGCATCCCCACAAAAAGGAACTTCTTATCCACTAGTCACTCCTCATCTCTCCCCAATTCTCAGCCTCAGGCAAATCCTTTTGTCTCTATAGATTTGCCTATTCTGGATATAAATAGAATTATATATACAGTCTTTTGTGTCTATCTTCTTTCACTTAGCCCATTTCAAAGTTCATTTGTCTTACATACATATGGAATTGCTTGATCACATAGTATTTGTGATTTACTTTTGAGGAACTGCCAAACTGTTTCCCAAAGCAGCTGCACCATTTTGTATTCTCAGCAGCAGTGTATGAAAGTTCCAATTTCTCCACACCCTTGCCAACACTTTATATTATAACACTGGAGGCCTGGTGCACGAAATTCATGCACTGGTGTGTGTGTGTGTGGGGGGGGGTCCCTTAGCCTGGCCAGCACCTTCTTGTACTCTGGGAGCCCATGGGGTGCGGACCTAAGCCTCCAGTCGGACATCCTTAGCACTACTGCAAAGGCAGGAGAGACTGGCTCAGGGCTTCTGACTGCGTGGTGCTGCCCCTGTGGGAGTGCACTGACCACCAGGGGACAGTTCCTGCATTGAGCGCCTGCCCCTTGGTCAGTGCGTGTCATAGCAATCGGTTGGTTGCCGTTCGGTCGATTTGCATATTAGCCTTTTATTATATAGGACTAGGGGCACAAAATTCGTGCACTTGGGAGTGGGGGGTCTTCAACCCAGCCTGCACCCTCTCGCAGTCTGGGAGTCCCATGATTGATTGCCCTGCAGAGGAAGGCCCTGCCCACCACCGCCACCGGGGGTAGCCTGGGCCTCCCTCTTTGGAGTAATCACAGAGTCCCTCAACTGGTGGCCTGGGCCTCCTTCTGTGGGGCCCCCTAACCAATCATATCACACCCACCTTGGCAGCGGCAGTCAGTGCTAGGTCGCCACAGCACCTGCGACCCAGGAGGGACCGCTCTTCAGTCCGCTCTTCAGTCCCCATCCACCTGAGCCTGCTTTACCAACAGCCTGGCATTCAGACCACCGTTTGGTTGTTTTGGACGTTATGCACTCAGGAGGTGGGAGGGTCCAGCCTCCGCCCTCCTGCGGTCCGGGAGCTCTCTGGGGATGTCCGACTGATGGCGGTCAGACGTCCTTAGTGCTGCTGCGGAGGCAAGAGAGGGTCCCGCCACCGCCACCACTGCCACCACTGCTGCCCTCACCAGCTGTCAGCCCAGCCTCTGGCTGAGCAGTGCTCCCCCTGTGGGAGCCTACTGACCACCAGGAGGCAACTGCTGCATTGAATGTCTGCCCCCTGGTGGTCAGTGCATATCATAGTGACCAGTAGTTCCACTGTTTGGTCGATTTGCATATCCTAGTGGGTTTTGAAGTGGTATTTTCATTGTAGTTTTGACTTCTACTTCCCTGATGACTAATGATGTTAAGCATCTTTTCATGTCTTATTGCCCATGCTGTGTTCTTTGTAGAAGTGTCTATTCAGATACTTTGCCTATTTTAAAATTGGGCTATTTTATTGTTGAATTGTAAGTTTTTATATAGTATTCTAAATATTAGCCTCTTATAAAATATAGGACTTGAAAATGTCCTCCTATTCTGTGCTATCTTTTCACTTTCTTTTTTAAAAAATATATTTTATTGCCGAAACCGGTTTGGCTCAGTGGATAGAGCGTCGGCCTGCGGACTGAAAGATCCCAGGTTCGATTCCGGTCAAGGGCATGTATCCTGGTTGCGGGCACATCCCCAGTAGGGGGCATACAGGAGGCGGCTGATCGATGTCTCTCTCTCATCGATGTTTCTGACTCTCTATCCCTCTCCCTTCCTCTCTGTAAAAAATCAAATATATATTTTTAAAAAAGTTTTACATTTTGATGAGGTCCAATTTATCTAATTTTGTCTTTTGTTCCTTGTGCTTTTGGGAGTGTATCTAACAAGGCTTTGACTAACCCAAGAGCACAAAATGTACTTCTATTTTCTTCTAAGAGTTTTAAAGTTTTAGTTCTTACATTTATGTCTATCACCCACTTCAGCAGATCTTTCTTATGGGAGAATAATAGAAAAAGAGATATGAAATTAGAATCCAACATTTGGGAGTTTATCCTTCTTACCATACTTTTCCTTGAACAGTGTGAGGGGACCCTGCAGTAACAAAGTGGGATGTAGTTGTTTGCCCCATCACTGGGGTCTGAGCCTGGAGAAAAGGACACAGTCGACTTCTCCAGCATCAGCCCATTTCTCTCAGGCTGCTCTTTAGCTCATTAGCATCCCACAACTTAGTTCAAAGTCAAAACCAAGGTTTCCAACCACATTAAGGGTGACCAGGGGAGGAACTATTTTTTATTATGTCACATAGTTTAGTAAAGAGGTCAAATATTGGTTAGCAGGCCAAATCCAGCTCCACGCCATGTAATGTTTGACCAGAAAAAAATATTACATGAATTTAAATTAAGTTGCCAGCATTTTACAAATAGAGAGATTTCAAATAATCTAGATTTCCAACTTCCCTTGAAAAACTGGAGAGCGTGTCAGCACTGGGCTCATATTTCCACAAAGTAGAAATCGCCTGTAATGAGCAATGGCTTTAGACAGGGCTCTCCAGTGGCCACAATACAAATCCCAGCTCCCTACAAGATTCCTAGTTATCTTGGCAATAATTTACAGGGTCCTCTCTGCCAAACTCAGCACCTTTTTTTTTAAGTTTTTTATTTTTTTAACATATTTTATTGACTTTTTACAGAGAGGAAGGGAGAGGGATAGGGAGTTAGAAACATCAATGAGAGTGAAACATCAATCAGCTGCCTCCTGCTCGCCCCCTACTGGGGATGTGCCCACAACCAAGGTACATGCCCTTGCCGGGAATCAAACCTGGGATCTCTCAGTCCGAAGGCTGATGCTCTATCCACTGAGCCAAACCTGTTTTGGCAAATTCAGCACCTTTAGCCCTTCACCTGCTATAGTCTCTTTGCATTATCCAATCTTCGGTTATCATCTTTTTGAAAAATTGAAAGTTTTTCCTCTGTTCGGTCCTGGATGCATAGAATCTTTTTTAAAAATATTTTTTTATTTATTTCAGAGAGGAAGGAAGAGGGAGAGATGGAAACATCAATGATCAGAATCATTTATCAGCTACCTCCTGCATGACCTCTACTCGGGTACAAGACTGTAACTCCAGCATGGGCATGTGCCCTGACCAGGAATTAAATCGTGACCTCTTGATTCATGGGTTGATGCTCAACCACTGAGCCACTCTGGCTGGGCAGATCTTAAGGGCTTCTGGCTAAATTCTGCATATATCCTTTTGGGATGCTAAAAACATTCTGTATCTTGATCTAAGACACAGTCACTTAAGTGTATAAATATGTAAAAATTCATCAAGCCAAGCATTTGTGCACTACTGTATATTGTACCAAAAAAAAAAAAAGCATGGATGGGCATTCTCTTGCCATAGTATGCCTGCCTACAATGCCTGAAACTATAGCAGTCATCTCGTGACCATGGGTAAGATGCCCAAGCTGGACAACCCAATTTGCTAAACATGGCAGAGCAAAAAAAGATTTATGATGTCATAGAATGTACTAAATTAACTTTGGAGCTTCTCTTCATGTAGACTTACTAGTAAAATAAAATTTCCCACTATCAGCTTTCCGCCACTTCAGTGTATAATCATACAAAAGCTTGATGGTGCTAATATATAGCACACAAAGTGGAGTTAATAAGACTCAAGTTCACATGTAAGTATAGTTTAATCACATCTTTGAACAAGAGTTTTACCGTAAATTAATAAGAAGTTGAACATAAAAAAAATATAACTAAACATATGTCATGTACTGTTATGAAAACTGCCCTAGCTGGTCTGGCTCAGTGGATAGTATGTCAACCTGCGGACTGAAGGTTCCCAGGTTTGACTCCGGTCAAGGTTGTGGGCTCGATCCAATTATGAGGTGTGCAGGAGGCAGCCAATCAATGATTATCTCTCATCACTGATGTTTCTATTTCTCCCTCTCCCTTTCTCTCTGAAATCAATAAAAATATATTTTAAAAATCAAGAACAAATTAGACTTTATTACAAAAGATTAAACTCATTAGCAACTGAAAAAAAATAACAGTTCCAGTTCACAGAATTGAAAGTAATTCTTTATTGATAAACATTTAAACCAGAATTAGAAATCAGTAGAAAAATACAATTTAAATAATTTTTCTTTGTACAAAGGTTTGATCATTTTGACTGTTGCAGTTAGTGAAGTAATTAATACAAAAAGTTACGCTGATTTTAGTCACAACCAGCCAAACAGAGTGCACAACAAGAAATGCAGACATATAAGATGTTCTGCGTATAAACAGCTAATGGCACCAGGGCTTCACATTCCAGGAAATGGTTTTTAGGGAAGGTTATATGCATTGCAGTTATAATAAGAACTTAATTCAAACCAGAGCAGTCAGAAAAGGAATTGGAATCAAAAGCCAACATACAATTTAAAAATTTAAACAACATAAGGAAGAGTTTAAAGGTAATTATTTGCATTAACTTTTTCTCACTAGTTTGGACATTTCCTAGGAAATAATGTTTTGCTGCCAAAAAAATGTTAATAGCACAGACACGTTTCTCTTGTAATATTCATTACGCATTTAAATGTGGACTTGTTTTCATGAAATGCCTTTACCCCCAAACATCCATTTTAAAGAATCCAGAAATCAGTTTTTTTAAAAAAAGGAAAAGTGGATGCACAGCTGGGGAATGGGATGGTTGTATGTATCTCTTAAGAAAGCCAGTTGGTAAAAATTCTTAAAAAACTATAGATGATAAAATGTTCAACACAAATGCCAATATTTTTTCTTCTGAGCAACTACCTCCAAATAATTGTGTATTTGAGGTGAGAAACTAAAAAAAAACAACAAAAAAACGCACAAAACAGTTTTGTTCCGAAAACATTTTAAGCTACAAAGCTCAATTTATATAAAAAATATATATATATACACATATTCACAGAAGAATGTTCACATACTGGGATGGAAGAAACATTCAATTTGAAGATACACTTTCTATTTGAAGTTTTTAAGAAGAGTGAATAATCAAAATATACGAAAACACAAAAGAAATGGAAACAGAAGACATCTTTCAAAATGCATTAATTTTTGTGTCTTGGCTCTAAAAGAAAAATAACCAAACATTTAAATCATATTCAGGGGGTGAGGCCCACCAACCACTGGCCCACTGGTTTAATTTGTGAAATTCTACCCAAAAGAATGTTGTGTGAATACCGCACTTTGATAGAGATGATTATAATCACTTCTTCTAATAAAGGCTACAACATCCCAAATTTCTGATACTGAATGGCTACTTTTCAAAATCACAGCTCCTTCAACTGAAAAGTAGTCTTTAACTAAAGACTATTTAAAATTTTTAAATTTGTTTGAAAGAAGGATTTGAGCATTGGAGAGTAATCTTATTGGGGTATGTCTAAGAACATTTGCCTGCATTCCAACTCTGCCTGTAATTTCCCACCTAGTCTGAGTATATCACCATAATTTTGATAAGTCGTCTAATAGCCTATTGGTTTAAAAAAAATGTCCAGTTAATTTCCGTGACCACTTTGTAATTTTTATCTTTGACTATGCCTAGTAAATTGGTCCTCCTAACTATTTTTATTCAAAAGCCAGAATGCTTATTTCTTTAAGTAGAACAGAAACAGTTGTGTGTACATGACCTCATGTGCTGTCAGCCTTACTCTCACAATGAAAACTTTCCATTACAAACGTCAGACTTAATTACCAGAAGCTATTTTGAAAACAGATGACAACATTGATTGTATTCTATACAAAACAGTTTCAATGGTCAGGATCAAGTCAGACACTAATTTTTGCAATCCTTTTCTGATTTGAAGGTCACAGTTTTCAGGCCTTTTAATGAAGAAGTTAGGCAGCAGAAGACATTTTAAATAGCTAAAATCAGATTTTTAAAAAAATCAGTATTTAATTCTCTTTAAGGACATAAATTCTCTAAAAAGAAAATGTAAAGGGCAAAGTAGAAGACATATCTGAAAATTAAACTTTAGGCACTTCCTGGGAGCGACACACAATACTGTAAAAATGGGCTGAAGACCTAGCACTAAGGATTTAAGAAGACCAAGTAGCTATTCAGAGAAATCAATTACCCTAATGCTAGTTTAAGCTGTACTTCTATAATTTTTCAAAAGCCAGTAATAAACCAGTCAATAAAAACTACAAAAGAATGTTTAAAGTATCTTTTTTTTAAATGTGCCTTAATGTCAAGAGTATCCTAATCCATTTGGCTTAGAATTTTCAACTTGAGTTATTTAATGGGGTATGTTTCCAATTAAACCAAATAAAACTAATAGAATAAAAGTGATAGGGAAAGGTGGTACTGGAATTCTGAAAACAAGTCTTCAATTAGCTTATTTTGATAAAGTGTATAAAACAAATTCACATCTTTTAAAATATATTAAATAATCAGAGGTCAAGATTGTTATCCAGTAAATGTCACATCATTCAGTAGTTATCTCCTTTTTAAAATAAGAGTGGAATCAAAGTCACTGTTTGTATTCTAGATATTTTTTCCCTGTTTATTTCCCAATTTTGTTCACAAAGCTACACTCAATCAAAACCTATTTGGCACTGACTATCATGAAGATGTAGCAAAAGAAGAGCCTGCCAAATATTAATCATGATTAGATCAAATAAGATTTTTAGTACATTATGCTTTGCTCAGAAATAAACCAATAGTTTTTCTGAAAAATGCAACACTGCATTTTCTCGCAGAATATTGTACATTTCAGTACGAAGACTGCAAACCCAGAAGCACTGATGCCTTGGCTTTGGGTAAAGGTGTACCTGTAAAACTGCTTAAATTAAATATCAAAACATAATAAAACGATTTATTTTGGTTGAGCACAATAGGAGTCCAAAAAGAGCTTCAATTCCTTGGAGCTTCAAATGGAAGAAAAGGCTGAGGTGCTATTCTTCACATAGTTTTTTCATCCAAGTTGCTTCCATTTAAAGAACTAAGAAAACACTACTTTTCATATTTTGTTCTTTCTGAGGATTCTTTAAAACTTAGGCTCGATGTCATAGTATAAGGGTGTATGCTATAGAGTAGCTAAAATCCGTAAAAAAGAGACCACCACTACACAGAATGTCTGTCCAGTGCCAAAGGTGAGGGCTTCGAATGGTATCATATCTTTTCCTGCTGCTCGGTATACTCCAGCAATTGCTGCACCTGTTCAAAAATTCAAGTGTTAAAAGAAAAATCAAGATCAATATAATCATGAAGCTATAGCACTTAAAATTCAACTATAAGTAAAATGTTCCAGATTTTTACATTAAAATTTAAAGATTATAGAAATGTTTTGTTTCCCCTATTCTCTTTGCTGACTAGCGTAGGTTTTAAATATTCTTTATAAGGTTTGCAATTTAAGTGTTGAAAAGTGACTCCTTAAAACCAAGAATCATAACACAAATCACAAAGATTGCAATTTACACATTATCTGATTACAAATTCAAAAACGTCTCTTTATTCCCCATGCACTTAACAGGAACCTAATAAATTCTTGGCAATAAATGACAAAGAATTTTCTGTGTGAGACTGAACAAGAAATATTTCAGGAGGAGCCACAGGGAATCCCCACTCCATTTTCTACTATACTCAGAATTCCCTTCAGGAAATGGATGGAAGAGGGAAGAGAGGAGTACAAAAAGGAAGAGAGGACTCTAAGCCTATAAATTTATTAATTCAAAGGGTATGAAGGATGGGATACTCAGGGATTCCTTTCTGTTACCTATGTCATTAATTGTTTTTATTATGTTATTCACTATAACTCCCTAGAAACTAAGTATCTACTCAGGTACACATCTGAGTTGCTGAAGATACTTAGCATCTACCAAGAAAGTCAAGATTTTACTAATTTAAAAAGAACAGATCCAAAGTTCCCATATGACTCCCTCAAATGCTCCAAACAAAATTCTTAGTGTGTTCATTCAAATATGTTTTAAAAATATATTTTACTGATTTTTTACAGAGAGGAAGGGAGAGGGATAGAGAGTTAGAAACATGAGAGAGATACATTGAGCAGCCGCCTCCTGCACGCCCCCAAAGTACATGCCCTTGACTGGAAACGAACCTGGGACCTTTCAGTCCACAGGCCGACGCTCTATCCACTGAGCCAAACCGGTTTCGGCTATGTATTTCTGTTTTGTAAGGCGTGATACCTATTTTCATAATACACAGGATCTAGTTGGGGACACAAGACAGAAGCATAAGCATGAAAGAGATTTTGAATGATTCAAAGCCAACAGTGTCTCAATCACATGTGCATACAGTTTATAAATGTGATTTGAATGTATATTAACATGTCTTAAGAAGAAGAACAATATTAACTTATACCTGTGTTGCTTTCCTAGAACATTTGTGGCTTTGAAATGCCCACCTCCAGTAGCAATGCATACAATACTATGCTACTAACATCTGAGAGGCACATGTTTCATTAGGCCCCTTTATAATTTAACTCCAAAAAAGTTGGTTGGGTAGAAAGAAACCAAAGCAACTTGAACTGGGCCCTACAGTGGGATTTGGATGATGAAGATGGGAAGAAAGGAAATAACTTATACAAGGAGCAACAACATGAGAAGGAAACGGAGAGTCTAGTCACAAAATCTTATGACATTTATTGCATAATTACTGTGTGTTAGTATTATGTTAAATACTTTATATACACATTATTTCATTTAATCAAAACACAGCATATGAGGTGGACAGTGTTTATCCCTATTTACTGATGAGAAATCTGAAACAGGTTTTCAGAGCCAGTACTCCATTAAGGAAACTAGAGCAGAGGGTCTCTGAAGACAACTGATATAGTTTAAAATATAGGATATAGGATAAGGCCTGTTATGGAAACTCCTTTCTGTGGACAGGAGAAAACCAGCCTCCTTCCTGTGTTATCACAAAGGTTTCGCCATTTACAGAACACAGAGAAAAGAGGCCACTTTGTCCCCAAAGCCCCCTAAGTCAGAGAGACAAAGGGAGATTTCTGTTTGAAGCTCAAAGTTTAAATTCACAGGGGAAATAAAGTTACAAATTAGTAGGAATATTACGTTTCTATTTTTAAGAATATACTTATGTTTTACATGTATACCCAGAAAAAAGTCTGATAGTATACACCGAAATGCATTTAGAGATGTAGAAATGGAGGATTTTTATTTTTGCTTTCTTATACTTTATAATTTATATAAAATATACATGTTATTTCTATTTAATTACGAGCTTTAAAAGATTTAAACTTATTCTCATCCCTATGACATGAGAAAAGCCAAAAAAAAAACCACAAAAAAAACACAGGTAAAAATAATTTATAATATGAATGTTTTGTGTGTGAGAATATGAATTTTCTGTGTAAGACTGAGCAAGAAATATTTCAGGAGAAGCCACAAGGAATCCCCACTCCACTTTCTACTATACTCAGAATTCCCTTCAGGAAATGGATGGAAGAGGGAAGAGAGGAAAGTCCTGAGAGGAAAAAAATAACCAGGTCCTTTTTAAAACAAGAATTCTTGTCATTGGAATTATTCTTCCATCCTTAAAGTAAGCAAATACCGAGTGGAAGTAATCAACCATCCTTCCACGCTATCAGTCAAGTGACAGCTAATGAGGAAGGACCAATAGCTTCCAAAAGGCAAATATCTTTCTTTTGCTGGTGACCTTTGTCAGATGTACCTCACAAAGCTTAACAAGGCTTCCCTGAAGCCAGCAAGAGAAAACCTGACTCAGGAACTCAAAAATATTAGTCAAATATGGGGGCCTGAGGGTGAGGGAAAAAAACAATACAGCCCTGCCAACATGGCTCAGTGGTTGAGCGTTGACCTATGAACCTGAAGGTCACGGTTGGAGTCCATGGTTCAAAATCAATAAAAATATATTTTTAAAAAATACATTTAAAAAAAGGACCTGTGGTTAAAGACCATTCTTTTTCTTCATCCCACTCAAACATGTTTCTAAAATAGGTCCTGAAATTCACTAAGTCATATGAAATACTTTGACTGATATTTTAATGTCTAACATACTTGTCAAGATTCCAGCAGTAATTGGTCCCACGATGCCCATCAACAGGATGCCTACAGACATGAACCTACCATATTTGTGATGTCTGAGGGTGAAGAGGGCCAGTAATCCAGCAGGGACATGAAAGAAGAGAGAAGACACCAGTGCCCAGAGGAACACACCATACCACATCTCTACAAGGGAAAGCAAAGAAAGTCACAAATCATTGCCTTTCCCAGTGCAGTCATTACAAGGGGTGGTCATTATACCCAGTCATTCACTCTCAAAGCTTCAGTTGCAATGCAGGTTCATCAGTCAAGTATCCACATATTGATGGTTTTAGAGGGACCAGCAAACTACAGCCACCACCTGTTTTAGTACATGAAGTCTTACTGGAACAGAGCCATGCCCATCATTTAAGTCTTGTCTATGGCTGCTTTCAAGCTACAAAAGCAGAGCTGAAACAGGGACCAATTGGCCTACAAAGCCCAGAATATTAACTAGCTGGCTCTTCACAGAAAAACTTGACCAATCCCTGATAAACTACCTCCATAGATTTGAAAACTGCTCTAAATAATGTCCCTCCCATAAGAAGTTACAAGTGTAAATTCATTGACAGTTCATTGCAATCTATGCCTGTTGATTTTTCCTGGCTTTTTTACTATCCGGTCTCCTAAACTGGAAAGCTAGCTATAATAATAAAAGTGTAATATGCAAATCAACCAAAAGGCTTAACAGCAGAAGACTGTCCAGATGAGCTTCTGGACAAAGCCAGGACTGCAAGGGCCGAGGCAGCTGCTGCAGCTGCAAGGGCTGAGCCCCTTGCACGAATTTAGCGCATCGGGCCTCTAGTACAAGTATAATCATTCAACAATCATTTTCAAGACAGTGCAATAAATATCAAGCCACTACCTCCTTTTAGAATATCAAAGCTCATTTTTTTTTAAATCTTCACCTGAAGAGTGAGGATATTTTTCCTTTTTTAAAAAAAGAGAGAGTAGAAAGTAGGGGAGAGAAATAGAGAGAGGAGAAAAACATAGTCGTGAGATACATCAACTGGTTACCTCCCACTTGCATCCCGCTCATACCCTGATGGGGATATGAGGTGGGGGTGGGGGAGGGAATTGAACCTGCAAGGGAAGTACATGCCCTTGTCCTGGAATCGAACCTGCAACCCTTCTGTGCATAAGCAACAACAGCCAGGGCCAGAATCTGTATATATAAAAGGCTAGGTGTCTGTCCATCTGACCAGTAGCTATGATGTGTGGTAACTACCAGGGGCAGATGCTCAACGCAGGAGCTGCCATGAGGCACACTGGCCATTCAAAAATAAACAGGCCGAAACCGGTTTGGCTCAGTGGATAAAGCGTTGGCCTGCGGACTGAGGGGTCCCAGGTTCAATTCCGGTCAACCGGAATACACCTACAAATCTGGTCAATGTATCTTGGTTGCGGGCACATCCCCAATAGGGGACATGCAGGAGGCGGCTGATCGATCTCTCTCTCTCATGGATGTTTCTAACTCTTTATCCCTCTCCCTTCCTCTCTGTAAAAAAAATCAATAAAATATATATTTTTAAAAAGAAATAAAATAAAATAAAAATAAACGGCACCATGGACCTGGCGACGACAAAGCAACATTCCTCTTCCCCTAAGTGGGGCACAGGCCCTGCCATCACCCTACCAAATCGCAGCCAACTCTACCAAGACCCCATAGTGCAAAATGCAGCCCACAGCCCAGCCCAGAAACAGTTGCTGTGGGTGCCGGGTAATGATGTCAATATAGCAATGTCCAGCTACCTCTCCCTAGTGACTAGCCTCCTTGGAATTTCTTCAGCCTACGAACCAAACTTGCTTTATAGCCAGGTGCAAATATTTCATGTACATTTTACTAATTTCCTTTCATCTCTGACACTTCTAATTATTTTCCTTTCAATGTGTATGAATCAGTGCACTGGGTCACTAGATGTTTTATAAAACTGTTGAAACTAGTCTACTAGTATTTGGATTGATGGCTTTTTGTGAATTCTGTTAAAAGACGTTAAATCATACAATATGGAATATAAAGTAATTAAATAGTTGTGTCCCAACTTTAAAAATTGAATATATAACATAAAAATAATATATACGTAGTATATATAAAAATACATACTTACTAACTACATACTGCTCTTCCTCTACTAAGAAAAAAAACCTTTCCAAGTCAACAGTGTTGATCAGAAATTGGGGCAGGATTCTAAATCCTCATGGTTTGAGTCCTGTCCTCTTCAGAAACAACCTACACGACTAAAGCTTTTTTTTTGCTCAGTGAGAGCAGTCTGGCCCCCAGCTAAGGCCAGGAGCTCTTCTTGCTTTCACTGCCCAGGAGACTGACCCTCTCTTCTTCTTCTTCTTCTTCTTTTTTTAAAAATATATTTTACTGATTTTTTACAGAGAGGAAGGGAGAGGGATAAAGAGTTAGAAACATCGATGAAACTTCGATTAGCCACCTCTTGCACGCCCTCTACTGGGGATGTGCCTGCAACCAAGATACATGCCCTTGACCGGAATCGAACCTGGCCTTGAGTCCACAGGCCAATGCTCTATCCACTGAGCCAAACCTGTTTCGGCTAGCCCTCTCTTCTTGGCAGCAGTTCCAGATGATTCACTGTCTGGTGTCTAGATACTTACTGCTCCTTCCCAATAAAAATGCACCCACTAGAGTTCTGACACCCACAAATCCCTCCTGCCTGGCAGCTTCTGCTGCACCCTGGCTCAGTGAGAGCAGTCTGGCCCCCAGCTAAGGCCCCTTGTACACCACCCCACCATTAGCTCATCCCCAAGATACGGTACAGTACCTTGCAATTCCCATCCAAAGCAGTTAACCCCATCTTAAATCCCATAGTCCTTACCAGGCTCTGACCTCCATATCACCACCCAATGTACAATTAGGTTGTGTGAAGGCACAAGGAACACCACTGCCCCGGGGTGGACAAATGGGATTGCAAATCTGCCTCCAAGATGCAGAGCAGTTGCCATGCTGGCTATTGGCTGCCACTGCGGACCTGACACTGCTCCTGGGCTCTGTTGGAGCTCCCCAAATTTTAAAGATAAGCACTGCTTTCTGCAGCAACTCAAGGCTGCTGGCACCTGGCTTCTTACTGGCTGCCACATAACCATCAGGGAGTAAACTTGGAGGTGAAGCATAGATTTGCCAGAGACACTCTATGTTAACGTCCATAAGAGTGGGTCTGGACACTTAGGTGTGCTACCCAACTGCTATGGGCTGAACGTGTTCCACCAAAATTCATATATTGCAACTCTAATCCAATAGTACTGTAGCCTAAGAAGAGGAAAAAGGGGGATCTCTCCTTCTCTCCCTACCATGTGAGGACATGGCAAGAAGGTGACCCAAGAGGGCCCCATTGCAACACAGCCATGCTGGCACCCTGATCTTAGACTTCCAGCCTCCAGAGCTGTGGGGAAATAAATGTCTGTTATTTAAGCCACTCAGTCTATGGTATTTTGTAACAGCAGCCTGGGCAGACTAACACACCAGCACTCACCTGGTCCCACTCTGTAGCACATGACCTGCCCAAGGGAACCTTTGGGCTGAAAGGCCTTTTGGCAAAACAAGATCTGGCACAGCAGGTCAGCATCTCCAAATTTCTGAGGGGAAAGCACGCTGCACTCTCCTGCAACCCTGAGCTACATCCATTAGCTACCTCAGTGCATACCTGTTTTATAGTGCCACTTAAATCACTGTGTGCAGAAAAAACAGCTTTATTATATTAGATGAGTAGTAGTTTAGAAAACACTTTTCAGATGGATGGATTATAGAACTCTAATAGCAAAGGCAAACCCCAATCAATGAAACACTTTAAGAAAAAACACTAAGTGATTTCCCTTTAATCTACTGTACCTTAATTTGCTCTCTAATAGCCATTTATTGATTATCATACAGAACTTTTTATTTCCCTGGCTCAATACCCTCAAAAATCTTTGTCTATATATATTTCACGATTTCCTTGTTCACAACTTAAATCAAGTGCATTATCATCAGCTTTGTTTATTTTGGCAGCTAAAGTCACATCACTTCCTGATGTTGAAGTATAAATCAGATAGTCTGTAAGAAAAGATTATAAGGGGAAATCAGATTAAGCACTGGTGACAAATGGGCCCCAAAGATGTCTACATATTTATCCCCAGAGCTTGTGAGTGTGTGGCAAAAGGGGGTTTGCAAGTATGATGAGATGAAGCATCTTGAGAGATTAGCCTGGATTTCCCAAGTGGGCCTAATGTCATAACAGGGTCCCCATAAGAGGAAGGCAGGAAAGTCAGAGTCAGAGAGATCTGAAGATGCTACTGGCTTTAAAGATGGAGGAAGAGGCCAAGAGCCAAAGAATTCAGGCGACCTCTAGAAGCTGAAAGTAAGGAAACCAATTCTTCCTAGAGCCTTTAAAAGGAACATAGACCTGCTGACCTATTTTGGACTTCTGATCTCCAGAACTATAAAATGTAAGTTTGTGTTGTTGTAAGACACTAAATTTGGGATAAGTTGTTAGAGTGGCAACAACACTAAGATTTCATTCATTCAACAAATATTTATTTAGCCCAATCTATATGCCAGGTACTTCAGTGAAAAGAAAAACAGCATAAAAAGACAAAGATTTCTACCTTCAGGGAACTTACTATCTGTTTTTCTTTAAAAAATAAAAAAAAGATTTTTAAAATTGATTTTTAGAGCGAGAGGGAGCGAGGGAGAGAGGAGAAACATCCATGTTGGTCAGATGCCTCCTGTATTCCCCCTACTGGGGGTCGATTGACCCTGCAACCGGGCATGTGCACGGGAGGACACCCAACCAATGGAGCCACACAGGCCAGGGCAAACAAAATCTGTTTTTCAAACGGACATTTCAGTTAAAGAGAAAAGCCACATATTGTAGAATTCTCTAGTTGAGTCTGTATTCACTAAAGGGGTTTGTAATGGCTGGCTCCTTGGCCCTGGAACATCTACAGCCAAGTCACCTAAATTCCAAGCAAGGCCTCAAGGCCGCCTGGACCTGATGAGCAGAAATGAAAAGCCTAAGCCAAGTGGGCAGTTTCCCTTGAATCTACTGCACCAACTTAGCCATCCTGTCAGCTGGCCCCACTCTACCTATGTGCCAGGTCACACTGTGTGCGCACAGCCTGGTCCTCTGAAGCTGGGGTTCTCAGTAGACCACATAAGTCTTCCCAGGAACGGTAGTCCTGCCCTGTCCTACAACTCTGATGCTGGAATGCAATACTGCTAATTGCCCAAAAGCCTGCACTCTCCACACTGCTCACTGTGAGACCCCTCTCTCACTGAATCCCACCAACCTGCCCGGGGATCTATCTGTTCCCTAGTGAAATAATACATACATACATCTTGCGTCTTCGCCCCTGATTCCTGACACAGCTCCTAAATCTCTTGGAATTTCCAGAATTGTCTTTTGTTCTCCTAAGGTGGCCCTTAGTGGGCTCCTGGATGGGGCTGGTCACCAGAAAGCCAGGATTATAAGCTTAGAACATGCCGCTTCATCCCAGACACATTCTTTGGAGAAGAAAGAGGGGCTGAAAGTGGAATTAATCATCGATTGTGCCCATGGGATGGAGCCTCCATAAAAAGCCCAAAGTGCAGAGTTCAGAGAACTTCTGGGTTGGTAAACACATCTCCATGCTGGGTGGATGGCCCACTCTAAATCCATAGGGACAAAAGCTCCTTCCAGACCTCACCCTGTGTATCTCCTTCGTCTGGCACTCATTTGCACCCTTTAATATCGTTTCTAATAAACTAGTAATCTATCAGTAAGCTGTTTTTCTGAGTTCTATGAGCTGCTCTAGAAAATTAATCAAACACAGAAGGGATTTTAGGAAACTCTCTTTTAGCCAGTCAGTCGGAAGCACACATGATAACCTGGACTTTTGATTGGGTCTAAAAGTGGGGGGTGGAGGCAGCCTTGTGGAACTGAGCCCTTAACCTGTGGGATCTGATTCAAACTTCAAGTAGACAGGGTCAGAACTGAACTGAATTATATGGCACCCAACTGATGTCACAGAATCACCTGATGTGGAAAAGCCACACCTCTGGTGTCAGAAGTGTTGTGAGTGCGGTAGTAGTGAGAGAGTAAAGGACAACAGTGAGCTTTTCCTGGACACCTCTCTACTCCACCAGGACTACCAACTGCAGGCTGCCACCTCTCACCTCACACTACTGACAGACTGTCCCCTCACTCCTGATGCCTGAGTGTGTCTCCCTGGCCTGCCTCACCCAATGGTCTTGGTTCTAACAAGGCTAGATCTTGTCTGTCCTAATCTGGCCTCCCATCTATTCTCTACACAACAGAAAGTCAGTGATAATGGGTACGAGATTTCTTGTTGGATTGATACAAATATTCTCTAGATCCTTGTGGTGATGACTGCAAACTCTGGAAGTATACTAAAAAATCACTGAATTGTACACTTAAAAAACAACAGCAAGTCAGATCATCCTTCCTCTGCTCAAAACCCTCCAATACAGTCCCTGGGATGTGACATCCCCTCCCCTCCTGCTTTACCCATAGTGTTGGGTTTGTCTCCTTTATGTTTCTTTTATATATTTTTTAAATTGATTTTTTACAGAGAAGAAGGGAGAGGGAGTTAGAAACATTGATGAAAGAGAAACATCTATCAGCTACCTCCTGCACACCCCCTACTGGGGATGTGCCCACAACCAAGGTACATGCATGCCCTTGACCAGAATCGAACCTGGGACCTTTCAGTCTGCAGGCTGATGCTCTATCCACTGAGCCAAACAAGTTAATCCTTTATGTTTCTTAAATAAGCTCCTATTCCAGGGTCTCTGAACCTGCTGTGCCCTCGCCCAGAATACTCTTCTCCCAACAGCCATGGAGCTCACTCCTCACTCCCTTCAGATTTTGGTTCCACGGCATTATCAAAAAGGTCTTCCAACCTTCTGTAAAATAAGGTTCCACTAAGACCCGACACTTACTATCCCCCTACCCTGCCCCATATTCGCCACCAGCTGTTTTTTTCCACACTTTTAAATTTTGTTTCTTTCTTTTCTCTCACCCCTAAAATAAAAGCTCCTTTGTTTTGTTCACCACCACATCTGTACTTGGTGCCTAAAAAACAATAGGCATACTACAGGCATTGAGTAAATGTTTGTTAAATAAACAAATAAATAACTGCTCCAAGTGTGACCCATTTTTGATCCCAGTACTCCAACAACCCAACATTAGTCGATTTTAGTTTAATTATCACAAGATACTCTTAGACATTGATTTTAATAAAAGTCATGTGTTCAGAAAGTTCTTGATACCAAGAAAAGGTCTGCCTTCCTTGGCATTCAGATTTTTTAAATGGCAACAACAAAAGAAATCTGAACAGCTTTGAGTAAGGAAGGTTAGGCAGAAATCTAAATGGTTAAATTGCAAATGCATGTTTAAAAAAATAAATTCAAAACTTCCTGATAGTGATAAACTGAATATTTCAGAGCAATGATTTTATCATGTTGAATTAGCATAAAATACAAGTAACCCTTTCAGGGGGGCCAAAATAGGAACTATTTCAGATTCAGGTCAATGAATGAAATTCACTGTCAGCAAGCTCAGACTTCATGCATCTATTGTATCCATTATTCCAACTAAAAATGAGACATAGCAGGGAGGTTAAGTATTTGCTCATCACATTCTGATCAACTTGAGGTACATGCATGTGAATATCCCCAGCCCAGAGCCTGCACTTTGCCAAACATGTACAGGCATCTCCTGCTTTTTATTTTTTTTAAATATATTTTATTGATTTTTTTACAGAGAAAGGGAGAGGGATAGTTAGAAACATCGATGAGAGAAACATCGATAAGCTGCCTCCTGCACCCTCCTCCTGGGAAAGTGCCCAAAACCAAGGTACATGCCCTTGAGCAGAATTGAACCCAGGATCCTTCAGTCTGCAGGCTGATGCTCTATCCCACTAAGCCAAATCAGCTAGGGCTTCACAGGAATTCTTTTAGATAGTGAGGAAAATCTGTATTGCTGAATGAATGATCCCTGGTGATTAACACCTCCAATTATGTCTCCATAGAAGTACTCATAAGTTCAAGTACATATTGCAGTTTAATATCTTCACAACAATTTCTGAAAGCAAAACAATTCCGATAGCTACAGATTCTCAATATGAGGTAATGTTAAAAGTGTTGTCCCAAATCTAGTCCTCTCAATATTTTCTCAAAGAAAGAAAAGGCAACTAAAAGCCAGAGAGACTGCATAGTATATTTGCAATTTCAAAGTATCACCTCACTTGACGTATTAATTTTAAAATGGCCTGGCCAGTATGGCGCAGTGGTTGAGCATCAACCGATGACCCAGGAGGTCACAACTGTATTTCAGGACAGGGCACATGCCTAGATTGCACGTTTGATTCCCACTGGGGAGCGTGCACGAGGCAGCCAATCAATGATAGTCTCTTATCACTAATGTTTCTATCTCCCTCTCCCTTCCTCTCTGAAATCAATAAAAAAACATATATTTTTAAATATATATTTTATTGATTTTTTACAGAGAGAAAGGGAGAGCGATAGAGAGTTAGAAACACCAATGAGAGAGAAAAATCGATCAGCTGCCTCCTGCACACTCCCTACAGGGTATGTGCCTGCAACCAAGGTACATGCCCTTGACCGGAATCGAACCTGGGACCCTTGAGTCCACAGATGAAAGCTCTATCCACTGAGCCAAACCAGTTAGGGCAATAAAAATATATTTTAAAAAATTATTAAAGTTCCCCTTGGCTGTGTTTCTCAGTGATTAGAGTATTGCCCCTCACACCAAAGGGTTGCAGGTTCCATCCCCAGATTGGTGTGTAGGAGGCAACCAATTGATGTCTATGTCTTTCTCCCTCTGTCCCTTCCACTCTTTCTAAAAATCAATGAAAAAATATCCTTGGGTAAGATTTAAAAAAAAGTCGGGGGTGGGGTGGGGAGAGGATCAAGGGATTAAGGTACCCTTACAGTGGAGAGATCTGATAAACATCATTTCACCAGACATTAAATGTCTCCTGATACAATGCACTGGATCATATCACCTGTGAGGTAGTAGGCTGACCAAAAATGTTTAATCTGAATCTAATGATGAAGAAACAATTAGATAAATTTAGATTGTGGGACAAACTGAGACACAATTAGCCTGGACTCCTCAAAAAATGTCCATCTCAAGGAACTGAAACAAAGATCAAGGAACTGTTCTAGATTCAACCAGACTCAAGAGACATGACAACTAAATATAATGTGTGATCCTTGACTAAATCCTAAATTTTTTTTTTAAAAAAGGAAAAAAACTACAAACAATATTCTTCATACAAATGGGGAAATTTAAATAAGGTCCCTACTTCAGGTAATATTCTATCAATGTTAAATTTCTTGGGTGTGCTATAGAATTTTTTGGCTATGATATAAAACGTCCTTGTTTTAAACGATCTATATTCTCTCACATCAATGTTTCCCTCTCTCCTTTCCTCTAAAAAAATGAAAACACATTTTTTAAAATAAATAAGAGATCCATGCTAACGTATTAAGCATCAAGTGCCATCATTTCTGTAACCTCCTTTCAAATGGCTCTGCATAAAAATGTTATGTGTACAGATAATATAGAAAGCAAAGGAACACAAATACGAATAACAAATCTCGGTCAAGTGTCTATGGGTGTTTGTTATACTATTATTTCCATTTTTCAGTAGATTTGAAAAGTCCACAATAAAGAGTTGGGAAAATAAGAAGGAAAAAAACAAAACAAACTAATCTGGTCCTGTAGTGCTGCCTCCAGACTGCATGGACATTTCATTTTGGGGGGTGGGCAGTGTCTCCAGAATGCCCTATTATCGCTGTCAATGTGAACTCAGGCTCTTTTTGGGGGCCTGATTCCCAGCTAACACCTGCGTCTGCCCCGTTACCAGCTATTTCACCAACCTGTCCGCGAAGATGCTGACAGGTTAATAATACACGGCAGCCGAGGCCGGTTTGGCTCAGTGGATAGAGCGTCGGCCTGCGGCCTGAAAGGTCCCGGGTTCGATTCCGGTCGGGGGCATGTACCTTGCTTGCGGGCACATCTCCAGTGTGGGGCGTGCAGGAGGCGGCTGATCAATGTCTCTCTCTCATCGATGCTTCTGACTTTCCATCCCTCTCCCTTCCTCTCTGTGAAAAATCAATAAAATATATTAAAAAATAAAAATAAAAAAGTCCCTAAAGAAATGAAATGAGTTAACCTTTTAAAAAATAAAATAAAATAATACACGGCAAGTGCCCGGTGCCCACTGACCGGGCGCCTGGCCGTCGCTGCCCAGTGGATGAGAAAAAATAAAAATAAATCACAGACGCCTTGCTTATAGCCGCGGTCAGTAAGCCGATCCCCCTCCCTCTGCAGGTCTCCGGCCGCGGTCTCGCTTTCTGTTCTCAGTCCAGGTACCAGCGCAGCCGGGAGCCCAACCTCAGCGCTCGGCCGCCAGTGCTCCGGCTCCTCGCCCTTCCAGCTCCAGCGCCCCGTGAACCGCGCTCTCCGCCCGCCCGCAGCCTGTCCGTCCCCAGGAATGTCTCTCCTCTCGGCTTCGGGAGCCCGGGGAGCTATCAGGAGAGGATCCGGGGTGCGGGGGCGCGGGGCGGGATAAGCAGAGTTAAACAGCAGCGGTGCCCAGGGTGTCGAGCCCGTGAGCGGGAGGCTCAGCCACGGGCCCCGGAAAGTGATTCCTCGAAAGAGGAGCTGGCGGAGGGGGCGGAGGGGGGCGCGGGCCACCAGCGGGCAGCCTCCCGGCGCGCGGAGGGGGTCGACGGGACTGGACACAGAGGAAGGGCGGCTGCCGGCTGCCCCCACCCCCCGGTCTGGCCGGCGCGGTTAGGCGTCGAGCTGCGCACGCCCAGAAGCCGTCGGGGGACCGAGGCGGCCAGGCGCATCCTGCGCCCGGAACCAGGCGGAGATGACCGCCTCCCAGGGCTCTGCCGAGTTCAAGGCTGAACTCGGGCGTTTGGGAACCCCGAAAAGCGGCACTAGTCCGGGTGCTGGTCCAGCTCCCTTCATCGACGGGTCCACCCGCGGCCGCGCCCTCCGACCTTGTCCCCCCGCGCGGTCTAAGGGGGGGTCAGCAGGAGCCCCCAGCTGTCGGCCGCGGGAAGCGGGACCCTCCCCTCGAGAAGGAAAACAAGCCCCCGGATCTCGGGGCGGCGGGACCCCGGTTTGCACTCGCAGGGGAGGAGCCCAGCACGCAGGCGCCCGCCGGTACCTGGGAAGGAGCAGAGAGAAGTGGCGTTGGGGCACAGGGTCCCATTGCCCACTCGCGGGACGAGCTTCAGGCTGAGGATCTGCTGCAGGAGCCCGGCCGACCCCTCGCTGCCGCCGCTCCCCTCGTGCTCCATCCCGCCGCCATTCACCGCAGCGGGATGGGGCAGGGCGTCTGCGGTGTCGCCGTGGCTCGCTCGGACCGTCCGCTCTGCTCTCGGTTCGGCTCGTTCGCCGCCTCGGCGTCACCTTCGGCCAGGGCCCTCTTCCTCCTACTCCAACGACGCTGTCGAGTGATGGCCCCTTCCTCCAATCAGAGCGCGCCGCAGCGACGGGGGCGGGATGAGAGTGGTTCCCGCCCCTCACGTTGCGTAAGGCTCACCGAGACACCGCACCCAACGCAAGACGCCCCCTGCTGGAAAGTCTGTCCTGCTCCAGCAGGGCGCGCTCCGCTTTGCCCTTCTCTGCAGCGCCACCTCTGAGGAGGTGGGGGAATTGTATACGTCCAGCCGGACCAAGATGTAGATTTAAAACGGATGAGGGGGGGAGGGCTTGGTTAATTGGGGGAAAAAGGAAACATATAAAACTTCAGACAATAAATAAAATAGTAATAAAAAACAAAAAAAGAATCTGGCAATGAGGTTAAGATGGTTCAGCAACAAAGTGAAGGAAGCTGGAAGACAATGCAGCAATAACCAATATTTTGAGGGGAAATTATTTTTTTTTAAAACAATTTACTTTAAATTTTAAAAGCATTGTGTAAAAAACATATATCTTCCTTTTAATTCAAGATTATTAGCAAGAGTGTTTATTAGAGTTCCCTCTTGAAAGCATTTGTTTTGGAAGCGGTTTTAATACCATTTCTCCAACCTACAACTGGGATTTAGCCTTAAATCAAGAATTTTTTTTAGCCCTAACTGGCTAAAGGATCCCAGGTTCGATTCCAGTCAAGGGCACATGCTCTGGTTGCCAGCTCGATTCCCAGTAGGGGGCCTGCAGGAAGCAGCCAGACAATGATTCCCTCTAATCACTGATGTTTCTTTTTTTAAAAAATATATTTTGCTGAGACCGGTTTGGCTCAGTGGATGGAGCATTCGCCTGTAGACTGAGGAGTCTCAGGTTCGATTCCGTTCGGGGGCTTGTAGCTTGGTTGTGGGCGCATCCCCGGTGGGGGGCGTGCGGGAGGCAGCTGATCGATGTTTCTCTGTCAAAGATGTTTCTGGCTCTCTATCCCGCTCCCTTCCTCTCTGTAAAAAATCAATAAAATAGAAAGGGAAAGGGATAGAGAGTTAGAAACATCTATCAGCTGCCTCTTGCACACCTCCTACTTGGTATGTGCCCGCAACCAAGGTTCATGCCCTTGACTGGAATCGAACCTGGGACCCTGGAGTCTGCAGGCCAATGCTCTATCCACTGAGCCAAATCGGTTAGGGTATCATTGATGTTTCTCTCTCTCTCTCCCTTCCTATCTGAAATCAATACAAATATATTTAAAAAAAACTTTTCTAACCCAAACCTGTTTGGCTCAGTGGATAGAGCGTCGGCCTGCAGACTGAAAGGTCCCAGGTTTGATTCCGGTCAAGGGCATGTACCTTGGTTGCAGGCACATCCCCAGTGGGGGGCATGCAGGAGGCAGCTGATCAATGTTTCTCTCTCATCAATGTTTCTGACTCTACCCCTCTCCTTTCCCCTCTGTAAAAAAAAAAATCAATAAAATGTATTAAAAAATCATTTTTTTAAAAAAGGAATAAATAAAAATTAAAAAAAATTTTCTAAAACAAAAATAGTAAGTATAAAAAATGTCATGAAATATTTAAGAACGCTGTCTTTTGGGACATTTGCCGGACTAGCAGAATATGTAAGCGGAAGAAACCAATTACTGCCCAGCTGGTGTGGTTCAGTGGTTGAGTATCGACCTTGAAAGTAGGAGGCCACAGGTTTAATTCCTAGTCAGGCTCCATCCCCAGCGTGGGCCGCACAGGAGGCAGCTGATCCAGGATTCTTTCTTGTCATGGAAGTTTCTCTTTCTCTCTCTCTTCCTCTTTCAAATCAATAAAAATATTAAAAAAAGAAAAAAAGAAAGCACCCTAACTGGTTTGGCCTGCGGACTGAAGGATTCCAGGTTAGATTCTGGTCAAGGACATGTACCTTGGTTGCGGGCACATTCTCAGTAGGAGGTGTGTAGGAGGCAGCTAATCCATGTTTCTAACTCTCTATCCCTCTCCCTTCCTCTCTGTAAAAAATCAATAATAATAAAAAAGAAACCAATTACTTGAAGGCCATATAACAATTACTCATGTATTACATTAGGAAATGTTATCCTTTTAAAAAAACATTGTTAAATTTATTTTAGATAGAAAGGGGGAGGGAAAGAGAGAAATATCCATGTGAGAGCCAGACATGTGTCCTGACTGGGAATCCAACTGGCAACCTTTCCATGCACAGGACGATGCCCAACCAGCTCAGCCACACTGGTCAATAAATTTAACAATGTTTTTTTAAAAGGACAACATTTCCTAATGTAATGCATGATTGTTATATTGCCTTCAAGTAATTGGTTTCTTTTTTATTATTATTGATGTTTTAAAGAGAGAAAGGGAGAGGGTTAGAGCGTTAGAAACATGGATTAGCTGCCTCCTACACACCTCCTACTGAGGATGTGCTCGCAACCAAGGTACATGTCCTTGAAATGTTATCTTGAACTTAAAATTCTACCCCCAGTCAAATTGTGGATTGAGAAGTTAAAAAAAAAAAAAGACATTTAGACTTTCAAAACTCAGAAAATATGTTTCATGTGCCCTTTCTAAGGGAGCTGAGTATATACTCCAGTGAAGTTGGGAGTGATAACCAAGAAAGAGAAAGATGTGCAATACAAGAAATGGTAGATTTAACCAGGAGGGTTAAACTGACTTCTGTGCAGTAGTCCTAGCAGCCTCCTGACCAGATTGGACCGAAAGAAGTGTCCTCCGGAAGAATAATGCAATTGATTTCAAGCTATAGACAAAGTAGTTAAGAGGGGCAGATATAAAAAAAAAAAAAAAAGCTCAATTTTTGTGGTTATTGTTAATCTCACCTAAGATTTTTCTCATTGATTTTTAGAGTGGAGAGAAGAAGAGGGAGGGAAGTTGGGAGGGAGGGAGAGGGAAGGATCAGTTTTCTTCCTGCACACCCCCTTACCAGGAATGGAGCCCACAACCTGGGCATGTGCCCTGACCTGGAATCGAACCAGCATCTTTAGGTGCATGGGATGATACCTAACCAACGGAGCCACACCAGCCAGGCTAATAAATCTGGGTTTTTTAAATACCTTCTCCATAATATTGTGAGCAGGGGCAGGTCTGGGTTTTATGGAGCATGAAGCCCCATGGCTTGATGGAATCCTCCAAGGAGGAGTCCCAAAGCCTCAGCTTCAAGGACAATATACCACTGCTTCCTGCACAAAAAGCAGCAGAAGAGGCCACACCCCCCTTGCCTGGCCTACTTGCAGGATAGATGTGGGTCCACAACTGAGGTCTCACCAATCTAATCGCACACCCAGGCTGAGACTCAGAGGCGAGCAACCTCTAGAAGCCTTTGTGAACCTGACAGCCACAGCGAGGGTTGAAACATTTCCAGAGGTCATAGGCATAGCAGTAGTTCTGGTGGCAACTGTCAGTTTCCAGACCAACTCTGTGCTCCAGGGGAATGTGCTGGATTCTATCTGTGTGGTCTCAGATCTGCTGCCTTGACCTTCCTAGAGGGTTTGTGAGCTTCCCCTCCCCCACGTTTAGTCATTTTCTGAGCTCAGTTCTAAGCCCTCTACACCTCCACCATCCTTTTAACCAGGCTTGGCTCCAGGGCTGGGGTTGTGGTTTGCAGTTCGGAATCTTACTCTGCTCTCCTGTAGGGCCCGGCCTGCAAGGACCAAGGGAAGACAAAGCCTTCCCTCCCCACCCTCCACCCCAAGCTCATAGCAAGCCTGATCTGGTTACATTCACCCTGTGACCTGCCCTCCAGGCACCCATCCTGCTGCCAACCTCTTGCTCCACCACACCCTCTGCCTGGCTTGCCTCCTAGACCTTCCCAACCTTCTCTCCCAAGGCCGGAGAGTAATAAAGGGAAAGAAAGACCGTCCGTAGGAGCCACGTTGTCTGAACTCTTCCCGGTGCCCAGAGGAAGTAGGGGGGACAAGCTTTGCTTTCCTTTTTCAAAATATTTTTATTGTTTGTGTTTTGTTTTTTTTAGAGAGAGAAGGGAGAGGGAGAGAGAGAAACATCACCAGCTGCCTCCTGCATGCCTCCCCCTGGGGATCGAGTCTGCAACCCCGGCAGGTGTCCTGACCAGGAATCCAACTGTGACCTCCTGGTGCCTGGGACAACACTCAGCCCACTGAGCCACACTGGCGGGGCACAAGCCTTGTTTTCTAGGAAGAATGTGCCTGATGGAAACCCAGCTCCAAAAAAAGTGCTCCGAGGGAGGTCAAGAAGTGGCAATACACAGGGGGGTTGAGGAGGCAGGCAGTCCTTTCCTCATCCAAGGGAGGAGCCCAAACTCCCGGCCCCTCCAGGAGCGGCCTGTGTGCCCCGTGTGCCCCAGCCCTCTCCCCACCAAAGTCTCCTCCTGGCCCCGGCGAGCCCTCCGCTAAGGCCCAGGGTGCGCGTCGGTGGACGATGCCCAGCTGAAGCTGCCCGGGCCGCGCGGCAGCACCAGGTCCAGGGCCAGGTCGCGCTGCTCGTCCTCGGAAGCCACGGGCCGGTAGCCCAGCAGCTGCAGGGCGCCAGCGCACAGCTCCTGCACGCGGCGGATCTTGGAGAAGGGCAGCGCGTGGCGCCAGGCCTGGGAGACGTTGAGCGCGTCCCGCGACGTGGTCTTGAAGGCTTCGCGGCGCGCGCCGGGCCCGGACCCGTGCGTGATGTTGTGGATCCAGGCCTCGAGCGGCGGGGTGAGGCTCAGGCCCGCGAAGGCGTACAGGGCCCGGATCTCGGGCAGCGGGGCTCGCACCAGGTCCTCGAAGCGCACCAGGCGGTAGCGGCCCCGCAGGAAGGGCGGCGGCTTGTGGGTGGCGGCCTCGGCGATGCGCACGTGGCTGCGGCACACCTCCCGCACCACGCGCAGCCCGGGGTCGGCCTGCACCCACGTGCCGTTGGTGCCCAGCACGATGCCGTTGTCGCGCGCCAGGGCCTTGGCCGTCTGCTCGCGCGAGCGCAGCACGGCCCGCGGGTCCCGCACCAGGTGCACGATGCGCAGGTTGAGCGCGGGGTCGGCGAGCAGCGGGTAGAGCACCTGCAGGTTGAAGAAGCGCACCTCCTTGAGCACCACGTGGCTGTAGGAGCGGCAGGCCTCCCGGGCCAGGCCGAAGGGCCGGCGGGCGCACAGCGGCTTGCACACGGCCTCGCTGCTGAGGGCCCCGCGCGGGAAGGCGCCGCAGGCGGGCGGCGAGCACAGCGCGCGGCTCACGGCCCACTGGAAGAGGTCCGAGAGGTTGCGCCGCAGCGGCAGGTAGGCGTCGAACACGTCCATGTCGCACAGGAAGACGGACCGCACCAGGTCACGCACGGCCATGTGCAGCGCCGGCGCGCTGCCCTGCGGCAGCGTGGACCACACGTGCCAGGCGGGCTCCATCAGGTAGAAGACGTCGGGGTGCTGGCTGAAGAGCTGGCCCACAAAAGAGGAGCCGGAGCGCCACGAAGACAGCACCAGCACGTGCACCCGGTCCTCGCCATCGTCTGCGGGGGCCGCCAGCCGGGGCCGGGAGACCAGGAAGAGCAGGAGGCCAGTCTGTGCCAGCAGGAGCGCGAGCACCGTGGTGCTGGAGACGCGCGGCAGCCACATGCTGCCTGCGAGGGGCCTGCGGGAGGGGGGGGGGGGAGCAGTTAGGGAAACAGCGCCCTTGTCCACATCCCAACTTCTTCTTTTTTTAAAAAAATATATTTTATTGCTTTTTTACAGAGAGGGAGAGGAACAGAGAGTTGGAAACATCGATGAGAGAGACACATGGATCACTGCCTCTTGCACATCCCCTAATGGGGATGTGCCTGCAAGCAAGGTACATGCCCTTAACCGGAATCGAACCTGGGACCTTTCAGTCCGCAGACCGACGCTCTATCCACTGAGCCAAACCGGTCTCGGCCACATCCCAACTTCTGCTCAGTGATTGCAGGGCGCAGCCCGGGGAATGTGAAGTTAAGCCCTAAGCCACGATCTAGCCTATGAAGAGCACAAGACCAGTGGCAGAATACTGTGGGAAATCCTCTTCTCTTCTCTTCTTCCCTTACTCCCTATCTGACAAAGGAAATATTTTAATATATACTTTTATTGATTTCAGAGAGGGAGGGAGGAGAAATAGAAACATCACTGAGAGAATCATGGATTGGCTGCCTCCTGCACGCCCCCTACTGGGGAATCGAATTCTGACCTCCTGGTTCATAAGCCACGGCTCAACCGCTGAGCAACACCCGCAGGGTTGAAGGAAATATTTTAAAAACAAAACTCCTGCCTTTTGGTGAAGAATCCCTTTTAGGGATCTATGTTTAGGTTGTTGAGCTGTACAGCTTGATAGGTGATTTGAATCCTCAGGTTGAATCCTGGTTCAGTTACTTCCTAGCCTGTGATTTTGGAGCAAACGCTTAATCTCTCCATGACTCAGTTTGCCCACCTGTAAAAAGGGGACAATACTGATCCTGGAGTATTGGTATGAGCATGGGGGCCGGAGGAATGTACTAAACCCTCGTGATGGATAGCTAGCAGTTTCTATACCTTGAGCTTCTGCATTGTTTGAAAATTTTTAGCATGCAGGTACAACTTTAGTTATTAAAAGTAAACAAGTAAATAAAAGACAAAGAACACCAACTGTTGCCATCACCCGTGGGGAGTGAAGTGCTGCAGGATGCTTGCACTCCAGAGTGAGGGTGTCCTTCCGGAACCTGTGAGTTTGCAGAAGAAACCAGTTCAGGGAGATGCCTGAGGAGCCTCAGGTCCTGAGACAGCAGGAGCCCCACAGGAGGAGACAGCCCTGCCCCGGCTGCAGCTGGGTTCAGACCGGGTGCTGGATACATTTTCCCAAAGGAGTGAACTGGCTGTCTCTCCTGCTAAGTGCAGGACAGAGGACTGGCTGAGTTCCTCCCATGCCACTTAGGAGCTGAGACCTAGGGCAAATGACTTGGATTCTCCCAGGCTCAGTTTCCTCCTTCGCAAATTGAGGATAACATTTAGCCTCTTACAGTTGCTGTGAGGAATGCTGGAATAGACACCTAAGAGGAGAGGGCTTGGTAAGGTGCCACACTTACTCCCCAGATTATTCTTGCTGTGTTGAGCTGGGTCTGGAGAGGAGGAACCATGGGAGATCACTCAGATGAGACACCTGAGGTCACCTAGGCTTGGAATCCCAACACTTCCCAGGCCCACCCCTAGCCCCAACCACCCTGAATCCTTTGGTGAATCTTTTTTTTAAAATATATTTTATTGATTTTTTTTACAGAGAGGAAGGGAGAGGGATAGAGAGCTAGAAACATCGATGAGAGAGAAACATCTAGGACCCTTTAGTTTGCAGGCCGACACTCTATCCCCTGAACCAAACCGGTTTTGGCAAATATATATATATTATTGATTTTTTTTTTTTTTTTACAGAGAGGAAGGAAGAGAGATAGCTAGAAACATTGATCAACTGCCTCCTGCACACCTCCTACTGGGGATGTGCCTGCAACCAAGGTACATGCCCTTGACTGGAATCGAACCCAGAACCCTTCAGTCCACAGGCCGACGCTCTATCCACTGAGCCAAACTGGTCAGGGCTTTGGTGAATCTTTAAAATGCCATGCTTGTGCTGCAGGAAGGAAACCTGAGCCTTCCATACCCTAAGGTTCCTGAGTTTTCTCCTCTTTGCACCTGTTGCTCCTGCAGTGACCAAGGATGAGGTGCTTTGGAAGGCAGGGGCCTGGAAGTTTCCTCCTTAGTTTCACAGTATTTGCTCCCTAATAACACCCTCCCTGTCCATGTCCCCACCAAGAGAAGCCAGGGTCCAGACCAAGCATGTCAAACTCACGGCCCGTGGGCCACGTGCCTGGTTTATTTGGCCCAGGTTAGCCTTTGAGTTTGACATACTTGGTCTAGATCATGCCTTCTCCTGATTGGTAGGCTGTAGGAGTGGAAGGAGGATGCCCAACAGCTGCCATCTGCTAACTCCAGAACTGCCTCCTGGATCCCATGTCCACTCCTGGAAAACCTGGAAGACACGGAGAGTAACCGCCCATCTGCTCTGCACTTGTTATCTCCTCTCCTTGAGGGTGTGCTTCCTCTGAGAACGGGGGCAGGAGAGGAAGGGAATTCATAACTGGTGTGCTGACATAAACAATCTCAAATGTGCGATGCTTTATATCCACCCAGCTGCCTCTGAGGAGGGCATTATGATCTCAGTGTTGTTGTTTTTTTAAATATATTATATTGATTTTCTACAGAGAGGAAGGGATAGAGAGTTAGAAACATCGATGAGGAAAAAAAAAAAAGAAACATCGACCAGCTGCTTCCTGCACACCTCCCACTGGGGATGTGCCAGCAACCAAGGTATGTGCCCTTGACCAGAATTGAACCTGGGACCTTCAGTCCACAGGCCGACATTCTATCCACTGAGCCAAACCAGTTTCAGCTATGATCTCAGTTTTTTAGGTAAAGGACCCAAGGCTTAAAGAGACAGCAGGAAAACGAGACTCCAACCCAGGACTTCCATTGCTAAGCCGCCGGCACTGTCTTAAAAAATATATAATTTCAGCAAAACCGGTTTGGCTCAATGGATAGAGCATCGGCTTGCAGACTGAAGGGTCCCAGGTTCAATTCCAGTCAAGGGCACATACTTTCGTTGTGGGCAGATCCCCAGTGGGGAGTGTGCAGAAGGCAGCTGATTGATGTTTCTAACTCTATCTCTCTCCCTTCCTCTCTGTAAAAAAATCAATAAAATATATTAAAAAAATATATATATAAAATTTCAAAAAGGGAGAGGGAGAGAGATAGATAGAAATATCAATGATGAGAGAGAGAATCATTGATCGGCTGCATGACCGGGAATCAAACTGTGACCTCCTGGTTCATAGGTTGTCACTCAACCACCGAGTCATGCTGGCCGGGCGCTCCTGGCACTTTCTGACCACAGTCGGCTGGCCTCGCTCGTCCCTGCGGAGTACAGGACTCTGATGCGTTGGCTCAAGCACAGCTGCCTGGACAGCCCAGCCTCCCCTTGCAGAGAAGGATCTTGACCACAGGCCAAGGTGTTTGTTACCTGCACTCCAGGGAAGCCAGAGGTCTTCTTAAGTGACTTACACAATACAGGAACTGCTATCTGATCCTGTTATTGGAACTCAAGAACTAGGAAGGGGAGTGGAAACATCCTATGCCACGTAGGGTGTCCAGAGAAGTCCAGGTCCCCATAAGGAGCCTTATGATCAGCAGACCTACCAATTGTCCCAGGGTTCAAAGTTAGGAAGAACATGTCAGACAGGCACAGTGATGTGTACTTTCATCTTCACGATTGAATTTTATCGTCTCCGAAGCCCTAGGAGGTAGGAATGATCCCTGCTTGTTTTAATTGAGGCTATGGGTTCAGCCAATGAATACTCAGCTGGTAAGGCACAGAGCAGAGGTTTAAATCCAAGTGCCAGACCCCCAGTGGAGGGTTCTGGGTTGGGTCCCTTCCTAAGCCTTTGCCTTCCTAGTTCCCCATCCTGGAAGTCCCCTGCCCTCCCCTATGAATTCTTTCCTGTTTAAAGCTATTTGTGAGTTGTATATTTATTATAGGTTCAATTTTTGGAAAAGGTATCACACAGAAGTGGCACAAAATAATATACAGATGAGGGCATCGTGGGCTTATGTTTTATTTGTAAAAAATTAGGAAAGGGGTCCCATCCTCTGACAGACATAGCCCCACCCCCAAGCACAAGAGCCACTCAATCAAAAGGAAGTGACATCTTCTGTCCCTTACGGGCCTCCCCTGCCTCCCTGTTCCATCAAGTCTTGGATGATGTTGATAATGATGGTGAAAATAATCATCTATTTCAGTCAAGCACAAGAGGCCATAGAAAGAATAGAAAGTTCCCTCTTCTACTCTGACACCCAGGACCACCTTCCACTGTCTCAAGTTACTGAAACTGTTTTGTCAGAAAGTCTTTGAAAATTTATTTTTGTCAAAATAATCCACATAGCCAAAACCGTGGATAGAGCATTGGCCTGAGGACTGAAAGGGCTCAGGTTTGATTCCGGTCAAGGGCATGTATCTTGATTGCAGGCGCATCCCCAGTGGGGGGCGTGCATGAGGCGGCTGATCAATGTATTTCTGTCATCGATGTTTCTACCTGTCTATCCCTCTCCCTTCCTCTCTGTAAAAAAATCAATAAAATATATTTAAAAAAAATAATAATCCACATCGCTTGCCCTGGCTGGGTGGCTCAGCTGGTTGGAGTGTCATCCTGGGTACCAAAAGGCAGTGGTCAGAGAACAGACTTGGGTTGCAGGTTCAATTGCCAGTTGAGGGGCATATAGGAGGCAACCAATTGATGTTTCTCTCTCACACTGATCTCTCTCTAAGAAAATCAATGAAAACATATCCTATAGGTGAGGATTTAAATAATAATAATAATCCACTTAGCTTAAATAAACACAAGGTATCCCTGGAAGTTTATACAAGAGTGTGACCATATTAGTTCCCCCTGGAAGGGGGATGAAGAGATGGAGCCCAGGAATCTAGCTGTCTGGGCAGCGCTGACTTGTAGCCCAGCTTTGCCTGTCCCTAACTTAGCAGCATCTCCTGTCAGCAGCCTCTCCCGGGCCTGGCAAAGAATCTAAGGGAGTGAAATGTAATTGTAGGGACAAATCCCTGGCTCAGATTTCTCTCAATTCAGCATCAGCTGGAGGCCATCCCTGTTTAGCAATCCCAAAGGCCAGAGAAAATGGATTATGAATGAGGGATCAGGGGCCTCTAGGTATTAAGGGCCACCCCAGAAGGGGCAAAAACAGCTCTAATGGAGCTTGGCCATTCATTAAGGAGAATGCTATAAAGGAGAGAAGGAAAGAAGAGAAAAGGAAGGAGAGAGGAAAAAGAAAATAAGAGAAAAAAATCAAAAATCAAGCAGAGAGGAGGAAAAGAGAGATAGGAGGGGGAAGGTGAGTGCTTATGGTGGAGTGGGTACAAAGATCATCAGTAAGTGCCATCCACTGAGGGCTTCCTGTATACCAAGTCTTTTCTACCGTCTTCAGGTTTAATCTTCACAACAACCCTTTGAAGTTGACCTGATGCTCATGAATAAACTGAGACTTAGAAAGATTAAGGAACTTGCCTAGAGGATCCACATACACATAGCAGCTGAGTCAGAGTTTGAACTCTCTAAGTTCAGAGCTTTTAACTACAGTATAGTATGAAGTGGAAAAACACAAGTAACAAAATACACACAGATATACATACCAAGTGTGCTAATTGTGTATGATACCAATTGTGTTTAAGAAAAAACTAGAATATCAAAGGGCACCATCAATAAAATAAAAGGACACCCAGAGATGGGAGAAAATGTTTGCAAATCATATACACAGCAAAAGACTTATACCCAAAACACAAGTATATAAAATGCTGTTACAACTCCACATAAAAGACAGCCCAATTTTTAAATGGGCAAAAGATTTAAGTAAAAATTTCTCCAAAGAATATGTACAACTCACCTATAATCACATGAAAAGATGCTTGACATTTGTAGTCACTATAGAAATGCAAATCAAAACTACAATGAGAGCCTAGCTAATTTCTCAGTGGTTAGAGCATCAGCCTATGGACTGAAGGGTCTTGGGTTCGATTCTAGTCAAGGATAGGACATTGGTTGTAGGCTCAATCCCCAGTTCTGTTCGAGGTGCATGCAGGAGGCAACCAATTGTTGTGATCTCTCTCTCTCTCACATCGATGTGTCTCTCTCTGTCTCTCCCCCTCCCTTACACTCTCAAAAAATCATTCAGGTGAGAAGGATTAATGAAAAAAATACGAGAGCCCACTTTCATCCACTAGGATGGTTATAATGAAAAAGAAAGATAATATCAAGCGTTAGTGAGAATGAGAAGAAATTGGAACCCTCATACACTGCTGACAGGAACGGGAAACGGTGCAGTTGCTATGGAAAACAGGCAGTTCCTCAAAAGGTTAAACAGAGTTACCATGTAGCAATTCTGCTCCAAAATGTGGACCCAAGAGAACTGAAAACATGTCCACACAACAACTTGTTTATGAACTGTCATAGTAATATTATTCTAATGGCCCAAGAGGGAAACATTTCAAATAGTTATCATTTGAGGAAGGGATAAATAAAATGTGATGTACCCATATAATTGAATATTACTTGGCAATAAAAAAGGAATGAGGAAAAAAAGGAATGAATGTGGACAAGGAGCCCAGAATGCTGGTGATCCTTGAGCCCTGGCAAAGGTGAGAGCTATGCACCCACTGTTTAGTGGAGACAATGGGAGCTGAAGCAACTTCCCCACCAGACAGTCATGTAAATCCTTACTGAAAAGTAAGTTGCCTGCCTAAGGGCTACAGGTATATCCCAAACTGAATACAAGGATGGCAAGGCCTGAGCCCAAGCGGAGTTCTCCTAGCTCCCACCTCGCCCCTCAATTTGCAAATTATTATTTTTTGTCTCGTCTCTTTTATTTGCGTGCGGCCTCTTCTCCATATCCCAAACCCTGAACCACACGGGATGTGGGTCTTCACAGTACCGCTACATGCTACAACATGGATGAACCTTGAGCCACACTAAATATACTATAAGCCAGTAAATCGTATACTTTAAAAGGATGAGCTTTAATGTATGTGTATTATATCTCAATAAAGCTGTTATAATGATTACACAAGGGTGTATTTATGAGAGGAAATCTAGAATGATGCGTGCTAAATATTAGTGATTATTTTCCTATGTCCAGACTACAGGTACAGATTTTTCTTATTAGTGTTTTGCTGCTTTTTCCCAGATAATCTACAATAAACTTTTATTACTTTGGTAACCATACAATCAGTTCTTTTTAGTTGGTTAAAAGAAGCCAGGGTACAGTTTGCCTGCTCCAGCCTCCACTGCAGGGAGAGAGGTGCCTGCCTATCTACCTCCCCGCTGAGGTGGTGTCCAGTTGACCAGAAGGCTGGGCAGGAGGATGAATTACCTCCTGTGCAGTGACAGTGTGGAGGCTCACACAGCCTCCCTCAGCCCTGTGAGCTGGGCTGAGCTGTGGCAAACAGGTGGCTACCCCCAGGCCCTAGCACATCTGGCACCCCTCTGCCTCCCCTATGAGCAACTGTGTGGCACAGGCCTCAGTCAGGGAGGCTGGAGTCACACAACCCAGATGTTGCCGGAGGAGACAGATTTGCCTGCAAGAATCTATTGGGGCCGAGACCGGTTTGGCTCAGTGGACAGAGCGTCGGCTTGCAGACTGAAAGGTCCCAGGTTCAATTCCGGTCGGGGGCATGTACCTTGCTTGCGGGCACATCTCCACTGTGGGGCGTGCAGGAGGCAGCTGATCGATATCTCTGTCTCATCAATGTTTCTGACTTTCTATTTCTCTCCCTTCCTCTCTGTAAAAAATCAATAAAATATATTAAAAAAAAAAAAAGAAGAAGAAGAATCTATTGGGAAATGAAATCAAACTAGCCTGGGGAAAAGAGCCTCAAACCCCCGTAGCTCAGAGTCTGAAGTCCTGGGGGAACGTTAGAGCAGATAATCCATAAACCTCTTTCTCTACTTCTGAGCGCTGAGGATCCTCACAGTGCACTTTGCTCAGCACCTCATGTTGGGCATGCAGCCCTGACTGGTTTGGCTCAGTGGATAAAGTGTCTGCCTGCGGACTGAAGGGTCCCAGGTTCGATTCCAGTCAAGGGCATGTATCTTGGTTGTGGACATATCCTCAGTAGGGGCTGTGCAGGTGGCAGCTGATCAATGTCTCTCTCTCATCGATGTTTCTAACTCTCTATTCCTCTCCCTTTCTCTCTGTAAAAAATCAATAAAATATATTTAAAAATAAATAAAATAAAATGGGGCATGCAAACTGGCAGCTGGAGGGCCCTACAGTCTGGGCCTTCCACCTCTTCTCATTACCACCCCTTCTCATTGGTAACACACTCACGGTATGGAGGCAGGGGGTGCACATTTAGCACGCTCCCCTGTGTTCCCCCAGGTGTTGACTGAGCCCTATTACAGAGATCATCTGGAATGTTCTCTGGTTTATTTGTGTAAGCTTTTATTTTAATTGATTGATTTTTAAAAAGTAAATCATTCTTACAAGTCAATGACATAAAAAGAGACTGTCTTAGAAGAAAACAACTCAAACCACATAGCAAGTTGTGGACCTTGTTTGAATTCTGATCCAAAGCACCCAACCATCAAAAGATACCTTTAAAGCAATCAGAGAAATTTGAACATGAATTTAGTATTGTATTAAGTGATATTGAGAAACCATTGTTAATGCTATTATCACTACCCAGAATTCTCTTGTGTATACATTGCTGTACCTATCTCCCCTTAGGAGAAGAGAAGCAGGAAGTGGCCTGTCTCTTTAGAGGAAGGAGGTGGGTAGTACAGTGGTTAATAGTGTGACTCTACTTGAACATCTACTGTGTGATCTTGGGCAAATTACTTAATCTCCCTGTGCCTTTCCCCCCTAATCCATAAGATGGGGGGAAATAAAACAGGGTTGGCAAAAATAGGTTTCCATAATACAAATAAATAAGAATAAACTGTTTCACATACTCTGAACTGTAAACCTACGTTTGCCCATCTCTGTATAATCCAAGGCATGGGCTTATTTTGACATTTAAACGAGTTAATATTTCTAATGTTGTTAGGACAGTATCTAGTACAAAGTACACTTACGAGTACTTGTTCGGGAATGTTCCAAACCACGTGTGACAACTATATCCTTGGATTTTACAAGGAAAACTCAAGGACAATAGCCTAACCGGGTGCAGGTGACTCTAGCACCCTAGTTACAGAAGGTGGCCAGCCAGGCAGGGGCAGGATGCGTACACGGGAAACAAAAAACCGCGCGTAAAGGCCAGCAGCCAGACTGGGTTCAGATCCTGCCTCTACAACCACTGAGGCCTGTGACTGAGCAAGGCACCCCTCACCTCCAGCTGCCTTTGTAGAGACCGTCACAGCGCGAACCACACAGGTTGGAGAGGCGCGAGTGGAACAATCTGATCTTAGCAGAGCCAGCGCTCACCGAGCAGCAACTATTCTTATTGATGTGAGAGAGAGAGAAACCTGGACCAGTGGCCTCCCGCACGCACCCTGATGGGCAGCAGACCTGGGTGTGTGCCCTGACAGGGATGTGAACCCACTACCTTTTGAAGCACGAGACTACACGCCACCAACTGAGCCACACGGGCCAGGGGCCAGCACACCCTTCTTATTAGCTCTGGCACTTGGCTCATTCACTCAGGGCTTCGGGGCAGCCAAAGCCTTTCTGTTCTTCAGGCCTCGGCGTTCCCGTCCCCACTGTCTCTGGTACAAGAGGGAAGGAAAAGGAGGGCTGACATTGGCGGGGCACCTATGCTGAGGCCAAGAGAGGTCCCTAAGGTGGCCCAGGCCGGGGCTGCCTGCCTCCAATCAGCGGGATCTGGCTCCAGATTCCATCACGGAGCCGCTGTTGCTCAGGGGTCGGTGGAAAGTGCCGCCGGCGAGCTATCTAGATTCGCTGCCGTCCTGGAAGGCGCTGTAAAACCAGTGCCTGGGGCGGCGATGGCCGGGGCGCGTTCCCATCAAACCATCACCTTCAGCCCCGCCCCTCTAACTTGCCCCCCACCCCCCTCCACCCCAGTAGTAAGATCAATGTCCCCCCAACCTCAACTGTGCCACTGGCTCAGCCCCCAGCCCACCCAAGGTGGAGACAGCCACGCGGAGGGGGGACGAACCAACGTACCCCCAAGCTGGAGGTCCTTGGCTGACCTGGCGCGGCTTCCGCGGCTCCGTAAAGGCTCCCGCTCGGCTCTTCCAAGTTCCACGCCACAGCCGCTGTCTCTTCACTGCGGGGGGTCCGCCCGGGCCGGTGGGTTCCGCGGAGATCCCCCGGTTCCTAAGGGGCGCCCGGTGAGACCAGGGATGGATGGGGCGTTACGGATGCCAAGATATTGGAGGCACCTGGGGACCCACGGCCGCGGTACCTGTAAACAGGGCAGGAGTTCCCGTAAATAAATAAGTAAATAAAAACAAAAAGAGGCGTCCTAAGATGGGGTGGCGGCAGTCCTGGGGCTACAAGGACCAGGTCCGTCCTGAGCCGGCGTCCCCGCCCGCACCAGCCCCGTGGCCCCGCGCTACCTGTGCGGCCGCCGGCGGCCTGTGCGCGGTCCGGCGCTGCCCGCTGGGAGCGGAGCGCACACAATGAGGCGCTTTCAGACGTGGCTGAGGTCCCGAGCTGGCAGGCGGGAGCCCGGGCGGGAGGAAAGCAAGAAGCCGGTTGGCCCCCGGCTCCGGCTACCAGCCCCACGAGGGGCCGAGGGACCACGCCTCGGGGGAGGGACAGCTGGCCGGGGGCGGGCGCCGGAGGGCCGCGGGTAAGAGGAGGTACAGGTGGGCTCCTGCGTTGCTGGAGGCGCACTGTTTGGGGGAGGGCTCTAGCTGAGTCACCTCTCATCTCACTAATTGACCAAAACAGTCCCAAGAAGGGAGGCTCCTAGGAGCACAAAAGGCCCTTGTGAAGGAAAAAAAAAAATTAATCTTAATTTTGCCCCTCCTCGCTCTCGGTGGCCTTCTCGCAACGAAGTGACTTGGAATCCAAACCAGCTTCCCCAGGCCCCAGCCTGTGCCCTAAGCCAAGTGCAAGGCACCTTGATGCCAGGCGAACCCACGAAGTAGTGGAGCTGCGAGGGGCTGAGACACCAGGTGGGCCCTCAGGAACTAGGCCCAAAGCTGGGTGGCTGTCCCCTCTCGTCCCCTCCCTGGTCCAGCCAAGAGGGCAGCGAGTCCCTGGATAAATACAGGTTACATTTCAGTAAATAAAGCAGATCGCCTCCCCCCACTCCCCTCCAGATAAAAGAGCAGAGACCAGGCATTTGAAAATGATAGACAATTCTGACCCCTGGGAATCCGTGGTGGGTTCTAAAAGAAGTCTGCTGCGAGAGCACTAGTATAGATTAGTGCATTCTTTCCAGGATGTGGCTTGGCAAGATGCATTAAAATCCTTAAGAACAGTCATAAGCTTTTTGAATTAGTATTCCTTTCTAGGACCTATCTTAAGGAAATAAACCAGCAGCAAGGATTTGTACACAGGGTTCAAAGAAGTGTATGACATTAAAAAAAGAAAAGAAAAAGAAACAATACAAAAGATGTGTACCAGAATGCCAACAGCAGTAACTTCTGGGTAGCAAAGTTACAAGTTATTTTCTTTAATTACACATTTCCCCCAGCAGGCATTTAGAATTGCTCTGGTCAGAAATAAACTTCCTTTTAAAAGCATGAACATGCCCTAACTGGTTTGGCTCAGTGGATAGAGTGTTGGCCTGCAGACCGAAGGGTCCTGGGTTTGATTCCAGTCAAGGGCTTCATCCCCAGTAGGGGGTGTGCAGGAGGCAGCCAATCAAGGATTCTCATCATTGCTGTTTCTTTCACTTACTCTCTGAAAAAAAAAAATTCCTATATAATAAAGAGGTAATATGCAAATTGACCATCGCACCTTCGCACATGGCCACCTCCATATGGTCACAAGATGGCCACCACAAGATGCCCTAAGGGGAGGGCAGTTGTGGGTGACTGGGCCTGTAGAGGAGGGCAACTGAGAGGGACTGGACCTGCAGGGGAGGGCAGTTGGGGGTGACCAGGCCATAGGCTGGGCTGTGGGACACCCCCCACCAGTGCACAACTTTCGTGCGCTGGGCCTCTAGTAAATAAAAGCATGAACATGAAAGAAAGGGGAAGATATAGAATTGCTTTGTTAATCTGAATGATGTGACCCAAGTAGGGCCTTAAGGGTCTCACCTGATTCAAACAGAAACTGGATAATCATTTCAAAAAATTAGGAATCTTCCCCTCCAAATACTGAGTGTCTAAAATCCTGACTTAGCTATTGGTTACAGCTCAGTGGATAAAATCCTGTATATTTCTCATGTTTTCTCTTGCAACTACACTGTTGTGATTCAGGTTCAGAAGCTACGAATATCTGATCTGTAAATATGACATTCACCAGACACAGTTGTAATTTTCCAGCCTGTGGTTTCCACATGCCATGTGGATTCCACCAAAAACTCACATTTACTTGGGGCTGGACCAGGGGACTTTTGCCAAAGAGCTAACAAAAGCTCCAAGGTCTTTAGCAGAACCCTGGCAAAGCAAAGCTGCTGTGAGTAACTTGGAGAAATGTGTGCTACCTCTGCCCTCCCCATTCTTCCCCTCTCCAATCCCTTCCCCTCTAAAAAGCCACATGCAGCCTCCATTTTGAACATTTTAATTAGAAAGATATGAAACATCATGGTTCCTTATACAAATTTTGCAATAAAACAATAAAATGCAAAGCAATGTCTATACATCTTTAGCTGTCTTTCCATATCTCCTTATCTTTTTGTAATGCAGGAAATTTGGCAACCAATTTTCATTGATTGAAATCTCAGAAAACAATTTTAGGTATATTAATAAGCAGTCCTAAAGTTTAAAAGAAAAACCAGAGGGATCACTGTTAGAATTTTGTGTGCTTGAATACTTCAAAAATAGCTTTGTTTCCAAAACACTTATTTTGGTCAGCCTGAAAGAAAAGGTGGTTTGGAAATAAAACTGAATCACCAAGGTAAACTGAGGCACACACTGAAAGAGTGTTTATGAACGGGCATGAAGCACAAGTCATAGTGGGCGTGTCCTTTTGGTGCCAATGGGATATTGCAGGATTATAAAGCAGATCCATCTATCCTTTGAGGAAACTGCATGTTTTCTTAGGACGGGAAGAATCAGTCTCCTGTGTGCAACAAAGACCTGTCCCAGCACTCTTCTCCAGCAGACACTCGCTTAGTCATGAGGGTCATCTGCTGGACTGCTCGCCATTCTGCTACGGGCCAGGCTGGACTGAGCTGCGGGGCTAGCATCCTCCTTCTCCCCACACTGCTCCTTGTGTCCCTCCCAAAGCTGCCTGCTCTGATGGGCACCCTGTTCCTTGGTCAAGGGAAATACAAGGAGCCAGGCTTCCCGCTAGCCCTCCAAATAAACTCTGTGGTTGTTGGGCAGGGAGCCAATACCAACAACAGGTCCTCTGTCACCCATGTCCTTTTCAGGAAGGGGGAGAGGCTGTCGAGAAGGAGGAGTGGCAAGTGTCCAGGCTGTTGGGTGAAGGCCAGAGAGAAAAAAACCTGTTACAATCCTTATTCCCCCCACTGTTGCCCAGAGGATTGTGAATGAAACAGCACTTCTGACTTCAGCCTGCTACTCCAGGGGCACAGACAGAGAGCAAAAGGCAGGGCAAAGAGCCAGCCACATAGGGCAGGATAAAGGGCTTTTCAGCTGAGCTGATGACAGAAGGTATCTGTTAGACTGAGGCAGGTGGATGGTCCTAGTGTCCTCAAGTTGCCCACCCTCACGTGGGTGCACACATGTTCTTGAGCACTTTCTCTCTCCAATTCTCCAGTTAAAGGCCTTTCAGTTCTGGAAATCAAAGTTCTGAATGGAAAATTTAGGTGCCTGAGAGTGGGAAATGCTAATGATTTGCATATCTGTCCTGAGAGCCCTGAAAAGAGTTGAAAAGTGCTTTACAATAAGGGGAAGAAATGCATAGCATGTTTCTCAGTTCAAGGAAGCAAGAGTCTGCTTGACTAGAAGTGATACTCTTTCCAACACATCTAAATTAATTGTAGTTTTCTCTTGAAATTCAAGTCTAGGGCAAAAAAGATGGGGGGGGGAACAAATTATAACGTTTTTAGACCTTTCCACAAACTAGTCTCTGATGATTTTGGTAGGCACTTAGACGTATACGGAATTTGTGTAGAGAAAAATTAGAAAGAACTCTTCTTTGTCGCTGGTAGGGAAAACACACATGCTGGCACGTGTCCATGGGTCCTTTTCAGAAGTATCCTAAGGTGGCAGTTCTCAGAAGACAATATGAGGTAGCCAGGTCCTGCTTAGTTTCCAGTCATGGTCTTCTCAGGACAAGTGCTGCTTATAGAGTTCTCCCTGGGGCATTGCTGTTACAGGGATTGTGGTGACCACTTGATTTTGAAACACAAATCTTTTTATTCTTTCAAACACCCAGAGGAAGATAAGTAGGATACTGACATACTGGATCCAGGCAAACTTTATAATTTCCCAGAATCCTGGTAGATAAGTATACACAGTTAAGGAAACTTAGATGACATTTTCTAAGTAAATGTTAAACAGGTAAGTTTAGACAGGATATGGCAAAAATGTTTCAAATACCTTTAAGATAAAAGGGATAATAAAAGATTATTAGGACATAAATATGGATGATTCTGGATTCTGACCTAGAAGAATTGCTCATAAAGAAATAGGAACAGGAAATGAATTCCCCAGCCCCCGCCCCTGCATGAATAGCAGACAGAACTGCAGACAGAGTGTTTGTGCGGGGCTGCAATGCTGTAGCAATTTCACCTTAAGGCTTCCCACATCTGTTTCTTCTTGGGACAAGTGAGGAATCCTTTTTCCTTTTCTGAAACTGAGCCACTGTTGGCTTCTTACAGAAAGGATATGAAATGACTTCCACAGGGTATCGGATGACAGCATTAATCACAAACGGAGCTTCGGCAGCCCTCCCCACCAGCCAGATGGGGTTGGGGGCAGTCAGGATGGTGGTTACTGCAATACAATCAGGAATTAACCCACAAATGCTCTCTTTGGCAATCAAATATCGAGGGCTATGCCCAGCTGGTGTGGCACAGTGGTTGAGCATCAACCCATTAACCAGAAAGTCACGGTTTGATTCTTGGTCAGGGCACATGCCCAGGTTGCCAGCTCGATCCACACTAGGGGTGTGCAGGAGGCAGCTGGTCGATAATTCTCTCTCATCATCTTTCTATCTCTTGCTCCTTTTCTCTTCCTTTCTCTGGAATCAATAATAGCATATTTAAAATCTCTTAATTAAAAAAATACATATATACTTAAAAAAATTGAAGACTATGAAAATACTCTTTTGACCACTCAGGCAAATTCTGTACTTCAAAACTCATCTCTAAGAAATTATTTAAAAGAAACTGGCTTGGCTCAATGGATAGAGCGTCGGCCTACGGACTGAAAGGTCCCAGCATTCTAGTCAAGGGCATGTACCTTGGTTGCAAACACATCCCCAGTAGGAGGCGTGCAGGAGACGGCTGATCAATGTTTCTCTCTCATTGATGTTTCTAACTCTCTAACCTTCTCTCTTCCTCTCTGTAAAAAAATCAATAAAATATATTAAAAAATAAAAGGAAAAAAGTGAAATTGAATGTACAAAATTGCTTACACTTTATTAAAATACTTGTCAAAACACTTATGTTAAAAAAATGTGAAAATAGTCTATGGGTTCTGTAGTTGTTGAGTGGCTAAGCAAAGGAATACTATGCTACCACTAAAAATAACACCAAATAAAATTTTGTAGCAGCATGGGGAAAATATTTATATTACAAAGTAAATAGAAATAAACTGGCCCTGGCTGGTTTTTCTCAGGTGTCAGTCAGGGTTGCAGATTTGATCCCCAGCCCCGGTTGGGACATGTAAGGGAGCAACCAATCAATGTCTCTCTCTCTCTCTCTCCCCGCCACCTTTCTCCCTCCCTCCTTCCCCCCTCTCTCCTTTCTACTCTCTAAAAACCAATGGAAAAAATATCCTCAGGTGAGGATTAACAACAACAACAAAAAAGAAATAAACTGGCCCTAACCGGTTTGGCTCAGTGGATAGACCATCGGCCTGTGGACTCAAAGGTCCCAGGTTCAATTCCGGTCAAGGGCATGTATCTTGGTTGCAGGTATATCTCCAGTGGAGGGTGTGCAGGAGGCAGCTGATCAATGTTTCTCTCTCATAGATGTTTCTAGCTCTCTATCCCTCTCCTTTCATCTCTGTAAAAAAATCAATAAAATATATTTTTTTAAAAAGAAATAAACTGGATCCAAAAGTGTCTCTAAATTATGATAGCAGCTATATAAAAAGATTTGCATATAGCCCTGCCAACTTTGACTTAATGGATAAAGCATCAGCTTGCAGATTGAAGGGTCCTGGGTTTGATACCAGTCAAGGGCACATGCCTGGGTTGTGGGCTCTATCCCCAGTGTGAAGTATGCAGGAGGCAGCCAATCAATGATTCTCTCTCTTTTTAAAAAAATATATTTTATTGATTTTTTACAGAGCGGAAGAGAGAGGGATAGAGAGTTAGAACCATCGATGAGCTGCCTCCTGCACACCTGTGGAGATGTGCCCACAACCAAGGTACATGTCCTTGACCGGAATCGAACCCAGGACCTTTCGTCAGTAGGCTGACGTTCTATCCACTGAACCAAACCAGTTTTGGCAATGATTCTCTCTTATCATTGGTGTTTCTATTTCTCTCCTTCTCCCTTCCTCTCTGAAATCAACTGAATAAAAGAGAGAGAGAGAGAAAGAGAGAGAGAGAGATTTGCATATAGACAAAAACTAAAAGAAATCGTTTCTGGAGGTACTACAACACCAGGTTGATGCGTGGAGTGGATAGAGCAAGCTCCTATTCCACCTCCCAGTATCAAAAATCCATTTAATATATTGTCCTCGGATATAGGATGTATCAGATATTAAACTGATAAGAATAGATATTACACTTGATCTTAGCCAAAAGGCTGAGAACCGATAGAAGAAAAACTTTTAAAAACTTGATTTGTAGTGTTTTACTTTAGTTTCAATGTTTTTTAGTTTTAAATTTTATTTTTAGAATAATGCTGTTCATGTATAACATAAAATCAGAAAGAAATACTAGAATTGCAGTCCCCCCATTTGTTAAGTGTCTGTACGTAGTATCCATGATGTCTGGTTGCCAAGCAGTACTTAACATGCCTTTAGAGAAAATCTCAGACACCAACCAGCCAAGCAGGCCAAGTCAAGTGCATGGGATGGCATAAAAGCCTTCACCTCTGTACAGGACAGACACACTCTGCTTATAGCCAGAACCTTGGGTGCATCGCATCTATTCTCCTAATTCAATTGCTGGTATGGGGTGAGTTACTCACATTCCCTATTTCCATCTGAAAACTAGAAACAGTAATTTGTCTTCTTTTACAAGTATGGTAAATGGAACGCCTCAATTAAGCTTATTTAAAAGAAAAAATCCATCAAACCAGTGGTGGAATACCTATAGCAATTAATTGGCACTAACCTCATGGATCATAAAAGTGGGGGTTGCATAGATTGTGGGTCTTTAGATCAGGAGGAAAAAGGACAAGTCCTGTTTGCCTCATATCACTGAGCATTCATTGGTTTTGACATTTTCATCACGATAAGGATCCCAATTCTGTTTCTCTCCAAAGACCCCACTAACCTGGAAAGCCTTTGTGAAGCACCTGAATGAAATTTACTCACTGTTCCTTTCTTGATAGGCGGCAACAATATGCGTGAGGTCATAGTCATGGGCAAAAGGACTGGTTCCGTTGATGACAGACACCTGGGATAGAGCAGGAGGACCTGGTATAAGCACCGGAACAGCTTCTTCTCTGGTCTTTCTACCCTCCTGCCCACCCAGGACCACCTTCTGGTTCGTGGTGACCTATTCCAGTCTTACAATAATTTATTTACTCTCAATCTTTCCCCTGGTGGGATGGAAACAAGGGGTCAATATCTACTTTTCATAGGTTTTAAAGCTATTTATAAAATACCTCTCTCTATTCCAATGGGAGAAATAAATCCTTTAATTTTTAAAAATAGACCATATTTTTAACTCCTTTGTCTTGTCCTTGTTCTTCTCTAGATGATCTTTCAAATGTAGATTTGGAAAAAAGATAAAGTACAAATAGTAAGATATAATCCTTTGTGAAGGAAATGACTTCCTGTCCCCTAGTATCATATTTCCATTGATATGGGAATAAAAAGTGCTATGGGTTTTTAGGTGAAGGCAGGATTCAAATGCTAAGATTTAAGGGAGATATTAAAAAATGTAAAATAGCCTGGCTGGTTTTGCTCAGTGGTTGAGCATGGACCCATGAACAAAGAGGTCACAGTTTGATTCCTAGTCAGGGTACATGCCCAGATTTTGAGCTTGGTCCCCAGAGGGGAGCATGCAGGAGGCAGCCAATCAATGATTCTCTCTCATCATTGAGGTTTCTATTTCTTTCTCTCTCTCCCTTCCTTTCGCTGAAATCATTTAAAAACAACAAAGAAGTGAAATTAAAAAAAAAGGGTTCCATTCCAAGATAGCAACAAAGGAACTTCCTGAACTGACCTCCTCTCACTGACGAACTAAATCTACAACTACACATGGAGCAATTCCCTCTGAAAGAAATTCAGAAACTAGTTGAGTGGCTCCTACACATTGGGCAAATGAGGAAATATCCACATCACCCACAGTGAAATGATCTTAGCAAACCCTCAACTACTAGGAGTCACAAGAATACAGAAGGCAGCGTGTAAAATGACAAAGTCGTGACAGCAACAAAAAACTCTGGCTGAGCTAATTGGTAAGATCAATTTCCTACATGAGTCTACTCTGTCAAGACTGGGAGAGAGGATATTTTATCTAATGCACACAAACCAACAGATAGGAAAGGAAAATAAAAAAATAGAGGAATATGTTCCACACAAAAGTATAAAATAAAACTCCTGAGACAGACCTTAATAAAATGGAGATAAGTGGCTTCTTTGAAAAAAGAATTTAAAATACGTCACAAAGATTCTCACTGAGATCAGGAGAATAATACATGAATAAAGTAAAAAAAGTACAGTGGTACCTCGAGATACGAGTGCCCTAACATACGAGATTTTTGAGATACGAGCCATTGAGCGAGCGATTTTTGCTTTAAAATACGAGCAACATTTGAGATAGGAATAATCGAGTGGATCTGCCGGTGCACACGACCCACCAGTTTACCACGACTCGAGCGTCTCATAGTTTCCCATGCCTCAAGGTTACGGAACGAATTAAACTCATATCTTGAGGTACCACTGTATTATAAGAAAATACATTAGGAGACCAAGATGGTGGCATAGGTATACACCTGTACGTGCTGCCTCTCACAACCACACCAAAACTACAACTTAAAAGACAAAACGACTATCTCCCAGAACCACGGGAAAGCTGGCGGAGTAGAAGTTCGACAACTAGAAGGAAAGAAAAAAGTGCATTGAGACCTGGTAGGACGTGCAGAGGCTCAGAAAGGCAGAGGTACGGAGAAACACGAATCAGGCTGGTGTGCTCTGTTTTTTTCAATTGGGAGGGAGTTACAAGTTCCCAACTGCTCTGAACTCCAGTTTCCAGCGAGATTCTGGGAACCCAGACTCATACAGGGAGAAATTGGACTGTCGGCTATCGGGTCAGAAAGAGAGGGTGGCTTTCTTGCAGAGGTGTGCACAGGAATCATTGTTTACTGCGCTGGGGCATGGGATGCAGGACACAGAACAGAATGCGGAAACACGGAGACGCAGAGAGGACTGACTGGCAGCCATCGCTGTTTGCCACATCCTAGGGATTCCCTGAGACAGAACCCCGCCCAATTTACAAACCCACTGAGCTGTGCGCAGGACATTTTGCATATGAATGGCCTGACCTCTCGTAGCTTACCCTAACAACTGGGTCAGACAACTCCAAAACTTCCAAACTCTAAGCAAAGAGGAGATATCTGCAGATCTCCCTATAGCTCCTGCTGGGTGGCCTCTGACACTAGCTGACTTGCACCTCCTTGGAGATCTAGGAACCAGTGTACCTAGAGGTCAGTGTGAGACGCCACCAGATTTCAACTCTTCACATACATAAGTGACACACTCAAGAGGCAGACTCGGTGAGCACCAAACCCCCACTGAAGCAAGTCCTGTCCCATAGAAGTGTCTCCAGCACAGCATTTTTTAAATTATAATCAGCTTAACAATAACCCACAACTGTCAGACCAACTCATTTCTTTCATTATAGACACAGCAGATCCTTATAGTCAATTGGCCTGGAGGTCAATTCCTCCCAGTGTACCAATAGCAATCAAGACTTAACTACAACAAGACTGTGTACCCAGCTCACAAAAGGGTGCACCAAGAGTGTCCACCTCAGATGATTGGGGAGGCGGAGCTACTGGACCATAAAGGACAACTAGCACACAAAGCCACTCCATCAATACAGAGAAACAGCCAAAATGCAGAGACAAAGAAACATGCCACGAATGAAAGAAATGGAGGAAAGCAAACTACTGGACATAGAGCTAAAAAGCACATTTATAAGGTTACTCAAGAATCTTCTACAAACCGCTGAGAAACTTAGTGAGACATTCAAGAATCTTAATGAGAATACCAAAAAAAAAAAAAAAAAAAAGGAAAAGGACCAGCCAGAAATTAAGCATACACTGTCTGAAATAAAGAATAATATACAGCCAAAATAGGTTTGGCTCAGTGGATAGAGCATCGGCCTGAGGACTGAAGGGTCCCAGGTTTGATTCTGGTCAAGGGCATGTACCTTGGTTGAGGGCACATCCCCAGTAGGGGGCGTGTAGGAGGCAGCTGATTGATGTTTCTCTCTCATCAATATTTCTAACTCTCTATCCTTCTACCTTTCACTCTGTTGAAAATAAATAAAATACAGTGGTACCTCGAGATACGAGTGCCCTAACATACGAGATTTTTGAGATACGAGCCATCGAGCGAGCTATTTTTGCTTTAAAATACGAGCAACATTTGAGATAGGAGTAACGGCGCGGATCGGCCGGCTGCACACAACCCACCAGTTTACCGCAACTTGAATGTCTCATAGTTTCCCACGCCTCAAGGTTACGGAACAAATAAAACTCATATCTCGAGATACCACTGTATATTTAAAAAAAAAAGAATAATATACAGAAATCCAACAGCAGACTAGAGAACCCCAAGAATCAAACCAAAGATTTGAAATATGAGGAAGCAAAAAATACCCAACAAACCAAGACCAGTTTGGCTCAGTGGATAGAGCATCAGCCTGCGGACTGAAGGGCCCTGGGTTCAATTCTGGTCAGGGGCATGTACCTTGGTTGTGGTCACATTCCCAGTGGGGATGTGTAGGAGGCAGTTGATCGATGTTTCTCTCTCATCAATATTTCTAGCTCTCTGTCCCTCTCCCTGTAAGAAATCAATAAAAAAAATATAAAAAAAAACACCCAACCAGAAAAAGAAAAAAGAGTCAAAAAATGTGAAGATAATGTAAGGAGCCTCTGGGACAACTTCAAGCGTACCAACATCAGAATTATGGGGGTGCCAGAAGAAGAGAGCATAATACTGAAAACCTATTTGAAGAAACAATGACAGAAAACTTCCCCTACCTGGTGAGAAATGGCCTTACAAGTCCAGGAAGCACACAGAACCCCAAATAAAAGGAATCCAAAGAGGACCACACCAAGACACATTATAATTAAAATACCAAGGGCAAATACCAAGGGCAAAAGTCAAAGAAAGAATCTTGAAAGCAGCAAGAGAAAAACAGTTAGTTACCTACAAGGGAGTACCCATACGACTGTCAGCTAATTTCTCAACAGAAACTATGCAGGCCAGAAGGGAGTAGCAGGAAATATTTAAAGTGATGAATAGCAAGAACCTACAACCAAGAGTGCTCTACCCAGCAAAGCTATCATTCAGAATTGAAGGTTAGATAAAGACCTTCATAGACAAGAAAAAGCTAAAGAAGTTCATCATCACCAAACCAGGATTATATGAAGTGCGGTATTCTTTAAGAAGAGGAAGAAGAAGAAAAAGGTAAAGATAAAAATTATGAACAACAAAGTGAAAACAAATACTCATCCATCAACAAGTGAACCTAAAACTCAAGTGTATAAAGAATCTGATGAATAGAATAAACTGGTGAATAGAACAGAATCAAGGGCATAGAACAGGAATGGACTGACAATTCTCAGGGGGAAGAGGATGTGAGGAGTGCGAGAAGAGATTGGACAAAAATCATACACCTATGGATGAGGACAGTGGAGGGGGGTAAGGATCAGGAGTGGGGGAAAGGGAATCAGGTGGAGGGGAGCTATGGGAGAAAAAAGAGGAACATCTGTAATAAACTGAACAATAAAGATTTATTAAAAATACATTATAATATTATAATATAATATTCCTGTTGAACATAAATGCAAAATCTTCACCAAAACATTAGCAAAACAAATTCAACAGTACATTAAAAGGATCAAACACCATGATCAAGTGGGATGTGTTCCAAGGATGCAATGATGGCTCAACATCCACAAATTAATAGATATGATCCACCACATTAATAAAATGAAGGGTATCTTGCCCGACTGGTGTAGCTCAGTGGATGAGTCTCAACCTATGAAACAGAAGTTCACAGTTTGATTCTTGGTCAGGACACGTGCCCAGTTGCAGTGTTTTGTGTGTGTGTGTGTGTGTGCACGGATTCTTTTGGATCATTCATATTTCTATCTCTCCCTCTCCCTTCCTCTCTGAAATCAATAAAAATATTTTTTTTGAAAACCATTTTAATAGATGCAGAGCCGAAACCAGTTCGGCTCAGTGGATAGAGCGTCGGCCTGTGGACTGAAAGGTCCCACATTCAATTCCAGTCAGGGGCACATGCCTTGGTTGCGGGCACATCCCCAGTTGGGGGCATGCAGGAGGCAGCTGTTTGATGTCTCTCTCTCATTGATGTTTCTAGCTCTCTGTCCCTCTCCCTTTCTCTCTGTAAAAAATCAATAAAATATATTTTTTTAAAAAGAGATGCAGAAAAAGCATTTGACAAAATTAAACATCCATTTATGAAAAAGAAAACTCTCAACAAAGTGGGTACAGAGGAAATATACCTTAATATAATAAAGGACATATCTGACAAGCCCACAGCTAATATCATCCTCAGTGGTGAAAAGCTGAAAAATTTTCCTCCAAGATCAAGAAGAAGCCAAGGATGCCCACTCTCACAACTTTTATTCAACAGAGTAGAGAAGTCTCAGCCAGAGCAATTAGGCAAGAAAAAGAAATAAAAGTCATCCAAATTGGAAAGGAAGAAGTAAAACTGTCAATATTGGCCTATGACACAATATTACATAATGGAACACCCTAACGACTCTACCAAAGAAACTGTTAGAATTTATAATGAATTAGTAAAGTTGCAGGATACATACTGGATATTCAAAAGCACTAACAATGAAGTGTTAGAAAGATAAATTACTCCCCCCCCAAAAAAAATCCCATTACATTGCATCAAAAGTAATATAAAATACACTGAAATAAATTTAACCAAGGAGGTGAAATATCTGTACACTGAAAACTGTAAGACATTGATCCAAGAAACTGAAGAAGGCACAAATCAATAGGAAGTTACTCTGTGTTCATGTGGCAAAAGAATTAATGCTGTTAAAATGTCCATACCATCCAAAGCTATCTACAGAATCAGTGGAATCCCTATAGATATCCCAGTGTTATTTTTCACAGATGTAAAAAACACACAGAAACAATCCTAAAAAATGTATGGAATCACAAAAGACCCCAAATAACCAAAGCAATCTTGAGAAAGAGCAAAGCTGAAGCATCCAACTTCCTGATTTACACTCTAACACAGGCTGCTGGGCTTCCCTGCCCGCGGCGCACCAAGCGCCAGCGCGCTGGCGGGCCAGGGGCGCGCACACAGCAGCCAGCCGCCAGCGGCAGCGCGGGCCAGTGGGCGCCAGCGCGTCGGAGTCGGGGTCCTTGTGTCGTGAAAACGACGCCAGTAGCTGTCTCCGTGACAGCAGGTGCAGCGCTTTAGCCCCCGGTGGGCTCCGCGGCTGCCTGGCCAGTCCCCGTTTGCCCCTAGCCCTTTCCTTCCTGGACCCAGCGCCAACCAGCGACCCTTGCGCCCACCATCGCGGCGGGCAATGGCAGCCTCGCATCGGGCAATGGCAGCCCCGCATCGGGCAATGGCAGCCTCGCAGCAGGCAATGACAACCTCGGGTTCGCAGCAGCCCGTGAAGGGGATCCTGAAGAACAAGAGTTCCGTGGCTTGCTCTCTGGTGCCCTCGGCAGTAACGCAGCAGCAAAGGAGTGCCGAAGTACTGAGTAAAAAATCCCAGAAGTGGGATGAAATGAACATCCTGGCGACATATTATATAGAAGACGAAGATATAATTAAAGTGGATGAACCAAGCACTCCAGAAAATAGCGTACAAAGTGATGATGAAGATGTTTCGGGCACCATTGAAGCCCTGAACCCAGACACGTTAGCGAAGAAATTAGCTGCTGCTAAAGGCTCAAAGCCCAAGTATCTGATTCATGAACAAGAAAGCAGTGAAGATGAAGACAATGCCCTCTCCACTGAAGGTAAAAAGTCTTTATTGACTACCTGCTGTTTATTCTTTTTCAAGTGCTCTGTAGGAAATGAGCAGGAGGAAGAAAAGACCCAGCTTCAGAGAATTCCCAGACCAGTTAGTGAAAAACAGCTAGAGTTTGAAATGAAAAGGAAGCTTCATGACAATGAAGGACTTAATATTAAATTAGCTAGGCAATTACTTTCAAAAGAACTAATTGATGAGGAAGATGAAGAAATATCAGCGACTGCAGCTGGAGAAAATAGGAATATGGAAAAATCAAATCAAGAACCTACTAAAGGTGACAAACGGCAAAACAAACCACAGAGTTCATAGAAGAGATTTGTTCAACCCTGTGATCGTCTAATACAAACCCTATTACTATATCATACTGCTTCCTGTTCTCTACAATTCATGACTTAAGTACCCAAATGCACACCAGTTATTATATGGTGCCAACAATTAAATAACTTTAGAGATTAATTAGACTGAAAATGCCTAATTGATACACAAATTCTTTTGCCTAGTACTCACCATAAATATAGCATAATATTAGTCCAAAACTTGTACTACTTCTGTAAGAACACTTGTTAATTTGCATAAGATATGATATAGCTTTTGATGCTTTAAAGGTTAAACAATATCTTGGGGAGGAGGGCATCTAATTTATTTTCTTCACTTCTAGATGTAATAGCTCTTATAAAATGCTTTTTAAAAAATATCAAAATACTCAGTCTGAAAAGTATTTTAACAGATGTCTCAACTTAATTTATTTGTTTAATTGAAAAGGATTATTATAGGAGTTACTGTTGCATTTCCTGGCCTAGTACCTTTAAAATTCTTTTTGAGTTTACGTTTAAAAAGAAAGAAACTGTTTCCCACCAGTCTAGCTTTATTGTCCTTGCCATGTAACTCAGTTGGTTGGATCACTGTCTCATACACCAAAAAGGTTGCACGTTCAATTCCTGGTCAGGGTACATATGAGAAGCAGCTGATCAATGTTGCTCTCTCTTCTTTCCCCTTTCTCTAAAATCAATAAACACATCCTCAGGTGAGGATTTTAAATTCACAAATAAATTATCAGGTTGAATTTACACTAACAGCTAGCTTCAGATCAGTTTTTTTTTTAAATAACTATAATTATAACATAGTCTCAGCATTCCCTTTATATGCCTGTCCTAACCACCTGCCTTTGTTTCTTATTCCTTTCCAAATATATACACACCATAATCCTTAACCTTTACAGTAGTAAAGGTTCATAAAAATTGTCATGATGTTAGGAACTCTGTCTTCTCTCATATATTCTATCATGTACTGCAACAATGAAAATCTTATTTTGACTATCAATGCTTATTTTTTCTTCTTCTAATAGATGGAGAAAATAGATTTAATAGCAGCAATACTACAGATAGGAAATACAATTCAACTGCAGAATTTCTACACTGTTCTGATTTATAGCTTGCTAATTAAATTGCTATTACTAGTTTACTATATGACTTAAACAGATACAACTGAGATTTTTTTGTATGATGGGATAATTGTGTGTAACCAGTAAAATAATGATAGTTCCTGAATGTACAGACAGAAGTAATCCCAAAAGTATTTTAATTTAAAAACCTTAATCCCCACTTTAAGGGAATATGATAATGTATACTATGACAAATGTATTTTATTCTTCTAACACTGTAAGATTGAGACCCCTCCTTCCCCTCTCATCCCCGGAATGCAATTCCTGTGTATCTTGGTTTAGTGATAATTGCACTTACAAGATTAAGGACATACCAAAATATGTCAAAATAAAATGTGGAAGAAAAAATAAAATTATATTACAAAACGATAGTAACTGAAACAGTATGTTATTGGCATAAAAACAGACACATATCAATGGGACAAAATAGAGAATAGAGAATCTAGAAATAAACCCACCAATATAGGGTCAGTTAATTTATGACAAAAGAGCCAAACATTCAGTGGGGAAAGTATAGTTGCTTCAATAAATGGTGTTAGGAACACTGGACAGCCACATGCAAAAGAATGAAACTAGACTCCTACCTTATATCATATATACAAATAAATTAAAAATAGATTAGCCCTGGCAGGTTTGGCTCAGTGGATAGAGCATTGGCCTGTGGACTGTAGGGTCCCGGGTTTGTTTCCGGTCAAGGGCATGTACCTTGGTTGCGGGCACATCCCCAGTGAGGGGTGTGCAGGAGGCAGCTGAATGATGTTTCTCTCGCATCGATATTTCTGACTCTCTATCCCTCTCCCTTCCTTCTGTAAAAAAAATCAATAAAATATATTTAAAAATAAATAAGTAAAAATGGATTAAGCTTAATTCAAAAACTGAAGTTGTAAAACTAGAAGAAAACATTGAGGGTATCAGTCTTGGCAATGATTTTTTGTATTTGGTACCAAAAGTACAAGCAACAAAAGCAAAAATAATAAGTGAAATTATGTCAAGTTAATAGCACAGCAAAGCACAACAAAATAAAAAGGCAACTTATAGAATGGGAGAAAATATTAGCAAATAATATACCTGATAAGGGATTAATATCCAAAATACATAAAGAACTCACATAACATCAGGGAAAAACAATCTGATTTTAAAAATGGGCAGAGAGCCCAGCTAGTGTGACTTAGTGGTTGAATGTCAACCTATGAACCCGGAGGTCACAGTTCGATTCCCAGTCAGGACACATGCCTGGGTTGCCGGCTCAATCCCCAGTAGGGGGTGTGCAGGAGGCAGCCAATTAATGATTCTCTCTCTTCATTGATGTTTCTATCTTTCTCTCCCTCTCCATTCCTCTCTGAAATAAAAAATATATATATTTAAAAATGAGCAGAGGAACCAAATAGGCATTTTTCTAAAGAAGACATATAGATGGCCAACAAGCACATGAAAAGGTGCTCAACATCACTAATGATCAAGGACATGCCAATCAAAACCACAATGAGGTACTATTAAAAGCCTGTTACCAAAAAGACGAGTTAACAAGTGTTGGCAAGGATTTGAGGAAAAGGCAGCCCTGTGTACTGTTGGTGGGACTGTAACTTGGTGCAGGCACTATAGAAAACAGTATGGAGGTAGCTCAAAAAATTAAAAATATAACTACCACATGATCCTGAAATCCCACTTCTGAGTATATATCTAAAGGAAAGGAAAACAGAATATTAAAGAGATATTTGTACTCCCATGTTCGCTGCAGCATCATTTACAATGGTCAAGATATGGAAACAAGTGTCTGTCAATGGATGAATGGATAAAGAAGATGTGATTAAAGAAGATATTCAAACATGAAAAAAGAAGGAACTCCTGCCATTTGCAACAACACTGAAGGCATTATGCTAAATTAAATAAACCAGACAGAGGAAGGTAAATACTGCATGGTATTCACTTATATGTGGAATCTAAATAAAAAATCAAACTCATAGAAAATTGGTTGCCAGGGCCTGGGAGCCGGGGGCAATAGGGAAAGGGTTAAAGTACGAAGTTTCAGCTATAAAATGAATAGTCTGAGGATCTAATGTATAACATGATGACTATAATTAATAATATTGTACTATGTAATGGAAATTTGCTAAGAGAGTAGAACTTAAATGTTCTCATACATATACAAAAAAGATAAATGTGTGGTGAAGGATGTGTTAACTAATTGAAAGGAATCCTTTCACAATGTATTCATCTATCAAATCATCATGATGTATACTTTAAATAGTTTACAACTTTGTCAATTATACCTCAATAAAGCTGGAAAAAAAACCCCACAAAAAAGCAAAGATCTTTTCCAAGTAAAAAAAGAAAAAAAAAGCGCCATATTAAGTTTATACTTTATAGTCCTCCTTTAAAAAACTGATCTTGATTATAGCTAGGGTGACCATATATCCTAGTTTGTCTGGAACAGACCTGAAATAACTGATAAAGTTCCACTTTCCTTTTCAAAAGTAGACCAGCCCAACTTATATGCCCCCCTCCCTGGGACATAATAAAAGTTAGTAGCAAAAAGTGTTTAAATGAATGAGTTCTGGCCTTATACAGACAATTCATGGCTCTGTTACTTTCATGCTGTGGGGCTTCGGAAAAATTAATTAATCCCCGTAAGTCCCAGTTTCCTCAAGCGTAAAACGAGTTCATTCTTGTAACAAATCTTTCTGAATACTTACTGTATAGTGTGCCGGCACTGTTTTAGGCACTGGGATGAAAGTATAGATGTCAGCACTTTTACTATTTGAGGGAAACAGCAAATAAACTGATAACATATCTTTAATATATCAGGTGGAAGTGCAACAGTAAACCTAGGTGAGGGATGACGGAGAGAGGGGAATGCTATTTTAGAAAGAAGTGTCAGGGAAGTGTTCAGAGGCATTTGAACAAAAAAGTGAATGGAGTGGCAGAATAAGTTATGAGGATACTTGGCAGAGGGAAAGGCCAGTGCAAAAGCCCCGAGGCAGGAGCCACTCTGTGGGTGTGAAGAACAGCCCAACAGAGCAAGGGGGGCAATGACAGGACAATGACTCGCAGCTGGCGAGTTGGGAAACGGCTGAGTAGGCATCTCCTGAGGTTGCTGTGAGGACTAAACAAGATAATATATTTAAACCTCTTAACTCAGGATTATGTGCTCAAATAGTCAGTTGTTAGTATTATTTTTGAAATGTTTTACATGAACTAAAGAAAGATCACTTAAAATATGGTGTGTGTGTGTGTGTGTGTGTGTGTGTTTGTGTCTGTGTCTATGTGTGCATCCAAAAGCAATAAATATTTGGTTCTTAGATTAAAAACAGATTTTTTTTCCCTTTCTTTCTAGATATAAATACAGGCACATCTGTCTCCATATTTTGAAAGAATTCATGACAGAAATCCTCTTCTGTGCCCCTACAGAGAAATGCTATTTCCAACGTCCATTTCTCCCTCTTCAAAGAACAGGTAAACACCAACATATACAAATAAAAGGAGATGGACAAGGAGAAGCATCCTTACGTTGTATCGAACGTCTAGGCCATCGTAGCTTAGGGGCTGCTTCTGCTGCAATCTCAGGTCTCCGTTCACGTATAACTGGGATCCCGGAATAGCAGAGGAGGATTGAAGAAATGCCATGCTCTGCATCACGAATGTTGACATCCTCTGAAATCGGTAGAGGGAGAGACAAGATCAGTGTCAGCCAGATCTTAAGGGCTCCGGGCTCTGAGTGTCACCTGTCTGTGGTAGAAGCCTAACGGCCCCCCACATACTTGGCTTAGCCATACAGGAAGACCCCTGAGCTGTTCATAGCTTCTATAAATTAATATGCCCCTAGAAAAACATTGGATTTGCCCAAGTTCAATGCCAAACTGCCCCTCAGAAAAGAGCCTTTTTCTACAGTGTGGGTTTTCCTAGAAATCAGAAAGAGGGATCGGTACTATTAAAAGACAAAGGGGAGGGGACAGGCTTCCCTCAGGAACCGACTCACATGCAATTGGTAGGAGAAAGTCAAGATGAGTTGCACACCAAGAACATGCTCCGTGGACTGCAGGGGAAGCTCCAGTTTAAAATGTAACATGTCCATTTTCCCGTCCTGGTTCCTGTCTTCTTCTCTAGTCTAGGAAACCCAAAGAGGGCCAGTGGCCCTGGTCTTTATTAAGTCGGGAAGAATCCATCTTACTGTCGTGCATACACAATGAACCACTGTCTTGCGATACACAGGTATTAGCGCCCTCATCAAAAGAAAAATGAATAGGTGTAAGGGATCAATATTTGGAGAGAGACACAATGTGCATGGCCCCTGAACTTCATACTGTGCTTCTCAAATATTCAAGGGCCAAACTGAACAGGAATTTGAAGTGGCAATAATAACAGGAATTTGGATAGTATTTTTCTTTTTCAGTCTCATTTGATCTTTTTTTTGTTTTGTTTTGTTGCTGGCATCCTTCTCTTTTCATTTTTACAAACAGGCTGGAGTTGGTATGGAAAGTTTAAGTAGCACATCAGAATGATTTTCTACTTGTCTAGAAAACTAATACTAATCATTATGCATTTCCCAGATTCAGCAGAAAACAACAAGCTCTATTTAGACAGTACATCTTTTAACCACAAGTGTCTTTGCTGCAAATTCTCAGTACTGGACTGCATCTCATCATTGTCAGGTCTTTAAAGCCTAGCGTATCTTTTAGTACCAATCAATAAAGCAAAAAAGGAAGCTCTGGAAAATCAGTAAGCCATTAAAACTACAGATACTTTATAAATTATATACATGAAAAGAGGGAAAACAGATCTGAGGAGGGAAAAAGACAAATTCCAGCTCATACAAAAACACTGGCGTCCAATCTTGTCATCCAGTCTTGCCTCACAGTGATCCTAATACGACTAGCAGGAAAGGATGGTTACTGAAATGTGATCGCTGCTCATACCACTCCTTGGCACACTCTGATCTTGTTGCTACAACTGATCCTTTCCCGGTGTAGGTTCCCAGAAGGATTTGACTATGGTGGATCAACATTCCCATCTGAATTCTCCATCTACTGATTCATTTTTCTTTCCACCAATACTATTATGCAAGGAAGAGATTCTTTGTTCAGGCTAATAAGGTCGTTTTAAAATGGAGTTATCTCAGTTTTCAGAAACTTTCAATTGCTTCTTTCCTTCTGGACAATAATGTCCTTATCCTAGGCCTTGTTATAGAGAAACCTGCCCTCTGTCTTCTGTTGGATACTATTTTCTCTGTCCCATCAACTTCGCAGGTGCAGTGGAGGCATATCTGTTACTCGGGCTGATGATCAAGTTACTGAGGCAATTATGTATTAGCAATTATGATTAGGATAGAGGAGAAGCTGCCCTGTCTTTCTGTGAATCTTCCTTAGTTGGTATCTGGGAAGACTTGGAAGACAAAGTCGGGTTAACTCTCTGGGGTGGATCTATGCCTTCTGGATCCTTAGGGTTAACAGGAAAACAAAGATCAAAGGTCTCAATTTGTAAGGGAGGATAGTGGGTAGAAAGGAATTGCCAGAATACAGGCCCCAACACAGTGTGGGAGAGAAAAACGATTCATTTGATCTTTAAAATAAGTCTAAGATAAGCAGAACAAGTATTATCCCCATTGTATAGATGAGAAAATCAAGGTTTAGGGATGTGAAGGGATTTATAGGTATAGCTAGTAATGGGGATAAGAGATGATGCAAAAGTTGCATCTCCCACAATAACCTGTCACCAAGTTAGAATCTCACTCCCCTAAGGCTGGCAAGGTGGGTTACATTTTTTGCTATCACTTGGACCACTAATGAAATCAATTATCTAATTTCATTTATTTCAAATTAATCTTGACACATGTGCAATAGCTATAAAGGCAGGCATTCAGTCCTAACTGGTTTGGCTCAGTGGATAGAGCATTGGCCTGCGGACTGACAGGACCCAGGTACGATTCTGGTCAAGGGCATGTACCTTGGTTGCAGCCACATTCCCAGTAGGGGGTGTGTAGGAGGCAACTGATCGATGTTTCTCTCTCATTGATGTTTCTAACTCTCTATCCCTCTCCCTTACTCTCTATAAAAAAATCAATAAAATATTAAAAAAAAAGAAAAAGGCAGGCATTCAAAGAACTAATACTTCTTTAACACAAGTTCAAGGTTATTATCTAAAATCAAATTGATGTGTCTGGCTAAGATAATTCATAAATCACACCACCATCTTATTTCTATAAGGTATATGTGCAATTTGGAACAATGTTAATTTTCACTGGGTGTTTTAACTGGTCCCACTGCATATCCCAGGAGATATGAGAATATTAATAATAGTAATAATTAGAGAGGTAAGTACTACTGTGTTCTTCATATAGTTACATTGAGGCTGAGAGAGGGTATGTAATCCAATGACAGAATTGGGGCTAGGATTTAGGTTTACAGATTCCTGATTGAGGGCTCCTTCTATAGTAGCCCAGGGAACCCCAATTTCAAAAATCTCTGGTAGTTAAAGAAAGGTAATCTTTTCCAGATATATATGAAATCAATACCAATATACTAGGTTGGGTAAATATAGCCATTGTTGGATTCAGTCAGTGCATATCAGCCAGTCTACCTGTACCAATCAGGAAAACAGAAACTAACCAGTTATTTTAACAGAGGGAATTTGGTATAGAGAATAAGTAGGAGCACAGGTATTAAGGGACGAAAAAGGCAAAAAGGGAATGCTGTGGTAACACAGAGAGGGAAACTACAGGGAGCAGCTCCCTGCCTGCAGCTGCAGCAGGAAGGGAAGAGGCTGGCATTACCTCCAGGAGCTGGGACTCAGACCTCAAGGAGGAAATGCTGCCCAGCTGGTGCCTCCAGAGCTTTGGAGGAGGAAGCCACCGGGGGGATGGAAAAGGCTGGAGGAAAGACTTACTCTTTCCTGTTTGTATCACCCCAGCACTGGTTCTTCAACTGGCTGTAGCAACTGGTTGCAGTTTCTAGTTTTTTCCTACTCCCAGAACAAGGCTCATCATGCCTCCTATTGGCAGAACCTAATAGGGAGTCAGTGGGCAGAAGAGAATGTGGTTTTCATCATCTCAGTGTGAGCATCACAAAGCAGAGATAGGAGGGTGGATCTGGAACTGACACAAGACCTAAGAACAATGCATCATCTGACTGTAAGAGTTGCTATATTTTAAGGAGTGCAATTGTTTCCAAATGCCCTGACTTGCAATATTTTCCCATCAAGTATCTCACTGTTTTTATACCGTTCATTCTGTCGAGTCATATTCTTTTTTCTTTTTTAAAAAAATATTTTATTGATTTGTTACAGAGAGGGAGAGGGATAGAGAGTTAGAAACATCGATGAGAGAGAGACATCGATCAGCTGCCTCCTGCATGCCCCCTACTGGGATCGTGCCCGCAACCAAGATACATGCCCTTGATGGGAATCGAACCTGGGACCTTTCTGTCTGCAGGCCGATGCTCTATCCACTGAGCCAAACTGGTTTCGGCAAGTTATATTCTTTTATTAAAGGTTAATTTCCTAGTTTATACCAGTGTTCATTTTACCATATATTTGTCATTGAGTGTTCCGTTTTTTCTTTTTGTGTTGAAAATACTCTTTGGCATTACTCTTTGGGTCTCCTAGACTCCTCAAATCCTTACTAGCTGTATTTCAATGAGTCTAAGATATCAACTATAAAATGCACCACCCACCAGCCTCCACCATATACATACCCTTCCGATCCCACCAATAGAGTTAAACTGTCATTTGATTGTAAATCCTATTCACAACTTTAATGACTTTTCTCACTTTTCCCTTATTTTTTATTTCTCTAAAGTTAATAAGTATTTTCTTTGCTTGCTTAGTTTTCTATTTAATTATACAATTTCAACAATCATCTTTTATTGAAATTCCTCATAATATGATGTTTATTCAAAATCTAGTTCATGACTGGGCCAGTGTGGCTCAGTGGTTGAGCACTGACCCATGAACCAAGAGGTCACTATTCTTGTTTTTTAAAAAAATACATTTTTATTGATTTCAGAGAGGAAGGGAGAAGGAGAGAGAGGTAGAAACATCAATGATGAGAAAGAATACTTGATTGGTTGCCTCCTGTACACTCCCCACTGGGGATCGAGTCCACAACCCAGGCATGTGATTTTGACCAGAATCGAACCCAGGTTCTTCAGTCTGCAGACCAACTATCTACCCACTGAGCCAAACAGGATAGAGCAAGAAGTCACCAGTTAGATTCAAAGTCAGGGCACATGTCTGGGAAGGGATCGATCCCTGGAAGGGGGGGGGTGGTTTTCAATCGATATTTCTATCTCTTCATCCCTCTCCCTTCCTCTCACTCTAAAATCAACAAAACTGACCTAACTGGTTTGGCTCAGTGGACAGAGACTTCGCTTGCGGACTGAAAGGTCCCAGGTTTGATTCCTGTCACGGGCATGTACCTTGCTTGCGGGCAAATCCCTAGCAGGAGGTGTGCAGGAGGCAGCTGATCAATGTTTCTAACTCTCTATCCCTCTCCCTTCCTCTCTGTAAAAAATCAATAAAATACATATATTTTTAAAAATCAACAAAAACTTATTTTTTAAAAAAAAAACTTGTTCATTGCAACATTCTAATAGTGAAAGAGTGAAATCAAATAAAATATCCACTAACAGGGAACTGGTAAAATCCATTACAGTTGTTTCCATATCATGAAATACCTTGTAGATCTTAAAAAGAATAAGGATGATTAACAAGTATTGATACCTATCCCAAACTGAGCCCTAATTTTGTCATTATATATACCAGTAACTTTAATATTTTACAATAAGCATGCAATTTTATAATCAGAAAAATATAAGAAAATTTAAAGAAGAAAAAAACTGGAATCATACTTTATGTGTTGTTATTCATATAACTAATCAGATTAAATCTCCCCCCCCCCCCCCATTTTATTTAGTTGCTGGGGAAAAGTCTGAATTTTTTTTTTCTCCAGCTACACAAGTTTGGCTTTGCAGGCCAATCATCTCAAGAGATGTTTACTGAGATTAAACTTTGGAAGAAGGAAAACCAGAATTTCTATATTTCTTAAAGGAAAATGTTTTCAAAACATGAGCAGAAAAGGGAGCTTTTGTAAAGGAAGCACTCACTTACCTGAACCGAATACTAAATGACAGACAGTAAAACGCTTCCTTTTCATTCTGGACAGCTACAGGATAGAGCAGCGGCATCTAATGAGACCAGCCAGGGGGGCGGGAGGGCCATTCCCGGAGGCCGTTCAACCAATCAGGGCCTGGGCTTCCCGGGGTCCAGCCCGCATAAGCATGCCTGCCCTTTCCGGTCCGAGTGTTTGGATGCTCAACTGCAGCAGCTCTCAGAGTTGCAACCAGAACACTGCTGGGCCGAGACCGGTTTGGCTCCGTGGATGGAGCGTCGGCCTGCGGACTGAAAGGTCCCAGGTTCCATTCCGGTCAAGGGCATGTACCTTGCTTGCGGGCACATCTCCAGTGTGGGGTGTGCAGGAGGCGGCTGATCGATGTCTCTCTCTCATCGATGCTTCTGACTTTCTATCTCTCTCCCTTCCTCTCTGTAAAAAAATCAATAAAATATATTAAAAAAAGAAAAAGAAAAAAGAACACTGCTGGTCCTCCATGACTCAGAAAGGAGCTTTCGCGACCACCTTTCCACCAGGCAGCCCCCGGAAAGGGGAGACGGGGGGGCGGGAGACAGGGGGCGCAGGCTTCCGGGCTCGGTGTCAGGGAGCACGCCGACAGCTCGCTAACTTCCTGGGGGGGTTCTGGACGGCTTTGAGGAGTCGGATGAGATAAGAGATTTACTCCGCAGGAAGTTAAGCATCTGTTCCAACCCCTGGGCCGGCGTACACACACAACCTTCCGTGGGATGGAGGACCCTGAAGACCTACGCTGGGGCCCTCAGACCCGCGCCCCCGGCCCCTACCCCTCTACCCAGCCCGGGTGGGCAGCTAAGGCCCCGGCAGGAAGCACGCACCGAAACGAGCGGGACGCGCAGATGGTCGCCCTGCAGCCGGTTGAAGGCGGGGAACGTGCTCCAGGCGAGGTAGCCGCCGCGCTCCGGCCCCAGCAGCGCCAGGAGCAGGACCTGGTGCTGGAAGCGCACCGTGGGCTGCTCCTCGTAGCTGCTCCGCTTCAGCCAGAACCCTGAGGGGAGAAGGGCGGGAAGGCGGTGGGTAGGGCGGCGGGGAGGCCGGCGCTGAGGCGGCGGGCCCGGGAGCGGTGGCGCGCCCCGGCCCGGGGAGGCTCACCGTGGCTGCGGAAGGCCACCAGCAGCGGCGGGAGGAACGTGAGCGCGGTGGCCAGCAGCAGGAACAGCGCGGCCTTGGAGCAGAGCCCCGCGCGGTAGCCGCGCTCCACCGGCTGCGAGAAGAGCTCGTAGAGCGCCATGAGCACGGCGCGGCGCGCGTCCGCGGCCCCGGGACCCCTGGGCGATGGGGAGAAAGGGATGAGCAAGTTTGGCTTCTCCTGGTTGCCATAGCCTTGGTCTCCACGGCGACGGACGGCGCAAGGAAGGGAACCAATAGCGAGGACGCGGGGCCTCGGTGGGAGGGGATCTAACGAGGGGCGGGGCCCACGGGGACCGTCGACCTCGCTTTACACGTTCTCTGTGCGTTTTCCCAAAGGCTCGAGTGGAAATGACGTTTCTGTGCACCCAAATCAGAGCAGAGCTGCCGTGTTCATGGAAAATAAGAGTTTCGTAAAAGTTGACCCGAAGTAAATATTTGTGTGTCTTTCATTCAATATGAATCAGTGGTTCCTACTTGAGTTCAAACAGTCCCAAGTAGGAAAGCACAGAACATCGATGCGTCCGTGGTCTCGGACCTGGTCCTGGGCTAAGACCAAACTCCAGCCCCTCGGTCTCCAGATTTCCTGTTGCTCTCACTACACAGCAGCACAGGCACGGGGACAGGACACAAATCTCCCGGTTCTTAATCCGGGTAACAGAGAGAGCTATGCAGCAATTATAAAGAATAAAGAATAATTGCTGCATAGCTCTGTTACCCTGATTGGGTACAAGCTTGTCTATCGGTTTTAGGGGGAGCTGTGATCCTCCCCAAAGATAACACTAGCTTATCACTGAATTGAATGCCCCAATCCCCGGCTGTAAGCCTGTATTTCAATCGTGGCAGAAATTATTTCTCTTTAAAAAAAACAAACAAAACCATGGTTCAATTCCAAGTTCATCAAAAGGCCTTGAAGGGTCACATGACAGTGCCAAGACAGAGTGTGGAGTCCCGTAGTTGAACCCTTATTTTGAAGGCAACCTAAGAAGTGGCTTTTGGATTAAGAGAACAGCTGAGATCCTAACAGAAAAACAGAGAGAGGTCAAGACTTGCCCCGTACCACAGTCCAAAATGACAATGTCGTCACCAAAAGATGCTTTTGACCTCTGGTTCAGGAGTACACATTCTTGCTTTATAGCTTTTCTGGCGTGGCCACACAATTCTTAAAGATAGTAATTGTATTCAATCTTGTTATGATTCTGACATTATGTTGTATCAATGATTTAAGCAGATATCTTTCATTTCATTAAATAACCATCAAAATAAGATTCTGGAATAGATGGTTCTAGTGTCATCTTCTGAGGGTGGCTGTGCTCTGCGGAAGGAGATGTTTGCCTTCAAGGTTCCTTCTTTCAGCAGAGGGAAACACACACACACACACACGGTAGCTAGTGTTAGCTAAGCTACTGAAACAGGGAGGTGACTGCCAAGAATGTAGGTGTATGGAGTGCTTCAGCCTCCCTGGAGATGCCATGAGTTTCCAAAACTATAATAATAAAAATGTAATATGCTGCCCTAACTGGTTTGGCTCAGTGGATAGAGCGGCGGCCTGCGGACTGAAGGGGTGTGCAGGAGGCAGCTGATTGATGTTTCTCATCGATGTTTCTAACTCTCTATCCTTCTCCCTTCCTCTCTGTAAAAAATTAATAAAATATATTTTTTAAAAATGCAATATACTAATTACACTGGACGTCCTTCTGGACTACCTTCTGCCAGAAAAGCCCGGTTCCTGGGTGCCTGCGAGTAGCTGGAGGGAAACTCAGGTCCCAGGTGCCAGAGGGAAGCCGCAGCCAGCAGCCAGGGGAAGGAAGGCCTACTCTTGCACGAATAGTTTAACAATAATGGATACTAATATTTACTCTTTGATGCTATGAATTGAGGAAGCTTGTCTTTGTGGTTCTATTTCAATTCTTTTAGAACATTCAAATTTTTTAATGGTAAAGATCTGCATTGTGTCATTTTATGCATTCATGACTAAGAACTGACTTTTTAGTTTCCAAGGACTGCCGGAAGCCAATTCCAGTATGTCATAATTGCAAGAGTTTCATCAAAAGGTTGATGGAATTTGGGGACTCAACTAGGGCTGAGTCACATATGTTATCACCTGCTGGAATGGCTAAAGGCATTTCCCCAAACCTGAAAAGGATGATTGATTGCTGCCAGACAGCACAGGGCATCTTAATCTACATGTTATTGCCTCCTACTGGCCAAACATCTGAACAGCCAGTAGACTATTCCCCATTCTGACAATGGACTCTGTAGACAAAACCCTACCCTTTGAAGTGTATATTTCCACCCTGCCTTAGGACAATTAGTGTTAATAAAAAGCAAGGGGTCCTGAGACAAGGAGAACTTGGTTTCTTTAGCCAGGCTCCTCTGACTCCCAGTGCCTTTCAAAATTATCTTTCGTCTCTGGACTCTTAAGTTACACACAGCCTTTCTACAGATTGCTGAACCCTTCTTAATGCCAGAACAAGAACCTCGGCAAAGGACAAAAAGAGTCATTCTCTTAAAACTACACATTTTAATTATGTTCTATTCTTTTCTAGAAGCTCCTATTCAGAGCCTTTGAATCCGTTTAGAACTCCTGAATATTTGCTTCAACATTTTCCAACACTTCTTGGTATTTACCTATATCACTGAACTTTTGGTTTTCCAGTTTCTTATAACTACAGCTTTTGTTTCTATGTGTTAAGGAAAGATTACTCTTTGAAAAATGTAACCTTTCCCAAGATTCACATTTTCTCTGAAGTCTTTCTTGATAAGCCTCTCTTGGCTTTGTGTCAGCCCCAATTGCCCTAAGCCATCCCTCAGTATCCATGTTCACACACCTCTCCGATATTTGAAATTTGTTTTATAGGTCTGTTAATGCATAATTGTATATATTAATTATCCTATTTCTCCTCCTAACTTAACTCTTCAACTAACCACCCCCTCAAGGAAGACATCCAGTGTCCTTAGAACATCCAATAAGTCAATTATAACTACCCAAAGGCTAAAGAAGGTGATGTATATCATCAAGGCAGATCAGAGAAATTAATTAGAACTGGAAAGAGACATCATTAAAGCATGTAAATATAGGAAATAGAAAGACATTGTATATCATTAAGATCCTCAGGTGTCATGCTCATGGATTAGTGGGTGTTGGATTGTTCCCCAGAGAAGTGTACTAAGCGCTTCCATGTGCAAGGAGGTGTACATGCCTTGGATAGGACACATGACCAGCTCTGAAAGTAAAACAGGTGTTTCAGTCCAATTTCTAACTCCTTCACTGACTCACTATCAGATGGTGAACAACCATCTTCATTCCTCAGTGTTTGATTCTATTTGCAAATATTTATATTTTTCACTCACTCTCTTGCTAATTTAATAGCTTTAAGTATTTCTCTCCTGAATTTGAGACTTATAGATCCACTCAATGACTCTACATCTTCATTTGGATGTGTCTCTTGGACATTTATATTTAATATATACAAAACAAAGCTCTTAATTCTCACCATCCCAAGCTGAATCCATCCTAAATGGCAATTCTATCCTTCCAAAAATATCTTGACTTTGACTTATCTGTCATACATCATATTCACTCTACCAGCAAATTTTGTCAGCTCTATTTTCAGAATATATTTAGAGTACAATTGCTTCCCACCACCTGCACAGGCACTATCTTTGTCTAAGCCATCATCTTTCACCTGGATTATCACAATAGCCTCTTAACTTTTCCCCTTGTTTCCATCCTAAATCCCTTACAGGCTACTGTCTACACAGAAGCTAGCCTGATCACTTAAAAAGGAAAGTTCTGTCACATCACACCTCCGCTTAACATGAAATTCAAAGGCCAACACTTTTGGTTGAGACCTCCTTTATCTCACCTCCTAACATACTCCCCCTTGTTTCTTCCGCTCCAGCTCCAACCACAAGGGTTTCCTTCCTGCTTCTCGATTTGCCATCCACTTTATCTAATTAGCATTCTCTCACTCTCTTGTCACTAACCCTGTTTTATTTTCCTAAACAGCACCCATCATTACCTGACATTTATTTTTTATCTTATTTCACTAGAATACAAACTCCATGAGAGTAGAGGTGTCCATTCTGATCACTTGTTTCCTCAAGTCCTAGAACAGTGTTTTCTATATATCACAATAATTTTTGGTACGGAATTCATTAAAATGAATGTTTTTCACTTCATTAAAAACAAGCAAGTAGCCGAAACCGGTTTGGCTCAGTGGATAGAGCGTCGGCTTGCGGACGGAAAGGTCCCGGGTTCGATTCCGGCTGGGGGCATATACCTTGCTTGCGGGCACATCTCCACTGTGGGACGTGCAGGAGGCGGCTGATCGATGTCTCTCTCTCATCAATGTTTCTGACTTTCTATCTCTCTCCCTTCCTCTCTGTAAAAAATCAATAAAATATATTTAAAAAAAAAACAAGCAAGTAAACGAAAAACTATTTTTGGTTGCTCAGACGCACAATTTAAAAATAACAAAAATAACTTTAGGGTGAAGTTAGATTCCACAGCATCCATCGGGAATTTCAACTATCGGAAATGGTGAATGACAGTGCTCAACTATACAGGCCTTTCAGATGCATCGGAATCACAGGCATGTGGCAAGGACCGGGTGCCCAATTAAGCAAATATTCTTGTCACATATTCACCAGCTCATAAACATATGATGCTCCGGAGCCCTGATGACATCACTGGAAATCCCAAAGGCTGAGGCAGATGACACACACACACACACACACACACACACACAGAGCTTAGGCTGTGGTTGCGGAATCTCACCCTGACGACCAAAGAAGCCCATGGCATGGTCAGCTGTGGGAGGAATCCTCCCAATCTGACAGTCAACCTCTGACTCCGCTGCTGGATGGGGTTCGGGGGTCTCTTTGTGATCAGGGTCATGTGACAGTCCTTGAATGCACATTTCTGACAAACTTTTCTCGGATACTTATTCAAACATTTATTCATGAATAAAGGAAAGAAGTTGGCTTTAAGTTCAATTTCTAGGTCCAAGCCAAACTCTTATGGCTGCTCTTAATCCTGAACCCTTGGGTTGCCATCAGTATTCCTCCCCACACAGCCTCGTATGGAGCCCCGGACCTGTTACTCCCCATAGTTCTTCCCAAACCGCCAATGCCCTGCACGGAACCCCCTCCCCGCCATCATCAACCACCAGAGACTCCCTTTCTGTCATTCATATCCCCCCCAAAATACCCCTCTTGTCACTCAGGCCCCTCATGAACAGCCCTCTGTGAGAGCCCTATCCTATCCGCCAGACCCTCAACACCTCTCCTTCCCGTTAGCAACGTCCCCCGAGACCCTACTCCTATGTATGACCCATTCCCGAATGTATCTCCTCCCCCCAGTCGCCAGGACCCCTTACGGACGCCCCTGACTCCAACGTCATCGACTCCGCTCCCGAGTTTACGCCCCAGGACGCCCCTTCCTGCCCCGCCCCTTGGCGTGCGGCCCCACCCCTTGGCGCGGCCACCCGACGAGAGGCGCCGGAAGCCCCGCCCCCTGCCGGTTGCTAGGCTCCGGCAGCCGGAAGTCCCGCCTGTCGTGTAGTCACCACCGCCGCCGCTGTCGTTGTTGTTGTGGTTGGTGCTCTGAGCTCCGCGGCTCCGCGAGCCGGCTGCGTCCCTTTCCCGCCGCCGCCATGAAGTGGATGTTTAAGGAGGACCACTCGCTGGGTGAGAATCCGGACACTGGCCGGGCCGTGGGGGGGCCGGCGCGGCGGGTGGGCCCCCCCTCCCCCACTCGGGCCGCCCTGGGCTGGGCTGGGCCGGGCAGGGAGGTTGCTGCTCTTGGGGCTAGCGTCTCCGGGACCCCGGTCCCCCGACCGCCGGCCCCCAGACCCCGTGCCGCCTCCGGGAGGACCTCTTGGCCTCGGGAGACCGAGGACTGAGGCCGCGGGGGCGCCTGCACCAGGGCGCAGGGCGTGCGTCGATCGCGGGGGAGGAAGGTTGGGGGGCCTGGGGACCGGCCGGCCGGCAGGCAGGCTGGCAGGCACGGCCGTCAGCCCGTGTGTTTCTCCCCCAGAACACAGATGCGTGGAATCCGCGAAGATCCGAGCGAAATACCCCGACCGAGTTCCGGTGAGTGGACTCCCCGCCCCTTCACCTCACTGTCACCTCTGTCTCTGAGACTCGTGATGGGGCCCAAACCATTCAAGAGATGACACCTCGAGGTTCCAGTCCCCGTTACAGCAGCCGACTGGACAGGCTGGGTTGGGGGTAATCCGGGGCCTGAAGTTGAGGGGCTGGAGCTGGAGCTGGAGCTGGTGCTGTTTAGGGTGCTTCAGTGCTGAATCGTCCGATCTAGGCCAGTGAGCTGCGTGCAGTCTCTGGGCGCCCTCGCCACTTATATAAGGGACGATATTCTAGGACAGGGCAACAGGTCACTGCCACTTGGGGGAACGGCGGTGGTGGAGGGGGCCTGTCACTTTGGTCTTGGAAGTGGTACTTTAGTCTCAGGACAGTCGCATCATTAACTTGAGCCTCCCATCTTTACCTAATAGCTCTGTTTTCTCACCCTGACCCTGTCATCCCTTTCCTGACAAAAAAGAAAAATGAAAAATAATGAGAAGTCGCTGAAAACCCCTTCTCCCAGGGTTTTCCCTTCATCTGTAATGAATAGGATCCTATATTTCTTCCGTCCTAGGGGAGATGGATTCTGTAAAACCTATGGATTTTTTAAAGGACATCAGGCCTGTTTATTGTAGCTCATTGCTTGTGAACACTTCCTGAGGAGATGGAGCAGGAGGGACACATTAGAAACCCAGTTGAGAGAAAAGCAACAGGCCGAATCAAGTGCTTGGTTCTTGGTGGGCTGGGATTGCTAATCGTTCCCATTAGTCCATCCATTCTCATTTCTGTGTTTCCAGGGATCTTGATTCCCCTGTAGTGTGAAGGGCAGATCCATATTGGGGTGCTGGAATAATAGGCTGTAGATGAAACTCCCACCAGATATTCTTGGGTCTGCCCAGACACAGTGTTGAAAAGCTTTGTATTAAAAGCTGTACTTCTCTTAGGCATGCAGAGATAAGAGATGAGAAATGTAATAATGGACCACAGAAGCACTTATTGTTTCCTTCTAACATATCTATATCGGTTTTTAACCTCCAGTATGTGTGGTTTAGTAAGCCAGGGGCATATTTCTTTATGTCATGCAGTTCCCCACCCACCTCCTTGCCCACACACTATTATTCATGAGCTCGCTGACAATGCAAAGCCAGAGCCTCACATGAGAAATCCAGTCCTGACCTCTCTTTGCTTTCGCAGGTGATTGTGGAAAAAGTCTCAGGCTCTCAGATTGTTGACATTGACAAACGGAAGTATCTGGTTCCATCTGACATCACTGTGGCTCAGTTCATGTGGATCATCAGGAAAAGGATCCAGCTTCCTTCTGAAAAGGCAATCTTCCTGTTTGTGGATAAGACAGTCCCACAGTCCAGGTAAGAGATGTTTACTGGTATCGGCCATTTGCTTGGCTGCTTACAGAACTCAAAAAATTCTGGAGGTCTAAAAACTCTTAGATGTCCTAACTAGAAATCTGGATTTTTGTACTTCCTGATATCAGGAGTTCAAGGAAAATATGGGCTGCAATACACGAGAGTGTACTTTGAGTTAAGAACAAGACCTGGACTTTGTTTTTAATGATGAGATTTAGTCTCAACCTCCAAGAATCCTCTAAAACAGCCGAGGACTCTTAAGCTTAAGTCACCAGCAGAAGTGAAGCTTGAAATAATTTTCTCCAAATGATTCATGAAAGAAGTCCTGTCATTCTCCACCAGAAGCTTGGCCTTGCTGAGGCTCAGCTTTAGTTAACCACCCTGCTTGCTTGCTCTCCAGATTCAGTCAACTCTGCAACTGTGAGAGTCTCTAGCTGCACCTGATCTTCAGTTCGCTAAAATGGCTGCCGTCCAGCAAAGGGCTCTGAGGTCTCTCTACAGATAAGCCTCCCTTAGTACCACCTGTTCTCACTGTCAGAGTCTGACTGTGGATAGAGGAGAATGGACTGGCTCAGTCTAATTCTCTGGTCAGTCCTTTCTTGTTATTGATTGTATACTTCTAGGCCCTGTGCCAGATGCTGGCCCTTCTCTCTTGAGTGTGAGTTCCTGGCTGCATCTCATCTTTGTGACCCAAGCTAAGTTTAATTTGTTGTGCTCCCCTCTTCCCCTTCCAAAAGCTAAGGCTTTCAGAAGCCCTGGCAACAAGCCCATTGTGGCCAAAAAAATATATTCCTTTTGAAAATCCTTGAAAGCTCTAGAAGAAGCCTAAGCCATATTCTAATCCTTTTCCCACAAAAAAATAAAAAGCTTTTTTTTTTTTTTTTTGGTCTTAAGAACCAAAAAAAAAGCAGAAATGCTATTTTTTGGTCTGATTTGCTCCTTCCTAATCACCACCTTCCCTTCCTTGTGTTAGGCAGAGAAGCAGGATAGGGGAGAAATGGAAGGTTCTTCCCTAAGGTTTGTTGACATAAGAACTGTCCAAACATGTAGAAAATTTTTGTAAGTTTGAGCCCAAACAGATGACACAGTTGTTGGGAAACAAGATCACAAATCCTTGGGAGAGTGACAGTTTTTCAGTTTCTTTTATGCATTTGAAATTAAGGAAGTAATATAATGATTACATGCAGGTAGGAGATAGCAAGGTGAGGACTGGATTACAGGATAAGTTAAGATTATGTGCTTTCTTGAGAATGGGGTTACACTTATTTCAAAGGTATATTAATCTAGATGCACAAGAACAATGGGATAGGATTTGCTTAAGGCAAAGATGAATTTTTCACTAAAAGAAGTTAAATGCTTGGGATGTGACTAGCCATTATGACCTGCTCTGTTAACAATCTGTGATCAGACCCGTGCCTCAGTTGGTTGAGTGTTATGTATCTAGAGGTTGCTGGTTCAATTCCTGGTCAGGGCACATTCCTGGGTTGTGGGTTCAATCCCAGTAGGGGGCATGCAGGATGCAGCCAATGGCTGTTTCTCTCTCATTGATATTTCTCCCTCTCCCTTCCTCTCTCTCTAAAAGAAATAAAGCCATATTTTGTTTTAAAAAGTGTGTGATCGGATCATCCTGTGAGGTTACTTTCCATAGAATCTCTTTTCATCCACAGGCCTATGTCCTGCCTTCTGGGTGCTGGTGGTCTGCTATGGCTGTTGCTCAGGGAGCTGTGGTTTTGCCAGGGGTTGGACTCCTCTAGCCTTCCTTCTTAGGCCTCTGGGCAGTGTGCAGCTGGGCATACTGTTCACAGGGTAAATCTTCATTCGCATCACCTGCTACTTCTGCAAGCCTTTGAGACTGTTTCTTCCTTCCTGGAGGTGGCTTCTTAGTGGGAGGAAGTAGGTGACTATTACTATGGCATTGCGTTTATTTCCTTGAATTCTGATCCTCTGATACTTGAAAGGAAATGAAGCAGGCTTCCGAGGCCATTAAGATTACTCTAATGGCTCCACGTTAATCTCACAATTAAAATGGCTGTAAATTTTTAGTAATTACTCCCCCTCCCCCCATTATCCCTGAGATATAAATAGAATTGGAAATGAAAAGTGATTCTTAGGGCAGCAGAGGCTGCTTCAGGGCCATTTTCTCTCCAATTCTCATTTGCCTTTCCCCCTGGTAAGAATCTATCTTATAGCAGATTTACACCAGTGATCTAAGTCAGGATTTGAGTCACTAATGAGGGCCCCTTTGCCCCATGCCTTTGCCACAGTTAATGACTCCTTGCTCCACACTTAAAGCAGCAGTGTTTGTTGGGGGGGGGAAAGGGGAGATATTCTTAAAAACACATTTGTTTACAAACAAGTGACATCATGGGGCTTTATGCAGGTGCTAATCACCTAATAGCACAAACACAATGCCTCAGGGTTCCTTCCTAAAGCTGGTGTGTGAGTTAACTCCTCCATCTTCTTGGTTTTTTTTTTTCCCTTTTATCATTTAAAATATTACAAATAGTAGTACATATGTGTCCTTTTCCCCCCCTCTCTTGACTTCCCCCGGGCCTTCCCTACCCCCCAGTACATGCCCTCACCTGCCTCCCAGTGTCTTGTATCCATTGGTTATGCTTATATACGAAGTCCTCCATCTTCTTACCCAAGGCAGGTTGGCAGCCTTTTTCTCAGCTCTTTCCAGAGCCCAGAGCCTCTCTTAACTGCAGCTAGTGCTCGAAGCTTCATAAATGCTGGGGAAATGAGAAAGGAAGAATCCAATCCTACAGAACCCTCCTCCATCCAGCAAGGTCTGCGCTAGGATCACTTGTGCTGAGGCTGAGCGGTAGTGACTTCCATTATTCCTGCCTGGAGCAGGACTTTGTGAGTGTTCTGAACACGCAGTCACCTGTAGAATGTTGTGATTATTGTTTAGAGTGGTTAGTATTAAACCAGAGGCCTGCACCGGTGGTGGGGTCCCTTGGCCTGGCCAATGATCAGGCTGATGGAAGTAGGGGGGAGCTGGCCTGGGGGAGGGGGCTGGGGGATGTTGGCTGTGGTAGTGCACTGACCAGGGGGCAACTGCTGTGTTGAGCATCTGCCCCCTGGTGGTCAGTGTGCATCATAGGAACCAATCAACTGGTCATTTGGTTGCTTAGGCTTTTATACACTGAGTGGCCAGATTATTGTGATCTCTGAACACATAATAATCTGGCCACTTGATGTATATATATAAATCCTATCTAATAAGGAGGAAATATGCTAATTGACCACTCAGTCACAAAGATGTCTGCACCCACAGCTGAGGCCAAGTTCCCATAAGGAGTCTTAACGAGCAATCAGCAGGGACCTGAGGCTATGCCCTCCCCTGTCCCTGTGGGGCTTGACAGAGGACCTCAGGCTGCGCCCTCCACGCTGCAGGGCTTGACATGAGGCCTCAAGGTGCGCTTCCTGTCCTGGTGCTGGGCTGGAGGACCTCAGGTGACCTCCCCCACCAGGTGGGGCTTGATGGGACTTTAGGCCACACCCTCCACCCATGCACCATGCCGGGGTGGGGGGGGACCTCAGGCTGCACCCCCCTACCTGGTGGGCCTTGACAAGGGTGGGACTGGCCAGGTCTGCATCTAGCCCAATGGAGGTGAGGCCTGCCAGGTCTGGGTCTCATGTGGTTTTGAGGAGCATGTGGGTGGGTGGGGACTTGATTCTGGGTCCCATGGTGCGCCCCCCTCTGATAGGAGGAAGGTTTTCATATACATTTTACTAATTTTCTTTCATCACTGACACTTCTATTATAGAGAAAGGACAAATAGCAATATTAAATTATTTCCTCTAATTCCCTTTTAATGTGCACAAATTTCATGCACTGGGCCACTAGTATATAAATATATATGTGCGTGGTTGGAGTCCGACCAGCCTGGCCAGGGGCAGGGGACATGGGCAGTTGGCTGGCCTGTCTGCTGGTCAAACCCCTGGTTGAGGGGACAATGTGCATATTAGCCTTTCATTATATAGGATTATACACTGAGTGGCCAGATTATTATGCATTCAGAGATCATAATAATCTGGCCACTCAATGTATTTATAGATGTCAATTCTGGAAATAGACACAGGCAAGTCTCTCAGAGTTTTACTTCCCAAATTCTTTCTGAGTTCTGTTTTTTTAAAAAGGGGGATCTCAACTGCCTTTTCACATTTAATATTGGAAAGTTGAATTCTCTACCGAGGTGCCTACATTCAGGATCAGGCAAAAAACAAAAAGAGAACTATGGGTTGGTGCAGATAGGACCTGAGAAAGCATGTCAGTGTACAGATTCTCAGTTGTGTCATTGGAGGGGCACCAGACCCGGCAGTGGTATCTACCTTTTGGCCTTTTGTTTAGAACACAGATAAGAGTCTTGTTCATCTCTATTTTAAATAGAAACAGGAGTCTATTATTAAATATTTCTAATATGTGATAATTTGGAAATGTTACATTGGTAAACCTGTGCTGTTTAAGATTATGATGTTTAGTTGGTTTTTTAAAGAGGTACTAAGGCTCTGGCTGGTTTGGCTCAGTGGATAGAGTGTCGGTCTGCAGACTAAAGGTTCCAGGTTCAATTCTGGTCAAGGATACATGCCTGGGTTGTGAGCTCAATCCCAGTGTGGGGTATGCAGGAGGCAGTTGATCAATGATTCTCATCATCTCTTCCTCTCCCTTCCTCTCTGAAATCAATAAAAAAAATATATATATATATTTAAAAAAAGGTACTAAGTAAAAGGAAGTTGTGTTGTTGTATAGTCCATTCAAACTTTATTTAGAAATATGCTTAAATCAAGCACTTTTGATAATTTTTAGGTAACTCTTCAATAATGGGGCTTATTCCAGCCATTGAACAAGGTTTATTTATATGAGAAAAATCTGATAAAAAAATAAGCAGAAATTACTTTGTATTTTTTAGAATTTTGGGGAACTCTCAGGGTCATATTAACTTTCACTTTGAGGCCAATGACTTCCCAGGATCCATAGCAGTGGCCATTGTCCTCCCACCTCACCCCATCTATCTATACCCCTGGCTGGAAAAAAAAAAAAATCCAGGTCCAGTGGAAATATGTGCTCTTCAAAGCAGATGGGTGGCCAGGTGTGCCTATCAGTTAGCTAATTCATGAGTCAGTATCCATGACCTGACCTTGGTTGGGGGACAAGGGGAGGTTTTGCAGGGAAAGGGCATGCACTCAGTTCTAAGTCAGCCTCCTGATTTATAAGCTGTTGAGTAGTTTAAAGCTAATGTTTGCCCTCAGCAGCATGGCCATTCCTGGAGAGGGATCCTTCTAAAAGGCTATTGGTTAGTTTGTTTGGATCTGTGACCCTGAATGGAGCAGTGGAAAACAGGTTTTAGGGGATTAGATTCATTCCATTCAATACTTCAAGGTCACACCACATCTTAGAATGGCTCCATGGCTTGGACCTGCCAATTGGTTTTTCCAGTCATTCCACATCAGAGCTTGGAAGGTGGCATACCCCTTGTCCTCAGCAGCATCCTTCTCGGAGGAATGCATGTAATACTTGACTGGAAGCCACCTTTGGGTGTCTTCGGCAACCAGTAGCTTGGGCAGGAAGCCTTGGATTTGTAGTGCTGTTTGTGAATTGTCAGGCCATCCAACAAGTCTGTGCAGTTTAGCCAGACACGCACGTCAGAGCTGCCTCTGTGCTTCAGGATCCCCAGGTGCGCCAGCAGTGGGCTGCTCAGTGCTGTGTTGTGGCCTCTGCGAGTTCTTAGACTCATCTTGGAGGCTCATGGGACTGGTCTTAACTGACACAGCGGCCTTCTCCAATAGACTGCCTGCACTTCCATTTAACTATTCTTTTAATGGGACATAAAAACATAAAAAAACCAAACTATATTTGCGGCACAGTTCTTTTTGGCTTCAGGTCAAGTTACTCTGCATGTGGCCTGGTACTACACGGCTGTTTTCAAATCATACTGTACAGATATGGCAGTCTTCTTTCATGGTACCCAGGGAAGCATTGAGACACAGGCTGCTGAATGGAGTGTATAGCTCCTAGCATTGAGCATGTCAGTTTTCAAGTTCCTCCCCAACGGGTACCCTGAGTATAAGGATACAGTGATACATTGCTACTGCCAACTAAATAAACTTTCCACACAAGGCTATGTGACAGAAAAGGAGAACAGTGAGAGGGCTCTTAAAGTCATTAGGCATAGCCATCTCCTTGTCAAATTACAGGATCTGCAGGAGAGGCCGTTAGGACCTGGCTTCTCAGTGTGTGATGCAGAGGCTGGCAGCAATACCTTACCTGGGAACTTGTTAGAAATGTAGGCCTCACCCTGACCTTCTGGTGATTTTGTATGCATGTTTGTGTGAGAAAGCGCTGTGCTAAGGAAGATCTCTGTAGAAGGTACAGGGATGCCGACACTGGGGCATTAGATCTAGCTGCGTATGCACTGGGAGGCAGCACAGCTTGGTGGTAAGAATGTCTCCTGGCTTTATGACCTGGTGTAAATTATTTAACCTCTCCGCCTTACTTTTATCTATGAACTATGGATTAGGATAGTATCTGCCTCATAAGGTTGTTGCGAGGATAGAGTTAATACATGTAACACACTTAGAACAGTTCTTGGCCCGGGTTTGCTTTTATAGGTAAGATTTTTATGATTAGCCTCTGTAGTTGCTAGGGCACTGCTTAAGCAAATTAAAAAAAACAAATTTCACTTAAAAGAGAATGGAATCTAAAGACAGAAAGCCCCATGATTAATTATCCCCATCTCAGAGTCTCAGAGCCTGCCTTAGACGATAGTGGTTCCAGTATGTCAGACAGCATACAGAGTAAGAGCAGAACTTAGTCTGTCAGATGGAGGCAAACAACATAGGCACTAAGGGGTGGCTGCCTTTGAATACCACACGATGTCTGTTACCTCTGTGTCTAACACTGTGGTAATAGTAGTAGGGAGATGGTAGGGTTCGGTCTCATCAAGGTCACCTTGGACACTTGGCCCAAATGGGGCAGAGGGAATTGTGGAATAGCTGTAGCTGTTTCCCCTTAACGCTTATTCCGAGAAATCTCAGAGAAAAGTCGAGTTCTCCGGGGCATTCCCCGCCACCAGGCTAAAAGTCTGGAGAGACTCAGCTACTTGTTCAACACCTTTGCTAGTTGCTGGCTCCTTGCTTCACTTCCTGTCCTGTCGCTTTGCTTCCTGATCACATGGCTCTTCAAGATAAGCATCTCAAAAAGGAAAGAAAAAAGACAAGCAGCTGTCTCCCTTTGGCACAGGTACTGGTTCTCAACCTTGGATGCACATGGAATCATCTTTGGCATTTTAAAACATGCTGATGGACTGATGCCTGGGTCCTACATCTCCAGAGGTTCATATATAATTGTCTGGGGTGGGGCTTATGTGTGGAGATGTTTTTAAAGCCCCCCATGTGCAGCCAAGTTCAGACCCACCACTCCAGATGTTCTCCCTCTATCCACTGTTCCCCAAGTCCTCACATATTCTAGGGCAGAGTTGTCAATAGAAATGGCATGAGAACTACATTTGTAATTTTCAAGTTTCAAGTCACATTAAGAAGGAAAAAGGAACATGCAACATTAATTTTAATATTTTATTTATCCAGTATATACAAAATACCAATAAGTAATCAAAATTGAGATATTTTACATCTTTTTTTTTATACTAATGCTTTGAAATCTTGTGTATATTTTATACTTACAGCACATCCCAATTCAAAGGGGTCTTTTTTTGGATTGATTTTAGAGAGAGGGGTAGGGGGTGGGAAAGAGAAAGAAAGGCATTGATTTGTTGTTCCATTTATTTATGCATTCATTGGTAGATTCTTGTATGTGCCCTGATTGGGAATTGAACCTGCAGTCTTGGCATATTGGGACAACGCTCTAACCAACTGAACTTACTGGGTCAGGGCAGCATATTCTAATTCAGATGAGCCACATTTCAAATGCTGAATGTAGTTAGTGACCACTGTATTGGACAATAAAAATATAGGACATTTCTGTCATAGCAGAAATTTCTAGCAGACCATGCTGTTCCAGGGAGTCCTTATTTTACAAATTCCAGGTCAAGAGGAGATCCTCACAAGGCGCTGTTTCATTGCACAAGATGCTGATGACAGACCATTTTGTATTCATACTCATCCACCCCCACTTTACTTAATAATTCTTATCTACCCACACAGCCAAATGGGGGAGTCTGAAAACAGGTAGGAAGAATAAAAAAGGAAGAAATCTTCCCTTAATAAATGTAGCCCAATGTCCCTGTTTATATGCAAGTTCCACACAGCCCACCGGAGCACAGCAGCAGAGTGGGCAGTCATTGTTACGCCAGCTTTTGGCCCTGGACTTCTCATTATCCACCTCAGGGGCCCTTGTTTTACTGAATCCTGCATTTAGCATCTATTGTAACCTGTCCAGGCTGGTGACCTCTCATGTCTCCAACTGGTTCTGGTTGACCTCACCACTCATGGTTGCACTGATGTTTAGTATATTTCTTTGACTCCTGCTCCTGTCTAGTAGTCATGTGACCAGAGCTCATCCAGGGTTCCAGAGGTGTTACCGTCTTTCTCTGGAGGTAGTGCAGTCCAATTTATGGCTTAGGGAGAGCCAGCTTTCCTACCCATATATTTAGTTTGAGCAGAATCTATTTCGGGAGGGTCTTTAGGAAGGCCAGGCAGGGTTTCTTTGGATCGATACAATCTGAGAGATGTTTGCATTGCATGTGAGGAAAATAACTTGTCTTTGATGATGCTGACACAGGTCTCTGGAGCACAGGGTTTTTGGTGGGGAGCTACTGTAAGAATGAACCCACTTGTAATTACAAATTAGAAATCTTCAATAAACCAGCCTGAAGCAGAAGCAAGCTCCATGTACTCTTCCTTTCCTTGGTCCTCCATCCATACAGGGATGAGCTTCATAGGCTCTTAATTTTGCTTCGTTTCCTCCTCTCCCTCCTTGCCCTTGGTATTCAGAAAGCATTCTAAATGTGTATGTCTTAACCAGTACTAACCAGCCAGCCCCACTTACAGAGCTAGATAGAGCTGGCCTCTGAAGGATTTACTTTGTGTGAAGGTAAGTGCAAATAGCTTTGCCTTGGAGCAGGAGAATGGAGAATTGATTCTAGTGTTGTGATTCCCAGAGGCCTAATTTACCTTAATCTTTTGTGTCTCCATTTACCTTCTTTACAACAGGAATGTAGCATTAATGAGACCTGAATTTCTTTTTACTACCACCAAAGTTGTGGGAAAGAGTAGCTAGTTTAAGTATTAAGTTCCTTATCCATAAGTCATCTTTCTCTCAACATCTAGACCTAGTAATCAAACCCAATTTTTAATGTTGTTTCTGTTTTTAAGAACTTTATTTCAAGATAACTATGTTTATAGAAATAGTTATATTGGTTAAAAGGATGCAGTTTAACTTATTTTACATGATTTGGACCACAAATTTAGTACATGGTTTAAGCATTTAAAAAAAAAAGTATATGTGCCCTCTTTGGTTTGGCTCAGTGGATAGAGTGTTGGCCTGTGGAATGAAGGGTCCCATGTTTGATTCCTGTCAAGGGCACATGCTCAGGTTATGGGCTCGATCTCCAGATCAATAATTCTCTCTCATCATTGATATTTCTATCTCTCTCTCCCTCTCTGAAATCAATGAAAAAATATTTTTTAAAAAGCATTTGCAGTCTGGTTTATTTTTCTAATATTACAAATGTATATGAAAGATTCTTCATTACATACTGCTAAAGCAGGCAGCAAGAACCTTGAGAAATTAACCTTTGGTTTGTTTTGAAAATTAATACGGATTATACTGTAAAAGTTTATATAAAGTTGGTGCAGCAAAACTGTGTGCAGTGTTTCAATGCGAGTTTACTAAGTTTAGTAATTAATGGATGCTGAAAAGTGGGGAAAGCCTAACTATACATTTTCAATATTGCTTTTTGTTTTTCTCTTTCAAGCCTAACTATGGGACAACTTTACGAGAAGGAAAAAGATGAAGATGGATTCTTATATGTGGCCTACAGTGGAGAGAACACGTTTGGCTTCTGAGGGCCCATGCTGGGCTAGGTGCACTGTACCTGCTTGTGTATCTTGTAAATAGCCGGCCATTTTCAGTTACTATACCAGAACCTCTTCACATAGACCTATTAGTGCATTTGTAACTGGATTGATTTCTTAATATATTGGAAGGTTTTTGTTTCCTTAGACTAGTAAGTTATCATACAGAGTTTTATTTTGAGTTTTTCTTTTTGTGCACTGTCCTCATGGCTATACTCTCTAGAGAACTTGTTCCTCTAGGAATCATATTTAATGAAGATATTTCCATATTGAAGTGAGGTAGGTGGGGTATTAAAATGAAAGGGAGGGAGACTGCATTTTATTCTGGACTATATTTGAAGTGTTAGATGGCTAAGTATTAAAAGCATTCAAATTAAATCCTTAGCAATCAGAACACTTGCTTTACTAGATTTTGCCAACTGCCAATCATGTTGGACTGAGCTAATCTGTTCCTCTTTCTGAAACTATTAAGGTAAATAATTAACAATAAAACTTCCTGTTATAAAGGCATTGCAGTGTGACCATGTACTTTATTCACCATCTTTTAAATAAGTCAGACAAGTAGCTCTTACGTCTGCCAGGCTAGGAGGAGGGTCTGTGGGGCCATGGCAGCACAGCTTGGAACAGGAAGGCAGTGGCTTGTGTCATAGGGAGAGGGATAGTTAGAAACATTGATGAGAGAGAGAGACATCAATCAGCCACCTCCTGCACGCCCCCCACTGGGGATGTGCCCGCAACCAAGGTACATGCCCTTGACCGGAATTGAACCTGGGACCTTTCAGTCCGCAGGCCGACGCTCTATCCACTGAGCCAAACCGGTTTTGGCGATAGGCTGCCTCTTGCATGCCCCCTATCGGGGATGGAGCCTGCAACCTGAGCATGTGTCCTTGACCAGAATCGAACCCAGGACCTTCCAGTCTGTAGACCAATGCTTTATTCACTGAGTAAAACCAGCTAGGGGAGGACTCTTAAGTGGTTAATGTGTTCAGGTGGTTCAGATATCAAACCTCTATAAAAGGTATACATTGAGAGTTCCCACCACTGTCTACTGCCTTTAGGAAACTACTTTTACTGGCTTCTTATTTCTTTTTAGTATTTATTTTTGGAAGTACAATTAAATATGAATATATATCCTTATTTTCTTCTTCTTATAGAAAACACATTATATACATATGTATATTGCTTTTTTTCATTTAACAATATATCCTGGTGATCTTTCCATATCAGTCCATAGCCTTTCATTCATTTTTACAGCAAATAGTATTGCAATGTGTGAGTATATGATTATTACTTAAGTAATTCCCTGTGAATGGTATTTGGGTTATTTGGAATCTTTTACTGTTACATACAGTGTTGGAATGATAACTATATTCATATAGCCTTCATTTGTACCTGCACTTATTTAGGTGCTGTTCCTTAATCCCTTCTGTCTAAAAAAATGAAGATTTAGATTTTCCTGGTCCATGAGTTTCATGATTTATTAACAGGGAGATCTGCTTCCTAAATCTTCCCCAGCCAGATTGTGTTGGAGGCTACAGGTCCACACAGAGCAGTAAAGAAAACAGGGTCACCCAGCGATCTAAGAACATGCAGTTAAAATGGCTGTCAGGTTTCTTCTAGGGAAGAAACAAAGATCTTTAGCTTCTTTACCAGATTATATAAGCATCCCATCAAAGCTCTCTACTGATGTCAGTTTCCCACTTGGGATCAGAAGAAACATATTTATTATTATTTTTTAAACTTGATGGAGCTTTATTCTGTTTAGAAGAAACATTCTTGTCATAAGCATCTTGTTGGTCTTTCCCACACCTGATTCAATAGAATATGTGGTCCTCTTTGCTGGTAGTTTTAAATTAGAAACAGAAACTGACCTTTGAGTGGGCCAGTCAAAGGGGAAGGAACAAATTCTGTTACAAGGAATCTTGTTGGCAGTGATATAATACTAAACAAACTGGCTTAAGCTCTAAAAAGGCAATTTATCATTTCAATTGTCAAGGATGGTTCACTGGCTTCAGGCATAGCGTGAACCAGAGATCAAATGATGACATCAAAACTCTTTCCATCGCTTTGTTTTGTTTTCCTCTACGTTGACTTCATTCCCAGGCAGATTCCTTCCATGTTATGGCAAAGATGGCCCCATAGGCTTGGCAACTCCAGTAGAAGGAAGAGCATTTCTTCTGAGAACAATATCAAAAGTCCCTGGAAGATTCTGGCCTTGCTTGAATAACTAAACAGCCCCTGCTTTGAGGGAGGGACTGGTGGGCAGGAATGGTGCCTCTTCTTAAACATGTGGACAGAATAGGATTAAACACATGGCGGAGGAGATAGCTTTCTAAAAGCCTTTTGATTTGTTTCTGTTTCACAACCACAAACCCACAAATTCAACTGAGAAGAAACAGAGGGAAGAAAATCAAAATGCAAATGTTACTGAAGCTGTTTTTCTTTCAAAAGTGATTTATAGTTAGCATTTATTGAGCAGTCAACTCTCTCCCTCCTACTCTCCCTTTTTCTCTCCTCCTTTTCTCTCTAAATGAAACATACGCACACGCACACACACACACAAACACCCACTTAAAAAAACAACACAATATGTCAGAGGTGGCATAACAAATTAGGGAAATGATGAACCAGTCAACAAATACAAATGGTACTGTTACAATTGGTTATTTATACAACTTTAGAGGCATTCCCATTAAAAACAGGAACTAAAGCCCAGCCTTTTTGCTTAGTGGTTAAGCATCAACCCAGGAACCAAAAGGTTACTGGTTCGATTCCTAGTTGGAACACATGCCTGGGTTTGGGGCTCGATCTTCAGTGAGGGGTGTACAGGATGTGGCCAATTGATGATATTTCTCTCTCATCAATGTTTCTAGCTTTCCCTCTTCCTCCCTCTCTCTAAAAATTAATAAAAACATTAAAAACATAATAAAGATACTGAAAAGCAAAGCTAACCAAAGAAACTAAAGCAAGTCTCTGAAGGGTGAAGTTTATGGTATGTGAATTATGTCTCATAAACCTGTTAAAAGTTAATCATTGCTTTTACTGAGCACAGTTCTAACATAAAACCAATACAATAAAAGAAGCATAAAAATCAGGAAGGGAGGCTAAATGTATTTATATGCAGAGAATGATAGATCTACATAGAACAATCCAAGAGAATCTATAAAAATTAGAAAAAAATTTAGCATGGTTGCTAGATACCAGATCAATTAAACACTGATGATGTTTGCATACCAGATGTAACCAATTGGGAAAAATAATAAAGATCTCATTATTTTGTTTTTTAAATTGATTTTAGAGACAGAGAAATATCAATTTGTTGTTTCACTTACTTATACATTCATTCATTAATTCTTGAAAGTGCACTGATGGGATTGAACCTGAAACTTTGGTATACCAGTCCACGGCCATAGATCTCATGCTTAATAGGAGAAAAATCTATAAACATGTAGGAATATATTTAATATAAGATATGTAAGACCTTCATGGAGAAAATAAAGCATTGTTGAAGGACATAAAAGAAGACCTAAATGAAAGGAGATATATTCTAACATATTACATTCAAGGATGAGAATGACCAGTATTGTAAAGATGTATATTGCCTCCAGATCAATCTGAGTTTAATGTAAGAATCTGACAATGCTAAAATCCATCTAGAAGAGCAAAAGGCTAAGAATAACAAAAAAGTGTTAAAGACGAGCTGGGGAGACACATATTTGCAGTAATTAAGACTGTGCCATATGGCATAAGAGATAAACTAGGGAACAAGACAGAAACAGACACATGTTTAAAATATAATAGTGGTGGCATGAAAATCAAAAGAAATGATGAACTAGTTAATCCATGATTTGATTCTATAATCAGTTATATACATGAAAAAATATATATGCCTAAAAAAAATTCAAGGTGAATTAAAGATATAAATGTAGAAAAGCAAAACTTAAAAAAAAATCCAGAAAGGCATGTCCTCCTGGGGCAAGCCTACTCAAATCTTTTTGGGTGACTTTTCTTTCTCCTAAACTCTAAGGTTCTCATGAGACTTGCAACCAGGGAGCAATGGCGGTGGCAGCTGGACGGGCTAACACCTTGAACCTGTTTCCATGGCTCCCTTTGTTCCCTAAGTGAACCGACAGAGCCCTGCTTTGACTCATTTCTTTCCCAGTGTTTCTAGAGAGCCCGCCCAGGCTCTCTCCTGTTGCTTCTTCTATCCTAAGCTCTTCATTGTTTCACTGTCCCCAGCTTTAATAAACACTCTCAAAATAAAATTTTAAAACATTAGAATATCTGTGACTTTGGAGTAGGAGGGATTTCTTAGACAAGATACAAAAATACAGAAGATTAAGGAAGATTGATATAATTAAGTACGTTAAAAATCTTAAAATTCTGAACATAATAAGGTACTATAAAAAAATTAATGGAAACCACAGAAAATGTAACATATCAACCAAAAAAGAATATCAGGAATAAATAACTCTTCCAATTAAGATAATCCAAGAGAACAATGGGCAAAAAATAAGACAAAATCTTTAACTTCACTCAAAGCCACTGTACGTGCTGCACATTGCATCAACTCTACAGTGTGCCTTTCACAAACACTACAACATGAACAATGCCTCATAGAGTTGTGCAGTACACAAACTCTACACTAAAAGATCCAACTTACACTATACAGCTGGTGGCCCTGTGAAAATGCAAAGGAAACTATGGGATATCAATTCACACTCATCAAATTGGCCAAATTAAAAGTTTCGACATAGAAAATGTCAGGCCCTGACCATTCTGGCTCAGTGGATAGAGCATCGGCCTGTGCACTGAAAGATCCCAGGTTTGATTCCGGTCAAAGGCATGTACCGTGGTTGCAGGAAGTAGCTGATCAAGGTTTCCCTCTCATTGATGTTTCTAACTCTCCCTCTCTCTTCCTCTCTGTAAAAATCAATAAAATATATTAAAATAAAATAAAGCAGCCATTGTTCTCTGGAAAAAAAAATGTCAGGGAGTATGTGAAGCATCTGGATTTCCCATCAACTGCTGCTGTGAGCGTAAACCAGTACCATCACACTGGAGAGCAGTTAGTCAATATCCAGGAAAGTTGAGATCCAGATAACCCATGTCCTAATTATATATCTTAGAAATATTCCTACCCATGTACGAGTTATGTATAGGAGTGATCACTGCAGCCTTGTTCAAATGAGTAAAAAATTGGAAACCAACTGTCAATTAATAGGGGAATGGAGACTTTATATGCAGCATAGTCATACAAAGGAATACTATACAGCAGTTAAGATGAATGACCTTGTGCTACAGATGTCAACATAAATGAAAAAAGCAAGATGCAGAAATATATTCAGCATATCATGTCTATAAAAGTTTAACACCATCCAAAACAATTATATGTATTTTTTACAGATGCAAATTTATGTAGTAGAAGAATAAACCATACAATTCAGGATGAAGGTTACCTGATAGAGGGAAGGGAATAGTAGCAGGGAGGGGTAAATGTGGGATTTTATTTTTAAAAAATATATTTTATTGATTTTTTTAGAGAGGGAGAAAGCTAGAAACATCGATCAGCTGCCTCCTGCACACCCCCACAGGGGATGTCCCCGAAACCAAGGTACATTCCCTCAACTGGAATTGAACCAGGCCATAGGCTAACACTCTATCCATTGAGCCAAACCAGTTTCGGCAAATATGGGATTTTAAATACAACTATTCATGTTTTACTTCTTTGGAAAGTGAAAACCTGAAGCAAATATAGCAAAATGTTTACTGTTAATTGTGTGGTGGTAATTTTTTTCTGTTGTTGTGTCTGAAATATTTCATAACTTTTTATTTTTAAGTTATACAGTGAGAACGGAGATTGGTCCATCTCAAAAGAGCACACAGTACCTCCATTTCTCACTTCCCTTCACTGCTCAGCCAAGGAGGCTAGCTTCTACTTCCCTGACCCTGCATTTGCTGAGGTAACAAAAAATAACCTTGCCTCCCAATCAGGGAGCAGGGGATGATAAGGTTCTTTGTTCTTACCTTCCTTGTTTCTCTTTCCTTTAATATATTCTATGCTTTATCCCTCCTTAAAACTCTAAGATAGCTTTCTCCTGGTTTTCCCTGGGCCTCTTGGTCACATGCTTTCCTCTGCTGCTCCACCTGCTCCTGAACTCTGTTCCTTGGGTTCAATCCAGAGTCCCCATTCCATTCTATACACATTCTCTCTAGACCATTTTACTCTAATCCATGTCCCCAAAGACTTCCTATAAATAGAGACTCCAAAAATCTTTATCTCCAGCCCATCTCTCTCTCGAGCTCAAACCGAGTCCTTCCAAATGCTCACTCTAGGTCCTTATCCCATATCACAGAAAGCCCAAGCTTGGAAACAGCTTTGTCCCCTGCCTGTATCTCCCTCCCTGTAAGACCATTTCCTCTTCCTCTGTCCCCTTTTCTGATACATGGCACCACATTCCATCCTGTCACCCATACAGTAACCTGGGAGCCATTCTCTATACTCCCTCATCCCCTACAGCCATCAGCCATCAGCCTCACCAGCCTCTCTGTATTTCTCAAGTCCGTTCCCTTCCTATGGCTCCTAAAACCATTATTGTCTGGGTAGGCCTCGTCATTTCTAATTACTATGGTAATCCCCCAACTATGGTCTCCTTGCCTCTACCAATCCATTCTCTTTGCTACAGAAGAGAGCAATCTTTCTAAAATGCAACTTCCATGCCAACATCCTTTTGTCAAAAAAAAAAAAAAAAAGAATCCCTGAAATGCTGAGTCAAGACTAGAACATTCCCCATTACAGGGTATATAAAGTCCTTCCCAACATGCCCCAAGTATCTCTCCAGCCCCTTCCATACTTGCCGGCCCAACCATGGCGTGCTTTCATCTCTGATCTTTATATATGGTGATTCTCTACCTCAGATACCCTCAAAACTGTCTCCATATGTACCACCATTTCCCTTTACTTGCCTAATCCTTCCCCTTCACGTATATCTGGACCCCTTCCTCTCCCAGGTTGGGTATTTGACCTCAGATGACATTGTACTGTCCCACTGCAAAGGCTGTGATCTGTCTTTCCTATTAGTCAATGAACAACAAGAGGACTATCCCCTATCCTTGTACCTCACGTGCATAGGGCATTGCCTGGAGCTGAGAGCTTACTTAACAAGTGCTAATGCAATCTTACTTCTGAAGCAGCGCCACATGGAGGGCACGAGGCAGGTTTGTGCACCAGGGCACCAATCCCAAAAGTGGTCGGAGGATCTTCTTCAAGGAGAATATGGAAGAAGGTAATATATCTATGTTCTTATTCTTTTTTTAAAAATATATTTTATTGATTTTTTACAGAGAGGAAGGGAGAGGGATAGAGAGAAACATTGATGAGAGAGAGACATCAATCAACCGCCTCCTGCATGCCCCCCACTGGGGATGTGCCTGCAACCAAGGTACATGCCCTTGACCGGAATCAAACCTGAGACCTTTCAGTCCGCAGGCTGATGCTCTATCCACTGAGCCAAACCGGTTTCGGCTATGTTCTTATTTTTAAAAGACTCTATTAGACTGAATGTTAGTACGCTTTAAAAAGCACAATTGATTCCCCTTTTCATCTTTTATTTCCTTAGGGAGAGAAAAAGATCCTGGTGGTTGACATGTGGGAAGCAAAGCCACGAGTGCCATAGGAGGATCTATATATAGCTCCTGTGATTAACAGCTTTGCTCCCTTGCCTCCTTAGCAGCTGGAGACAGGCTGTTGCTTCCAGATGTGAGATGGAGAAGGTGCATGCAGGCAAACTTACACATGTCTGATGTGCAGCAAGAGGCTCCACAAACATCTGCCCAATATGCTTCTCCTGAAGACAATCTCATGTTTATTAGCATAAGCTCTAGAAATTGGGACTAGCAAATTGAAGAGAGTCACTTATGAGCTGAGTGACAGACCAAGGTTGGTGTGTCCTATGTGCAACGCACTGTACACATGGTGGGCAGCCCTTCTCATATCTATATTGTACATGATCTCATCCCATACCCACAGTCCTATTGCCAGGGGGTAGTGCTGCTCTCATTTCAAAGGTGAGCACACAGACACTCTGTTAATATATTTACCTCTAAGATCACACAACCAATTTACATCCTGGAATACAATTCAAACTCAGGGCTACAGCCAAAAGCCTCTGGGGCCTTGTTTCTCCAGCTGCCTGCTGGTTTCTCAGCCCAGTGGGTCCTGCTGTGCTAGGACAGAAGGGCATTCACAATGGCACTGGATGAGTGAGGAACAAAAGTACAGCCTAAAAATATCAGCTGAAAAGGAACTCACTGGAGGTCAGGACAGTTCACAAGTGGCAGCAATAAAAAAGGAAGTTGATGAAATCTTGGAGTGGCTGGTAGAATATACATCAAGAAAAGCTCTTCTCTCAAGTATCAGAATCTAATTCAACAAAAATGGGCAAACTAGATTATGGGCATCTATTGTTGGGATGCAAAAGCTAGGGTTGCCCATAGTATAATTTCTCAAAAGATTTCCTGAGAGAGTGCACATAAAGGTCCTGTTGTTGAACTGAAGAAAGTCGCTGGGAATGGGCTGTTGTCAGGTTAGTTTCACCACCCAGGGGCCCACCGTGCCTCTCCCTGTGGAGACATTGCGGGTTTCAATGTGCTTTTCTTTCTCTTGGCTGCCTGAGCATACAGCCATCACTGTTTCCATTGTGAGCTCTTCTCTGGAGCCAAGCCCAAGTTCAGGGAACATGTGCTCAAGACACATTTGGCATCCTGGCTCCCTACTTGCAGTGACTTTCTGCCTTTGCCTTTTCCCCATCAAGGCATTTTATTACTACACTTGGAGGTTGGAAAGCATGCTGAACACGCTTAGCTCTAAAAGCTGGTTCCTAACCTGCTGGCTCATGGGGATGAGACACAAAAGGTCCACACCAAATACAGAACCCAGGTTACTGAACTCAGATGAGAATTATTTCCATCCCTTCCTTGTTATAGACATTACTGAAACCCTATGTTTCTCAAAGCATCAATGGGCTCAGTTTCTTGTATTATTTACCCCATTAAGGATTTTTTTAAAAAAATATAGTTTATTGATTTTTTACAGAGAGGAAGGGAGAGGGACAGAATTAGAAACATCGATGAGAGAGAGACATCGATTAGCTGCCTCCTGCACGCCCCCTACTGGGGATGTGCCCGTAACCAGGATACATGCCCTTGACCGGAATCGAACTTGGGACCTTTCAGTCCGCAGGCCGACGCTCTATCTACTAAGCCAAACGGGTTTCGGCCATTAAGGATTTTTATGAGAAATCCTTCCTTACCATTGAACAAAATTGAGCATCCTACTAGTTGGGACCTTATTTTGTAGAACAGGTCACAGGTTAGAAATCAGAGATTAAATACTTTCCCTACATCTACACAGGTAGTGGCAGAGTTGGTATGAGAACATAATTACTTGAATATCCAGTCATAAAAGGACTAGTTTATTTAAAATTTTTTTTAAATTGAGGTAGAATTATAAACAATAAGCAGATAAGTGCAGAGCTAAATAAAGTTTGATTTTTTTACTCTCATCTGGTCAGCACTCTAATAAAAATAGAATGTTTCCATCATCCTAGAAAGTTCCGTTGGGCCTTTTCCACTCAACCCCAATCTCCCATCTTTCCCCACCAGGCAACAACCACTGTTCTGATTTCTACCCCCTTTGATTAGTTTAAGGCCCCACTTTTAAGAAATGAAAATTGAATGTACACAACTATGCCTGCTTCCCTGAAGTGTTTCTTTGCAGAAGTTTGCTCTCCCTTTTGGAATGTAAGTACTACTTAAGCTTTATTTTTTTAATACATTTTGTATTTTTTACAGAGAGGAAGGGAGGATAGAGAGTTAGAAACATCAATGAGAGAAACATTGTTCAGCTTCCTCCTGCATGCCCCACACTGAGGATGTACCCGAAACCAAGGTACATGCCCTTGACCGGAATCGAACCTGGGACCCTTCAGTCCGCAATCCGCAGGCTCTATTCACTGAGCCAAACCGGTTTTGGCTTAAGCTTTGTTTTAGACCCATCTGGAAAGTCTTTCAGGGAGTCAGTCTTTGCCCCAGCATAGACACATTTAGATGTAAAGGAATTTACATTTATAGGTTATGAAGGCCAATTATGATTCAGTATAAAAAGAACTCCTCTTTCTGGAAAATACAGTTGCCTTCTCCCAAAACATCTACCTTCTTGCCTTTCTATATTCCACCACTCCTTCAGGATAGCAGCCTTTGTTTCTGTGGAAAGGAATGCTTGAGCCTTTGAAAGTGAGCACATATGTACCCTATCTTTCTACGTGGAGGCCATTTCCTGGGGTCAGCAACCTTGCAGTGGGACTCCCTTGAACAGCTCATCTGACTCCCCAGACATCATCCCAGAACAGTAGTAGCTGAAAATATAATAGCCAGCAAAGAAACTTGGAAACTGGAAACTGGGTTTTAGACACTGGAAAACTTTGAGTAAGTCTTGCTCAGAACATTGTCTGAAAGCCAAAGAATGTTGCCATGGCCCAGGTGGAGGCAGCTTTCCACCAGCCACAGACACGATGAAAGCAGACGGTGCCTGCTTCTCTTCCTCCCGGAGTGCCGGCGGCCAGGCTGGGTCATTTTCTCCACAGCAGATTCATCTCCCCAGACAGTGAGCTAATGCTTGGCACTGGCACACTCCATGAAAAAAGGCTTTTAACCCCAAGCTTTGAGGCAGAAATGACTTCATGGAATATATATACAAACTTAAATCAAGCTAAGTTTTTTTCATATTCTAAAGAAAAAGAATAAAAACGATGCACACAGTCATAACATTAGAACCCACTTGTGAACATAGAATGCAAAAGTGTAAACTCCCCTGAAAAGAGTCAAATTCCAGAAGTCATTTGCTAGGAAAGAGGTAATTCAGTGGAATTATAAACAGTTGCCGAAAGCATGTGGTGAGTCCCTCTTTCCTATACAATGTCACTGATTATTTTCTGGTATTCCTACAGTTTAAATCCAGAAACCTTTTCCCATTTGTTTTACATTTCTAAAATGTATTTTTAAAATAGGTACTATATTAATATGATTCCATTTTTTAAAATGTATTTTATTGATTTTTTTACAGAGAGGAAGGGAGAGGGATAGAGTTAGAAACATCGATGAGAGAAAAACATCCATCAGCTGCCTCCTGCATGCCCCCTACTGGGAATGTGCCTACAACCAAGGTATATGCCCTTGACCAGAATTGAACCTGGGACCTTTCAGTCCACAGGCCAACGCTCTATCCACTGAGCCAAACTGGTTTTGGCTTAATTTTTTTTTTTATAAATATATTTTACTGATTTTTTGCAGAGATGAAGGAAGAGGGATAGAGAGCTAGAAACATCGATGAGAGAGAGACATCGATCAGCTGCCTCTTGCATGCCCTGCACTGGGGATGTGCCCACAACCAAGGTATATGCCCTTGACTGGAATTGAACCTGGGACTTTCCGGTCCGCAGACAGATGCTCTATCCACTGAGCCAAACCGGTCTCGGCTCAATTTTTTTTTTTAATAACAAAATATAAAGGGTCTTCAGGAACAAGTGTCCCTCTCACTCCTGGGCTCCAGCCACTCCCTTTCCTTCCCCACGGCCTGTGTTAGTGGTTTCTTGTGTATCTATCTATTCAAAGATAGTTTAGCATATACAAACAAAACAGATATATAACTTTCATCATTCTTTTTAAAAATATATATTTTTTATTGATTTCAGAAAGAAAGGGAGAGGGAAGAGAGAGAGATATATCAATGATGAGAGAGAACCATTGATTGGCTGCCTCCTGCACGGCCTCCACTGAGGATGAAACCCGCAACCTGGGCATGTGCCCTTGACTGGAATCGAACCTGGGACCCTTCAGTCCACAAGCTGACACCCTATCCACTGAGCCCAACCTGCTAGGGCTCATCGTTCTTTTTTATAAAAATGAAATGTTATAATGCTGTCTTGCATTTTGCTTTAATTTTTGCACTCATATTTAGAAACAAAATTTTGAAGACATTTAAGTAAAGCAAACTTATATGTGCATTTACCCTTTGATTCAGCAAATCCCACTTCTAAATCTATTGACAAAAATGCAAAATATTTTATGTAGCTTATTCACAAAGCATTTCTAAAGGAAAGAATGAAATATCCACCAATAGCTGAAAATAAAATGAAAGAAAATTAACTGTATAGATTTGGAGCAATAACTAGAGGAACTATGTTGTGACTTTAAAACACAATCCCTGGGCCAGGGTGTCTCAACCTCAGCATTGTTGACCTTTCAGGCCAGATAACTCTTTGGGAGAGAAACCAAGATGGCGGCATAGGTGAATACCTAAACTGCTGCCTTGCATAACAATTTCAAAACTACAGCTAAAAGACAGAATGGACATCATCCAGAACCACAGGAAAGTTGGCTGAGTGGAAATTTTACAACTAGAAGGAAAGAGAGGGGCTCACAGAGACTCAGAGGAGCTGCAAAAAGCTGAGGTATGGAGATACGCGTGTGGAGAGAGTGGGTGGCGGTGTACCTGGCTGGCTTCCTCTAGCGGGAGGGAGATGGAAACTCCCGATTGCACTGAACCCCAGTTCTGACTGCACTGAAGCCCAGTTCTGGGCAAGACTCATACAGGGGGAGTCTGGACTGTTGGGAAAAGGGAGGAGTGCACAGAAATTCAGGGGAGCTGCAAAAGACAGGGGTCTGGAGGCGCCCAGGCAAGTGCACACAGAGAGGACTAACTGCTGATTGTGCCACTGGCTTTCCCTAGCAGGAGGAAGACAAAACCTCCTGACTGTGCTGAACTCCACTTCTGATGGCAATGAACCTCAGTTTTGGGCAAGTTCTGGGGACCCAGACTCATACAGGTCCCCGGAGCATATGGAAACTCTGGGGAGCTGCAAAAGGCAGAGGTCTGGAGGCGAGCACATGTGTGCACAGAGAGGGCTGCAGCGATTACTGAGGGACACTGAGACCCAAGGGCTGAATAGGGCAGGACTGATGGGAAGCCAAGGCTGTCCACTCAGTCCTGAGACTCCGCCCCATCCAAGGTGAACACAGAGGCTTTTGCAATTTTGCAAGTCTTGTATCATAAGGCTAACTCCAGCACAGAAGTTCTCCTGGCATAGACACAGCTGATCCTCACAACCAATTGGCCTGGAGGTCACAATAATCAAGACTTAACTACAACAAGGCTGTACATACAGTCCACAAAGGGGTGCACCAAGAGTGTCCACCTCAGGTAACTGGGGAGGCGGAGCTACTGGACCATATAGGACAACGAGCACACAAAGCTACTCTATCAACTCAGGGAAGCAGTGAAAATGTGGAGACAAAGAAACATCACAAATGAAAGAAATGGAGGAAAACAAATGACTGGATATAGAGTTCAAAACCACAGTTATAAGGTTTTTCAAGAATTTCCTAGAAAAGATGGATAAATTTAGCAAGATGCAAGAGGAGATGAAAAAGGACCAACTAGAAATTAGACATACACTGACTGAAATAAAAAATATTATACAGAGATGTAACAGCAGACCAGGGGAATGCAAGTCTTCACAGACAAGAAAAAGCTAAAGGAGTTCATCACCACCAAACCAGGATTATATGAAATGCTGAAAGGTACTCTTTAAGAAGAGGAAGAAGAAGAAAAAAGATAAAAATTAGGAACAACCACCTGATTGGTTTGGCTCAGTGGATAAAGCATCAGCCTATGGACTGAGGGGTCTTGGGTTCGATTCTTATCCAGGCATGTACCTTGGTTGTGGGCACGTCCCCAGTGGGGGTTGTGCAGGAGGCAGTTGGTCGATGTTTCTAACTCTATCCCTTTCCCTTCCTCCCTGTAAAAAAATCAATAAAAATATATTTTAAAAAAATTAGGAACAAATACCTATCTATCAACAAGTGAATCTAAAAATCAAGTGAATTAAAAACCTGATGAACAGAATAAACTGGTGAATATAACAGATAACTCATTGTTGTAGAGTGTTGGATCCCTTGTGCATCATAGGGTATTAGCACCCAAAGCTCAGGTGAGCTTCCCTTATTGGCAACAGTTTGTATGTACTTTGTTGTTGGGAGAATTTACCGCTGGATGCATGTGACTCCACTGGGAGAATTTTAAAATGTAGGATGGGGGGTGGAGGAGGCATCGAGGGATAAGGACACATACATAATATCTTAATAAAGAAAAAAAATTAAAAAATAAGATGTAGGAGGCAGCATGCTGTGGCACAAGGAGCAACATGAGGAAGCATCATGGTCAATCAGGAGGCAGAGGGAGTGAGAAGGAAATGTGGGCAAGAGTCATTATGTGATGAGGAAAAAGGGGCAGGGCAGGGAAGCAGGCTTTTGGTGGCTAGTCTGACTAATTTCAGTGTATGCTGAGGCACAGAGGCTGTCCCTCCCTACCTTTCTGGTACCTGGCCCTGGGGTGATTAGGGCAGGTAGAAGGTGGCCCAGAGTGTGCCCCAGACAGGAGCTGGTTTGAGTAGGAGCTCTGGATTGGTTGGTTTGCATATAAACGACTCACAAATGACTCTTACTATCTGTAGGGATAGGCTAGTCCTGGGAGGAGCAGTCTCTCTGGGATCAGCTAGGCCTACTCAAAACAATAGGAATTTATCTCACATAACTGAAGTCCATGGTGGGCACTAGCTTCAGGCATCCAAACAAGGTCACCGGAGCTTTGATTCTTTTGGCTGTTTCATTCTTTGCTGCCTTAATTCTCAAGCTGGCTGTCTTTATGTGGAGGGCAAGTTCCAAGATTACGTGGCCCTTACAGCTCCTGATACAAGAGGAGAGAGAATCTTTCCTGATAACTCTGGCAATAGTTCCAGGACTGTCCAGGGCTAGCTCACATTCGGAATATGGTTTACTTCAACCAAGTCTTGTGGTTGCATAGTTTTCCACTGAGCAGGAAAGCGTGGCACTCCAAAGGATGAAAGGCTGGGTATACGAAATATACATCCACTATGCGAAGCAAAGCTCTAGAACTTGCAGAGATGAAAACATCATCTCAGTCCAATACATTTGCTGAATTAATGTAGGAATACAAAGCAGAGCATCACCTTTTTTTAATAAAAATTCTTTATTGATTAAGGTATTACGTATGTGTCCTCATCCCTCCATTAACCCCCCAACCCCCTGCAGAGCATCACTTTTAAAGTATCACAGTATTTCAAATTCTTAGTTCATATTTTAGAGAAGCAATAAAAAACAAGTCAGGACAGATAGATACCAAGGTCTTTAGCGAGATTCCATTTTAGCAGACAGCTGCTCAGTCAAGTATAGATTGTTCCATGTTCCGCAGTTCCATCCCTCTTGCACAGAAGAGATATGTTGTTCTGGTAGAAGGCAGACTTTTTGTCCTCGTTCAGTCTCAAGAAAAGCTAAGCCTTATCCAGCACAAGGGGAAAAATATGGTCCAGCATGAAGGGCTGGAAAATACCTTGCTACCCTTTGCAGACTTTCTCTTCTCATTTAAACTGGTGGTAATCCGGGGGGTTTCTGATCCAGGACCCAAATGCCTGCTTCCGGAGTGCGCTCCAGGCTTCCTGGTAAGCAGATGCAGCCTCCTTGTACTCCTGGTACGTTTCTAGCTTCCGCACCCTAATGCACACATACCACCAAGCAGGTTCTCATTGAACAGCTCACCACCATGGCCAACAAGACACCTGGGCAACCAACTGTTAGGATTTACTACAAGAGACTTAGGAACAGGATAATCTTAGTATGCTTTCCTAGAGAGACTCTGGCTTCTTTGTAGGAAATTCACTACAAAGTAACATGGATTAAAACAGGCACGAATGAGCCTCCGCTCGTGTAGCTCAGCTGCTTGGAGCATTGTCCCATACAACAAAAGGTGTTGAGGGCACAAACCCAGGTTGCAAATTTGATCCCTGGCCTTAGTCAGGTCATGTGTAGGAGGCAACTAATTGGTGTTTCTCTTTCCCTCTCTCCCCCCCATTCCTATCCCCAAAATCAATTAAAAAACCCCCATAAGAAAAAACAACCCAGCCAGTGTGGCTCAGTGGTTGACCATTGACCTATGAACCAGGAGATCACAGTTTGATCCCCAGTCAGGGCATATACCTAGATTGTGGCCTCATTCCTGATATGGGGTGTGCAGGAGGCAGTTGATCAATGATTCTCTTTCATCATTGATGTTTCTCTCTTTCCCTCTCTCTCTCTGAAATCATTAAAAAATAATAATAAAAAAAAACCCCACAAAATAGGCAAGACTAAAGAGAATACTAGCTTTGTCTGGTCCTGGTGAAATCAGATAAAACAAGAATAACTATTATATTTTTGGTTTAAAGTTTCCTAAGTGTCTGTAATTTCCACCAGAGCACAGAACCATTAGAAACCTCTTGGCTGCATTTTCCCTAACAAAGCAAAGCACTTTCCATTCTACACATACTCTCCTATACCAGCCAACGTCCCTCCCAATCCCTTAGTCGTCTCTGCCTGCTAAAAGATGGCCTTGTTGAGTAACATCTGTAATACTTAGATCTTGTTAAAAGGTTTTCTTGTGACAGACTCTTCTCTTCTTTGACCAAATCTGAGTCAGGTTCCTCTGAGCCCTTTTCTCAACTTGGACCTTGAGCTCTGTCCTTGCATCTTATAGTTGAAGAAACTGACACCATGTCTTATTGATCCAATTTTCCCCTGCTTCTAAGTTGCATCTTAGCTCACTTCAGCAGGGCAAAGTTGCTAACTGCAGCAAAAATTGATTTCAATTGTTTGATCAATTTCCTACAGCTTTTTGTGGGTTAAAGGATGGGATCTACACACATGACAATGTTATACTTTACCTAAGCCCTGAGTTTCTAAAACACAGTGATGGTTAAAAAAAATCTCCCTCCCATCCTTCTGTTTCCTGGGAAATGGTTGATCACAAAGAACTGCCTTTTCCCATGACTTAGATAAGGCTCATGGATGCCCCCTCTGGGTTACCTGTGACAGGCCATAGACCCATCAAATTCCCATTCTTTGTCTCATAAAGATTAGCTGAAACCACTGACCAATCTTGACAAAATACCTGGTAACTTGACCAAATATTACTTATACTTTTCTCCTTAGTCCAGGCCCCAGAACTTTGATCCAACCTCAACCTGAGCCAGCATCAGAATGTATAACAACCCCTTAATAGTCCTTCCTGAGAATTGACTGATAGCAAGAGAGGATATTTCCTGTTCAATTGTCCCAACACACCACCTGCTCATCCCACTCCCCCATTCCAGGTTCTGTCTTGTATACTCTCTGTATAAAAGAAAACCCATTTCCATCTTTCCTTTGATAAGCTTACAAAGCTTATGATTGGAGTGTTCTTGCCATTGCATTAGACCTCCTATTGTAGTAGACCCCTTCTCTTACTGCATTAATCCTTTTGAATAAAGTCTCTCCTTACCTAAGTTCAGATTTGTTTTTTAACACACAGAATGTATGGAAACCCACCCAGTTTCAGCTTGATTCATTTTTCTAGACAAGAAACAAAAAAAACTGACCACTGACTACAGCATGGATGATGGTGATAATAGTGGCTACCCTCTTCATATAGAAGTTTCTGGCTACTCTGCTGCTTCCCTACTGTTATATAATAAAGATTTTGGCTGGTCTTTGTTGCCAGTTCCTGAATGCAAATCTCTAAATCCTTAGAATTTCCCAAGTGATAGGACTGTTTTTGTTATTCATGGTGAACCCTGAGATGACACCTAAGTTTGTATTTATCAAGTTAACTCACGGTGGGCCCTAGAGTTTCAGAATGAGGCTGGCCAGCCAGGAGATAAGAGAATTGGAGCACTGAGACACCTGATACCACTATAACCTCCTAGGGTGGGAGGAGGAGACGAAGACTAAGTTTAATCACATCATGTGGATTACGAGTCAATCAACCATTCTAATTAATAAAACCCCAATAACTCTGGTCAGCTTCTTAGTTGGTGCTGAAAGGGTGATGCATCCTCTGGACATGTTTGGGACTCTCCAGACCTTGCCCCTAAGTGTCCCTTCTTCTAGCTGGTCTTAATTCATATCGTCCCCCACCCCCTAATATATTTTTATTGATTTCAGAGAGGAAGGGAGAGGGAGATCGCGATAGAAACATCAATGATGAAAGAGAATCACTGATCAGCTGCCCCCTGCAAGCCCACAACCCAGGCATGTGCCCTGAACAGAATGGAATCTGGGCCCTTCAGTCTGCAGGCCAATGCTCTATCCACTGAGCCAAACCAGCTAGGGCCTAACTTGTATTTTTTAGAAGGTAAAAGGTAATTGTAACTACAGTGCTTCTCTGAATTCTATCAGTTGTTCTGGTGAATTATTGAACATGAGTGGGATCCCCCTGGGTTTGCAGTCAGTTGGTCAGAAGTATGAGTGCCTTGCGGCCCCTGAGCTTACGGCTAGCATCTGAAGTGAGGGTCGTTTGTGAGGACTGTGCTTTTATCCTGTGAAGTTTTGCCTGACTCTAAGTAGTTATTGGCTGATACCTGAAAAGGTTTGTACCACAAACCACCCATCCTCCATACCTCAGATCATACACCTATCTACCAGCAGGGCCAGGGGGACGGGATGGTAGAGCATGTGGTAGTAATAAGCACCCACTGGCCTATGGAAACACCACTCCTGCTAAAGCTTCTGCTACTCATGAGCCTAAATGAAACCAGAAATCTTCCTAAATATGAAAAAAAAAAAAAAGGGTTAACAGCATTACCTGAGAGAGTCTGGCCACTTGTCCTCTGAAATACTGCTTAGCAGCTCCTGGAATGATCTAAAGAGTTCCACTTTGCTGATTCGAGATCTGTTTGGAAAAAGACGACAAAGATTTATTAAGTGTTTGCTATTTACCAGGTCCCTATCAAAGATGTGAGGCTTCACATAGTATTTAAGTTTGCATATGCCAGAGCTCCATTTCACCTGTACTGGCAAGGAGAAAATCTAGACCTGAGGCTTTGAGTAGGTTGAGGCACAAAAATGAATCTCATCTTTAGAAATGTCACCAGCAGTGAAATCATCAAGGGACAGGTTCAAATGGGGTAAAGGCAGAGGTGAAATTACCAAATTCCCCCCAGAATACCTATCAGCCACGTTGGCTACCTCCTTTCCAGGGAGCTGGCCCCTTGGGTAACACTGTTTACAAGAAATTAAAAGCTTTTGTTTCAGAACCTTGTGTGCTGCGAACACCTATCAGCCACGTTGGCTACCTCCTTTCCAGGGAGCTGGCCCCTTGGGTGACACTGTTTACAAGAAATTAAAAGCTTTTGTTTCAGAACCTTGTGTGCTGCTCACTTGGATGAGCCATCTGAGGCAGAATCTCCAGACTCTCCCTTTGGGCACACGAGCCATTGCAGGCTAACCCGCTGCTTCTAACATCAAGCCTCATTGAGGTCATCATTTGGAACAGTGAAGGAAGTGAGTGTGGCTTCCTTATCAGCTCGCCTGGGGCTTCTTGGTTTGGCCCAAACACGTCGGTGTGTCCGAGACGGTATGTACCTTCTTCTTTTCCCTCATAAACACAATTCATGAGCTGATTTAGAAATTGGGAACTGTTGTGTATGCCCACAAGGTGTGTCATGTCTCCATACTGTATCCTTCACTGTTTCCACAAATGGCACCATCAGTTTGACACAGTGGCCATATTAGTCCATATGATATAGGGGATTGTATAATCTGTCAAGAAATTCCCTTATCTGGCTGGGACTTGGCCTACTGAAAAGAATCACTTCTGAAAGCAGAACCTTGAGCCCTCACAGGCTGCTTTCCCTGGGCCTGAATTGTGGTAAATGGCTATTGGCACTCAAGAATAGAGAGCTGCTTTAACATTAAAAAAAAAAACCAAAGCCAAAAAAATAATGGAACTCATCTCATTAACAAATTAGAGGAGAAAAGTAATATAACTATGAGGAAATGTATGCAGAAAAAGCATTCGTTAGAATTCAACATCCATCAAATGATTTAAAACCTTTTACAAATGAGAACTAAGAAAGGTATTGAAATTCATGGAGGGTATCTATAAAAACCTATAGCAAATATAGGTTCGTAAAATCAGGAATAAGACAAGAGTACTTGTCATCACTGCTTTTATCTAACATTATATAGAAGGTTCTGGACAGTAAGAAAAGAAATAAAAGGAATAAGGATTGAAAAGCAAAAACTAGCTCTAGTTGGTCTGGCTCAGTGGATAGAGCATCGGTTTGCAGACTGAAGGGTCCCATGTTCGATTCTAGTCAAGGGCACTTGCTGGGGCTCGATCCCCAGTAGAGGGTGTGTAGAAGGCAGCCAATCAATGATTCTCTTGCATCATTGATGTTTCTATCTCTCTCTCCCTTGCCTTCTTCTCTGAGATAAGTATATATAAAAACAAGAAAAGCAAAAACCAAAGCCATTATTTGCAGATGCGTGTGATGTCAGTTCTAGCCAGCACATTAAATCAAAAAATGAAATGGAGGATTAAAAAGGAAATGCTACTTACAAAAAATTATCTATATTAAAAAATTCCAGACCCTGGCCAGGTAGCTCATTTGGTTAGAACATCATCCTGATACGCCAAGATTTGGGGTTCAATCTCCAGTCAGGGCAGATATAAGAAACAAACGATAAATTTATCAATAAGTGGAACAATGAATCAATGTTTCTCTTACTCTCTCTAAAAATCAGTAAAAATAAAAAATTTTTAAAATTCGAAAGGAATTCCTAAATAAAACAATAGGATAAGTGTTAGCAGAAGTTACTGGATACAAACACTGATTGCAGCAGAAAGAAACAAAAAACTGATTTCAACAACAATGTCCAGAAAATGAAATAAAAAGAAATTACATCTATTGTACCCTAAGACGTCATGCCTCCTGGAATCTACACTGAATAGGACTAATCTGTATAATCATTAGGAGGTTGCAGATGCAGGGTGACTTCTGAGGTTAGGCCATAAAAGACACTGTGGCTCCTGCCCTGTTCTCTTGAGTCACTTGTTCTGGGGGGTCTCAGCCACCGTGTTTTAAAGAGGAATACTGGTAGCCTTATGGAGAGACCCAAGTCGTGAGGAACTGAGGCCTCCTGCGACAGCCAGCACTGACCTGCCAGCCACATGAATAAGCCATTTTGGAATTGGAACCTCTAACCACAGTCATGCCTTTAGATGACTGTAGCCCTAGTTGACATACTTGACTGCAACCTTGTGAGTCGCTGAGTCAGAATTATCCAGCTAAGCTCCTCCCAAATTCCTGACCTACAGAAATATGAAATAATAAATGTTGATTATTGTTTTAAGCCACTAAGTTTTGGGGGGCAAATTGTTACACAGCAAGAGATAATTAATATGACATTCAAGGAAAAACTAATAAAAGATGTGAGGTTTTTTTGTTAATCCTCACTGTAGGATATACATTGATGTGAAAGAGACACATGGACTTGTTGCCTCCCATACATGCCCTGACCAGGGCCAGGATCAAGCCTGCAAACGAGGTATGTACCCTTGATCAGAATTGACCCTGGGACCCTTCAGTCCCCTGGCCAAGACTCTAACCACTGAGAAAACTGGCTGGGGCAAAGGTGTAAGGTTTATATGAAGAAAATTAAACTTTACTGACATATATATAAGAAAACTTAAGAAAGCAATACATACATATGTAATTTAAAAAACATATTTTTAAAATATATTTTTATTGATTTCAGAGAGGAAGGGAGAGGGAGAGAGAGATGGAAACATCAATGATGAGAATCACTGATCGGCTGCCTCCTGCATGCCCCTACTAGGAATTGAGCCTGCAATCCAGGCATGTGCCCTTGACCATAATCAAACCCAGGACCCTTCAGTTCGCAGGCAGAAACTCTAGTCACTAAGCAAGACCAGCCAGGGCTTAAAAAAATATTTTAAAATTAATTTTAGAGAGAGGAAGGAAGAGAGAAAAACATCGATGTGAGAAGCATTGATTGGTTGCCTCACGTACACACCCCTCTCAGGGATCAAACCCACAACCTGGGTATGTTCCCTGACTGGGAACCATGCACCTTTTGGTGCATTGAATGTTGCTCAATCAACTGAGCCAAGGCCCATAAATTTTTTTTTTTTTTTAAAGATTATACCTTCAGCTGAAACCGGTTTGGCTCAGCGGATAGAGCATCGGCCTGCGGACTGAAAGGTCTCAGGTTTGATTCCGGTCAAGGGCATGTACCTTGGTTGCGGGCACATTCCCAGTGAGAGGCGTGCAGGAGGCGGCTGATCGATGTCTCTCTCTCATCCATGTTTCTAACTCTCAATCCCTCTCCCTTCCTCTCTGTAAAAAATCAATAAAATATATTAAAAAAAAAAGATTATACCTTCACATGGATATTTTCGATCTAGCACTATCCTTACTCTAACATATTTAGATATAAATTTATTTTGTAATCCCTCAGTCTTTTCTCTTATAATCCAATGAGCTATACAATAATTCCCTGGGATGCTTGTTATCTGGACAGGGAGGGAAGAGAATTTCCCATTTTAGGGCAAAGAAATTTGCCTGTAAGAAGCAGGGTAAAATCAAGCTTCACAAAAAATGAGAGTCCTGTTATATTATTGTTGGTAAAAAAACAAATGAATGAAGATTTAAATAAAACAGTTCCTTTAGTGTTGCACTAGTATATTGTCCCAGTCTAAGTTCCTATTCCCTATAGTTCTAAAGAAGGTGGTCCCTGAATGCCAATACTCAGGAATGAGCAATGAGAAAACCTGCTTTCTCCCCAGCAGCTGCTGGTCTTTAGAATAAAACTGACTCATTCACAAGTAACATGAAGCTTTCTTTGACAAATAAAGGGGAAATCCATCTTAACAAGATGTCTATTGCGAGCCCTGCACCATGTTAGAGGCATCCTTGCCTTCAATTTTCACAATGTTCCTGTGCAATACATACTCTTAGTTACCCTTGCTTCATTGCTGGGGAAATGGAAGCTCAGAGGCCAGAGTCATCTTTCCAAGTTCACATAACCAGGGAGAAAGGGAGCCAGAAGTACAAAGTGCCTGCTTTTCCACCATATACTTCCTCCCTGTGTGGAGTTTGCCTCCTAAGTGCAGAGACACAGTGTGTCAGAGACTTCAGATCATCTACTCCCATGTCCTTGTTCTACAGACATGAACACACTGAGGCTCAGAGGGCAGGTGGGCCTGTTCAAAGTCACCTGGATAACCAAAGATAGAGCAAAGGTGGGAACAGGAGACACTCCCAATCAACAGAAATCAACGACATGTTGGGAGAAGCTGGACAACACTACTATGGGAATTTAGAGAAAAGATGATCATTTTGAGCCAGAAGGCAGTGGTGGCTGAGCTGAATGTTTCAAGGAAAAGAGGGTGTGGATTCAGAGTAAAGAAGAGCATTTGAGACGTAAGCAAAGTAGCAAACCTAAACCACAGTCGGGTGGGGCCAGTAGGGAGTTGCTGCTAGCCCCTCACCAAGACTCAGCAGGAAACATGTGGTTCCTACCCCTCACAACCTGCTCTGTTCACACATCCTTGGTCCCCAGAGAGGTGCTGACAATGGTGGCTTGAAGCCAAGAAGGCTCTTGGGGAAAAACTCCAAAAATCTCTACCCACTACAGTTTTGTAAACGTTGCTCAATTCAACATCCTAGGCCACCAGGGACAGGCCAAGTCTGCCATCTAGGCCATTTAAAAACTGGTTAATGGCTGTGAAGAATGAACTGTTAGTTTTTTTGTTTTTTTTAAAGTCTAATAAGATGTAATTTGTTGTTGTTTGTATTGAATCAGGCAAATAAACATGTCAAAAAAATCCACATGGGAAATTCAATTTCACAGCTCAACCCAGACTGTGGTGGAGTGGCCACTCCCCCCACAATCCCTCCCACCCTGAGCTATTGCAGAGCACCTGTGGCTCAGCAGGAGGAAAAAGGACAGAAAAGACCAGCTGAGCATTTAGCACAAGAACCAGTAAGATAGATATATGAATCTCCAAACACTCAACAATAAGTATCTAATGTCCATCACAAGTTCTATACTTCAGCAAAAGCCAATTTGAAGACACAAAATCTTATTTCCATGGTGCCCTTTTTGCCAATACAATCACTATGGATCTTTATTATAAGTGATTCTTGGGTTCCAACCTTGACCTACTAAACCAGAATCCCTAGTGGAAAAGCCCAATTAAACGTTCTTTTCAAAATCTCCCAGGGGGAAAGAACAGTGTTTCCAAAAAATGGTGCGGGGACAACTGAATGCCAAAGAGTGAAGTTGGTCCCCTACCTCAAACCTTATAGAAAAAGTAACTCAAAGTGGATCAGTCAAAAGCATAAGCTAAACTACAAAACTATTAGAAGAAAACAGAGTAAATCTTTGTGACCTTGGCTTAGGCAATGATTTCTTAAACATGACACCAAATGCACAAACAACCAAAGAAAAAAATAGGTATCAAAATTTTAAGTGTTTTAAACACTGTCAAAAGGTGGGAAGACAGCCCACAGAATTGGAGAAAATATTTATGAAAGTGTATCTGATAAAGGACTAGTGTCTAGAATATATAAAGAAATCTTAAAACTAAAAAATAAAAGCAATTTTAAAAAATGGGCTAAGGATCTGAATAGATGTTCCTTCAAAAAAGATACACAAATGGCTAATAAGTATGTGACAAGATACTCAAGATCATTAATTATCAGGGAAATGCAAATCAAAACCATAGTGAGATAGTATTTGACACACTTTAGAATGGCTTTAATAAAAAAGACAGACAATAACAACTATTATAAATGATGTAGAATAACCAAAACTCATACATTGCTGGTAGAAGTTTTAAAATGAGAAACATCATTGATTGGCTTCCTCCTGGTGTGGTTCAATGGTTGAGCATCAACCTATGAATCAGGGGGTCATGGTTTGATTCCTGGTCAGGGCACTACCCACATTACAGACTTGATCTTCAGTGTGGGGTCTGTAGGAGGCAGCTGATCGATGATTCTCTCCCATCATTGATGTTTCTATCTCTCTCTCCCTCTCTGAAATCAATAAAAAACATATGTATTTAAAAAAATGGTGTAGCTGTGCCCAGCTGGTGTGGCTTATTAGTAGTGGTTGAGCATCGGCCCAGGAACAAGAGATGGGGGGATTGATTCCTGATCAGGACACATGCCCAGGTTTTGGGCTCAATCCCCAGAAGGAGGTGTGCAGGGGACAGCCAATCAATGATGTTTCTCTCTCATTGATGTTTCTACTTTACTATCCTCTCTCTTCCTCTCTCTAAAACAAACAAAAAAAATCAACTAAAATGGTATAGCTGTTATGGAAAATAGTTTGGCAGTACCCAGGAATTCCACTCCTAGGTACACACAAGAGAACTGAAAACATATGTCCACTCAAAATCTTGTTACAAATGCTCATAGCAGCATTTATTCATAACTGCCAAAAAATGAAGCAAGCCAAATGTCCATCAATGGATGAGCAGATAAACAAAAGGTGATATAATCATACAATGGAATATTATTTAGCCAAAATACAGAATGAAGAACTGATAAATGCTACAACATAGATGAATTTTGAAAAAATGCTAAGTGAATTAAGTTAGACATAAAAGGCCACAAGCTGTATGATACTATTTATATGACACATCTAGAATAGATAAATCTGTGGAGACAATGGAAATTAGGGGTTGCCAGAAGTGGGGAGAGGGAAGTGTGGGAGTGACCCTTAACAGATTCAGGGTTTTCTTTTTGGGATGATGAAATGTTCTGGAACTAGTGGTTGGTATAGCCATCTCCTTCTGTCCCAATGTGCTGTACCTGGCCTGAAGGTTTCTGATTCCCTTCTTTGTTGTTCCCTGCGGAAAGCCACTGGCAGTGACATCCAATGGCTGCTCAGGAACTGCACTCCAGCTGATGGCTATGAAAAGATAAGATTCTAGAGTTAAAACTGTTCAGTTTTTTATAAACCCCACAAGTGTTTTAATAAAAATATTTCCCTGCCTCTGCAGACCCATGAGAGGTAGACATAACGTCAGACATAATGACCGTCACTCTGACCCTTGGCTTTCAGAGTACAGCCTCATCATCATAACAACCATCACTGTGCATTTATTATATGCTAAACACACAGTAAATGAATGAAACAGAATTTCTCACTTAATCCCCATAACATCCCTGATAAATAAATTATATTCTTATCTAAAGGTGAAGAAATTGAGGCTGAAAGAGGGTAAGTAGGTTGCCCAGGGTCATATAGAGCATGAACCTGACACAGTGTGGGTGCCTCCAAAGTCTACACTATTGACCATTTGCATGGTAAACAGCCTCCCCAGGCCGAGAGGATGCAGCCCATGCCAAGCCACTCCATGGTCTGGGGACAAGTTACTCCAAGGCAAGTGGAACCTGGATCCCTTACCTGCTCCACAAGGAACAAGTCTCGCTGGACTGTCAGCCCTTTTTGCCTGCATTGCACAGCGGCTCTGCTCAAACAGTAAATTGGACTGTTGTATTTTTATTTCTTGAACTCCAAAGCCTTTGGGTAAAGAGGAGACATTCTGACACCTAAACGTGATGGAAAATGCATTGTTTAGGCACACTCTTTGAGAAAGAGAGTCTCTAGGACTGTGGACCACATTACCACCCCTATGTCTCGGTCAGAGGCAAAGGCCATTTGACACAGGTCTTCCCCTGGCCATGTCTTTATCCTGCCCTCAGTTACTACAGCATTCACTGGCTTTAGCTGCCTTCTTTAGGGAGACCACCCTTAAGTGGTCATTTTTTGTCATTTATCTTTTTAAAAATTAACACTAATGTTTGAAGGTTTTTTAAAAAATTAACAGCAGTATGTGTACACTGTAGAAAAATTAGAAAATACAATATTCACAAAGAAGAAAAAACTACCAATACCACATCTCAGTGGTAATATTAATACCTTTGTGTATATCTTCCTACACTTTTTTTATATGCATATATCCCTTATGACTAAAATGAACTTAACTTTATCTTCTAAATTGTTCTTTAAACATTATGTGCATCTTACCACATTAAATTTCCTCAACAGAAGTCTTAACAGAAATCACTTCATCTATTGCTGGCCATGTTAGTGATTTCCTTTTCTTTTTAAAAACGATGACACACAATGCTAAATGCTTGGAGCCCTCCCTCCCTGCCCTCTCACCTCCTAATCAGTGCTCTCTGCATGGCTTCCTGGCTGTACGGGCACTTCCCGATGACCACAGCTGACAGGTAGACAGGCTCTTCCAGGAAGTGCATCAACAGTGACCCCTGGCATCCGAGGACATTCCACCGTGCCAACTTGTCGCTGCAGGACATGGAGCAAGTCCTGTCTCCCCGGCCTGGCTTCACTCGGAGCAGCCCTACCCGGTGATACGCAACACCAGGCTTCCCCGAGTCTCCAACTTCGCCAGGCACACACTTGGCTCCTGTCCTATAAACATCCACCACTTTGGGACCACTGGGGGCCATCCCAGTCACAGTGGCCAGTTCCTCTGAGGTGACATTAGAGCTGCCGACACTTGGTGGGATTGGGCCATTTCCCTGATTGCCAAAACTCTGATGGTGAGCCACACCGTTGGTGACTTTTCTGTCAGGAGTTCCGGACTCAAGTCTCATTTTTTTGGTCATGGGACTGTCCGGGTTTTCACATTTCCTTTTATCTTCAGTAGCTTCCAAGTTACTACTGGGTTCCAATGATGGGTTATGGGCCCAATCTCTACTGACAGGATAGCAAGGCTGATCTTCAAACTCGAGCATTGGAATGATGGAGGCATCCCCACCTACAGGAGAAGAAAACCCTTAAACCAGTGGTTCTCAAAGTGCCACGAGCCATAGTACCATATCCTAGGAACTTGTTACAAATGCAAATTCTTGGGACCCTCAGTAGACCTGCTGCAACAGAAACTCTGGAGGTGTATCCAGCAGTCTGTGCATTAATAAACTCTTCAGATGACTCGGATGCAAACTCAAGTTCGAGAACCACTACTTTAAACAAAGCTTAATATTATTCTCCCAGCTGACCTGAGATGAATTAAGAACAGTTGCCCAAATTTGCCTAATACAAATCCTTTTCTTGAAGACCTTGAACCTCTGCTAGACTCAGTGAGTTATAATCTCTGGAGGGAAGGGGTCTGGAAAACTGAATATTTTAACAAAGATCCCAGGGAACTCTTATCACAGGAAGTTTTGGAAATACTAGTTTTAATATATATTTTTATTGATTTCAGAGAGGAAGAGAGAGAGAGAGAGAGACAGAAACATCAATGGTGAGAGAGAATCGTTGATTGGCTGCCTCCTGCACGGCCCCTATTGGGGATCGAGCCCGAAACCCAGGCATGTGCCCTTGACCAGAATCAAACCTGGGAGACCAATGATCTATCCACTGAGCCAAACCAGCTAGGATAGTGGTTGGCAAACTGCGGCTCGCAAGCCACATGCAGCTTTTTGGCCCCTTGAGTGTGGTTCTTCCACAAAATATCATGGCCTGGGTGAATCTATTTTGAAGAAGTGGTGTTAGAAAAAGCTTAAGTTTAAAAAATTTGGCTCTCAAAAAGAAATTTTAATCATTGTACTGTTGATATTTGGCTCTGTTGACTAATGAGTTTGCCGACCACTGAGCTAGGGCACCACTAGTTTTAGACCAGGTTCTCAACCTCCGCATTACTGACATTTTGGGTCAGATAATTCTATGCTAGTGGGGTCTGTTTTATACATTATAGGATGTTTATCAACATCCCTGGTCTCCATTTATTAGAGTTCTCTAGTCTGACTATCAAAAATATCTCCAATGGCCGAGACTGGTTTGGCTCAGTGGATAGAGCGTCGGCTTGCGGACTGAAAGGTCCCAGGTTTGATTCCCGTCGGGGGCATGTACCTTGCTTGCGGGCACATCTCCACTGTGGGGCGTGTAGGAGGCGGCTGATCGATGTCTCTCTCTCATTGATGTTTCTTACTTTCTATCTCTCTCCCTTCCTCTCTGTAAAAAATCAATAAAATATATTAAAAAAAATATCTCCGATGTTGCTAAATGTCTCCTGGGGAACAAAACAGTCCTACGCTGAGAACCACTTGTTTAGAATGAGCAGTTTCCCAAGTGCATTTTGTGGAATGTTATTCCACAAGATGTCCTGGAAAACAAGTGGCAGCTAATTTCATGATTAAATAAGTTTGGCAAATAATGCTTACAATTTCCTCATCTTGGAGATGTATGTGCATATCCTAAGAGTAAAAACTCTGCAGTAACTTACACAGCTGGTATTTCCCTATACTGGTTTAGGAATTTCTGACCTACTCTATGTTTACAGGGAATAGAAAAGAAACAAAAACAGGGTAGTAAAGAGCCATCCAAGAGATGCAAATCAAAACGACAATGTGGTACCATCTCACACTTGTCAAACTGGCTATCATTAACAAATCAACAAACGACAAGTGCTGGCGAGGATTCGGAGAAAAAGGAACGCCTGTGAACTGTTGGTGGGAATGCAGACTGGTGCAGCCACTGTGGAGAACAGTATGGAGTTTCCTCAAAAAACTAAAAATGGATCTCCCATTTGGCCAAGCAATCCCATTCTTAGGAATATATCCCAAGAAACTAGAAACACCAATCAGAAAGAACATATGCACCTCTATGTTCATAGCAGCACAATTTACAAAAGCTAAGATTTGGAAACAGCCTAAGTGCTTATCAGCAGGTGACGGATTAAAAAACTGTGGTACCTACACAATGGAATACTACGCTGTGGCAAAAAAGGAGGAATTCTCACCATTTGCAACAGCATGGATGGAACTGGAGAGCATTATGCTAAGCGAAATAAGCCAGTCAGAGAAAGATAAATATCACATGATCTCACTCATTTATGGAATATAATAAACAACATAAACTGATGAACAAAACCAGATCCAGAGACAAAGAAGCATTGATCAGACTGTCAAACCTCAGAGGTAAGATAGGAGAGGGTGGAGGTAAGGTAGAGAGATCAACCAAAGGACTTGTATTCATGCATATAAGCCTAACAATACTTCCCCACACCCCCCGGGGGGGGGGGCATTAGTGGGAGGGGAGGACTATAGGGGGAGTAAGGACACATATGTAATACTTTAATCAATAAAGGAAAATGAAAAAGAGCACAGCTTTTGAGAAGGGAGCTATTTCTTCAAACACTAACCTAATGTGGTGCTTTTCTAAAGTGTGTGAGTAATACCTCTGTAGCTTTAAAACCCAAGAGTGGGAATGGCAGGAGATGCATTAGTGGGCGTGTTGCCAGAGAGGCTGGCTAGCAGATTTCCAGAGACCTCATAAGGTGACAGTGACTTTGGAGAATTTATGAGGGCTCACCTCCCACTCTGCAGGCTCAGAGATTTGATCTTGACAGATGCCTGAACTCGAGAGGCTGACTCATGCTAATAAAACTCACAAATAAGGGTCTGAAGTAACTAACCCACGCACCAAATTATCAATTAATAATGAGCAATAAATGCCAAGAGAGCCAAACAGTCACATTTTTTAGGTAGTGTTCTTTCTTTCTGCAGACAAACCATGACATCACATTTAAAAAATTTTTTTAGAGCTCCCCCTCCAGGGAACACACAGGCAGCTTCACCTACCCCTTTATCTACAGCCCATTAACTCGTGAGCCCATTTCTTGTACTGTTTACTTCCATTTCTGTGACTTACTAAATAAATTTTCTCTTACACTTTTGGGTAAAAAAATATTTTTAAATGAGTCAGGGAATTAGATTAGTGGCTCTAGATTTTTAATTCACAGACCAGTAAAATTTCCAAAAGATTTTAAGATTAACAGAAGGTGATCAATTTTTTATTCCATCGAGTAAGGTCTTTAATAATCTCAATTACTGTTATTTAAAAAGATTAAAATCTTAAAACCTTTAATTGAAAGAAATTAGCTTTTTTAAAAATTCACTATATAGTCCTGATTTTTCTCATAGATCAGTACACTCACAGAGCAGTACCAACCTACGAACGTCATTTGATTAGGTGGTCGGACTAGCTTGATCCCCAGATGCATCTGATTCTCTACTAGAATTAGCCAGACCTTGGCTACTCAAAGTGTGGTGCAGGCCGACTCCACTGGCATCAACCATGAGTTGATTGGCAATGTAGAACCTCAAGCTCCACCTCAGAATTTAGATCTGCATTTTAGCAAGTTTCCTGGGTGATTCATATGCATATTACAGTTCGATAGGCACTGGGTTAGGAAACATCATTTGGTCCTAGGACCAGAGCACCCACTGTTAAGAATAGCATGGATGATCCCTATCGTTTTTCTGGCCTTTGACTCTTAACCAACTCTTTTTTCAATAGACTCATTCTGTCTTAAACTAAATTTTTCATTTGAGTTATGATCAAGTCTTCACAGCTATTCTGTCTCTTAGAGTGATTACCTATCTTTGCTCTAATTACATGTGTTACTCTTAAAGTTTAATACACAGAAAATAATCTTACATCCTCATTTCAAAGATTTTACGGTGAGGACAGCCATCCCCTGCCTACCAAGGGCAGAAATTATTCTTAATTTTCAAGACAAAAACCAACAGAAATGACTCTCTGTAGACCAAGTCTGGTCTTCCTGCCTAATGCAACCACAGCATCTGAACATCCTCCTGTAACTCACCAAAATTTACCTGAACTGACCATAATTGTCAAAATTCCCTAAAAGACTATGAGAGTAAGGAAGGGCTTACTCTTACTTACTGCTGTCTACCCAGTGTGTCATACTGTCCCTGACAAATAGAAAAATACTTGTTTAATGCATGAATGAATGAATGAGTGAGTGAAATTAATTTATACTTCTAAACCTTATTGTTGGTTTCAGACCCGGTGGGGTTTCAGCTTTAGGTTCCCCAGTCCTGATTAGAAACTGAGAAGTGAATCCCCCTGCCGGGATACCTCTGCTCCCTGCCTTTTCTTGGCAGAGAAATGGTTAGGCACACTGGCCTGTTCACAAAAAGGCACTGCTGTTGGTTGTAGCTACACTTCTGCCAGAAGTGCTTTTTTTGAGAAACATATCTACGGATAAGATGAACATAAGTAAACAATGCAACATTAATCCAAAGGCTTGACTATACTTACAGGGCGTATGGCTGGAGAAAAATAAAAACGAAAGGTCTGGTCTGAGTTTCCACAGTCCTCTCTGAGTTCCTGGGATAAAGATGCTATCCTCCTTCAGGGTGGCTGCCAAGTGAAGCTGATGGAGAAGGTACCTAATGGGTGCAGGATGTTATCAGAAAGAATAACAATCTCTGTGGTAAAGGGGAAGACTGGCTGGATAATTACTAAGAAAGAAAGATCTATTAATGACCAATGGAACTGATAGTTACTTGGAAGTATGAGAAATCTAGACCAGTGATTCTCAAAGTGTGGTCCTTGAATTGGCTGCATAGGCATCATCTAGAATTTGTTAGAAATGCAACTTCTAAAAAAAAAAAAAAAAAAAAGAAAAGGAAAAAGGAAGAAAAGAAATTAAAGAAATGTAACTTCTCAGACTCCCTTTTGACCTGCTGATTCAGAATCTCTGAGGGTGGGCCCACCAATCTGGATTTTAACAAACCCCTTAGGTGATTCTGATGTACATTCAGGCATGAGACCCACTGTATTAGTCAAAGTTTAGTTCACAGGCTAAATAACATAATCAGTTTTGCTGGGAGCTTATTAGAAATGCAAATTCTGGAGCCAACCCAGGCTAAATCAGACTTTCTGGAGATGCGACTTTACCTTTGGAAACTCCTTCTGGCTATGACCTCAGCATGGCTATCATTGAGGATATCTCCTGTGGCAGAGACAGGACACTAGTGAAGACAGACACAGGAACCTGGAGACGCCCTGGTTCCTGGTAGCAGAACATAGCAGTTTCCCCCAGAATCCAGGAAGGCCATGTAGCTCCTGGAGGGCTTTGCCAGAAAGCATCACAAGCATTAACAGCAATGCATTTACTGCAGGCTTCCTCAACTCAGCACTATTGACATTTTGGACCAGAAAATTCTTTGTTGTAGGGGTCTATCCTGTGCATTGTAGGATATTAAGCAGCATTCCTGGCAGGCCAGCAGCACACTCCCTTCTCCCAGGTGTGACAATCAAAAATGTTTCCAGACATTGCTAAATGTCCCCTGGGGGCAAAATATCCCCTAGATGAGAACTACTGATTTACAGGGAAATCTTTATCTGGAGGACAGGGGTCCCGATTTTGTGTGCTCTGGTATCATACTTGGGCTCATGCTGATATATTTCCATGGGATTCAATCCATAGTGGTCCTTGAACAACTTCCTCATATATAGGAGGCAAAGCTAGGAGAATGGGCAAAGGAAACTTGAGGAGGCCGCTGCTAACTGGAAGCAGAAGATAAAGATGCTAGATGTCCAAGCAATTTCCATATCCTTTTTGGTGCCGAGGTTTAAGTCAAGAATGCTTTCTGGGTTTTCAGAGATAGTACTGAAAATTAGCTAAGCCAAGGGAACTTCTGTTTGAGCATGAAAATACTGGCCAGCTTTCAATCTACTCAGAAAGCGCGTTCCTGTCAGCCTTTGCTTCCATTGGTTATTCCCATTCTTTAAATGAGTTCTGTCCTTCAACTAGTGCCAGTGAGAGTCAACGTGAACTGAAATGTCAGCCATCTCAATAATATGACCCCTTGTCCCTGGAGAGGAAAGTGCAACATGGACACCATTTCCAAAACTCCCTCGACAGGCAATGTGTAGACCCAATGTGGGCTTACCGCTCTTCCTCATTTTGGACTGGCCTATGCATTTTGTTCCTGTTCCCATTGAGACAACTTCCTTTGTCACTGAGGGGAGAAAAAAACGAGTTATTAGTGAGCTTTTAGAATCGGAATGGTCCCCAGCCTTGGGTTTAAGAAGACTGCACATCCTCAGCATTCCCATAGGCTGACGCTGACCCATCTAGGACTGCGGTTCCAGCACGGCCATTTCCCATTTCCCACCGCTTGAGGTACTGCGCCACCTGGCGGAGAGCCGGGGAACATGCCCAATATCACAGTTGACACTCGGCGAGGACTGTCCCTGTGTAGAGAGCCGTGTATCATTCTACCATCTCTGACAAAAAGAGGGAGAGTTTCAAGGAGAAAAGGTCTCACCTTGCACCTGTTTGTCAGGGCAGTCACAGGCTTGGCCGGCTGTCGGCTGTATCTTCACCACGGCTGCTAGTAACGTCCATTCCCGGGTGGGCTCAGGCTTCCCCTGCTTGGGCAGCCTGCTCCCATAGTGCTCGTAACACAGGTGCGCAATCTCATCCGGGGTCCACATGGTTGAGCTGGTGCTGAGATCCTGATAAAAAAATCACAGCCATCATAAGTATAGAAAGGAGGACCAATCATAATGCTACACCCTCGCACCAGTGTTTTCAACAGGCTTTCAGGTGTAGCTCAACCTGGGTTCACACTGAGGTTTCTTTATCTGAAACTCTATGGGTCATTTTCTCCTCCTTCCATGCCTATTTTCATCTTTAAGGAAAGATAAAAGAAATTCCAAATCCTACCAATCGCAGAAGACAACTATTTCTTCAAGCTGTTTTTAAAAAAATGTATTTTTGTTGATTTCAGAAAGGAAGGGAGATAGAAACATCAATGACAGAGAATCATTGATTGGCTGCCTCCTGCATGCCCCCCGCTCCCTGCCACTGGGGATTGAGCCTGCAACCTAGACAGGTGCCCTTGACCGGAATCAAACCCGGGACCCTTTGGTTCCCAGGCCAATATTCTATCCACTGAGCCAAACCAGCCAGGGCCAAGCTGTGTTTTATCCTTGCTTTTAAGTATTTTATTTTTCTCTCTCCTCTACCCCTCTTCCCCAAAATTGGTTCTCTTTTTAAAAAATATATTTTTATTGATTTCAGAGAGAAAGATAGAAACATCAATGATGAGAGAGAATAACTGATTGGCTGCCTCCTGCACACCCCTCACTGGGGATTGAGCCCATGACCAGAACTGAACCTGGGACCTTCAGCCTGCAAACTGACACTCTATCCACTAAGTCAAACTGGCAGGGCGCAAATTGGTTCTCTACTTCCTTTCAGTAAAGTTCCACTGATGCCCCTCTCAGAAAAATCAACCCTTTATTTTCTCCTATAACATTTTATGATGCAGAGTGAAGTGACAGAGCCCAGTAGCTTCTCAACTAGTCAAGCATTCTCATAGGAATTGTGAAGAGTGTGGCTTCTAGTCACCATTTCTGGGTTCTAATTATAGCTTTACCTATATTAACTGTGTGGAACTGGGTAGATTGCTTAACCTGTGTCTGTTTCTTCATCTATTAAAATAATAATTATAGTCATATTTAACCCGTGGGGTTATTGTGAGGATTAAGTATCTATAAAAAGTAACTGCTATAAAATTGAGCGTAATTAGTGTCAACTGTAATTAGTATTAATAAAAAGAACCTTTGATTTGGAGGAAAACCAAATTTGGAGGGACCTTGGGATGTGAAGGAAAAAGGGGCCACATCCTAAACCTGACACACTCAGGGAAGGCCTATATGGCAAGCCTTACAAACTCAGAGACCAACAGTAACTACATAGATGACTTGAATATAAAACTTCCTAACAAAAAGCAAGTTATGGTGGGTGGTCTTGTCCTAGGCCTGTAGATTCCTTGACAATCTTTACCTTAAGTGAAACTGTCTATTGTCTTTCTGCACCTAAGAAAACATACTTTTGAAATATCCGAGTATTCTCCTTTTCCAGACCCCTGAGGGCACAATTACCACCAGAGAAGAGACCATAGAAACCCTCATTGTCATCTTGTTCCCCACATACCATCTCCTTCTATAATCTATAATAATAAAAGGTAATACGCTAATTAGACCAGACATGCCTTCCAGACATCATTCCGGCTGTCCTTCCTCAGGAAGCTGGGGCTGGAGGGGAAGCCAGTCTGGGTCCCTGGTTCCTGCGGGTGGCTGGAAGAGGGAAGCAGCCCAAGTCCTGGGTACTGGCCACCGGGGAAAGGAAGGCCTACTCTTGCATGAATTTTCGTGCATTGGGCCTCTGGTCTATAATAATACAGTGGTACCTCGAGATGCGAGTTTAATTCGTTCTGTAACCTTGAGGCATGGGAAACTATGAGACGCTCGAGTCGCAGTAAACTGGTGGGTCGTGTGCAGCCGGCCGATCCGACCGATTACTCCTATCTCAAATGTTGCTCGTATTTCAAAGCAAAAATCGCTCTCTCGACGGCTTGTATCTCAAAAATCTCGTATGTTAGGGCACTCGTATCTCGAGGTACCACTGTAAAAGCATAATATGCTAATTAGACCGGACATCCTTCTGGATCACCTTCTGGACAAAGCCTGGGCTGCGAGGGAAGGCCAGGTCCCGGGTGCCTGCTGGTGGCCAGAGGAAAGCTGGGCTCCCGGATGCCAGAGAGAAACCAGTGCTGGCAGCCGGGTGAAGGAAGGCCTACTCTTGTACGAATTTCCTACATCGGGCCTCTAGTGTGCTATACATGTTGATGATTGGCCAGCCTGTATTTCCCAATGTAAAACATCGAGGTGTCTCTTTGATCTTTTTATCCAATCCCAGAGATGTCCCTGCTTTTCCTTAATATCCAGCCCCCCTTAATCTACATGGATTTTATGTAACCCTCCTACGTCTCCTTTTATTCTAATACATAAAATAAGTTACAAAACTGCTATTCTCTAAAGCATTTTCTCCATCCATCAAGATTTTGCTTCCTGGTATTTGTCAGTTTGGTTCAAATACATTCATAAAATTATAGGTTTGGTTGAAACCGGTTTGGCTCAGTGGATAGAGCGTCAGCCTGCAGAGTGAAAGGTCCTGGGTTCGATTCCAGTCAAGGGCCTGTACCTTGGTTGCGGGCACATCCCCAGTAGGGGGTGTGCAGGAGGCAGCTGATCGATGTTTCTCTCTCATCGATGTTTCTAACTCTATCCCTCTCCCTTCTTCTCTGTGAAAAATCAATAAAATATATTTAAAAAAAATTATAGGTTTGGACCTTTCTTACCTCCACAAAGCTTATATCAAAACACTAAGGACAACCAATCACAGCCAATTAGGCTTTAAGCTACAGCCAATCAAATAATTTCCCTTCTTCTTGCTTATGCACTTGCTCTTTCTTCTAGCTCCTATCTGCAGAGTGCTCCAAACTATTTCTGGTGGTGCTGGAGGATTAGTATTAATTTTTGCTCACATAAACTTAAAATTCTTTCATATGCCTACCTATTTAGCAGTTCAGATGTGCAGGCCTATTACTGCAATAATTGGTCATAGAAAATTAAGACCAGAGTGATTTAAAACAAGAATCTGGCAGAGAGTGATTTAGCTGTGACTTTAAAGTCAGAAACCCAACGTAAGTTTTGCATCTATTGGAGCAAAAGAAAAGTATGGGAGACCCTCCAATCCTCCATTTGGATTTCCCTCTCATTTCTAGGGGGAAGGGGTGCGGCTACCACAGGGCAATATATTTTATGAAGGCAGACTCTCAGAGAAAGAGCCTGTAATTAAACCAGAGATACACATCGCAAGCTGCGCAGAGCAAGGAAGACAGAACTTGCTGTAAGAAACGTTGACGCCTGAGATGAAGCAGCCCAGAACTGTGTATACCACCTCCTTCACCTCATTCACATAGGTGAGTCCGGGTGAGCCTGCACCCTGGATGGAGAAATGCTTTTCTAAAATTCAAACCCACTCTCTCCTAGATCTTGAACAGCTTCTTCCTATGCAACAATATAGCTCAGTTAAACAGGCCATTTTTTTTTTTTCGGTCCGCTTGTCATTAAGTTGCAAAGAGCTCAAGAACACACTACCTTTTTTTTTTTTTTTAATATATTTTACTGATTTTTTACAGAGAGGAAGGGAGAGAGATAGAAAGTCAGAAACATCAACGAGAGAGAGACATCGATCAGCCGCCTCCTGCACACCCCACGGTGGAGATGTGCCCGCAAGCAAGTACATTCCCCCGACCGGAATCGAACCTGGGACCCTTCAGTCCGCAAGCCGACGCTCTATCCACTGAGCCACACCGGTCTCGGCAAGAACACACTACCCTTTGAAGTAGAGACTGAGGCAGGACGCTGCCAGCGCAGTGAGGGGTTTAGCGCTGCTGGGAGGACGGTCGGCCGCTCCGCTCAGGCCCCTCCTCCATGAACCCGGTAGCGGACCCTCTCCTCCAGAGGCCTGCGCTGGGGCCCACTCGTCCCGCTACGGCAGACACCCAAGGTGACACGGGGGTCTCCAGACCCGAGAAGCAGCGCTAACGCGCGCGCCCACCTGCGCGGGTTTCGCGGGCGGCGGCGGCGGGGCGCACCCCGCGCTCGCCCGCAGCTAGAGCTCGGACACGCGGCGCGCACGGGCGCTGCCCAGCAAGGAGCGGCACGCTGTCTGCCACGTAGCGCGCCTCAGGGGCGGCACGGTCCTCACCCCTTCCCACGCGATATGGCCTCGGAAAAGTCACACCGAGGGCGCCTTACCGGGTGTCCAGGACCCCCAGCTCGTTCGCGTGCCCACGGCCGAGTAAACGCCCCGTCTCCCCGCCGCTCCCCTCCCACCTTCAAGACGCGCGCCTTCCAGGGAACAAGCTAGCGGAACCGCGCAGCCAGCGTCGGGGAACGTGACGCCACAAAGAGGCTGTTCTTCCACGCCCCGCCCCAAGAAGTGCGCAGGGAATGCTGGCTCTTGTAGTCTTTCAGGGGGCGTGGTGCTGGTGCTTACCGCCCGGCCGGCTTGCGGAAGCTGACTCCGGGGTAAGAGATGGTTCAAATAATAGTAAGAATGATATCATGTCTTGGGACACTAGCCTGAGTTTCTGTCTAAAACAGCAATGTCCAATAGAAATGTAATTGGAGCTAGATACGTAATATAAAAGTTTCTAATAGACATATTTTAAAAAGTCAAACTAAATAGGTGAAACTGATTTTAAACACATCTTATTTAACCCAGTATATCCAAAGTAGTATCCCAAGGGTAATCAATGTTAAAGAATTGAGATATTTTAAATTCTTTTTTTATACCAAGTGTAAGAAATCCAGGGTGTATTTTACATTTAGAGCGTATCTCAGTTTGAACCAGCCACATTCTAAATGCTCAATAGCCACACGTGGCTAATAATGACTTTAGAATCCTTCTATCATCTTGTCATTTTCCTGCTGACCCCATAAACAAGTTGTCTACTGCCGCTTTAGTTCTATCTCCAGTCTCGTTGAGGTGAGAGCTGGCTTCTGCCCCCAATTTACTAGAAAGCTCTTTAATGGTTACTTGTGACCTCATTAATCCCTTTCCTCTTCAAAGATCCACATTGATGGTACAATGTTGCTTATAGTCCAGGCTCTTATCTTGGCTCTCTACCCTCTGCCTTGGTGAGATGATTGTTTTCACTTTAACACCACCTTGCTGAAGGATGTGCCAGGTGGAAGTGTTTCTTCTGGAATACCACCTGGACAAGACATTAATGTAAATTTGTTGAATAAAGCAGTATAATTCTAAACTTTCTGTAGACCAGCAACCTGAGAAAAAAGTGGACATTCCAAAAGTAAGAGTGATGAGGCCGGAATAGAGAGACAAATGGTTTATTTGGTAACAAGAAGTAAAAGAGGAATTCTTCTTTCCTTTTCTCTCTGTGGTTACTGAACTGCAACACTCAAGTGGATAGCAATATACAAGAATTCCCTTGCAGTCCCTGATCTTCTGCAGTAGTGCAAAGATGCCTGAGTTTTGTGACTTGCAATTAATATTTTCTAGACAGAAGTGCCAGCTGTTGTGCCTTCCACTGTATCAACAGTTACATTTTCCTTCTTGTCTTCAGGTTTCATGGCAGGAAACAGAAGTACTTCCTACAGAAGATAAAATTCATTTTGAAGCTAAGAAACACTCCCCCCTCCCCGGTCCCCGCCCACACACAGCTCTCCACCCATTCCTTTTGCCTTTGGTTATTGTTACAACCAAAACCCAGAGATCCCTACTTCCCAGCTGAAAAGACAGATGTGTTTTTAATTCAACTCAGTTGCTTTCCATTATAGAGGATGGAAAAGAATACAAACATGCACAGCACTGCCCAGGGCACAATGTCAAAGGAATCAATAATTGTGGGAGTTCTCTGACAGTGTGATTTCCTCATCTATAAAAATGGACTAACAATAGTTTCTACACCACAAAGGCCTGACTTAAATGAGATCACGCATAGCATGTTTTAGATCTTCAAGAAATGCAGCAATTAGTATTGCTTCTGCCTCAAAGCCTGTAAGGTGACAGGCTCTGATCTTCTTCAGTTATATGTATGGCGTTACATATAACTCCTTTGCCCGCTCCTCCCTCGAGCCCACAGCGCACTCCTATTCTCCAGGCCCAACACGCCCAAGTCTGACCCAGTGGAGTGCTTCGGGTGTGCACATGGAGGGCTGCTGTACCTTGATGTTATTGGAGTCTGTGAGAAACATGGTGACTCGGTCAATACCCATGCCCCAGCCAGCTGTGGGGGGCAGCCCGTATTCCAGGGCAGTGCAGAAGTTTTCATCTATGAACATGGCCTCATCATCGCCAGCAGCCTTGGCCTAGAAGAGAAAAGAACCACACAGGGACACTGTTCTGGGCTGCTCATCTCTCAGTGTCTGAGTCAGCAAGTTAAGACACTCAGAGGATGACCATTCCAGGGATGCTCTGGACACTCAGCATTACTGGGAATGGGGTTTCCTAATAACTCTAGGATGGAGGCTGGAGGTCAGAACTGATGAAATCTACCTCAGAACACATGCAAATTTCTCTGAAATGAAAACAGCTCCACTGCTTGGGGGTCTGCAAGCCCCGTGAGACTGATTTGCAGAGACTCTGATGATTCCCAAGAGTCCTCCTCTCATTTCCTAAACTGCCAGTCAGTGGCAATGTTCGTATAGGCAGCTTTGTCTGCATTAATCTTTATCTGCCTCTCATTCCCAGTCACTTCAATAAATGTACCATCTGAGAAAAATTACGTTCTTGTTAGGCAAATGTATTTTTAAGATAAGTGTCACACTCCCCACAGAGATAATTATGCCTAAAGCTCCTCTTATGTAGAAATTCTAGGGCCCAACTAGTCAAGTTCTCCATCTTAAAATGTGAGTTTCTCTAGTGAAGCCAGTGGCTTTATCCTTCATTTCAGCTGGAGTCACCAAGAGATGCAAACAATGACACAGACCAGGGTTCAAGCTGATTTCCTGGTGAGTATGGGCACTGAGGAAACATATGCCTCTGCTCCCTCTCCTCCCTTACCTTGGCCTGTTCTTCAAAAAGCTGCCGTTGTTTCATGGGGTCATTCAGCTCGGTGTAGGCATTGCATATTTCCTTCTTCATGACAAAAAGCTCAAAGCGCTCAGTCAGACCCTCTTTAGAGCGGTGCCTGAGGACAAGAGACCAAAGGGGAGGGTCACTAATAATAATCTACCATCCGGTACGAACCGGAGTTCCTGAATTCCAGCCAACTCAACAGTTACTGAAGCCTGCACACATTCTCAGCACCAAATCATTTGGTGCAACAGTGAGGAAGGTTACACAAGGAGACAAGGAAGCTCTATCTTCACAACGTGTGTGGTACGCTGCCACTCTGAACCACATTTCCTATAATCCCTATCGCGTGGGCTCTGGGCTGCCCAAGACTTGCTTGATCAATGGGACAACGGCAGAGGCTTGATATTTGTTTGCACACTGGGGTTTATCCTTTAAGAGTGCTTCCTCTTAGAACCCAGCTGCCAAGTAAGAGTCCAGGCTACACTGTCAGAGAGGTGCACGTGGAGAAGCAAGGTGCCCTGGCAGAGTTCCCAGTCGAAAAAAGCCACCTCAGTTACTCTAGCCAACTCTACATAGAACAGAGAGATTACCCAATGAACTCATGAGATGTTGAGAATTAATAAGCTATTTTATGCTGAGTTCTGGGGATGTTATGAAGCAATAGGTAACTGACCCATGCTGTATATCTTACCATTTTGCCAAAGGGCTCATTATCTGAGGGTGGTCACAGATGAATGTAGGATTGATGCATGTCACTTCCAGGAACTCTCCAACAAGCTTAGTGAGAAAGAAAAGCAGAGCTAGAGATCCTTTCTGAATGGCATTGTGATGGTCCCAGGCTAAGTGGAAGAGGATCAGTCTCCACCCACACCAACTCTTCAAGGGCCAATGATTAACTGAGATACCATCCATAACTATTTTGCGGAATTTAATATAGCAAGATTTGTTAATTCTCTTATGTCTAGGAACAGGGGGCTGGTTACCACTGGATGAAGGGATGTACTAACGTGCATGGCCTTTCACCTTATCTAGAAGCCTGGCTGTAGTCCGAGGTGGAGGGCATTCAACACCTTTTGTCACACAGATATCATCAAGAATTTTGCGAGTTTCTGTAATATAAATAAATGTATGAGTTAGGACAGAAGACATCACACTTTCCACTAAGAAGGTATATAAAGTGTGAAATGCCTGCCCCAACATTATCTAATTCAGAACTAAGCAGAAATAAGGGGCATACAATGGAGGAGTGCATCACTTTACCTTCAGTTTCGAAGAGGTTCGTTTCTGGCAGCTTCACGCCCAGGGCTTTCTCAAGCTCTTCTACCATGCTGATTTTCCGAAAGGGTGGGGTGAAGTCAATCTCGTAGGCTTGGCCCTCTGGGCCATCTGGATGGTAGGTGACCTTATAACTGCCTGTAATGTTCTTTACCATCCCTGGAGAAGAAATACCATTTAAAGAGGACCAGTGGCAAGTCCTCCTGAAAGCAGCACACCAGCCCCTCAGACTGGTATGAAAGACAAAGCAAGCGGGAGAGGTCACCTGAAATCATCTTCTCTGTGATTTCCATGAGATCTCGATAGTCTGCGTAGGCCATGTAGAACTCACAGGTGGTGAACTCAGGATTGTGAGTCATGTCAATTCCTTCATTCCGGAACTGGCGTCCAATTTCATAAACCCGGTCAATGCCACCAACCACCAGCATCTAACAATAAAATATACGACGTGGTCATGGTGGCTAATCTTGTCTTAATGACTCTGGAAAGTTTCAGCCTATAAAAGCTTTTCCTTGATTTTTACAGCTCAGACATGATCTCAGGTCCCTACCTGAATGCCGAGCACCCTACTCTCTTTAGGTTTTTGTACTCTCTTTAGTGGATAGTCATCACTAATTATTTTGGCTGCCCAGGACCTCTGAGTCCTGTTCCTTTGTCTGGGTGTGCCCCGTATCTTGTGATTGTGAACCTCCCCAAAAAAGAAGCCTTGCTTGGGGTTAAGATGCAGACACATGACCACAGTTCCCCACCAATCAGACACAACTGTGAGGCTTCAACTAGGAAGCTATTGAAAGAAGATGTAGGTATTGCACGGAATTCCTTCTGGCCAAGGGCGCCAGAGGATCTAGCATTTAGAAGTAGTAACTGCAGAGGGCCCTAGGGGCAGTGACCTGTGCTTAGTGCCAGGGTTATGACCTTACAAGTTTCCCAGGGGATGATCTTATGGCGGATTCAGAAACCTCAGCATGTGGTTTCCAAGCCTGTTTTTTTGATCCTCCTGAAAACTGTGATCATCCTCATATATTTTAATACATTTTTCTTTTGTTTAAACTAGTTGTAAGAGATTTTATTGTCTGCAACTAAGAATCTTGAATTATAAGTCTTCAATATTTACTTTGGTGATTTGAAGGTAGTTATTTCAAACTTCTAGAGAGAGATTAAGTTCTCTTTTCTTCAAAACACTAAAATCAGATCTAATTCAAGGAGAACTATAATGGAAACCAAAGTAGGATAGGAAAACCTGTACACCTAGGAAAGATCCCTTTGCCCTCTAACCTGTAATGTTCTACCAATCTTGTGGAGAAATTCTGTAAGTTTAACCCTCACAAGCCTGAAAAATTAGAATATTCTCTCAGCTGTTCTACCCTCACGATTCATCTTATTTCTAACTGCATCTCTCTGTCCAGTCAATGGCTTTCCAGCATTCTGCTTCACTAAGGCAACAAGGCATCTTCTTCTTGATTACCTTATGGTAGAGTTCTGGAGCAATTCTCATGTATAAATTCATGTCTAGCTCATTGTGGTAGGTGATAAAAGGCTTTGCCACAGCTCCCCCTGGGATGATGTTCATCATGGGAGTTTCAATCTAAAGGATAGAGAGAAACATTTAGTTCTCAGGAGTGTCAAATCAGAGGCGCTGGGGAAAGTTCATGCTCTATCCCTAAGCAAAAGTTAAGTTCAATAGTAAGTACTTGACAAAAAAGTAGAGGCAGCTTAATTTTCCAAATACCAAACACCATTAACATAGTACAACAGTTCCTTGGATAACATTTCGTTAATGTTAGTTATAACATTTAAATGCCACAGAAACTTAACTCTTAATATCAATCAGCCTTAATTTCAACAGTAAAATTGATTTCATTATGTTGCTTTGTTTAAAGTTGCAAAATCTATTGATGATGAGAAGGGAGAATTTACTGTATCATACACTTTCACAAGCTGTTAAACGGGAATCTAAATGGGGAACAGCCTTTCTTGAATGCAATTTATTAAATTTTATAGAATTTATTAAACATTTAACTGTTTAAAAACAAAACAAAAAGGGCCAAAAATTTTTAAAAAATTTAACTGTTTGTATTTGACTTAGTTATTCCATTTCTAGAAATTCATCCTACAGAAACACTTGCACATAGCTGTATTATAGAATTATATATCTGAAACCTGAATTTTATTAACCTTCTAGAGGCCCGGTGCATGAATTCATGCATAGGTGGGGTCTGGCCAACTGGCCAGCCTGGAAGGGAGGAGAGAGCACCCCCCTCACAGGCGGTTGGCTGGTGGTCCTGCCCTAATTGGGCCTGTTGGCTGCCGCAGTGCATGTCATAGCAACCAGTTGTTCCAGTTGCTTGGCTTTTATATATATAGATGTTACCCAATAAATCCAATTAGAAACAAAAAAAAGAAACACTTGCACATGAGAACAAAGATGTTCACTGAAACATTACAGAAGAAAAGCAGAAATTTAGAGGAAGAGACACATGCAAAGGGTTCCAGAATATATTAGGTGGGGAAAAAAATCCAAACAGGTCCATCATAATATATATAATGTGACTTCATTTATTTAAAAATAGAAAAATAAAACTCCTGCCCAACTGACACGTCTCAGTGGTTGAGTGTTGACTATGAACCAGAAGATCACGGTTTGATTCCCAGTCACGGCAAATGTTGGGGTTGGGGACTACATCCTGTGTGGGGCATGCAAGAGGCAACCAATCAATGATTCTCTCATCACTGATGTTTCTAACTCTCTCCTTCTCCCTTCTTCTCTGAAATCAATGCAAATATATTAAAAAAAAAACAAAACACACAAAAAAAACAAAAAACAAACAAACAAAAAAACCTCCCAAAATGTCTACCCCATCTGCAACATGCATAGCAAAATATGTATATATGCATAGTAAATGGAGTGGAGTTAGTTGGGAGAAATAAAAGCGGACTTTCAATTTTGCTTCTATTTATTAAAAAAATTTTTTTTTTTATTTTTTATAGAGAGGAAAGGAGAGGGATAGAAAGTTAGAAACATCGATGAGAAAGAACATCAATCAGCTGCCTCCTGCACACTCCCCACTGGGTATGTGCCTGCAACCAAGGTACATGCCCTTGGTACATGCCCCGGAATTGAACCTGGGACCCTTCAGTCCATAGGCCAACACTCTAGCCACTGAGCCAAACTGGTTAGGGCTTCTATTTACTTCTTTATTGTTTGAACATTCACTCACCTTTCTCATGCAATTAGAAAACATGTTTTAAAATGTTTTTCCTAAAAAATATTTTTAATTTAAACAAAAACAATTTTGCTACAGAAAAGCAAAATGAGTTGATAACATACTGAATGTGGTATAATTACTGTTTGGATGTTATCATTACTACACTTTGTCCTTTATCTAGGAAACCAGGTCCTTCCTAATCAGGGTACTAAGAAAACAAAGAGTACAAAGATGCTGACAAAAAAGGGAAGTTTTCATTGAGCATGAAGGATACTGACACAAGACATGCCTTGGAAAAGGGAAGGGAAGGAACAGTAAGAGGCAAGCATAGCAAGGCAGCCTATTTGTTAATAACTCTCCATTACCTCTAGGAATCCCAACTCATCCAAGAAACTTCTTATATATGTGATGATCTTAGAGCGGATGATAAATTTTTGTCTCACAAAGTCATTCAGGATCAAGTCCAAGTATCTTTGACGATACCGTGTTTCCTAAAACAAAAGCAACAGAGATCACTCACACATCTGATGCAATGGTATGATAGACCACAGTTGGGAAGTCATGAGAGCTTACCTTGTCTTTGAGGCCAAAGTGAAGATGAGGTAACATATGTAAGCACGGAGACAGCAGTGTGATCTCATAGGGAATAATGCTCAGCTCACCCTTCTTGGTTTTCCCAGGATTACCCTGAACTCCAATTATGTCTCCCCGACGCAGTTTGTTATTGATACGAATAAATTCTTCTTCTGATTTATAATTCCTGAGTAAAAGGAAAATGTGATTCAGTATATAATATTCCAAATTAAAACTAACAAAAAACAAACAAACAAAACACCTGACCATTGGCTTACTCTGGAAACCTCACTAAATTGTTAATGCCTAGTTAATGTGAGCCCAAGAAAAATTCAAGATCAATTATTAATAAAATAAAAAGTATTATCTTGCCAAAACCAGTTTGGCTCAGTGGATAGAGCATTGTCCTGTGGACTGAATGGCCCCAGGTTCGATTCTGGTCAAGGGCATGTACCTTGGTTGTGGACACATCTTCAGTGTGGGACGTGCAGGAAGCAGCTGATCGATGTCTCTCATCGATATTTCTAACTATCTCTCTCCCTTCTTCTCTGTAAAAAAAAAAAAAAATATATTTTTTTTTTTTTTTTTTTTTTTTTTTTTTTTTATATATATAGTATTATCTTTTGCTCTAGATGGTTTGGCTCAGTGGATAGAGCGTCTGCCTATGGATTGAAGGGTCTCAGGTTAGATTCTGATCAAGGGCATATGCCAGCGTTGCAGGCTCAATCCCCAATAGGGAGCGTGCAGGAGGCTACAGATCAATGATTCTCTCTCATCACTGATGTTTCTCTCTCTCCCTCTCTCTTCCTCTCTGAAATCAATGAAAAAAAAAAAAGTATTATCTTTTTACTGCAATACAACCCAAGAGCATTCATTATTCTCCAGGTGACCTCGCGGCCTTTTTATTCTCTCTTCAGTTTTTTTTTTTACCCAACCATATCCTACTTCTTTAACCAAGAGGAAAAGAAAACCACACAAGACTTTGTCCCCAACTGTGTTGTTCTGGTCCATTCTAGAAATCATGTAATTGGATATTTCTATATACCTAGAATTGGCCATGACTTGCAACTTGACAGCCTCTCCTCGAAGGTCATAGAAGATGAGCTTTCCTCCAGAAGCTCTTTTGGCATGGATCCTTCCTAGAAAAAGAATAGCAAGAATACTGACGGATAGAACCAGAAGCCGATTCATGATTATCAGTGCCAAAAAAAGCTCCCTCTGCATTTTGTGCATCTGGGCACAACATAATTCAAACAATTTGACTTTAGCCATAGGCCTAAATCCTGCCTTTGTCTTCAGGACAATGTTGGAAGCCCATTCCAACCAGTTCAAGATATGCAGGAAGATCTGACTTTAAAGATGTTCACTGAATTCATGAAAGATGGAGATGTTGGTGGCAGCATAGATTTTTTGGATCATCCTGAATTCTCACAAACAATAATGCAAATCACCAACGGTCCCTAACGCCTCTATGTAGGGAGCAATGGGGTGTCCAATGGGTCTGAAAACTGACAATTCCCAAATAGTCATTAGGTATTCACTGGAAAATGTGGCAGGCTAAATGGAAGATAACAGCTGAAACTGGAAGGGGGTCTGCCCACTGCGAGTGAGTACAATGAGCTGCATTAAAGTCTAGGGCAGCCGAGACTGGTTTGGCTCAGTGGATAGAGAGTCGGCTTGCAGACTGAAGGGTCCCAGGTTCGATTCCGGTCGGGGGCATGTACCTTGCTTGCGGGCACATCTCCACTGTGGGGCGTGAAGGAGGCAGCTGATCGATGTCTCTCTCTCATCAATGTTTCTGATTTTCTCTCTCTCCCTTCCTCTCTGTAAAAAATCAATAAAATATATTAAAAAAAAAAAAAGTCTAGGGCAGTGGTTCACAATCTTTTTTTTGGCTATGCCCCACCTGGGCATCTCTAAAATCCTGATGCCCCACTGTGACATATAATTATTATTATCCAAAAAGTGAACTATTTATGTGGAAGAAGCCTAAAAGGCCATTAACTTGGTCTAAACAAGCTTCCAAAGAACATGGCATCCATGAAAGAGAAAAATAAAAGAATGAAAGGACAGTTGAAGTGCTGAGGAAGAAATCACTAAGAAATTGTTAAAAAAAAAAATATGAAGTGGTATGAAAAAATAGCAAGTAAAGTTTCAAAACATATAATAGAGAACTGAAATGCATAAATATGTCACAATATGTATTTATACTAGAGGCCCAGTGCATGAAATTTGTGCATGTGTAGGGTCCCTAGGCCTGGCTGGCAATCAGGGCTGATCAGGGACTTCCTTCGTTTCATGCCACCCCCTGGTGGTCTGTGCACATAGTGAGCGATTGGTCTCCCAGTTGAACTCCCATGGGAACTTTGCATATTAGGCTTTTATATATGTAGACACTGTATATGAGGTCCCTAGAACCATAAGAAATATAAAATATATACTGTTAATAATTCATTCTGGAATTGTTCCCCTTAAAAATCAAATTGCTCCCCTGTGGGGGCATGTGCCCCACATTGGGAACCACTGGTCTAGAGGATGAAGCCCTCTAATGTAGGCCCCAGGAATTCTCTAAACTTAACAGCCAGAGATCTCTTCTAGAACAAGTCCTTGCAAAATTGAATAAGACAAGGGAAACAGAAAAAGAAAAGTTACAGCAAAAATGAAGGGGAAAGAGAGCCTGGAAATCTCAGAAAGCAAGCTACTATATTTCTGAACACTTCACTAAAATAACAGAAGAGGAAGCTCAGTGAAGCTGGAGTCTTCTTACCTGCCACCTTTAAGGTAATGTCACTCAGGTGGTCCCCAGGCTGCAGGTGACTGTATTCTTGGATGAAGTGAGTGAGTGAGATGTCTACATGGAACTTGTGTGGGTATGGGTTTTCTCCACTGACCTTTAGTTGATGGACTGCTTGGCTTCGGATCTTGTAGTATTGCTATTTAAATACAAAAACAAAAATGAAAGTGAAAATTCAAGTGAGAAGTTGAACCTGGTCAGATCAGTGGCCCATCTGACAGAGTATTTTATTCTGCCTCAGAGTGGCCCTAAAACACTGAGGTTTCTATAACTGCCTCCAATCCACCCCAATACCTTTGAAATCATAGGATTGGATATAGAGTGAGATTTTCACTTTAAAGCAAGATTCAACAAATAAAAAATTTGAGTTCTGCCTAAAATAATAAGCATAATTGATACAAGTGGCCTTGGCTACCACTTTTGTGGATACATAAGCATTAACTTCATTCCCACTTACTCACATTAGACTTTCCCTAAGGCAGGCCGGTGGGACCAGGAGAATGTTATAAAAGGAATATTCAAGTCCTAGCCAGTTTGGCTCAGTAGATAGAGTATTGGCCTATGAACTGAAGGGCTCAGGGTTAATTCCTGTCAAGGGCACAGGGCTGGGTTGTGGGCTCAATCCCAAGTAGGGGGAGTGCAGGAGGCAGCCGATCAATGCTTCTCTCTCATCATTGATGTTTCTCTCTCTCTCTCTTCCTCTCTGAAATCAATTTTATATATGAATATTCTACAGTAGGGCTCAGCAAAAGTTTTCTGAAACAAATACTCAACCCTACTATTGAGGTCTGAAAGCAGCCTCAGACATCTTTAAAAATTTTTGCATTTGTAAAAAAAAGAAAAAAAATGGTCACAGCTGTTTTCTAATTTTACTTACAATATCAGGCAGGAGGGAGGAGATGGGATAGGGGGAATGGACCTGGCCTGCAGACCACTGTTTACCATCGCTGGTCTAAAATATACACTTTCCATGGACCTTAGACTGGAACACTTTCTCTGGGGCTGCATTACTGCCCAGCTAGTTCCAAGGAAGATTAATCAGTCACTTTGAAGTACGAACTCTCCTAAGTGCCTGTTGACAGCTGCTTAGAAAAATGCTCAGGGCCTGTGCTTTTGACCAGATGGAATGGTAGACTCTCTTACAGTACCTTAGGGCCCAGTGGCTGTTCCAGTTCCTATTTTATCTTCTTAGTCATTGGTTCCCAGGCATTTGCCAGAAGCTCCATCAAAAGCTTCCCCATGCCCAGCCAGGGTGGTGCCCCAGACGACTCACGTTTGGGTCCACGCTCTCTTCCTCAGCACCCATATCATTGTCAGTGGTGTGGTTGGTGGCAGCAGCATTGAGCTGTTTCTCACTGAGCTCCTTCTGCTTGGCTTCCTTCTCCGCTATTTTCTTCTCAGCTTTCAGGCGTCTCTTTAGCTCACTGTTGGGAAGATGAAAATGTTCAATATAAAAGTTGTCTGAAGAGTCCTCTACTATGCTCTGCTCCGTAACCACTTGTCAAAAATATAAATAGCATGGCGGGAATGTTCTTGCTTAGTTCTCCACCCCCAGTTCTAGTCTCTTGGTCAGGAAACTCTACATGAGAGAGACAAAGGGAAAAGTGAACTTAAAATAAAGATGTGAAAGTTCTTTCTCAGTATATGCTTTCCAATCTAAGCAAAGAAAAATCCTACATATTAGTTTATATTTAGAATAGGAAAAAAGGTTTACCAGAAAAATCAGCAATATAGCCTTTTCTCAAGCTAATTAGGTCAGGCAGCCTTTTGAGGCCAGGGACTGAATCTTAGTTGTCTGGTATCTATCCTTCGTAGAGTATGAAGTTCCTTGAGTATCATACCTGATACGAGAAGGCAATATTTCTAGCTCTGTCTGCCACCTTTCCCTACCCCTGCAAGGAGTGGGTTACTCTGGGGCAGGGAAGGGTGGCTCTTTAGAGTCCAAGGAGACATTCCACAGATGATGTCTCCCTCTGCATTGATCAATGCACTAAGGGCCTTCAGCATTAGTCTCACTCTGCTCACTGGAGCCTGGCTCAGACAACAAACTGGGGAGAACAGTGTACAGAGCGGCACAGCATAGGGGGTAATTTATCATCTTCAGAGCCAGTCTCCCCGGGATAAATTCTGACACACCTAACTATCAATTATGTGACCTTGGACAAGTGACTTAACTTCTCTCCATCTGGTAAAAATGGGTAATAGACGCCCTCCTCCCCAAATGTTATTGTGAGGAGTGAGATAATATATGCAGAGATGACCCTGTCTCTAAAGCATATAGTAAGCATGCAAATATGAGCTTTTACAGGTATCCCTCACTATCTTAAACTTACTCACTGCACCCAGGACAGAAACCTTAAAAAGCAAAACTTGGTATCCTTTATGATCTAAAACCTTGCTATGTGAACTCAGAAACCAAATAATTTGGATAGAAAGGGATACCCTCATTATTTGAATAGCATTGATCATTCTTGCACTGGCCAGTACAGCTCAGTTGGTTGGGCGTCATCCTGTGCACCAGGAGATTGTTAGTTCGATTCCTGGTCAGAGCACATGCCCGATTTGTGGGATGGATCCCCAGTGGGAGTGTGCAAGAGACAGCCTGATTGATGCTCCACTCTCACATAGATGTCCACTACCCCTTCCCTCTCCCTCTGTTGTGCTGTAATTCAACCAGGGGGCATCTCATCCTATCTAGTTCTTCCTAGTATTAACGTAATAAACCCATTCAACTGGGTGTTGCTCTCTCTTTTGTAAAATATATTTTTATTAATTTCAGGTAAGGGAGAGGGAAAGAGAAATAGAAACATCAATGATGAGAAAAAAAATCAGTGATCAGCTGCCTCCTGCACACCGCTACTGGGGAATCAAGCCTGCAACCCCGTATATGCCCTTGACCAGAAAGGAACACAGGACCCTTCAGTCGGCAGGCTGACAGGCTATCCACTGAGCCTAACTGGTTAGGGTTAGGTGTTGCTCTTTAAAGCAAATCAATCTTAAGGATAATCCAAAAAGGTCATGTGGCTAGAAATTAGACTGGAAACCAAAATAATCTCAAGAGCAAACAAATTCTAGACAGAAAGGAAAGGGAAAACAACCTGAACTGGAAATTTTGTATTCATACAAGGTTTCTTTTCAGCAGTTTTCTAGAATAAGATCTGCAAGTTATCTCCAGAATTTTAAGGACCGAGAATATGAATTTATTAAAGAGAACACGAGAAAAGTTTTGGTAGCAAGGCTTTTTCCTTAGCAACAAGTCCAAAGACTTAGCCAGAGACTTAAGAGAAAAGGACCCAAGTAAGGGGAGGACTTTTGCTCCCAGAACAATAAAGAAGGTAATGAGCACCAACCTTCTTTTATTAGAAAGTGGCTGGTCCTTGTGAAGCGTTGTGAAAGGAGCAAGTGGACCCAGTCGCTGTGCCCAGGAGGTTTGGCGCAGGGACCCCCTAACAAGCCTTACAGCAGCTTGCGTCAACATGGCAGAACACCCTGGAACTAATGATTACAACCACCTAACAGGAAACACAGAGATGTGGTGTCAGATGGGACAGACAGTATATATCAACCCAACCAGCACGCCTACTCATGGGCTGGGGGAGGATGCAAAACCTTTTAGGGTCCCATTTTACTTAAGACCCTCTTAAGTAAAATAGCCCCTCACACTCACTCTTCTGCAACTGGCACTGACAATGTTCGCAATCCAGGCTATGGTAAAAAGATGCATATCTGGGGTCAAAAGTCAACAGCAATACCTTTATAGGCAGAAATTATGACAATATTCTAGAAAATCAGAGACAGGACCTAAAGCAGTGTTTCTGAAACTCCTATTTCTTGGCATAGAAAAGCATATAAAATGTCACTGTCAACTACAACTCTAGATGAAGGTAAAAGCAAGCCACACAAAAGCACCTGAGTCAAAGATAAGACCTGTTTGGAGCTCTAGGAATAAGGAAGAAAGGAGAATTTCAGGAAAGGTCTTAAAAGTATATTATGTTTACACATTAACACTGGAAGGCAACAGAAATACAGGGATCATGTTTTTTATTGCATTCAAATAAATTTGGCTTTTCATCTGGAAATGAGTCACCTGTCACACAGGCTATCTGTGTGTGTGTGTGTGTGTTTTCAGACATCTTGTTTTTATTTCTAAACAATCTCGATGCTTCTCATTACATCTCACAATGTTTGTGGGAAGGAAGAGAACATGGACATCCTGTCACCTACTGCAGAGTTGATTAATGGTGAGGATATCCACTGTGAAGGACAGGAATTGGCAAGGCACGGAGATCCCTCATGCCTGGGGATGGGCATGGCCAAAAGCCCTCTGGCCTGTGCCCCTCCTCACGGGGAGGACTCCATGGAATGCCATCTGTTTCTAAACTTGGAGAAAATAACTGGCATAAAATGGTGTTCACTAAAGATTCAGACCAAGGAAATTCCAAGAACAATAATAGAAAATATTAATCATATTATTTTAGCCAATGGTCACTTGAGGTATATAGTCAATGGCAGGTTCTTTTGGACAACATGAGGTATGGTGCAGTCACCATACCTGTATTCCAGAGTTTTGGATCAGTGATAGATTATACTTTAGTTATGCACACTTCAGCAATGTATGTAATCACCCAGAGTCTCAGTCCATTAAAATGAAAAAATGGACACTTGGAAGGTAATTATTGAGATCATATAAAAAGTTTGTACATTCCCAGCACAGTGCCTGACACAGAAAAGCTGCTTTAAAAAGTGGTAACTATGTTTAATCTAAGAAAATTAAGTAGAAAGAAAGTGGTTGGTTTCTAAAATCCTACTTTCAACTGGAGACCTTGCTTATGAATCATCTGTTGATTTACAACCCTAATGTCCAATACTAATGTAACAGATCAAAGTCCAGTCAGTCTTGCCAAAGGCAGAAGTCCAAGACCAGGTTCCAAACATAGAGGTCCATCAAACACTCTCAGCACAAAATATTAGGGTGTATCAAACCATGACTTTAGGTATTTCCTTTTCAATTTTTCAATAATACTTAGAGAACAAACCCAGAGACACAAAATGGAACATTTTTACTAGTTGAGAGCAATTTCAGCAGGGCTCAGCAAGAGAATTGAGCCCTAACGCACTAAAACAGCATCCTATATAATAAAACCCTAATATGCAAATCAACTTAACAGCAGAACAAAAGGTCAATATGACACCACTGGTCATCAGGGGCAGATGCTCAACGCAGGAGCTGCCCCATGGTGGTCAGTGTGCTCGCACAGGGGGAGCACTGCTCAGCCAGAAGCCGGGTTCACAGCCGGAGAGCACAGTGGCAGTGGTGGGAGCCTCTCCTGCCTCCGCTGCAGGTGGGCAGTAAAGAGTAAGGGGTCCTGGACTGCAAGAAGGATGTCTGCCTGCTGGCTAAGGCCCGATCCCTCGGGGAATTGGCCTAAGCTGGCAGGTGGACATTCCCTAAGGGATCCCAGACTGCAAGAGGGCGCAGGCTGGGTTGAGGGACACCCGTTCTTCCTCAGCAGTGCACTAATTTTGTGCACTGGGCATATAGTTACATATAATGAACTAACTTCTGTCCTATGCTTTTGGAATGGTTATATTTATGTACAATTCTTGGGAGTATTCAGAAGAGTCACGCAGGCCTTAGCTGGTTTGGCTCAGTGAATAGAGCGTTTTACCTGTGGACTAAAGGTCCCAGGTTTGATTTTCGTAAGGGACATATGCCTGGGTTGTGAGTTGGATCCCTGGTGGAGGGTGTGTAGGAGGCAGCCAATCAATGATTCTCCCTCATCATTGATGTTTCTCTCCTCTCCCTCTTCCTTTCTGAAATTAATACAAATATATATATATATATATATATTTTATTGATTCTTTATAGATAGGAAGGGAGAGGGATAGAGAGTTAGAAACATCGATGAGAGACATTGACCAGCCACCCACGTCCCCCACTGGGGATGTGCCCACAACCAGGATACATGCCCTTGACCGGAATCGAACTCAGGACCCTTCAGTCCGCAGGCCGACGCTCTATCCACTGAGCTAAACTGGTTCCGGCAATACAAATATATTTTAAAAAATTACTCAAATCATTGCCTATGTTCTGTAAAGAACCCTGGTTAAGAGGGAGTGTAGTATGTAGAGAATATAAGACATAATTAGAAAGTGTAGCTAGCCCTGGCCAGTGTGGCCGGGCTGGTTGGAGCATTATCCATCCACCGAAGGGCTGGATTCCCGATCAGAGCACATGTCCAGATTGCAGATTCCATCCTGGGTGAGGCAGGAGGCAGCTGATGGATGCTTCTCTCTCACATCCATGTTTCTCTCTCTTTCTCTCTCTAAAAAAAAGGGGGTGGGGTGGGGTGGGGAAGTGACTGGTATAACTCAGTGGTTGCGTTGACCCATGAACCAAGAGGTCACCAGATTGAGTGCTGGTCAGCATTTGATCCCCAGCAGGGTGTGTGCAGGAAGCAGCAGATTGATGTTTCTCTCTCATGGGTGTTTCTATTTCTCCCTCTCCCTTCCTCTCTCTAAATCAATAACATTTGATTAGAGACTACCTCAGGCCAGTCTTTACTTATTTAGATTTACCTTCACACTTCAAGGAATGTGATTAACCAACTTATATCCAGCAATGCTAAAATGCAGCTTAAGTATTCCTGGCTGGCTAAGACAGTTCCTACCTACTAGACGTCGGTCACTCCCTCAGTACTCACAGATTCTTCGAATAATCCACATGGACAGGTGCACGGCACAGTTTTATAACTGATAACGTTATTTTTTTAAAATTTTTATTTATTAATTTGAGAGAGAGAGAGGAGGGAGAGAGGGAGATTTTGTTATCCCACCCACCCATGTATTCACTCCTTGGTGGATTCCTGTATGTGCCCTGACCTGGGATCGAACCAGGAACCCTGGCATAAAGGGACACTCCCCCCACCTGAGTACTCCCTGCCACGACTAGAACGGATCGCTGTAACACGTTAAGGTTCAGAATGGCCTTAGAAGTGGCCAAGTAAACATTAAGGTCTTTCCGAAAAGCCAAGGGTATTTACACCATTTCTCCAACCTCCTTATTTGGGGCGTGAGGTCAACATTAAAACAAGGCATTTCCTCAGGGGGCGGAGATGGAAGGAGTTAAGTTTCGCTTCCCAAGTTTCGCTTCTCAATCACCTCTCCGTTTGGGGAATTCCTATTGCGGGACCCGACAGGTGGGGGGACCCGACCAGGCCCAGACCGACCCCGGGACACGCTGGGGAATGTAGTTTCCGGGCGTGGCGACCCAGTGCCCACGCGTCCTCCACCCGTGAGAACCAGCAGGAAGGCCCCGGGCTTGGCGCCCTCGGCCGGAGCCTTAGAGGAATCATCTCCTAGCCCGGACTCTCTGGCTGCAAAGGCCTGAGCGACCCGCGATACTCACTTCTTGCTCAGTTTTGACTCGCCGCCGTTCACATTCACGCCCTCAGGCTCCCGCACCGCAGCCATCTCTCCCGAGGCCCCAAGGGAAAGTAACGAGGCGGCACAGCAATTTCCCAGCCAAGCCCCGCCTCTTCCGGGGACAGGGGGGCGGGTCCTGCTGGCGCGCTGCCGCCGCGCAGGCGCGGTGAGGGGGTTCCGCAGCCGCGCCGTCCAGAGCGGTATACCGCTCAGGTCCGTCCGCGGCGCTCCGTGCGTCCTTCTTCTGGTCTCTGCGTCAGCTATGGCGGAGGCGATGGATGTGGGCAAAGACAACGGGCCCACTCACTCCTCGACCCTGTTCGTGAGGGAAGATGGCAGCTCCATATCCTTCTACGTGCGTCCCAGCCCGGCGAAGCGCCGGCTCGCGACGCTCATCCTGCACGGCGGCGGCACCCTGTGCCGGGTGCAGGAGCCGGGGGCCGTGCTGCTGGCCCAGCCCGGGGAGGCCGCGGCCGAGGCCTCGGGCGACTTCATCTCCACGCAGTACATCCTGGACTGCGTGGAGCGCAACGAGAGGCTCGCTTTGGAGACCTATCGGCTGGGCCTCACCCCGGCGGCCGACCAGGCAGCGGAGACCAAGAGCGGGACTCCGGCCGAGCGCGCCGCCCTGGAGCCCGAGGGGTCGCCGCTCACGGGGCGCATCGCCTTCACCGACGCGGACGACGTGGCCATTCTGACCTACGTGAAGGAAAACGCCCGCTCCACCAGCTCTGTCACGGGCAACGCCTTGTGGAAGGCGATGGAGAAGAGCTCGCTCACGCAGCACTCGTGGCAGTCCCTGAAGGACCGCTACCTAAAGCACCTGCGGGGCCAGGAGCACAAGTACCTTTTGGGGGACGCTCCCGTGAGCCCGTCCTCCCAGAAACTCAAGCGGAAAGCGGAGGAGGACCCGGAGGCTGCAGATAGCGGGGGTGAGGCCTGATGCTGCGGAGCTGGGGGTCCCTCAGCCGGGGCTGGGGCTGGGGCTGGGGCTGGGGCTGGTGCTGGTGCAGGTGCTGGTGCTGGTGCAGGTGCTGGTGCTGGTGCTGGTGCTGGTGCTGGTGCTGGTGCAGGTGCTGGTGCTGGTGCAGGTGCTGGTGCGGGGCGGGCCCTCCATCCCCGTTCCGTCCCGTCTGGCGTCCCTTTTGGCGGCTTCGGTGCCATCATCGTCCGGCCCCTCCCCCCTTTGACATCTGGGTAAAATCACACCATTTTCTAATCTCTTCAAGTTCCTTTTTCAATAGTGAGGATGTGGCTTTGGTTTAATATTCAAAGGGTGTAAGAGAAAAAAGTACTATAGATAGAAAATGGTCTCTCTCTCTCCTCACCCGTTAGTTATCCCGTTTTCTTCCCCAGAGGCAATGGGGGAACCAGCTTCGTGGGTAAACTTGATCAGAGGTATTTCAGAGAGTCGTCCTAGTTTATTTTAACCATGTATTTATTGAATTACAGGTGGCATACAATATTATGTTGGCTTCACGGGGGCACAGCATAGTGATTAGATATTTGTATACGTGATGAAATGACCGCCGTAAGTTTAGGCACCACCCAAGGTTCCTGACTTTTATCTTCTGTGCGCCAGCGATTTCCAGCTGTGCTGTGGCACACCGGTGTGCTGCAAGGATTTTCCCAAACGTGCAGTGTCTGACTAGTCAGAGGCACCGACCTCTTTTTCCTTAGATTGTCAATAAAATGACAACAGCCAACACAAAATAGCCCTTGAAGGGTGCGAATGAATCAAAAGCGTACCTTTCTTTTGTAAGATCGGCAAAAACATATATTTTGGTGTGCCACAGAATTTTAGTAATTAGTTTATGTGTGCCGTGAGATGAGAAAAGTTGAAAATCCCTGCCCTGTGCTGTGTATTACATCCTGTGGCTTAAAACTGGGAATTTGTACCTCTTAGTCCCCCTTAACCTATTTTGCCTTCTCCCCCCTCCCCCCATTCCACTGTCTTCTGGCAACCACCAGTTTAAAGACTTATTTCTCCTGTGTTCAGGTAGATTCAGTATAAACCATTTTACAGGCAAGCCAGATCAGTTTATTTTTCTGTTTCAGCTTAATTGTGTATTCACATAAGAAGGTTCTTGGCTATTGAAAGCTTTTCCTGGTCTCATGGGTGAAGTGAATTTTTAAAAAAATATATTTTGTTTCAGAGAGGAAGGAAGAGGGCGAGAGAGATAGAAACATCAATGAAGAGAGAGAATCATTGATTGGCTGCCTCCTGCTCGCTCCCCACTGGGGGTCGAGCCTACAAACTGGGCATGTGCCCTTGACCGGAATCGAACCTGGGAAGCTCTAGTTTGCAGGTTCACGCTCTATTCATTAAGCCAAGAAGTGAGTTTTTAAGGCAGTTGAATTGAATGTTGAGATGTAGGCCTCGTTAGAGCTCAGTGCCAAGGCGTTAAGTCATTTCACTTTTTACATAATAATGGCTATTGGATTGACAAACCCATTTGTTTAAAGAAGCTTGTGTTCTCTCTACTTCTCTTCTCATGTGACAGTTGAAGTTTGGGAAGGTAAAGTCTATTTCTCTTTTTCATATGCTTTGTAGAATTTTGTTTTTGGTAAAAGTGACATTTCAGATTTATTCATTCAACAGAGATTTGAGTGCCAGACACTGTTATCCTGCTGGGATGTAACAATAAATAAAAGTCCCTGTGGTCATGGAGCTTAACATGCTAGCTGGGAAGTGGGAAGTGCAATAGAGAAAAATCAGGGTAAAGGTTGGGGAAGAGGTTGTTTTCTATAGGTTTATAGGGAAGGTCACAATGATGAGCTGACATTTGAGTAGAGACCAAAGGAAATGAGAGTAAGCCAGGTGGTTATTTAAGATAGAGGGAATAAGTGCAAAGGCCCAGAGGTGGAAATACTTTCTTGGAGAAACAAAGAAATCACTGTGGCTGGAATGGAGTAAACGAGAGGGAGCATTCTCAGAGAGGTCAGGGCTAGGTGTGTGGATGAAGTATATCATTTAGGACCTTGCTCTTTTAAATCAGTGGTGTTGGGACTAGTGGCAAGCCATTTTTGACTTGGGACAAAATTAGGCTGACTCACTCACTCAAAACAGTATTTTAATAGCCAGATATATAAATGTGAAAATTAAAATCTTAAAGAGACTAAGAAAATGTGAATATAGTTATTAGCATGGTGATAATGCTAAAACTGAGAAGACTAAGGAAACATTTTCTAAATTTGATTAGAATGAAAAGCTTTTACACAACAGGTGTAGCTCAGTGATTGATGGACAACCTATGAATCAAAAGGTCCCTGGTTCATTTTAATATATTTTATTGATTTTTTACAGAGAGGAAGGGAGAAGGGAGAAGTTGAGACATCGATCAGCTGCCTCCTGCATGCCCACACACTGGGGATGTGCCTGCAACCAAGGTACATGCCCTTGACCGGAATCAAACCTGGAACCCTTCAGTCCGCAGGCCGACACTATCCACTGAACCAAACTGATTTTGGCAAGAAGTCCCTGGTTCAATTCCTGGTCAGGGCACATGCCTGGATTGCGGGCTCAGTCCCCATAAGGGACATGCAGGAAATCATTGTTTCTCTTTCATTGATGTCTCTGTCTCTGTCTCTCTCTCTCTCTCTCTCTCTCTCTCTCTCCCTTTCTCTCTAAAATCAATAAAAACATATTTTAATAAAATAAAAACTTCTTATGATAAAATTAGAGGGCAAACGAAAAATATTTCCAATACATTGCAACAGAGTTAGTTTCCTTACTGTCCAAAGAACTTGCAAAAGCTAGTAACTAAAAAAGAAAAACTAGTAGAAAAATGGACAAAGCAAATGGAATAAAAAGTTTCCAGAAAAGGAAATAAATGGCAATAAATAATGAAGAAATATTGTTATTAAATAAAAGTAAACTAGACTCTGAACAGAGGACCAAATAAGACATACCTGGACTTCTGACCCATCTTATCTAATAAAGAATATGCTAATTGACCATCACTCCATCATAAAGATGGCTACACCCACAGTTGAGGCCAACTTCTCATAAGGATCCTTAACAAGCAATCAGCAGGGACCTCAAGTTACGCCCTCTCCCACCCACAGGGCTTGACAAGGCCCTCAGTCCATGCCCCCCACTCTGGTGCCAGGCCAGGAGACCTGAGGCCATGCCCCTCGCCTGGCAGGGCTTGATGGTGGACCTCAAGGTGCGCTTCCCATCCTTGTGCTGGGCTAGGGGACCTCAGGCTGCTTCCCCCACCAGGTGGGGCTTGATAGGGGACTTTAGGTCATGCCCCCCAACCTGGCACCAGGCCGGGGGCCTCAGACCATGCCCCCTGCCCCAGCTTTGGGCCAAGGGACCTGAGCCTGTGCCCCCTTGCCTGGCTGGGCTTGGCAGGCCACTTGGTGGGGCTTTATAGGGGACCTTAAGGCACTCACCCCGCCCCTGGTCTGGGCTGGGGGACCTCAGGCCATGCCCCCCATCCTGGTGCCAGGCTAGGGGACCTGAGGCTGCATACCCTGCCTGGCGGGGCTTGACAAGCGTGGGACTGACCAGGTCTGGGTCTAGCCCAATGGGGCTGGGGCCTGGTCGGGTCTGGGTCTCACACGATTTTGAGGCGCATGTGTTTGGGCGGGGACTTGACTCTGGGTCCCATGGTGTGCCCCAGACTCTGACAGGAGGAAGGTTTTCATATACATTTTACTAATTTTCTTTCATCTCTGACATTTCTATTATAGAGAAAGGACAAGTAGCAATATTAAATTATTTCCTCTAATTCCCTTTTAATGTGCACAAATTTCATGCACTGGGCCACTAGTATATAAATATAAATATAAAGATAATATGAATTTGTGCATGGGTAGAGTCCGACCAGTCTGGCCAGGGGGAGGGGACATGGGCGGTTGGCCGGCCTGTCTGCTGGGTCAAACTCTTGGTCAAAGGGATAATGTGCATATTAGCCTGTCATATATATTTTACTAATTTTCTTTCATTTCTGATACTTCTATTATAGAGAAAGGGCAAATAGCAATATTAAATTATTTCCTCTAATCCCCTTTTAATGTGCATGAATTTCGTGCACTGGGCCACTAATGGAAACTGAAATAATAAATGTGTGTATGTGTGTTTAAAGTAAACTAGAACAAGGAAATGTCATATTTTATTTATATATGCAAACAAGTACACTCCTACATTGTTAATAGAAGAAAATTGACTCAATTTCTTTGACAGGCATTGTTTAAATTGCTTGTTTCCTTAACCGAGGCAATATTGCTTCTAGGAATTTATCCTATAGATACACAGAATACAAAAGGGTCACATAGTGAAAAGTAAGTCTCCTTGCTATATATCCCTTCCCCTGGTTCCCTCCCAGAGGCTACCATTACTTTTGTTTTTGTTATGAATGCTTTTTGTTCATGATAATACTAGTTTGCTAGAAATTAGTACTGCAATTTGTTTGTTTTTTTTAACTTAATGATGATAGACCTTGAAGTCTTTGTGTCTGCATGTTGCTTCAACTCATTCTTTATTGATTGCATTGTATTCCATTTTGTGAATGAATGATAATTTGTTCATTTTATATAAAATAAAATTGACTTATTTTTGTGTACAGTTTATGCATTTTTAATATATATATATTTTATTGATTTCAGAGAGGAAGGGATAGGGAGAGAGAGATAGAAATATCAATGGTGAGATATTGATATCGGCTGCCTCCTGGATGCTTCACACTGGGGATTGAGCCTGCATCCTGGGCATGTGCCCTGGCTGGAAATCAGACCATGACCTCCTGGTTCATAGATTGACCCTCAACCACTGAGCCATTCTGTCAGGTATTTTATGCATTTTTAAAATTTGTTTTTTTACCAGAGGCCCGGTGCACAAATTAGTGCAAGAGTGGGGTCCTACCGGTATGCCCTGATTGGAGCTGATTGGGGTATGGGGCCAGCCAGGGGGAAGGGCTGTGGACAAGGAGACTTACTTTTCACTATGTGACCCTTTTGTATTCTGTCAAGGAGACAATTTGCATATTAGCCTTTTATTATATAGGATTGTGGTAAAATGCACATCACATAAAACTTACCATTTAGCAGGTTTTAAGTGTTCAGTGGCATTAAGTACATCCATATCAGAACTTTTGGATATTCCAAAACTAAAACTCTATATCCATTAAAAACTCCCTATTTCTCTCTCCCTCCTAGCCCCTGACAAGTACTATTTTACTTTTTGTCTCTGAATTTAATGTCTCTAGGTCCCTTATATAAATGGAGTCATACAATATCTGTCCTCTTGTTGTCTGGCTTATTTCACTTAGAATAATGTCTTGTGTTAGAATTTCATTTCTTTTTAAAGCTAAATAATAATCCACTGTATGTCTGTACCATTTTTTGTTTATCTGTTTATCCAGTGATGGGCATTTGGATTGTTTCTGTCTCTTGGCTATTGTGAATAATGCTACTATGGATATGGATATAGTAAAATCTGTTTGAGACCTTGCTTTCATTTTTGGGGGGCAAAAACCCAGAAGTGGAATTGCTCATGAATAATTTTATGTGTAGTAGTTTGGGTACCTGTCATACCATTTTCCAGTTATGTGTTTTAACATGTATATAGATTTGTGTAACCACCACCAAAAATTAGTATATAGAACAGTTCTATCACAAAAAACTCTTTCATTTTGCCCCTTAGCAGTCTTTATTTGTTAAGTGGAAAAGAGAGCAAAATAAAGTCTTTGGAGAACAAGGCGTAAAGAGGAACCGAGAGTATGTTTAGGTTTAGGGGCCCTCATTTGTGTAGGTAAATGGTAGATTTTATTGATTTCAGAGAGAAAGGACAGGAAGAGATCTGCCTTCAGCAGCTGGAAGAGCTGCCTTGCCTAACATCCTATCATCTTAGAGTAGCTGGTATCCAGTGACTGATCTATATACAGTTTTATTTTGTTTTTTAACATTTTATTGATTTTTTACAGAGTGGAAGGGAAAGGGAGAGTTAGAAACATTGATGAGAGAGAAACATCAATCAGCTGCCTCCTGCACATCGCCTGCTGGGGATGTGTCCGCAACCAAGGTACATGCCCTTTGACCAAATTGAACCTGGGACCCTTGAGTCTGCAGGCTCTATCCACTGAGCCAAACTGATTAGGGCTTTATATACAGTTCTAAAGTTTTGGCTTCCTTGCCCCAATTGGGTCAACTGTGAAGGACCTTGCTTCAGACGAGGCCTTGTTGGCACTCTTTCACAGTTCAACTTTTTTCTGCCCGTCCTGCTTTCTTCACTTCAATGGGGGTTTTCCCAGGCATAAATACCTTATATAGTAACCTCCACCTCAGGATAAACACCTTATATATTAACCTCCACCTCAGGATCTGCTTCCTAGAGAATCCAGTTTATTCCAGTTTTGTTAATTTGAAAATCTATTAATACAAGACAAATAGTGCATTAAGCTTGAAGAGTATATATATATATATATATATATATGCAAGAGCAGAAATTATTGAATATGCATCTTATGTTTTTCTTCTCCTTCTGATAAAAAACAGATATCTTCTAATGGAAAAAAAAGTACAGACTCACTTTTGGTCCAGAGCTCACAGAGCATTTTTGTTTTCTGTAAAAGAGGCTCATTCTAATCTAGTGCTGTTCTTCTCTGTAATAGAACCACAGAATAAGAGAACTCCCGACTTGCCTGAAGAAGAGGAAGAGGAGGAAGAAGAGGAAGAAGAATTTGTAAAGGAAGAAATCAAGGAGAATGAAGAAGCAGTCAAAAAGATGCTTATAGAAGCCACCCGAGGGTTTGAGGAGGTTGTGGTATGTTAACTAGATTTAACTCATTTTTTTCTGTATCTGCATTCTTCTCCTTTGAAATTGGTCATCCCATTTACCTTTTTTATATACCAAATGCCCAGAAAGGTAAGAGAGAAGTTCAAGGTGGAAGAGGAAATGGAAAGTGCGACTGATCTAGGTTCCAGGCATGTAGTTTTTGCTTTTTGACAGGAAAGCTTGAGGGGAATAGGTAGAAAAGTTGGGGTGAATTCCTTTTAAACAGTATAAAACATCCCATTTTTAATACTTTGATCTCAGAATAAGTTTTTCAAAGTTAGCATTTTATAAAAATGTTTTTATGCTTCTCAGGAACATGAATATAATTTTAAAAAGAGTTTAATTTCTTAACCCAGCAAGTTTAGTTTTTATGTATTTGGAGTTTTTTAGGAAAATGTTAGCTTTTTCATATTCATTCTCACTTCTAATACTCTGTTGAAATCCCAAATTTAATCATCATTATAGAGTAAGGCAGAAACCATAAAATAATGAGGAGTGATTGAAAAAAAGTCCAAATTATATGGATACATCTTCTCCAAGAAAAAGGATATTTTATTTATTTTTAATACATATTTTTATTAATTTCAGAGAGGAATGCACAGGGAGAGAGAGATAAGAGACATCACTGATGAGAGAGTCACTGATTGGCTGCCTCTATGCCCCACACTGGAGATTTAGCCTGCAATTTGGGCAGTGTGTCATGACTGGGAATTGAACCATGATCCGGTTCATAGGTCAAAGCTCAACCATTTAGCCAAACCGGCAAGGGGAAAAAGGGTCTTTTAAATTAACTTTTCTTATTAACGCAAAAAAGTGGTTAGGCCTCAGTCTAAATCAGGAAAATAAAGTTTCTATAATTGGTGAGTGAAGAAATGCATAAGAATTGGCAGAATTCAGGGGTTGTTGTCTTGTGTAATCTGAGTTTTGTTTTATTATTTGATATACTAGTGGCCTGGTGCACGAAATTCGTATACATTAAAAGGGGATTAGAGTAAATGATTTAGTATTGCTATTTACCCTTTATAATAGAAGTGTCAGAGATGAAAGAAAATTAGTAAAATGTATATGAAAACCTTCCTCCTGTCAGAGTCTGGGGCACACCATGGGACCCAGAGTCAAGTCCCCACCCACTGACATGTGCCTCAAAATTGTGTGAGACCCAGACTTGGATGCCCCCCACCCCCATTGTGCTAGATCCAGACCTGGTCAGTCCCACCCTTGTCAAGCCCAACCAGCAGAGAGGTGCAGCCTCAGGTCCCCCATCAAGTCCTGCTGCAGGGTGGGGGGGGAGGGGGAGGAGGCGCGCAGCCTGAGTTCCCCAACTCAGCACTGGGGGTGCATCTTGTGGTCCTCTGTCAAGCCCCACTAGGTGGGGACCATGACCTGAAGTCCCCTGTCAAGCCCCACAACGCAGGGGGGCGTGCAGCCTCAGGTCCCCTGCTCAGTACTGGGGTGGGGGCGAGGCCTGAGATCCCCCAGCCTGGTTCTGGGGCAGGGGGAGTAGCCTGAGGTCCCTTAGCCCAGCATCAGGATGGGAAGCACACCTTGAGGTTCCCCATTAAACCCCGCCAGGCAGGGGGCGTGGCCTCAGGTCACCTGGCTTGGTGCCGGGGCAGGGGTGAGGCCTGAGGTCCTCTGGCCTGGTGGCAATGCAGGAGGTGCAGCCTGAGGTACCCTGTCAAGCCCAGCCAGGAAGAAGGACGAAGCCTCAGGTCTTCTGGCCCAATACTGGGGAAGGGGTGCAGCCTAAGGTACTCTGTCAAGCCCCACCTGGTAGGGGGAGTGACTTGAGGTCCCCTAGCCCAGGAGCAGGACAGGAAGTGCACCTTGATGTCCTCTGTCAAACCCTGCCAGGCGGGGCCATGGCCTCAGGTCCCCTGGCCTGGTGCCGGGGTGAGGTGTGTGGCCTGAGGTCCTCCAGCCTGATGTGCACTTTGAGGTCCCCTGTCAAGCCCTGCCAGGTGGGGGGCACAGCTTGAGGTAACCTGTCAAGCCTGCCAGGTGGGGGATGTGATCTGAGGTCCCCTGTCAAGCCATAAGGGGGCAGGGAGGACATAGCCCCAGGTCCCTGCTGATTGCTCGATAAAGCTCCTTACGGGAACTTGATTTCAGCTGTGGGTGCAGCCATCTTTGTGATGGAGTGATGGTCAATTAGCATATTCCCTCTTTATTAGATATGATTACATAGATTAACTTTCCATAAACTTCCAGATGCTCTCAACAACTCCCAAACAAGGCCTACATAGGTCTCTTCTCACATAACATACTTTATAATGTGGTTATATGTAGTATGTTTAGAGACCCTAATACAGCAATGTTGTGTGTGTGTGTGTGTGTGTGTGTGTGTGTTTTGTTTCTGTATTGATTTCAGAGAGGAAGGAAGGGGGAGAGAGAGAGATATATACCAACAATGAAAGAGAATCATCATCAGCTGCCTCCTGCATCACCCCCACTGGCAGGTTGAGCCCACAACCTGGGTATGTGTCCTTGACCAGAATCGAACCTAGGTCCTTTCAGTCTGCAGGCTGATGCTCTATCCATTGAGCCAAACCAGCTGGGCCTTCAGCAATGTTTTTTGATTATGTGCAGCCATTGATACATAGTGGATATGAATGTAATGATAAGCAAAACATAATTTTTGTCCTTATAGAACTTACAATTTGGGAATGAAGTTGCACTTTTAACAAATAATGTAATGCTGCCCTAGTTGGTTTGGCTCAATGGATAGAGCATCAGCCTGCAGACTGAAAGGGTCCAGGCTTGCTTCCAGTCAAGGGCACATGCCTGTTTTCCTGCTGAATCCCCAGGATGGGTGTGCAGAAGGCAGCTAGTCAATGATTCTCTCTCACCATTGATTTTCTCTCTTGCCCTCTCCCTTCCTTTCTGAAATCAATAACAAAATATATAAAACAAACAAAAAGAACAGTATTCTTTAAAAAAAACAAACACAAAAAAAACAAATAATCTAATGTAAAACTATACACATAAGTGTATGCATATACAGTACATATATATATTTTAATATTTCTTTATTGATTTCAGAGAGGGAGAAGAGGAGAGAGACAGAAACATCAATGATGAGAACATTGATTGGCTGTCTCCTGCACGCGCGCGCGCCTTCTCTCCCCCCCCCCCCCGGGGGGGTTCGAGTCCACAACCCAGGCATGTGCCCTTGGCCGGAATCGAACTTGGGACCCCTCAGTCCGCAGGCTGATGCTCTATCCACTGAGCCAAGGCGGCTAGGGTACATATATATTTTTTCATATTCAGTGGACTTCTAATGTTCTTTTGGGTTACCATAGATAATTATACATATACATACACACAGAAGCATGTTTGCACATACACACACCTCACCTGCACACACATTTTTCTTACTCTGTTATCACATATGTACATACATACATACACACATTCAAGACAAATAAATGTAAGAAGAAACATGGCATATTAGTGGAACTGAAGAAGTCCAGTGTCATTAGAGTGAAAAGGGCAAGGAGATGGTAATTGGGAGAGACCAGATATTGCAAGACCAAGTGTTTCTGGGTAATTAGACTAGTTTTATTTATCACTTTCTCTAGGTGGAGGAAAGCCCTGATTTTGAAATACACATAACAATGTGTGATGATGATCCACTCACACCTGAAGAAGACTCAGAAACACAGCCTGATGAGGAAGAAGGAAAAGTTTCTCCACCGGAAGTGGGAGCTGCAATTAAGATCATCCGGCAGTTAATGGAAAAGTTTAACTTGGATCTGTCAACAGTTACACAGGCCTTCCTGAAAAATAGTGGTGAGGTGGAGGCTACCACATCCTTTTTAGAGTCTGGTCAGAGGGCTGATGGGTATCCCATTTGGTCCCGACAGGATGACTTAGATTTGCAAAAAGGTGATGAGGATGCCCGAGATACATTGGTCAAGAAATTTGGTGCTCAGAATGTAGCTCGGAGAATTGAATTTCGAAAGAAATAATTGACAGGATAATGAGAAAAGAGGTGTGGCAGATGAAGTGGTATTTTATGACCATTGAACTTCAGAGGTTTTTATGTTGGAAATGACACATCTTCTGACCAAATGCTGTCATTGCTCTGCGAGTCCAAGATTTTGTAGCCACGCAGTTATGTAGGAAGATAAAAATAAAAGATATTGGATATATTTAGAACTGTCCCTGGCAGTATCAGTGTTTCTTGAAGGAAAATATAGACGAGAGAGAGATTGGTCTACATAGTAATCTTTTGGAATGGAACCTGTATCTTATTGTACAGGAGCTAGTAACCCAGTCAAAGGAAGAAAATTGGAAGACGGGTCTTTTCAGGCAGCGTGAATAAAGAACCTCCTATCCTTTGACAGAAGCTCCTCTAGATTGTGATAGATTCTAAGTCAAGGATTTAGAAATATGGAAAGACTTCATTACAAGGCCTTGAACGTGGATTACCCCAAACCTTTGCATCCTCCAGTGAGCTCTGATTTCTAAGATCATCCGACAGTTAATGGAAGTTTAAACTTGATCTGTCAACTACTTTGAAAACCCCGTTTCCTTTGTTGACCCTGCTCCTTAGCTGTTCTCTCCTTTGAGTCCTTGTCAGTCAAGCATCTAACGTGTTTCTTTACCTACCTAGTTTTGTTTAAAAAGTCTCAAGAATAGTCTTTGTTTCCATTTGTTGAGGATAGTTTTGTGCTAAGATTGTGTTAGACTTAAGAATTAGTGAATGAATTCCTTTGTTGTGTTGCTTCTGTTTTTGAGAATAAATGGAACTTTGTATTTCAGTCTCCATTAAGTGTTTGATTGTATTCACAGAAACTTTTAGGAACTGACATTTTTGCTTATTTAGATAATCAATAAAGTACTTCCATTTTAGAACTATTAGGTCATTAGCAAAATGGATGGAGCAAAGAGATCTGTATTAAGACTGTGAAGATGGGAAATAGGGTGAACTTCTGAGAGCCAAAGAGGAAAGAAGCCAGTCTGAAATAATCAGGAACTATCAGGTGTGTAACAGGAGGTGTGAGTATCCTACCTATATCCCCATGTCCCCATTTCACCACATGCCATCAACAGGAATCCTGCAAGCACCTGCTTGAATGCTTTCAGCTTGTGATGTGTGGAAATTAGAGGACATATAACCAGCCTCTTTGCTGACCCAAGACATGACACAACTGAATACATATTTGAGAATTATTCCATGAGTGGTATAATTAGTGCATGTGTTGATTTTCTGGACACTGTGGACATGATTACAGGAAAAAGGTTGTATTTGTCAGTTAAAAGCTTTTGCTCAGAAGAATTCAGCACATGTGTCCACTGCCTCATGTCCTGGTGCTTCTAGAGATAACTATGCTGGTTGGAAAGAATCTTTTACTCCGTGAAATGAGTACAGAAGATAATCACTGCCCACAACACAGAGTAAAACTTTTATTTGGATTTCCAAGTGGTTTCTCCTTCCCCTGCATTAGTTTCATCCTTATCAGGATGAGTTCATTGTTTATCATCCTTTTTTTTTTTAAAATATATTTTATTGATTTTTTTACGAGAGGAAGGGAGAGAGATAGAAAGTCAGAAACATCGATGAGAGAGAGACATCGATCAGCCGCCTCTGCACACCCCACACTGGAGATGTGCCCGCAACCAAGGGTACATGCCCCCAACCAGAATCGAACCTGCGACCTTTCAGTCCGCAGGCCGATGCTCTATCCACTGAGCCAAACCGGTCTTGGCTGTTTATCATCCTTTAAATTGCACTGATTCTGCTTCCAAAGAAAGGAGGCCTGGACCTGGTTCTATGAGAATGATGTTGTCTTCCTTCTCCTGAAAGTGAGCCTTGCATTATGTGGAAAAGAGCCTGAAAATGTTCAATGAGGCACAACTGGAATCCTGGAGTGTCCCTTTCCTCTGGAAACAGTACTCAGAAAAGTTTATACCTTTCCCTGAAATGTTGGGGATTGCAGGAGTTGACCTGAAGGCTTGAGGTTTTGCCCTAGCTGGTTTGACTCAATGCATAAAGTGTCTGCCTGTGAAGTCAAGGGCAGGTATCACATACCCCGGTTGCAGGCTCAATCTCCAGCCCTGGTTGGGGCGTGTATAGGAGGCAACCAATCAATGTGTCTGTGTCTCTCCCTCTTTCCACTGTCTAAAAATCAATGGAAAAATATCCTTGGGTGAGGATTAACAAGAAAGTAAAATAAATAAAGGCTTGAGGTAAATACTGTTGGTGCAATTAGCAGAGAGAATGAGATGGGTCTCCAGTTGAGCTGTGTGGCTCAGTGTGTCCCTTCCCCAGGATCCCATTCTGCAATCAGAGCCTGGCACCTCTCATCGTACTCTTGCACAATGTAAGAGATGTCCATGTGATCCAGATCCTGTGATTGGTGTACAGGATGAGGCTGAGAATAGTCCTGCAACTGTAGTACTCCTGTGGTAGTCTGTTCTTTGTGATTCTGGCATTTTTCTTGGTTTTGGACCCAGAAAGGATTGTGAGCACTGGAGAGGCACCCTCCTGGAGTCGGCAGTATTGGCAGGTAGTTTGTAAGTGTCCAAGTAGAGGGAGGGTTCTCTCCCTGCCTAGCCTGCAAGGGCTGCACCATCATGATACTTGGTCCTTGGTTCATAGAAGGGACAGAAGACACAGGGGACAGGAGTAGAACAGGTAGAGATGTTTGGTTAGTGCTGAAAACATTGGAGGAAGAAAAATGAGACCAGCATGGGAGCATGGTCAGGTTGATTGGGTGCTGCTGAACTGTTAGATCCGGTGTCCCATTTGGGCCCTCTACCAAGGAATTCACAGGTTTACTTCTGCTCTGCCGTGGGTATGGAGATCTTTGGTTCTGAAATCACATGTATGCAAGGAAAAGGAGATATTGACATCATAAGTTAAGCAATTCTGGCACCATTTCTCATACTGTGTAAAGCAAAGGCAATATTAACATAGGCCCTAATGTCAGGATGTGTGTGTGTGTGTATACACATACAGAGTATATACTTACATACACACATGCATGAAATATGTGTTCAGTATGTGTGTGTATGCATATGCATGTGTGTATACACACACACACACACACACACACACACACAAACATACATATAAGTTAAGGTCATAGCACATTCTCAACAGATGAATTGAAACTGGCTGAAAAGGCATATGCTCTAGAATCCTTCCTTTAATTGCAACATTTTCCTACATTTTTGCTGATTTTATTTTATTTTTTTAAAAATAGTGGTCCAGTGCAGGGAATTTGTGCACGGTGAGGGGAGGAAGGGGAATGTTCCTCAACCTGGCCTGCACCCTCTCCAATCTGGGACCCCTCAAAGGATGTCCTACTGCCAGTTTATAGGTATTGGGCCTAAACCAGCAGTCAGACATCCCTCACAATCCAGGACTGCTGATTCCAGCTGCTCACCTGCCTGCCTGCCTGATGGCCCCTAAACACTGCCTGCCATCCTGCTTGCCCCCAACTGCTCCCTGCTGCTGCCCTGCTCGCCCCCAAATGCCCCCCTGCCAGCCTGATCACCCCCAACTGCCCCCTCATGCCAGACTGCTCACCCCCAGCTGCCCCTCTCTGCTGGCCTGCTCACTCCAAACTCCTCTCCCCCCACTGTCCTGATCACCTCCAACTGACCCCCACTGATGGCCTGTTCAACCCCAACTTGCCTCCCTGCTGGTCTGCTTACCCCCAATGGCCCCTGCCGTCCCATCCTGGCCTATCACGCCCTGGCGACCCAAGGTCCCAGCCCCTCCTTTTCTTTTTTTTTTTTTTCCAGCACCTCCTTGAGCAAAGGCCAGAGCTGGCTGGAAGCAAGTATCTAGGATTTATTTATCTTCTATAATTGAAATGTAGCCTTGAGCAGAGGCCAGGCCCAGTCAGTGCAGGCAGGAAGCTGCTCCTAGTTGTTCCAGCTCTGTGGCCAGCTACCTGCTTGGTTGGGTTAATTTGCATACTCCTGATTTGCTGATGGGTGTGGCTTGTGGGTGTAGTGGAGTGAGTTAATCTGCGTGCTTCTCTTATTAGTCTAGATTAAAAAGAGAGAAACCAAGATGGCAGCCTGAATTTGCTGCCTCACACAACCACTTCAAAACTACAACTAAAAGACAAAACATACACTTCCAGAACCACAGGAATGCTGGCTGAGTGGAAATTCTACAACTAGAAGGGAAGAGAAAAACCACACTGAGCCCTAGCTGGTTTGGCTCTTTGGATAGAACCATGGCCTCCGGACAGAAGGTTTGAGTCCGGTCAGGGCAGATGCCCGGGTTGTACGCTCCATCCCCAGTGAGGGCTGTGCAGGAGGAAGCCCATCAATGATTCTCTCTCATCGATGTTTCTCTCTCTCTTTCCCTCTTCCTTCCTCTCTGAAATCAATAAAAATATTAAAAAAAGTACACTGAGACTCAGTGGAGTGGGGGAAGTAAAGTGTGGAGGTACAGAGGCACTTGAGTGGAAAGGGCTGGCAACTGAGGACGCTGTTGTCTTTTTCAGTTGGGAGGGAGACACAAGATCTCAACTGCTCTGAATTCCAGTTTCAGGCGAGACTCTGGGGACCCAGACTCATACTGGGGGAAACTGGACTGTCTGGCATCGGGCTGGAACACAAGGGTAGTTTTTTCTCAGAGGTGCTAGCATTGATTATTGTGGGACACTAAGACACCAGGGCCTATTAGGGCAGGGCTGAAGGTCAGCCATTGCTATTTGCTCCATCCTGTTGATTCCCTGAGACCCTGCCCCACCCAATTTACAATCCCATCCCAGCTGTGCACAGAGGCTTTTGCATATGAATGGCCTGGCCCTTTGCAACCTAAAATTAAACAATAATGAACTGCAGCTGCATCAGAGAGCCCCAGAACTTCCAAAAAAAGGCCCAGGCCCCACAGCAGCTTGCATTGCTTCATAGCTGGTCCTCATCTGGGCACCTCCAAACCCTAAACAAAGAAGAGGAATCTGCAGATCTCTCCGTAGCTCCTGTTGGGTGGCCTCAGGCAGAGGCTAAATTTGCACCTCCTTGGATATCCAAGAGACAGTGTAACCAGTGGTCAGAGTAGGACCATCCAGATTACAACTCTTCAGATCAATAAGGGACACACTCAAGGGGCAGACTCAGTGAGCACCAAAGCCCCAGTGAAGCAAGTCTTACCTCATAAAGGTGTCTCTAGCACAGTTCTCCCATCATAGACACAACTGATCCTCACAGCCAATTGGCCTGGAGGTCAATTCCACCCAGTGATACCAAAAACAATCAAGGCTTACCTACAACAAGATTGTGCACACAGCCCACAAAGGGGTGCACCAAGAGTGTCCACCTCAGGTAATTAGGGAGGCTGAGCCACTGGGTCCTATAGTACACATAACACACAAAGCCACTCTGTCAACTCAGGGAAGCAGCCAAAATGTGTAGACAAAGAAACAGGTCACAAATGAAAGAAATGGAGGAAAGCAAATGACTGGATATAGAGTTCAAAACCACAGTTATATGGTTTTTCAAGAATTTTTAGAAACCGCCAATTTAGTGAGTCCCTTGAAGATATAAAAAAGGGCCACCTAGAAATTAAGCATACACTGACTGAAATAAAGAGTAATATACAGAGATCTAACAGTAGACTAGAGGAACACAAGAATCAAGTCAAAGACTTGAAATACAAAGAAGCAAAAAACACCCACTGGAAAAGCAAGAAGAAAAAAGAATTTCAAAATATGAAGATATTGTAAGGAGACGCTGGGACAACTTCTAGCATACCAACATCCAAATTATGGAGATGCCAGAAGAAGAAAGAGAGCAAGATACTGAAAGCCTATTTGAAGAAATAATGATTGAAAACTTCCCCCATCTGGTGAAAGAAATAGACTTACAAGTCCAGGAAGCGCACAGAACCCCAAACAAAAGGAATCCAAAGAGGACCACACCAAGACACATCATAATTAAAATGCCAAGGGCAAAAGACAAAGAGAATATTAAAAGCAGCAAGAGAAAAACAATTACCTACAGGGGTGCACCCATAGGATTGATTTCTCAACAGAAACTATGCAGGCCAGATGGGAATGGCAAGAAATATTCAGTGATGAATACAAAAAATCTTACAATCAAGATTACCCAGCCAACCTATCATTCAGAATTGAAGGTCAGATAAAGAGCTTCACAGATAAGAAAAAGCTAAAGGAGTTCATCACTGTCAATCCAGTATTACATGAAATGCTAAAGGGTATTCTGTAAGAAGAGGAGGAAGAAGAAAAAGGTAAAGATAAAAATTATGAACAAATACATATCTATCAACAAGTGAATCTAAAAATCAAGTGAATAAAAAATCTGATGAACAGAATAAACTGATGAATATAATAGAGTTGTGGGTATAGAAAGGGGGTGAACTGACAATTCTCAGGAGGAAGGGTGTGTGTGGAGTGCGGGAAGAGACTGGACAAAAATCGTACACCTATGAATGAGGACGTGGGTGGGGTAAGAGTAGAGGGTGGGGTGGGAACCGGGTGGAGGGGATCTATGGGGAGAAAAAAGAGGAACAACTCTAATAATCTGAACAATAAAGATTTCTTTAAAAAAAACTAAAAATAAAAGACAATAGTGATATATAGTCACCTAAAGAAATAATTTAAAATATTTTTATTGGAACCTAATTGGTTTGGCTCAGTGGATAGAACATTTGCCTGGGGACTGAAGGCTCCCAGATTCGATTCCATTCAAGGGCATGTACCTTGGTTGTAGGCGCATCCTCAATAGGGAGTGTACAGGAGGCAGCTGATAGACGTTTCTGACTCTCCCTCTCCCTTCCTTTCTGTAAAAAAATCAACAAAATATATTTAAAAGGAAGGGAGAGAAACCTCCTATCTAATAAAGAGGGAATATGCTAATTGACCCTCATGCCATAGCAAAGATGGTAGCGCCCACAGCCAATAAGGAGGGAATATGCTAATTGACTGCCCTGCCCTCAAAGATGACAGTGCCCAGTCGCCTGGCTCTGCAGGGGTATCAGGTGCAGCATGGTCGGGTCTGCCCCCAGGTGGGTCTAGCTGCTATACATGCCTACTTCCGGAGTCCCCCAGTCCCCTCAGACTCTTAGCCACCCAGGACTGGCCCGAGGTGCAGGTAACCAGGGCCAATCAAGGCTTGTGTTGACCGCGGTGGCACAGCAGAAGTGTGATGGGGCATCACCTTCCCCTGATTGCCAGGTTGCCTTCCACCCCTGAGGCTCCCAGACTGTGAGAGGGGTCAGGCTGGGCTGAGGGACCCCTCTCCAGTGCATGAATTTTCACGCACTAGGCCTCTAGTCAATGATAAGAGAGAATCATTGATCAGCTGCCTCCTGCATGTACCACACTGGAGATTGAGCCTGTAACCTGGACATGTGCCCTGACTGGGAACCAAATTGTGCCTTTGGGGACAGCCTCCTCAAAGCAAAAAACAGCCGGCCACATTAGCCGGTTGCTGGTGATTCTAAATGGACACACTACTGACAACATGATGCAAAAATTCTTCTTTTTGTAGGAATCTGACTTACCATGCCAGGTCTTTACCATCCATTAACGTTGTCCTCTGATGACTGATAACTCAAGCTAGGGGAACCCTTTTTCCAGCAATCTTTGAGGGGCAATATCATAGGAGATATTTGGTGCCACAGACATAGAACTTACTTGAATTCTTGATTCCTGAATGCCTGTTTGTTCAGCCAACATTTTCCTGGTTGCAGTATTAGGTGATCGGTTCCTGTCAAAGGCTTGAAACAGGATGTTTGATTAAAAGCTTGTGATGGATGTCTGGCCTTTTCTAGCAGCTGCTAGGACAGTTTTCACATTTGATATGGAAACTCAAGTTTGAGAAGATCATAACTTACTCTCTCTGAACACCCCTGCGATGACACCAGGCTTAGAGGAGGAGAGCCAAAAGGCTCAGAGATTTGCTTGCTGAGAACTTGCCTGTCCCAGCCAACTGGCGGACCATGCTTCTATTTCTGATTCTAGGGTTCCTAGAACAAGCTTATATTTCTGACTCTAGGGTTCCTAGGTCCTATGATAAGGACGTTTTGTGGAGAATTTGAATACAATATGCAGAATCTTTTTTGCTGCCAATGGGACCCCCTGAAAAAATGCCTTTGGATCTGTGGATTGTTACCTTGAGTCCAAGGCTGATGCTGGTGCTCCTCCTGGGTGTGGTCTTTTCCTAAGGGCAGTTCAATTCCCAATGTTCTCAGTTTTGATCTGTGATTTTTAAACCAAGTCTAAGTAGGAAAAGACATGATATTCATGTAACCCAATTTATGTCACTGCAAATATCAATGCAGTTAAGTAAAACTGATTTGATCAACTGCCATTGGGATAATAACCATCAGAAAAAGGTGATGTATTATCCTAGGAATGATGTACCTGTTAGCATATAATTCAGGCAGCACACAATGTCAACTCAAAATAACATTTCCTTTATGTTCATCCTCATAGTATCCAAAGTAGATTTCCCTGATTTAAAAAACACTGTTGCTGAAACCGGTTTGGCTCAGTGGATAGAGCATCGGCCTGCAGACTGAAAAGTCCCAGGTTCTATTCCGGTCAAGGGCATGTATCATGGTTGTGGGCACATCCCCAGTGGGGGCCAGGCAGGAGGCAGCTGATCAATGTCTCTCTCTGGTCGATGTTTCTAGCTCTCTGTCCCTCTCCCTTCCTCTCTGTAAAGAAATCAATAAAATATATTTAAAAAGACACTGTTAGTTTTCTCAAAGGAGATTAGTATTTCTCTCCTCTGATCTCTTGCTCTTACAGCTGGTCTTTAATGTTTAAATGTCTTCTTGGCCCTGATCATCTCTTCTAAAATATATTTTATTGATTTCTTTACAGAGAGGAGGGGAGAGGGAGAGAGAGTTAGAAACATTGAAGAGAGAGAAACATTGATAAGCTGCCTCCTACACACCCCTACTGGAAATGTGCCTGCAACCAAGGTACATGCCCTTCACCGGAATTGAACCTGGAACCCTTGAGTCCACAGGCTGACACTATCCACTGAGCCAAACCGATTAAGGCCGATTATGTCTTTATAAGAAATACTCAATACATATGGATGTGATCTTAGAAAATAATTTAACTGGGGAATAGAATTAGCTACAGTTAAGAGTTAGACTAACACATGTCCACACTTCTCACTTATTTTATCCCACACTCAACAATAGGTTAAGGAGACTCCTAGAGACCCTGTACAACTCACTGTGAAACTACAGTCACTAACATAAAAAGTAACCTCTTGCCCAGCTGGTGTGGCTCTGTGGTTGAGTATCGACCCATGAAACAAATTTCTCATCAGGGCACATGCCCAGGTTACAGGCTCAATCCCCAATAAAGGAAGTGCAGGGGGAAAATAATCAATGATATTTCTATCTACCCTTCTCCCTTTCTCTCTTTCTAAAATAAAATAAAATAAAATAAAATAAAATAAAAACATTCTTTTAAAAAGGTAAACTCTTTGCTCATTTATTCATTACTGGAGTCAAAATTGCAATGTAATTTCTAATTATTGCTGACTGTTTTACTTTTATAATTAGATTAGAGGCTCGGTGCACGGAATTCATCCACTTGGGGGAGGTCCCTTAGCCTGGCCTGTGCCCTCTTGTTGTCCAGAAGCCCTGGGGGGATGTCCAACTGACAGTTTAGTGGGCCTAAGCTGTCAGGTGGACATCCTTAGCATTGCCACGGAGGTGGGAGAGACTCCCACCACTGCTGCGGGGATTGCCAGTCATGAGTCTGGCTTCTGTCTAAGCAGTGCTCCCCCTGTGAGAAGTATTGACCACCAGAGGGCAGCTCCTGCATTAAGTGTCTGCCCCTGGTGGTCAGTGCTCATTATAGTGACTGGTCATTCCACCATTCGGTCATTTGCATATTAGCCTTTTATTATGTAGGACTAGAGGCCTGGCGCATGGATTTATGCACTGGTGGCAGTCACTCAACCTGGCCTGTGGGGATCGGGCTGAAACTGGCTCTCTGACATCCTCCGAGGGGTCCTGGATTGCAAGAGGATGAAGACCAGGCCAAGGGACCCCAGTGGTGCATGATTGGCTAGACCCCAGCAGCAAGCTAACCTACCGGTTATAACATCTGCCTCCTGGTGGTAAGCATCATAGTGACTGGTCAAACAGTTGAATGGTTGGACACTTAGCATATTAGACTTCTATATATATATCTGTATACACACATACACATACACACACACACATATATATATTTTTTCCTCTAAAATCATATTTCAGTTGTCTTCATTATTTTAAATAACTGTTTCACTTGGCATAATTGTATTGTTTACAGCTATCTTCTTGCTGACTGAAGAAATCCAACTTATTTTCAGTTTTACATCAGTAGTTTTATTCAAAATAACACAATATGGGATTTTACTTCATACATTCCTGTTTATGAATCACATTTAAGATACCAGTTTAGCCCTATCTGGTTTAGCTCAGTGGATAGAACATCAGCCTAAAGACTGAAGGATCCTGGGTTCAATTCCAGTCAAGGGCATATGCCTGGGTTTGGGCTCTACCCCCAGTGAAGGCAGCCAATTAATGATTCTCTCTTGTCATTGATGTTTCTATCTCTCCCTCTTCCTTTCTCTCTGAAAACAATAAAAAAAAATGTTAAAAAACTTTATAAAAATAGATATTAAAAAAAAAAAGAAAAACCTGGTCTGAAAATTGGGAGTTCAATAAGTTCTTGCTCCAGTTTCCTAATTACATAATAATTAGAGGCCTGATGCATGAACACTGATGCAATGGAGTGGGGGGGGGTGTCTTTCAACCCAGCCTGACCCCTCTCTCAGTCTGGGAGCCCTCAGGGGCAGGAGGCAACCTGGCAATCAGGGGAAGCAATGCCCATCACACCTCTGCTGCTGCCATTGCTGGCAGCGCAAGCCTCGGCTGGCCCCGGGCGGCTGGGAGGCTGAAGGGACTGGGGGACTCCAGAGACAGGTGCCTGGCAAAGGGACTGGGCGCTGCAATCTAGTGGCTCTGGGTGCCACCATCTTTGAGGGAGGGGCAGTCAGTTAGCATATTCCCTCCTTATTAGTTGTGGGTGCTGCCATCTGTGCAATGGTGTGAGGGTCAATTGGCATATTACCTTTTTATTAGATGGGGTAATTATTCTGCAATTATATTCCAATACTTAAGACCATATCATTATCATTGTGATTTAACTTTTTATACTTGCTAAAATTGATTTTAAGTCTCTCCTATGAGAGAGCCTACGTTAATATATTCTTCTTCCGTCAGTGAATCGTTTCCCCCACTGGTACAAGATATAAACAGAGTTCTTGTCCCTTTTATTTTGTTTTTAGTTATAATAACAGGAAAAACCTGGGAAGCATACCAGACATAAGAGAATTGCCTGACAGTGCTGAGCCCACCTCTTCTCTTCACCTTGACTCTGCCAGATAATGAAATAGAAAGCTAGTGCTTACCAGGATCTTTTTCTCCGGAACGCCAATCTTCCTGGCCAACTGTTCCATAGTAGCTGTACCAAGGTAGGGGTTTTGTTTAAACTGTTTTAGAAGGATATCCTTTTGCCTCTGGTTGAAAATCACCTTGCTTTGCCAGGTACTTTTCTGTGGTTCACCTGATGAAGAGAAAATGGGGAGAGGAATATGAAGGATGTGCTTATGGATTAAAAACTGTGTGAGCATATATCTTATGTTTATTTCAAGTTGAAAGCTTGTAGGTCCAATGATTACAGTGGAACCCCTGTTCTGGAACTTACTTTGTGCTGGAAGGCTATAGAAGAAGTAATTTGTTCAAAAACCAAATCATTCTTTGTCTTTGGAAATCATGTAAGTTGGATTAATCCATTCTAGATCCCTAAATGATTCTGTTTAACCTTTCTGATATACAGTACATCTAATATCCTGTTTAACCTATAAACAAATACTTCTTTTCTTACAGTTGTTAAACCACCCTCCTAGTCTTCAGTCACTTTCAGCTCTCGTTCCAGGGGTGCAGCTTCCCTCTTTCACCTATCATTGCCTCAGAAATGCTGTCCTCAACTAACTGCTTTCTGTTTTTTATCCAAAACCACAGTTTTTCTACTTCTTCAATTGTCTGTCATCTTTGTTTTGTTGAGCACTTTCACACCCTTAGCAGCATCAATGCACTTGATGGCCTGTTTATGTTTTAAAATTGTACTAACCATCCATTTCAACAGCAACAATAGCAAAACAAAACAAAAACAGCTACGAAGAAGATGAGATTAAACAACTGGAGGGTTAGCGGTAAACAGACTTGAATTCTCTCCTTTGTTTGGATCTAGGAGATGCTTTTTGTCATGCTGATGTGCCAACAGGGAAGGGTTGTCAGATTCAGAACTGAACTTTTGTTAGGAAGTGGAGACATTTTTTCGTGAACAACTTGGTGGAGAACAGAATTGTTTGAGATGGAAGGCTACTTTCAAGAGCTCAGGTTTTACTGTATTCCCTATTTTTTTCTTTGGGAATACAGTTACAGTCATGCTAAATTGAAGACATATAGTTTGGAGATACACACACACACACACACATACACACATATATGGTAGTAAAAAAAATGACATGGTCTGAGTTACCAAAGGAAAAAGTTACTGAAAATTCACAAAATTACATGCAAAGAATAGCAAGCAGTAGGGGCCAGGAAAACTAATGGAAATAAATGACCCAAATAATACATGAAAAATCCTAATAGAATTAATAAAGTACACAAAAACTGTTACTTTGTGATAAAAATAAATTTTAGGGAAATTACATATAAAATATTTAGGTATTCCACATATATTTTTCTTCATTTAAAGTGCCAACTTTGCCCTCACCGATTTGGCTCAGTGGATCCAGTGTTGTCCTAAAGCAGTGGTTCTCAACCTTCCTAATGCCACGACCCTTTAATACAGTTCCTCATGTTGTGGTGACCCCCAACCATAAAATTATTTTTGTTGCTACTTCGTAACTGTAATTTTGCTACTGTTATTAATCGTAATGTAAATATCTGATATGCGGGATGTATTTTCATTGTTACAAATTGAACATAATTAAAGCATAGTGATAATCACAATTAGATATTGTGAAATATTTATTTCTAATTACAAATAAATTAAATTTTGTCTTGAAGCATGGTGTAGCATGGGTCTTAATATAACAACAGTAAACTACATTACTACATTTTCCGATGGTTTTAGGCGACCCCTGTGAAAGGCTTGTTTGACCCCCAAAGGGGTCTCGACCCACAGGTTGAGAACCACTTGCCTAAAGGATTCTGGTCAAGGGCCCATGCCAGGGTTGCAGGCTCAATCCCCTGTAGAGGGCATTCAAGAGGTGCTGATCAATGATTCTCTCTCATCATTTATATTTCTACCTCTCTCCCTCTCCCTTCCTGTCTGAAATCAATAAAAATATATTTAAAAAATACATGAAATGCCAACTTTGCCTTGGCCAGTGTTGCTCAGTGGTTAGAGCGTTGGTCCACACACTGAAGGGTCTCAGGCTCAATTCCCAGTCAAGAGCATGTATCTGGGCTGCAGGTTTGATCCCCAGCCTCCATGGGGGCATGCTGGGAAGGCAACCAGTCCATGTGTCTCACATTGATGTCTCCCTCCCTCTCTCCTTCCCTCCCTCCCATACTCTCTGAAGACCAATGGAAAAAATATCCTCAGGTGAGAATTAACAAAAAATAAAGTGCCAACTTTAAAACTTTTGACAATCCACCAATGGGACTCGAGGCTGTCTCTTAGTAGGTATGTTGCCCAGGTTTTTCCTGTCGTATACCATCTTAAAGGGATAACAAATGGGCCCAGGTTGCCTGTCACTACTTGAGCCAATTAAGCAGAGACAGGATTGAATCACCTGTGAGTGTTTATTCCAGTAATGCCAGCAGTAGGGGAGGGCAGCAGGTCATTCATGAAAATCTGCTTTACTTGCCTCCCCCCCATAAACCCGCTGTTTATATAGGGTAAAAGGACAAAGATTACATGGGAAAGTAGGCAAAAGGAATAAGAATGGGATGCAAAAGGAATAAGGATGGGTATTATAGGCAGGTGGAAGTAGGCAAAAGGAATAAGAATGGGTATTATAGGCAGGTGGAAGTAGGCAAAAGGAATAAGAATGGGTATTATAGGCAGGTGGAAGTAGGCAAGGGAATAAGAATGGGTAAAAGGATTACAGATTAGAGATAATGCCGGCTGGGGGAGGTTAGGTTGTTTTGGTAACAAGGTAGTTAATCTTTCCATGATGATAGGCAGTTCTTGAAAAAGGAGAATAGACAGCATTCCCAGGTTAACTCCCATGACCCGGGGAGTACAACTCTCAGCCAGGTTAGAGTCTGATTTCTCATCCAGCCAGGGCAGAGGTTGAGCATTGATTTATTGAACCAGGAGATCATGGTTCGATTCCCCATCTGGGCACAAGCCTATGTTTCAGGCTCGATCCCCAGCATAGGGCATGCAAGAGGCAGCGATCCATGATTCTTTCTCATTATTGAAGTTCCTAGCTCTCTCCCTCTCCATTCCTTTCTGAAATCAATAAAAATATATTAAAAAGCTTTCTCTAACCAGGACAGAACAGTCATGGTTAACAGAGCATGATTCATATTTCTGCCCCTAACACAATGTATCAATGTAAAACATTGGACTCCAACAATCTTATTTCTCTAATCGTGACTGAGTTTAACCTTAATAAACTCTGGAAAGTACACAAAGCATGTGGCATTATCAAAGAAGAGAGCAAAAAACAGATGGCAACTTACCACTTGCAGTGCTGGTCAAATCCATCTTGGGAAGAAGTTTCTGGATTCCTCAGAGAGGAGCAGGGAACTGAGCCGCTCTCCAGGAACCAGGGTTTATCAATGCCCAGTGTGACCCACCCTTTTCTTTCTTACTTAATCCCTTCACTAACCAATTAACACCTTTAGGAAGAAACCTGAAGCAATCAGATTAAGAGGCAGTATAGATTCTACCAGGCAATTTTACATCTATCATATTTTCCCAAGATATGATTTAGAATTTATATGACATAGAATCTGTTATACATGTAGACTTATATAAACATTTTTCTTTCTCTATAATGTTTTAAAACTCTTGCTTCTTAATTTCTTTTTACTTGGCAATATTATTTAACTTTTCTTTGCATTTTTCCTCTTTTCTCAGCTTTAAAAAATATATATTTATGGAAGGGAGGAGAGAGAGATAAAAACATCAATGAATGATGAGAGAATCGTTGATTGGCTACCTCCTGCAAGCCCCCACTAGGGATCGAGCCCAAAACCCAGGCATGTGCCCTTGGTCAGAATTGAACCTGGGACCCTTCAGTTGGCAGGCTGACGCTCTATCCACTGAGCCAAGCCAGCTATGGCTGTTTTCTTAGCTTTTAGTGACACATTTCTTTCCATCGTTGAGCGTATAGCTTACATGTCTTCTTGGCTAGTCTATACTTGCACAGTTATTAAGAAAACTCGCGCCGAAACTGGTTTGGCTTAGTGGATAGAGCGTCGGCCTGCGGACTGAGGGGTCCTGGGTTCTGTTCTGGTCAGGAGCATGTATCTTGGTTGTGGGCACATCCCTAGTGGGGGGCATGCAGGAGGCAGCTGATGGATGTTTCTAGCTCTCTGTCCCTCTCCCTTCCTCTCTGTGGAAAATCAATAAAATATATTAAAGAAAGAAAGAAAGAAAACTCACTAATTTAGGTTTTGCTGTAAAGGTGCTTTGGGGTTGATCGGATTACAGGAACAGGTGGATTTGCTTAGAGGAGGAGATTCTCCATAATTTGGGTGATGCAAACATTGAAAGTCTCAGGAGCAAAGCTTCTTCATTCCCCAAGGAAAAGAAATCACACTCTTTACAGCAGATTTCTTTCCTGCCAGAGTGTCAGTCTGCCCTTCCAGTGGCCTGCCCAAGAAATCTCATTCTTACCTATCCAGGCCCCACAAGTCTATGAGCCACTTCCTTATAATAAACGAGGCATATCATTAGCATATTAGGCTTTGATAGGTTGAAGGGCCGACAGGACAACCCAGAACCTGGGTCAAGAAGTGGCTGTTACCAATTGAGTTTACTGGTTGGGACCTCAGTTCTCATTAACACAGAAAAGATTTCAAGGTCAACGAAAAGTAAAGCAAAGTGGGATTTATTGAAGATACACTCGGAGTGAGGAACCGGCCAGTTGAGAGAGGCGATGACCCTAGAACTCTGGGGTGATATGATTTAAATGAAGGATTTTCTGGGTTAAGACTTTTATCTGCATTCAGGGTGGATTGACAGAATAGGGTTACATACTTTATTTCTTCTGGGCACGCTCTTACCCATAATGCATACAGAAAAACCCATGGGTGTGAAAACCAAAATGTAAATTTTATTATAATTGAGGTCATGTCCTTTTCATCTGACCTTGCTCCAAGAACCTGAAACCTGCCCGCTGGCAGTTTGCTGGCTGCTGGACCTCACCCCTAGAAGGCGGTCTGAAGGCAGTGTTGGTCCCAACCTGTTCATGCCCCAGGGCGGACCCCACACCCAGCCACTTACCTCTAACTTCCTACTAACAGCTGGGTTTGAGCTGTGAATCCAATTAGTTCCCTAACCCTCACCTGGCACCCCTTTCAGAGCCAATGTGTGGGTTGCCTCCCAATCAACTCCTCCAGGCGTTCAGGAGGGTGAGGCAGCTGTGGCTTCAGGGTTAAATCTGATTAACATTCAAGGCAGGAACAAAATAATCCACAATTCTAAACAATTCAGTGGGTAGAGCATCGGCCTGCGCACTGAGAAGTCTGGTTGGATTCCTGGTCAAGGGCACATACTGAGTTAAAGGTTAGCTGTTCCCGGCGCATTCCAGAGGCAACCAGTCAATGTCTCTCTCTCTCTCTCTCTCTCTCTCTCTTTCTCTCTCTCTCCTCCCTACTCTCTCTGGAAAGCAAAAATATCCTGAGGGAAAAATATCCTCAGATGAGGACAAAAACAAACAAATGAAAACCTGTAATTATGCTGCTTGCAAATAGAATAAAATAGAAGCAATTAATTTGGTGCCACATGGAAATAAACTAAAGGTTTATGATACTTCCTATTTTTGTAGGCAGTATAATCCTATGTGGTTTTCATTAGACATTAAATAATCATTTACTAGCAATGAAAGTAAAATAGAAAAAATTATTTTGGTAGAGAGAAGAAGAGTGTCTTGCTGTGTTTCTGATTCTGTAGTTGTAGGCTTGCTGGGGTTAATTTAGAAGTGACTCACTTCTGTTTTTAGGCTGGGTGGAGAACCTTTCTTTCTTTTTTTAAAATATATTTTATTGATTTTTTACAGAGAGGAAGGGAGAGAGAGAGTTAGAAACATCGATGAGAGAGAGAGACATCGATCAGCCGCCTCCTGCACGCCCCCTATTGGGGATGTGCCCGCAACCAAGGTACATGCCCTTGACCAGAATTGAACCTGGGACCTTTCAGTCCACAGGCCGATGCTCTATCCACTGAGCCAAACTGGTTTTGCAGAGAACCTTTCTTTTTTTAGGGGAAAGACAAGGGGAGGGGAGAGAGGTGGAGGAAAGAGGAGGGAGAAAAGGAGGGAGGAAGGGAGAGAAGGGTAGGGGGAGAGGAGGAAGAAGAGATAGAGGGAGAAGGAGGAAGAAGGAGGGAGGGAGAGGTAGAGGGAGAGGGAGGAAATGAAGGGGGGAGAGAGAAGGAGGGAGAAGGAGGGAGAAGGAGGGAGAGAGAGGTAAAGGGAGAGGGAGGGAGGAGGAGGGAGGGAGAGAGAAGAGGAAGGGAAAAAGGAGGAAGGGAGGGAGAGAGGAGAAAGAAGAGGAGGGAGCAAGAGGAAGAGGGAGGGAGGGATAGAGAAGAGGAGGGACAGAAGGAGGGAGGGAGGGGGAGAGGGGGTGTGTTCCAGTTATGCCCCGGTTAATTGATTATCTGTCTAGACTTAGTGGGACAAATGCAGGTGACCAGGAACCAGCAATAACGGCCAATCTCCTGGTACTTCAATGTCTAGACAGCTGAACCGAATTGGAATACATGACACCCAGAGAGAATTAGTATGCAGTCACACAGGGTTTATTTACATATTCCCAGTGAATCCTAGGCTCCAGCAATCTGAAGGACGGAGACGAAAACAGAGACAGGCAGGCAGTCGCAGTTGGTTCAGGCTCACACAGCAGAGCAATCAGGGGCTTGTCTCTCAGAGCAACGTGGAGGCCTCCTCTTATCAGGCAGGAGACGGCAAATGAAGATGATCCCAGGCTTATATAGACCGAAGTAAACAACTTGTGTCTTTTTAAAAAAAATTAAATCTTTATTATTCAGATTATTACATTTGTTTCTCTTTTTTCCCCTCTATAGCTCCCCTCCACCGGCTCCCACCCATCCCTCTACACTTACCTCCCTCCCATTGACCTCATCCACAGGTGTATGATTTTTGTCGAGTCTCTCCCTGTACACCCCTCCCCCCTTTCCCCCTGAGAATTATCAGTCCACTCCCTTTCCATGCTCCTGATTCTATTATATTCACCAGTTTATTCTGTTGATCAAATTTTTAATTCACTTAAATTTTAGATTCACTTGTTGATAGATATGTATTTGTTGTTCATAATTTTTTGGCTTTTACCTTTTTTCTTCTTCCTCTTCTTAAAGAGTACCTTTCAGCATTTCATATAATACTGGTTTGGTGTTGATGAACTCCTTTAGCTTTTTCTTATCTGTGAAGCTCTTTATCTGCCTTTCAATTCTGAATTATAGCTTTGCTGGGTAGAGTATTCTTGGTTGTAGGTTCTTGCTGTTCATCACGTTGAATATTTCTTGCCACTCCCTTCTGGCCTGCATCGTTTCTGTTGAGAAATCAGCTGACAGTCGTATGGGTGCTCCCTTGTAGGTAATGAACTGTTTTTCTCTTGCTGCTTTTAATATTCTCTCTTTGTCTTTTGCTCTTGGTATTTTAATGATGATGTGTCTTGGTGTGGTTCTTTAGAATGCTTAATGGGTCAGCCTCAGTGGCTGGGAAAAGTGAATTTCATAACCAGGAGTCAAAGCTGGAGAACAAACCACAAATAATGTGACCCTGGGCCTGATCAAAGGCAGCATTACTTTATATCACCATCTGTTCATCTATCTTTATACCAATTGTACTGTTCTGATCGCCATAGCTTTATATTGTGTCTTGAAATCAGGTAGGTTAAGTCTTCTAACTTTGTTCTTCCTTCTCAAAATAGTTTGGATGTTATCCATCAGCATTTCCCAGTCTTGGCGCTTGACATTTTCTTTCTTTCTTCCTAATATATGATCATTGATTTCAGAGAGGAACAGAGAAGGAGAGAGCGAAATATCAGCTGCTAAGAGAGAATCATTGAGCAGCTGCCTCCTGCACGCCCCCCACTGGGGATGGAGATGGCAATGTGGGCATTGCCCTTGACTGAAATTGAACCTGGAACCCTTCAGGCTGCAGGCTGACACTCTATCCACTGAACCAAACCTGCCAGGGCTCTGTTGACATTTTGTATAGGCTCATTCTTTGTGGGAGCTATCCTAGATCACGTGGGATGTTTAATAGCATCCTGTTGCTTCTCTACCAGATTTCAGTAGCATCCTTCCCCAACGTTACAATAACAAATGTCTCTAGAATGTCAGCATCATAGCTACATATGATATCCCTTGTTTTTTGTCCCCCAACAATAAAAATGGAGTGTCCATCCATGGAAAAAAGTGCTGTTAGGAGAGGGGAGAAACCAAGATGGTGGCATAGGTGAACACCTAAACTGCTGCCTTACACAACAATTTCAAAACTACAGCTAAAAGATAAAATGGACACCATCTAGAACCACAGGAAAGCTGGCTGAATGGAAATTCTACAACTAGAAAGAAAGAGTGACTCATGGAGACTCAGAGGAGCTGCAAAAAGTTGAGGTATGGAGACATGTATGTGGAGAGAACGGGTGGTGGAGTGCCTGGCTGGCTTCCTCTAGTGGGAGGGAGACAGAAACTTCTGACTGCATTGAACCCCAGTTCTGGGTGAGACTCATGGGGGTTGGGGGGGGGGGTTTGGACTGTCGTGAAAAAGGATGAGTGCATGGAAACTCAGGGGAACCATGAAAGGCAGAGGTCTGGAGGAGCACACGCCAGTGTGTGCAGAGAGGACTGACTGCTGATTATGCCGCTGGCTTTCTCTAGCAGGAGGAAAAGGGAACCTCCCAACTGTGCTGAACTCCACTTCTGACTGCACTGAACCCCAGTTTTGGGTGAGATCCTGGAGACCAAGAATCATATGGGTCCCCAGAGTGCACGGAAACTCAGGGGAGATGCTAAAGGCAGAGATCTGGAGGCCCGTGCAGAGAGGGCTGCAGCAATTACCGAGGGACACTGAGACCCAGGGGCTGCGTGGGACAGGGGTGATGAGAAGCCAAGTCTGTCTGCTCAGCCCTGAGACTGTCCCATCCAAGCTGAGCACAGAGGCTTTTTGCAATTTTTCAAGTCTTTTATCATAAGGCTGACTCCAGCACAGAAGTTCTCCTGGCGTAGACACAGCTGATCCTCACAACCAATTGGTTTGGAAGTCAATTCCCCCTAGTAATACCCATAACAATCAAGACTTAACTACAACAAGGCTGTACACACAGTCCATAACGGGATGCACTAAGAGAGTCCACCTCAGGTAACTGGGGAGGCAGAGCCACTGGTCCATATAGGACACCTATCACACAAAGCTACTCTACCAACATAGGGAAGCAGTGAAAATGTGGAGATAAAGGAACAAATCACAAATGAAAGAAATGGAGGAAAACAAACGACTGGATATAGAGTTCAAAACCACAGTTATAAGGTTTTTCAAGAATTTCCTAGAAAAGATGGATAAATTTAGTGAGACCCAAGAGGAGATGAAAAAGGACCAACTAGAAATTAAACATACACTGACTGAAATAAAAATCATTATACAGAGACCTAACAGCAGACTAGAGGAATGCCAAGAATCAAGTCAAAAGATTTGAAATTCAAAGAAGCAAAAATACTCAACTGGAAAAGCAAAAAGAAAAAGAATCCAAAAATATGAAGATAGTGTAAGAAGCCTCTGGGACAACTTCAGGCATACCATCATCAGCATTCTGAGGGTGCCAGAAAAAGAGAGAGAGTAAGATACTGAAAACCAATTTGAAGAAATAATGACTGAAAACTTCCCTCACCTGGTGAAAGAAATAGACTTACAAGTCCAGGAAGCACAGAGAACGCCAAACAAAAGGAATCCAAAGAGGACCACACCAAGACACATCATCATTAAAATACCAAGAGCAAAAGATAAAGAGAGAATATTAAAAGCAGCAAGAGAAAAACAGTTGATTACCTAAAAGGAACACCCATAGGATTATCAGCTCATTTACCAACAGAAATTATGCAGGCCAGAGGGGAATGGCAAGAAATATTCAAAGTGATGAATAGCAAGAACCTACAACCAAGATTACTCTACCCAGCAAAGCTATCATTCAGAATTGAAGGTCAGATAAGAGCTTCACAGATAAGAAAAAAACTAAAGGAGTTCACCAACACCAAACCAGTATTATGTGAAATGCTGAAAGGTACTTTTTAAGAATAGAAAGAAGAAGAAAAAGATAAAAATAAAAATTATGAAGAACAAATACATATCTATCAACAACTGAATCTAAAAATCAAGTAAATAAAAAATCTGATGAACAGAATAAGCTGGTGAATATACTAGAATCAGGGGCATAGAAAGAGAGTGGACTGACAATTCTCAGGGGAGAAAGGTTGAGTGGGGTGCAGGGAGAGACTGGACAAAAATCATACACCTATGGATGAGAACAATGGGGGGGGGGAGGAGTTTAGGGCAGAGGGTGGAGTGGCAACTGGGTGGAGGGGAGATATAGGGGGAAAAAGAGGAATAATTGTAATAATCTGAAAAATAAAGATTTATTAAATTAAAAAAAAAGTGCCATTAGGGGAGCTGTGAGATCCAGGAACATCTGCAGAAATCTCATACAACTGTGCACTGGGTAATAGGCAGACTGATGGTAGTCCTGGGTATGGACACTGTGGTGGCCTGTGGAGCAGAGCCAGTCTCTCTTGGCCACAGTCCAGGAGCCTCTGAAAACACTGATGTGAGAGCATGTATGGCAGTCCATGTTTCCAGAACAGAAGTTCCAACACACCATTGGAATGAAAGAGAAAAGAATTACAGGTTTGAGTGCATTGGAGTGGTTAAGAATAGCCTGACTTTACCTTCATCACTCCTTCTCCAAGGCAGCACAGTTTAGGGCCAAAAAGTTTTTTTTTTTTTCCCAGCCTGTTATTTCTCCCATGGAGGAAAAGGTTGAGGCTGTGAGCAAACACCTGCTTCCCCGGCTGTGCAAGCCGCTGCTAAAGAGGCTCACTTCTGTGTTGTCCCATCCAGGGCATTGAATCATAAGCCAAGAGACTGGCAGGTAGGAAGAGTCTGGGAAAGAGGCCGACAGGACGCTCAGAGGGCATCACAGGCACTAGGGTCCCACTACCCCCATTCCAGACTCCATCTTAAGGCCTGCTGGGAATGCCTCACTTGCAGATCCCTTCACCTGGCCCAGGTGCTCCCCCAGTGCTCCTCAGGCCTTGCCCATACACAGTATTCAGAGTAGTTTTAGGTTTATAGAAAAACTGAGCATAAAAGGGTTTTTATAAACATATAGTTTCCTCTATAATTGACATCTTGCATTAGAGTGGGACATTTGTTAAAATGAACAGCCAAAACCAGTTTGGCTTAGTGGATACAGCGGCAGCCTGTGGACTAAAAGGTCCCAGGTTCAATTCCCGTCAAGGGCATGTACCTTGGTTGCAGGCACATCCCCAGTGGGGAGTGTGCAGGAGGCAGCTGATTGATGTTTCTCTCTCATTGATGTTTCTAGCTCTCTGTCCCTCTCCCTTCCTCTCTGTAAAAAATTAATAAAATATATTTAAAAAATAATGAACAAATATTAATACATGATCAATAATGAGTCCAGTAGGCTCCCCGGGGTTCTTCTCTTTGCCCCATGGCCTGGGATCTCTTTCAAGACAATTATAGTGTTGACCTTGTTTGTTTCCTGTTTCACAGAACCACTGTCCTTTCTTGCCTATTGTCCACTGTCTTGCATGCCATTGTGGATTTTTTGGTTTTGTTTTTTTATGGAGGGGGGAGGAAATATTGGTTCCCTGTTATTCTGTCATGGCCAGAAGCTAAGGTCCTATTACTCACCTTTGAAACAGTGTTAACAGGATTATTTTGAGTTGTTGTACTTTGAAGTCTACCACTAGGTGGCAGTGTTATACAGCAAAGATGCTTTTTAGAAAAGGCACAGCACAAAGCATTTCTAAGTTCTTTTAAGAGAGACATAAAATTATATATTTGGGAAGATGGCGTCATCCATATGATTGGGCCAGCCACAGCGGCTAGGGAAAGTGAATTTCGTTACCAGAAGCCAAAGCTGGAGAACAAAGCAGGTTAATGCAACCCTGGACCTGACTGAAGGCAACATGACTTAATGTCACCATTAGGGCCAGAGACCTACTAGAACTATTAGGTTCATTAAAACATTAATGATTACATCTTGCCAGCTCTTACTTAATCATTAAGGTTTTAATATTGTAAATTGAGTGAATATTCTTCATAGAATTTAGAACTATTTTTCAAATCTCTTGTAAGCCACTAAAAGGTCTAGTGGCTGAAACCGTGTTTCCCTGAACTAGAATGTAAGCTTGTTAAGAGTTCCACTGCCTTCAGTGTAGATCCTTTAGGACCAATAAACTGTTATCTTTTTACAAATCTTTATTTCTTACTAAAGAACCTATTTTAATGATATTATATGCAATGTCATCCTCAAGAATTCGTACTGTTCAAATGAAACACTCCCCTTGTGCACTATTGGTGGTAATGCAGATTGGCGCAGCCTCTATAAAAAGCAGCATGGAGCTTCCTAAAAAAATTAAAAATGAACTGCCTTATATTCTCCTGGGAATATAGCCAAAGGACCCCCAAAACACTAATTTGAAATAATATATGCACCCCTATGTTCATTGCATTGTTATTACAAGAGCCAAGATTTAGAAGCAGCCCAGGTGCCTATCAGTAGATGAGTGGATAAAAAAGCTATGGTACAATAACACAATGGAATACTACTTGGCTGTAAAAAAAGAAGAAAATCTTACCCTTTGTGACAGCATGGATAGACCTGGAGAGTATTATGCTAAGTGCAATAAGTCAGTCAGAGAAAGACAAATGCCATATGATTTCACTTACATGTGGAAACTAATGAACAACAACAAAAAATTAAACAAAATAGAAACAGACTCACAGATGTAGAGAACAGACTGACAGCTGCCAGCTGGTAGGGGGCTGGGTGAAAAAAGTGAAGGGAATAACACACACATACACATACACACACACACACACACACACACACACACACATCTCAGACAGATAAGAGCATGATGATTACCGGAGGGGAAGGAGGGTGGGGTGGGTAGAAGAGGGTAAGAGGGAATAAATGGTATGAAAGGAAACTTGACTTGGGGTGGTGAACATACAATACAATATACAGATGATGTATTGTAGAATTGTACCCAGGAAACCTATGATTTTATTAACCACTAGAGGCCCAGTGCACAAAATTTGAGGGGGTGGCCCTCAGCCTGGCTTGCACCCTCTCGCAGTCCAAGAGCCCTCAGGGGATGTCCCACTGATGGCTTAGGCCCACATGGGGAGCAGGCCTAAGCTGTCAGTCAGACATCCTTAGCCCTCCTGTGGAGGTGGGAGAGCCTCCCACCACTGCCGCTGTGCTTGCCAGCTGTGAGCTGGCTCAGGGCTTCTGGCTGAGTGGTGCTCCACCTGTGGAAGCACACTAACCACCAGAGGGCAGCTCCTGCATTGAGCGTCTGCCCCCTAGTGGTCCGTGTGTGTCATAGCGACCAGTTGTTCCACAGTTTGGTTGATTTGCATGTTAGCCTTTTATTATATAGGATTATCATCCCAATAAAATAAATAAAAAAGAATAATAAAAATACATACGTATCAAATGATGCCTCACTTCTAATATGCTCTGAGTCTGACAATAAAAGAAATGCAATTAATTTCTCAATTTTAATAAACTCAAAAAATAACATAAAAAAAAGAATTGGCTAGGCGTGGCCTCCATGCCTCCCTCCTTCTCCCAGGAGCCTTCCCTTTGCTTTCTCTCTCCTAAGCTCTACGAGCCCTTCTTTTCCTTCTGTAACTTGTTTCCTGAGCCTCACTTCTACTACCTCTGTCATTTTCTAAATAAACTTGCTCTTATAATTTGAAAAAAAATTGGCTAGTGGTGAATACTTTCCAAAGGCAGTCAAAAGAAGTGACAGAAAATGGAAGCAATAAAGGCTAAACAAGCAGAAGCTCTCAGTGAGAGACGAGAGGAAAGAAACAAAGCTTTTATTCCACCTAAAGAAAAACCAGAGGAAGCTTCTACCGAAACTAAAATTGATATGGCTGCCATCAAGAAAAAGATCAAGGAAGCAAGAAATAAGAAACTGGGAGCTCTTACAGCTGGAAAAGTTAAGCTTAAAATGGAAACAGATGAAAAGAAAAAGAAGAAATAAAATTAACACACACACACACACCCAGCAAAACCCTGAGCTAGAACTTACTAAGCTATCTCCTTTTGTAAAAGATTTAGAGATACTAGGGCATTAGTTGCCTTATGTGTAAGGAATAAAATTCTAGTTACTTTTATCCTGAGTTTGTTTTGTTCTTTATAGCAGTGTTTATCTATACAGCGGTTCTTTATAAATATAAATGATTACACTCTTCGTGTGTTTTTTGAAAAAATTTGTACTGAAGAGTGGTATATATGTCTTTCTATACATTGCACCTAATCTGTTCTTGGCAGGCTTTGTTTAGCATGATTTTAGGAGTAATTCTTGAGGTTGTTTATGTAAAGATTTTTGAAATGTGGCTATGGTAATTATCCATCAAACGGGATGTCTGATGCCATTGACTAGTCTTGAAATATAACTATGTCCCAGCATTTGGTTTTGAGGAAAATAAATGCAGATTTTTTTTCAGTACTTTCTCTGCTGATAACAAACAAACAAAGAAATAATATATTTGGTTTTTGGCACCCAAGTCTGTTTGGCTGAGCTCCACTTTATTCCTACAAAGATAATTGTGCAGTTTTTACTTCAGTGTAAAATTTATAAAGCTATTTTGCCTAAAATATTACATGCCATAGATTGAAGTGATTTATGACATTCTCCTAACTAGGACCCTATAGTAGAAATAATACAGTTGTTAGAAAAATTTTTCCACCTCTAAACAGATTTTAGTATATTTATGGGGGAGGACACTGATGAACATTCATTCATGTCTGGTGTATAAGACCCACACAGAGAAGAATGTTAATATGTGTTCTCCTGTCCTTGACAGCACAAGCATGTTACTCTTGGGGGAGTCTGGGGGAGTTTCACAGAGTAGGTGACCATCCATCAGGGTTTGGAAGATGTGTAGAAATTTTCCAGTTGTGAAAGGGGCCAATATCAGTCCATACCCAACAGCGATAAGATCATATAGGAGATAGATACTCAAAATATTGTAACAAGATCAGGGAAGATTGGATGAGTCTTCCCATATGGATACCAGGAATGAGAAGAGAGGCAGGAAACAAAGATAAGAAAGGCGTTGGATCCTGGCCGGTGTGGCTCAATGGTTAAACATCAACCCTTGCACCAAGAGGTTGCTGATCAGATTCCTGGTCAGGGCACATGCCTGGGTTTTGGGCTCATTCCCTAGTAGGGGGCACGAAGGAGGCAGCTGATCAATGTCTCATTGATGTTTTTATCTCTCCCTCTCTCTCTCCAATAAAATTAGAAAAAATAAAATAAAATAAAAGGCTTGGGGCCACATTGTGAAGGGTCAAATTTGCCACAATAAGAGTTTAGATGATACTGTGTAGCTAGTGGAGATTAAATTATAGTTTTCAATTAAGTGATTGATGTGATTGAAATGGTGTCTTAGACTAAAATCTCCAAACTATTTTGATCAAACAGCCCTATAATAAAATGCTGTTCTAGTAAGTGTCCAATATATTTATATCTAGTTATTTATAAATTATATATGTAGCACTATTCAAATGTTATGTAGATTACAAAATAATACACAAAACAATGAAGTTTGTGATAATAAAGAAACAGTGTTGACAAATTTAAATTTTTTGCAGATTATGTCACATCTGACTAGATCACTGTTTTATGTCTTTTTTTAAAAGAAATATATTTTATTGACTTTTTTACAGAGAGGAAGGTAGAGGAATAGAGAGCCAGAAACATCGATGAGAGAGAAACATCGATCAGTTGCCTTCTGCACACCCCCCACTGGGGATGTGCCTGAAACCAAGGTACACGCCCTTGACCAGAATCAAACCTGGGACCCCTTGGTCCACAGGCAGATGCTCTATCCACTGAGCCAAAAACAGTTAGGGCTGTTTTATGCCTTAACGAAGCTAATTTAAGTAGAATAGAAGACATTTTAGTCTTGGTGTTCTCTTGTTGACTTCAGGAAATGTGAACATCTCAGTGAACTTCCTCTATTTCTTTAAGCCAGGGTTCTCAACCTTTCTAATGCTGCGACCATTTAATACAGTTCCTCGTGTTGTGGTGAATCGTAATGTAAATATCTGTGTTTTCTGATAGTCTTAGGCGACCCTGCTAGTGGTTCACTATGGGTCACTGCTGTAGAGCCTAAGACCATTAGAAAACAGGTCACAACCCACAGGTTGAGAACCACTGCTTTAAGCCATTCATTCGTCCTTCAAGCAAATATGCCTACTTCACTCAATATTCTAAGTTTCCCAAGTGTAGCAAGGAGTGTCACATGTGTGGCCTCACTTTGGCAGATACCTTCGTTATATGAATTTATAAATTACTATTTACGAATTGCATTGACTAATTGAAATAAATAAATTCAGAGAAAGTTTGTTTCCTAATATTAAATAGATCTCTTTAAAGTAATGGCTGTAAATCACTTACATCTGGAGTACCATTTGCAGCTAACTTTCCCTTCCCAGATTACATTTTGACCTTGTTCATTGGAAAACTGCCTCCCTTTTCTTACTTCTAAGGGTGATGGTGATTTTCAGCAGTTCAGTGGGATATTTCAGGATGCACAGTTCGTGAATTCTCTTTTTCAGGCAAGGTGGAAAGTGTGCTGTTTTTCATTGTGAAATATCAGAAGTGTGGCCAGTATTTAGATGAATACCTTTTGTAAGCTGAAATAGGGTGGAGCTACCATGTGTGTAAAGATGCGCTCACTACACCTAATGGGAGTCTTCTTAAAGCAGACCCAGAGAAACCTGATGTGAGTGGAATGTGTTTATGGGCACACTGATTGCTGACCGGGCCTTCACACCTCTGTTCCCAGAATGTTTCATGTCCCCATGCTGCTCTCGGTTTTGGAGCTTGAGTGGTCTTTGTACGCGTGGATGGCCTGATGAGCGGACCCCCCTGTGCACTTCAGTGAATTGTCCTGCCCTGCCACTTCCTATCTCATGACTCAACTGTATTTTCTCCATAGCACTTACCAGTATTTGAAGTGATAGGGGCTTAACCACAAGGAGCAACAACAGCCTGTAATTATTGGATTCGACCTAGGCTGTGCTTATTTCCTTCCTGCTCTCACTAAAATGTAAGACTGCAAGAGGTCAGGGGTCTTGCTTTCCTTGTTCATCATCCTGTCGGCAGTCCCATGACAGGACCTGGCACAAATGGAGTAATCAACGCAAAATCACTTCTTATGTGAATAAGTGAACATGTGTCACAGTGCCCAATATCACTTCCATTGCCATCTTCAGGATTACGAAGTGTTTATTCAACAAAGTACCTCAAATAAATAACACAGTGATGTTCAGTTTAGAATATGTTAAAAAGGAAAATCTGATATTGTATCTTACCCCAACCATTCCCTCAAAGAAAAGGAAAAACAAATCCCATAAAAGAAAGAAAATTTTTACAGGTAATGGATATGCTCAATACCTTGGTTGTGATGATGGTATCATGGGTATATGTATATGTCCAAACTCACCAAGAAGTATATATTAAATCTGTGCAGTTTTTTTTTTTTTTAAGAGAGTGGAAGGTAGGGGGAGGGACATGCTGAGAAACATCAACATAAGAGAGACACATTCATTGGTTGCCTCCCACAAGTGCCCTAACCAGGGCCGGGGATCAAGCCTGTAACTGAGATACATGCCCTTGACCAGAATCAAACTTCAGTCGTTGGGCCAGCGCTCTATCTACTGAGCCAAAGAGGCTAAGGCTAAATGTGTGCAGTTTAAAATATATATATATATATATATATATATATTTAAAAATTAATTTCAGAGAGGAAGGGAAGGGAGAGGGAGATAGAAGCATCAATGATGAGAGAATCATCCATTGGTTGCCTTCTGCATGCCTTCTATTGGGGATTGAGTCCAAAACCTGGGCATGTGTTTTTACAGGGAATTGAACCTTGACCTCCTGGTTCATAGGTAGATGCTCAACCACTGAGCCACTCCAGCTGGGCTGCAGTTTTTAAAATGCATGAATTATATCCCAATAAAGTTATTTTTATTTTTTTTAGAAGGATTTGTTAAGCAGGACCACAGTGTTGCGTAATCCCAGTGAGCTCTGTGTATGTGAAAAACCAGGCCCTGCACAAAACAGACGGCAGCCAAGGGGGACGGGATTAAATGTAAACTTGTCAGCAGAATTGCTCCTGAGCAACCCATCAGTGGATGCCTGTATATTTGGAATCATCTTATAAGGAGGCTCCCTGCAGTAGTTCAGAAACAACCCCTTGGGGTAAAGATCTCAGGGAGTTCTGAGTACAAACACTGCTTTATAATCAACCGAGTTCCAGGCAGAGCGCTCAGTAGCCCTTTCATTCTCTAAGATCCATAATCCCAGCAAGAAACTTGTTTTTTTTTTCATAGGAACAAGTATATACACAAAGCCCCCCTCCCTTTTTTTCTCATCAAATTCGGATTAAGTGCATTCTAACACTAATTTAGAGAGATAGTTAAATTTAATTGACTGATTTGGATAGGATAAAATGGTAATAATTGTTGGACATGGTATTTAAATTTCATTACCTGACTTTCTTACTGCTTCTTTCACATGAGAATTACCTTTGCAAATACGACATAACAGAAAGCTTTTCTCTCTGAGGGTCCCGGCGTCCTGTTCTAGGATTGGTGACTTAGAAGGGCATAATAAGAAGATGAATGTGCTTCAACCTTAGAAGTGTCTCCAGCTACTGACGTATTTCTTCCCCTCAGGCTGAATGAGAGGAATGTAGAATATCTTGCAGTTGAATAATTTGAATTGCTTTTAGGCAAGAATTTTTGTGATGTTATAAAAATTGAGATCTAAAAGAAAACTTAACCTTCAGTTCATTCTTTTGATGTATTTTGCCTGAAGCATGGTGCTAGGGCCTGTTATCTCAAATAGGCAATATAAAAATATCTTTCTAATTCACGCCTACAGCTGAAAGCTCCTCGTGGACTGAAATTACTGTGATCTATGAGAATTCACTGTGTTGTGGAAATAAAATGAAATCACACGTCAGGCAAAGGCATGATGACAACAATAGGCCAGCTTATTATGAAGCTTCAAACAAAGGTGATTTATTGGCAACACGTTGGACTTTTGAAACATCAGAGAAGCCACAGTGTTGGTGTTCATTCTCATCGATGGGGCCTGTTTGCCTATTATAAAGGCCAAGCTTTTGAAATCAGGGGCCATATTTGATTTAAAGGCATGTCTCTCGTTGTTGTTGAGGTGTACTTTCCATACCATAAAATGATCATTTCGAAGTGTACATTTCAGTGGTTTTGAGTACATGTATCAATCCAAAAAGATGAAATCACTAAGGTACTTTCTGTCTCTGAGGATTGCCTATTTTGGTCATTTCCTATAAACTGAGTTCTGTAATGTGGGCTCTTTTGTGTCTGACTACTTTCACTTAGCAAAACTTTTCAAGATTCATCCCTGTTGCAGCAAGTATCAATACTGCATTCACTTCTCTGGATGAATCCTATTCCATTGTATAGCTATACCACATTTCACTGAGCCATTTATAAGTTGATGAGAATGTAAGAAGTGGACCTCTATGATCATCTCCAGCATGGTCGGCTTCTGATGGAATTTGTTGAATTTCCCCAGGGTAAGCAGAATGTGGGGAGGAGGGAAGACGATGGAGGGACAAAGAGCCGTGCATGTGGGCCAAGATGGTGGAAACCCCCAGGGGTCTGCCCCAGCTAGATAGGAGTGGAGACAGCTAGAAAGGTCTCAGGCCAATATTTAAAATCGTATTCCATTGCCCAATGGGAAACAGCAAGACCTATGATGTATTAGGAAGCCGGTGACCAACTAGTACGCCAGCCAAAGAGGAGCTGGAGGAGGGGCTACATGAATAGGCTATGTTCCCTGCCTCACGTATGAGCCCCACAATAGATGCCCGCTTTTGAGAGTGTTACCAAAAGGCTCATTTCGCCATGTTTCTGTTTCCCAGTCCATCATTTGAAGTTCGGACAGGTGAGCCATTTCTCACAGAATGTGTTTGTGTCCACTTTTTGGCTCTTATGAAAAATGCTGCTCTGAACGTTTGTGTTCAAGTTTTTGTGTGAACATATGTTTTCATTTCTGGAGTATACCTTGTAGTGAAATTGCTGAATCACATAGTAGCTATGTGGAACTTTTTGAGGAATAGCCAAACTGTTTCCCACAGCAGCTGGGCAATTTTTCATCCTCATCAGCAGTGTGTGAAGATTCCAATTTCTTCACATCCTTGTCAACACTTGTTACTTTTTATTTTGTAACATTATAGTCATTTTAGTGGCCATGAAGTGGTATTTCATGTGGTTTTTGATTTTCATTTCCCTACTGAGTGATGCTGAGCACCTTGTCATGTGCTTATTTGCCTCTAACTGTCTGTCTGTCTATCTATCTATCTATCTATCATCTATCTGGACAAATGTCTATTTGAACCCTTCCCCATTTTAAATTTTGTGCTATTTGTCTTTTATTATGAATCGTATTAGTTGTTCATATATTCTGGGTACTTATTAGATATGTGATTTGCAGATTCTTCTGCCTTTCTCTGTGCTGTATTTCTTAGCTCTTTCTGGCACCAGGTGTGCAGGCTGTTGGTTTCCAAGGCTACCGGTGAGATGGGCTATGGAGGATGATACCCAGGGTAAAGGGAAACACCACACAGCCTGCTGCTTTTATGAAATTTTAGCCGTTATTTTCTTGAATAAATGCTCCTTAGATGACCACATGTCTTTGGTTAATATCTGGAGCTTTGTCAAACAAAGGGGTATGTGGCCCAGTGGCCGTGAGTTTGACATGCTTGCATGAAGTCTTCTGACTGTAGATTAGCGCTCTAACAGAAATACTCAGTATGAATTCTTGTTTGCAATTTTCTCGAGTTTTATCATCCATTCTTTGATACATTATTTCCTCTTTTTGCCAGGGCATATGAGCCAGTCCCTGTGAGACTTTGAAAACGATGAGTTAACATAAGGCCCATGCACAGCGCCACAGCTATTCTTATGGATTTGGGTTTAACCTTGGTACGACTTGAGGATTATAAAGACTTCCAGTCTCCAAGAAGGTGCCAGGAGTTTGAGTTATATGAAAACTATAGGGTAGTAGACACATTTCTTTCTTTGATCTTTACTGCATCATGCTTAGTCAAATAATCCAAGAATGGCTTTTGTATAGTTAAAGAGGAAACAGTGGTTTCAAGATAAAAGTGTTGCACTGAAATGAAGTTATATGAATATACCTTGGAAGCACTTGTTTTGAAGGTCCTAAGGGACCATTCTCTGATTGGTGTTCATATTAGTTTGCTAGGGCTGCCAGGCAAAATACCACAGACTGGGTGGCTTACACAAGAGAAATTAATTTTCTCTTGTGTAATTTCTCTTGTGTAATTTTCTCGCAATTCTGGAAGCCAAAAATCGGAGACCAAGGTGCTGGCAGTGCTGGTTTCTTCCAGGGCTTCTCTCCTTGGCTTGTAAATGACCACGTGCTCCCTGTGTCTTCACTCTGTCTTCTCTCTGTAACTCTCTGTGTCCTAATTCCTCTTCTTATAAGGGTATCAATCATGTTGGATTAGGATCCACACTAATGACCTCATTTTACCTTAATCGCTTCTTTAAAGACCCTATCTCCAAATAAAGTCACATTCTGAAATACTGGGGTTAGGACTTCCATGTATGAACTTGAAATCTATGAATCATTCCCCACCCCCTGCAAAAAAAAAATGAACAGAACTGATGAACAAATATAGATCCATAGAAGCATGGAACAGACTGACGAATTTCAGAGGGAGGACAGGAGTGGGTGGGGAGAGATTAACCAAATAGTTTATATGCATATATACATAACCCATTGACATAGACAATAGTGTGGTGAAGGCCTGGGGGTGGGAACAGGGTGAAGGGGTCAATGGGGAAAAAAAGGAGAGTATCTGTAATACTTTCAACAATAAAGATACATTTTTAAAAATGGGGAAAAAATGAATAGGATACTAGCAAAGCAAACAACATGGTCTCTCTACTCAGACTTGTCACAAGTCCTACTTATCAATGTTAAGTATCCAAGAAGTTTGAAAGCCTGTGGTTAAATTGTTGATAGCTTGAAATGGCCATCATTGGAGTATTTGCACCATGGAAATCAGCAAAAGCTGTATTGCTGATTTGGATTACCTACCCTACTGCCTAAAGCTGGTTTTCAAGTACACAATTGCTTATATGCCACATCCCTTTTTGTAGAATAGGTCACCTTGAGAAAACAAACCTGCTTTTTCTGAAGGAATGAGACCTAGGATTGCTGTGAGTTGGTAACAAGAGTATTATCCATGCAAAAATTAAAAATCACTTGTGAAGACTGGTTTCAGATATAAGATGTAAAGAACTCAAAAGTCATCATCCCATCCTCTCCACAAAAAGCAAATCAATCAAATGGAAAACTAATGACTCTTCTTAGATCCACCAGAGAATTCAGATCACAGGGCAAACCCTATACCCCAAAACTGGAGAGACAGGAATACAGAGACTCACAGCCCATATCAGAGTACAGGAAGCAGAAGCTGCTGGAGCCAGTAACTGGTAGGAACACTTAAATAGTAGTTGCCTAATGGCTTAGAGGCTGGATGTGGTGTAGCCTGAGATATAAAATCTCCTGGGTGCCCAGTCTCAGTGAGTCAGGCACACCTTTGTGGGTTTTTCCTCAACCAGGTTTTCTCACAGTGAAGACGAGAAAAACTCCCTGGCGCTTAGTGAAGGAAGAGAGTAAAAGTAATCGTTTTGAAACACACCCAGAGCATTTTTTACAAAGATTCATCCTGAAGCCAAATTACTTTGTCTGTCTTGGGGGAGGATAGTTAAATAACTCCAGGCTCCTGCAGTCTTCTCATTACATAAAGTGAAAAAAAAAAGAAAAGGCTAAAAATGCTCTGTCAGTCCCAGCCCAGGAACTCAGGCCTGTAAAACACTATAAATTTATCATAAGCTTATAAAAATTTCCCCCTTCCCAGTACCACCACATCAACAGGGCTTCAGAAACAGTGGATTGTAATAGATAGAGCTTCAAGACACACACACACCCCCTTTATAAAAAAAAAAATGCCGTATTTTCAGTCATATAAGACAACTGGGCAGATAAGACGACCCCCAACTTTTCCAGTTAAAATACAGAGTTTGGGATATACCCCCCTATAAGACGACACTCAGTGTATAACACAACCCCCGACTTTTGAGAAGATTTTCCTGGGTTAAAAAGTTGTCTTATACACTGGAAAATACGGTATATTTTATTGATTTTTTTTATAGAGAGGGATAGAGATAGAGGGTTAGAAACATCGATGAGAAAGAAACATCAATCAACTGTCTCCTGCACAACCCTTATTGGGTATGTGCCCTCAACCAAGGTACATGCCCTTGACCAGAATCAAACCTGGGACCCTTCAGTCCACAGGCTGACTAACGCTCTATCCACTGAGCCAAACCAGTCAGGGCAAGACACACTCTTTTTTTTATTTTTTATTTATTGATTTCAGAGAGGAAGGGAGAAGGAGAGAGAGATAGAAACATCAATGATGAGAGAGAATCATTGATTGCCTGCCTACCGCACTCCCCCCACTGGGGATCGAGACCGCAACCCAGGCACGTGCCCTTGGCCGGAATCGAACCTGGGACCCTTCAGTTCGCAGGCTGACGCTCTATCCACTGAGCTAAGCCAGCTAGGGCAAGACACACTCTTTTTAAGGAGTTTTTAGGACTATCTAATGACAACAGGGAAGAAAGGAAAAACAGAACAAGGAAATTGAAGCCTCTGACACCTACAGCTATAGCAAACATTAAATGCAGCCCACCTCCTAAGCAGGCAGGTTAACCTAAAATCTCATGCTAAAAGCCTGAATACCTCAGTTCCAATTACCAAAAACATCATGTGCTGCTTTCAACAAAACACTATAAGACATACCGAAAGGCAAGACAAAAACAGTTCCTGAATAGAAAAAGTAAGGATCAGAACTAGCCTCATACATGACACAGATTTTGGAATTATCAGATAGGGAATTTAAAATAGCTATAATTATGTTAAGGGATCTGATTGAATAAATAGACCACATACAACAACAGATGGGAAATGGAATTTCTTTGAGGAGCATATGACTGAGAAAAGAACCAGTGAGCTTGAAGATATGTAACAGAAACTTCCCAAATTGAAATGCAAAAGGAAAAAAGAAAAAGAAAAAATGGAACAGGATATCCAAGAACCATGGGACAGTGAGAAAAAGAATAATAGTAAAAAAAGTGAGAAAGGAGCAGAAAAAATATTTGAAGTGATTATGCTGAAAATTTTCCAAATTAATGACAAGCACCAGATAACAGAACCAAGAAACTTAGGTAACAATCAGGATAAATACCAAAAAGTCTACACCTACACATGTCATATTCAAACCACAGAAAAGCAAAGACAAAGAGAAGGAAGTCAGGGTGGGGGATTTATCTATAGAGGAACTCATGTAAGAATTATGTTGGACTCCCCAGAAATCATTTAATAAGAAGAGAGTGTAGTGAAACATTTAAAGAAGAAATAACCACCAACCTAGAATTCTGTAGCCAGAAAATTAACCCTCAAAAGTGAAAGAGAAATAAAGACACTGTTGGACAAAACAAATAAAACAAACAAAAAACTGAGGAAAATTGTTGATGGTAGATCTGTCTTACAAGACATTTTAAAAACAAGTTCTTCAGAGAAGGAAAATGACATAGGCCAGAAACTCAGATATACATAAAGAAGGGACGAGGCTCAGAAAAGGAATTTATGAAGATGAAATAAGATCTTTCATTTTTCTTATTCTTTTAAAAAAATTTATCTTTATTATTGAACATATTACAGATACCTTCCATTTTTCTTATTAATAGACTTAATAAATAACTATTCAAGTAATAGTAACAATGTATTAGATGATTATAAGTATGGATAAGTGAAATGAGTGAAAGCAATTTATAGGGAATGGGAGGAAAAAATTGGGAATATTCTGTTACAAGGTACCGGCATTATTCACAAAGTGGAATAGTGTTATTTGAATTAATTGTAAATAAAAATGGCAAACTACAGCACTAAGAGAAAAAAAATTCTTCTTCTTTTTTTTGTTGTTAATCCTCACCTGAGGACATTTTCCCATTGATTTTTAGAGAGAGAGTAGGAGAGAAGGGGAGAGAGAGAAAGAGAGAAACATCATTGTGAGTGAGACATATTGATTGGTTGCCTCCTGAACCTGTCCCGACCAGGGCCAGGAATCAAGCCTGCAACGTGAGTGCATGCCCTTGACCAGAATCAAAATGGGGCTCTTCAGTCTGGAGGCCAATTCTCTATCCACTGACCCAAACTGGCCAGGGCAGGAAAACTTTTAAGAAATGTAATTGATAGATTAAGAGGGCAGAGAGAATGGAATCATAAAATCTGCTCAATTAAAACCAGAGAGGCAGAAAAAGAAGGGAAGATTAAAACAAAAGAATAAGAAAAACTTAAACAAATAGGAAATAGTTATAAACATGATAGATTTTAATCCAGCTGTATGAATAATCACTTAAAATGTGAGTGGTCTAAATATACCAATGAAATGACTGTCAGAGTGGATAAAGAGTAAGGCTCAACCACATGTCTATAATAATAAAAGCATAATAGGCTAATTAGACCAGATTTCCTTCCGGACGAAGTGGGGCAGAGGCAGAGGCAGCTGCAGCGGTATGGGGCGAATTTCGGGCATCAGGCCTCTAGTTGTCTATAAATAAGCCACTTCAAATATAAAGACACAGATCCATAAAAAGTAAAGGGATGTAGAAAGTTATACCATGCTAACATCAATCTTTGGTATTTACCCAAATGAGTTGAAAACATGTGTATAAACACACACACACACACACACACACACACACACACACACTCTTTCTCTCCTGCACATAAATGTTTATAGAGGTTTTATTCATAATTGCCCAAGCTGGAAAGGGATATTCATCAAGAGGGAATAGATAAACAAACTTGCATATCCATTCAATGGAGTATTATTCAGTGACAAAAATAAATTGTTAAACCACAAAATGATAGGGAGGACTCTGGAATGCATATTGCTAAGTGAAGTCATTCTGGAAAACAATAGAGACATAAATAAGTACACAGGCTGTAAAAAAAGCTCAGTGGTTCCATGGGTTGTGGGGAGAGGAGAAAGGAGGAAGACATAAAGTACAAGGGATTTTTAGGGAATCGATGCTATTCTCTACCACGCTAAAGCGGTAGATTTATAAAATTTGTCAAAACCCATTGGTTGTACAGAAATGTATAACCTCATTGTCAACCATGGACTTTAGTTAATTATAACATAATAATGTGGTTTCATTAACGTTAACGAATGTACCACTCTAATGCGAGGTGTGAATTATAGAGGAAACAGTTTTGAGGAGGGGAGTATGTGAGAACTTTGTACTATCTGTTCATTTTTTTCTATAAATCTAAAACTGCTCTAAAAGTAAATTTTAGTAATTATAAAAACAAAAATATAAAAAATAACATGTCTGATGTCAGTTTTCCTGTAACATACTCAGAAATGTTTCATTGACAGAAATTTAGTTTTGAAATAATAATATTGTCCAAAAGAGGGTGCCAAAGACTTACAAAGATATCTCGTTTGGTTATGCATAAGACAGCTAAATAATAAAATAGAATTAATAGATTAAAAAAAAGAAAGAAAGAAAAGTGAAACCGGTTTGGCTCAGTGGATAGAGCATCGGCCTACGGACTGAAGGCTTCCAGGTTCGATTCCGGTCAGGGGCACGTACCTTGGTTGTGGGCACATCCCCAGTAGGGAGTGTGCAGGAGGCAGCTGATCGATGTTTCTAACTCTCTATCTTTCTCCCTTTCTGTAAAAAAACAATAAAATATATTAAAAAAAGAAAAGGCCCTAATATAAGTAAACATGCCTGACAGTTAGCTACACCTTGCCTACTCCTCCTGTCCCCCTTCCTTAGAGCTCACATCCATTGCCTTCTCTCTCTGGTGCTGTTCTTCTGCTGTGTATTTGGGTGTAATTCACCCTGATGATGTATAGCAGTGACTTGGACTCTAAAGAGACCTGCAGGAGGCCTGGCTGTCGCACATACATTTGGGCCCTATTTTAAGACCCTATAGACCGAGGCTTGTATAAACTGGATTTAAATGGGAGTTTTGCAAGTTTGTAAGTGTTTCTCTCCCCCCCGCCCAATTTATAATACTTTAGGCGATACATTATAAATTTAGAGACACTTCTCTCTTATGACTGTCGGGTTCTTTTAATAGCACTAGCCTTTAAGACTTCAATCTTGAATTCCTCTGTTCTTAGGACCCTGTAATCTGTGACTAAAGATAGCTTTTGCCCTGGCCAGTGTGATCCAGTGGTTACAGCTTTGGTTCTTACACAAAGGGTTGCAGGTTTGATTCCCAGCCAAGGTCAGGTGGGAGGCAACTGACTGATGTGTGTTTCTCACAACAAAGTTTCCCTTCCTCCCTCCCTTTTTTCTCTCCCTCCCTCTTTCCCTCCTCTTCCACTCACTCTGAAAAGCAATGGAAAAATATCCTCAGGTGAGGATTAACAGCAACAAAAAGATACCTTGTGGCGAATAATTTTGTCAAGGAGACAATTTTCTTGTTAGGGCAATAATATGAGTGAACTAAGTTTCTTTTTTGTTATATTGCTTTTTTTATGTTTTCAAAACATCTTTACTTTTTGTTGGTTGAAAAAATGTAAAAAAAAGTGGTGTAAAAATACATTTATAAAATAATCAATTCACAAAGTCCAAAGTGACTTTGTTATTTAATCTCTCTTGCAGAGATAAAACTATTAACAATTTGTTACTCAGCTTTCTAAACATTTCCGTATATGTTTAGAATGCAAATGGCTTATATTAACCACATTCTTTAGTGATGTACTTTCTATGTTTAGCAATGAATGCCTGTCCCATATAACATCATTTCTTCTTCACAATGGAAGTCTATGATTCCACTTTATGGCTATATTATGTTTTATATATTTAGTCAATACTCTATGTGTGCAATTTAGTTTCTTTCTTTCTTTTTGTTTTGTGCTATTAAGAGTATTGATTTAATAAAAAACCTTATAAATACGTGTTTATGTATTTGTGTTATTATCTCTATTCAATTAATTCTCAGATTGAAATTCCAAGTTACAACATACACCAGTTTTCATTTTGATAGGTATTACTATGCATTGCCTCATAAATTTTACAAATAGAAAGACCCACAGTCTTCCTCTAGGCCCTAGGGCTTAGAGTCTAGGGCTTTTTTTCCCTCTTCCTTTCTTTCTTCCCCTTCCTTCCTTCCTTCCTTCCTTCCTTCCTTCCTTCCTTCGTTCCTTCTGTTCGTTCTTTTTTTCTAAAATATATTTTTATTGATTTCAGAGAGGAAGGGAGAGGGAGAGATCAAAACATCAATGGTGAGAGAGAATCATTGATTGGCCACAGAACACAACCTGCGTGCTAGAAGTGTTTAGTGCTTCTGGGTTGATCTTGGTTTCTAAATTTTTTTTTTAGTAGGAAACTCCTAGATTTATTTGACAATCAGCAACTAGTTTTTCATTGATTCAACCAGTTTTTCATTGATACCCTTGCAGTAGTGGCATATCATGTGTTATGTATTATCTTCATTGAAGTCTATGCTCTATGTCAATTTATCAAGATACTAATAAGATTTACATAATGTGATTGGTCAAGAACATTAGAGTTGAGGAAAGAGCATGAACAAAACTATTGTATGGAAAAGATAAGAAACCCTGCTTGGATGGAGTTGTTTGTGCAGGAAGGAGGATGGTGGATGTTAGGGCTAAGAAACTGTGATGGGCGCCGCGGGTGTGGCTCAGTGGTTGAACGTTGCCCTATGAACCACGAGGTCATGGTTTGATTCCTGATACCCGGTCAGGGCACCTGCCTGGGTTGTAGCCTCAAGCCCCATTAGAGTTTACAACCCAACCTTCCTAATGCCGAGACCCTTTAATAGAATTCCTCATGTTGTGGTGACCCCAACCATAAAATTATTTTCATTGCTACTTTATAGCTGTAATCTTGCTACTGTTATAAACTGTAATGTAAATATCTGATATGCAGGATGTATTTTCATTGTTACAAATTGAAACATAGGGATTAATCACAAAAACAACATGTAATTATATATTGTGAAATATTTATTTCTAATTACAAATAAATGAAATTTTGTCTTGAATCGTGGTGTAGCATGGGTAACAGTCTTCATATGACAACAGTAAACTACATTGCTACATTTTGCTACACCGAGGAGCCATGTGTTGGTTCCTAAGACTATGGGAAATAGGTGTTTTCCAATAGCCTTAGGTGACCCCTGTGAAAAGGTCGTTCGACCCCAAAGGTGTCGCGACCCACAGGTTGAGAACTGCTGCATTAGAGGGTGCGCAGGAGGCAGCTGATCAATAATTCTCATCATTGAAGTTTCTTTTTTTTCTTTTTTAAAGGAACATTTTTTATTATTTAAAATATTACATATATTAGTACATATATACCACCTTTTCCCCCTGTTGCATGCCCTCACCCACCCCCCAGTGTCTTGTGTCCATTGGTGTGTTTACATGCATGCATACAAGTCCTTTGGTTGATCTATTTCCCTCTTTCCCCAACACTCCCCAGTCTTCCCACTGTAATTTGACAGTCTGTTCAGTGCTTTTTTTTTTTTTAATTAAATCTTTATTATTCAGGTTATTACATTTGTTTCTCTTTTTTCCCCTCCATAGCTCCCTTCCACCTGGCTCCCACCCCTCCCTCTACCCTTACTTCCCCGCCATTGACCTCATCCATAGGTGTATGATTTTTGTCCAGTCTCTCCCTGCACCCTCCTCACCCCTTTCCCCCTGAGAATTATCAGTCCACTCCCTTGAAGTTTCTGTCTCTCTCTCCCTTCCACTCTGAAAAAAAAAAGAAGTGCCTGGGGGTAAAGGGGAGAGATCAGCCAAAGGACTTGTATGCATGTATATAAGCCTAACTAATGGACACAGACACCAGGAGATTGCGGGCATGAGCGGGGGTTGGAGGTAGGGGTGGGGGTGGTGAGGGGGTAGGGTCGGGGAATGGAGGGATAAGAACACATATATAATAACTTAATCTAGAAAGAAAAAAAAAGTATGGTGGCACCAGGTTGGGAGGTGGGAAGAAGTGCCAAATGTTGCCAAGAAGCTGAGCATAGGTGCATATTTTTTATTTTTATTTTTTAAAATATACTTTATTGATTTTTTACAGAGAGGAAGGGAGAGGGATAGAGGGTTAGAAACATCAATGAGAGAGAGACATTGATCAACTGCCTCCTGCATGCCCCCTACTGGGGATGTGCTCGCAACCAGGATACATGCCCTTGACCGGAATCGAACCTGGGACCTTTCAGTCCGCAGGCCGACGCTCTATCCACTGAGCCAAACTGGTTTCGGCCATAGGTGCATATTTAAATTAATCACCAAAGAACGGATGGATCCCACAGAATATAATGGGCTGGAGATAATATGATATGTTAGCATTAGAAATAGACAATTCTAGATTTGAATTCTAGCTTTGCCACTCCCTGGACAAGCAATAGCTAAACTTTATGAAAGTGATGGTAAACTGCATGAAAACATCTGACTAAACAAAAGGTAAATGTGGCCAAAACTGGTTTGGCTCAGTGGATAGAGCATTGGCCTGTGGACTGAAAGGTCCCAGGTTTGATTCTGGTCAAGGGCATGTACTTTGGTTGTGGGCACATCCCCAGTAGGGGGTGTGCAAGAGGCAGCTGATCAATGTTTCTCTCTCATCAATGTTTCTAACTCTCTATCCCTCTCCCTTCTTCTCTGTGAAAACTCAATAAACTATATTAAAAAAAAAAAAAAGGTAAATGTGTTCCCAACTACCACAATCTTATATCTTTTTACCTGGATTTCAAAAGTGCCCAACAAAGGGAAGTAAAAGGAGGGAAAATCAGAGTGAAAAGACAGAAGTTAGTTATTATGAATGAAACTAGAGGCCCGGTGCATGAAATTCATGAACATGTAGGGTTCCTAGGTCTGGCTGGCAATCAGGGACAATCTGTGGTGCAACCAGGAGGGCAATTGGGGGGCTGCTGCTGGCACCTGCCTTGGCTGGCCTGGTACTGCTCACTCGCTGGCCCCACCCCCTGCCACTGCCTACTCAATGGACCCTCCTCCCTCCCCCACCACTACCGCCACCGATCACTTCTCTGTTTGGGGTGACTGGTAGAGTGATCAGGGAGAGGGTCCTCTTGGCACTTGCCTTGACTGGCCTAGGTCCTGCAGGCTGGGGGCACTCCTGCGTTGAGCATCTGCCCCCTGGTGGTCAGTGGGCATCATAGTGACTGGTTGTTCTACCAGTTTTCTGCTGTTTAGTGATTTGCATATTAGTCTTTTATTATATAGGGTAGTTTACATTTGCAAATAGTATAGCATTAGACCATGTGGACAAATTGCTGGAGTTCTCTCAAATAGAGGGCCCTGAAAGTTAAGTCTTATTAGTTTCATGGTAAAGCAATTTGAGGATGAGGAAAGTGGAACAACATGGATTTCCACCTTAAGTCAATTTTTGTAAGTGAGGGCAGAAATCCTGGAGCATTGAAGACAATTTTAAAAAATATATATATTTTATTGATTTTTTACAGAGAGGAAGGGAGAGGGATAGAGAGTTAGAAACATCAATGAGAGAGACATCAATCAGCTGCCTCTTGCACGCCCCCTATTGGGAATGTGCCCGCAACTAGGATACATGCCCTTGACCAGAATCGAACCCGGGACCTTTCAGTCCGCAGACCAACACTCTATCCACTGAGCCAAACCAGTTTCAGTTAAAGACACTTTTTGAAAATAGAGACTGCTCCTTCCTGGAGGAGCAAGAATGGTTCTACCCTGTTTCTTGGCCCTTTGTTGATTCTCAATTTCACAAAAACAAAGAAAAACATATCCCATAAATTTTCTTAGCCCTAAATCTGTAAAGAGAAAATCTTAATGAACATCATTCTATGTGCAGAAGCATACAGAGAAGGTTCACATTAGACCTGATCTTGGTGGAATCGCAGTAAGGGTGACACATTTCTTCCCAATTCTTTAATTAGTAATGAGCCAAGATGCTCATCTTCATGCTCAGTGCTTTGGGTTCACAGACAAGATGATCAAAGTGATAATGAGAATTTTAGAGCAAGAAGAAACAAAGACAATTCCCTTATATCACAGATGAGGATACTGAGGCCCCCAAGAAATTGACAATCTTATTTAAGAGGATTAAAAATGAAAGAATTAAATAGTAATACACACAAGAGTATAGGAGCAGGTACTCTATTTTATATGGGTTATATATGCTCTAGTAATCCAAGGGTTGAAGAGACCCATTGCAATTGAAGTGGAGAGAGATAATAGCCTTGGCATGTCTAAGTGTATAAAGTGTGCAAGGGGCTTTAGTTATGTGAACTTGGATCTAATATTTGCCCAGGAGATTAAAGACTAGGAGGAAAGTGGTTCATTGAACTAGGGAGATCCACACAATGCTCTAAGGTAGAAATTATAACTTGTCTGGAAGATGTGGCAGGAGCATTGGAAAACCCATTTGGGTAGAAAATAAACCAGTGAGAATGAGAATGTCATGAGTACAGACCTTGATATTCAACAACGGTTAGCAATCACTGGATTGACAGGTTAAATTTGTATTTCAGAAAGAACAGCTCAGTGATCATAAATTATATCGCAGCCACTGATAGCACCCTCGTAAAGCTTCAGATTCTGCAATATGAGGGTTAGTTATTGATTCTCTCTCTCTCTCTCTCTCTCTCTCTCTTTTACCATGTTTCAATATTGGAGGAATCTTTAAAACATTTCTATGCTTTAATATCTGTGAAATTACCTGCCATTGTGGCAGAGTAACTAACATGTATTTTAATCAACAACTATAATGTCTAGATTCACCCTTGAGATTAAGAGAAGGAGGCTAACATGTACTGAGCACCTTCTGTGTGTGAGGCACTGTGCTAAGCGTTGTGCTTCTGTTATTGCATAAAGCTTAGAGAGGGAGCGTAGCGCATATGGAGTCACCTAGTTAGTAAGTGCGATGGCCTGGACCTGAATCCATATCCTCCTAATCTCAAAGCCTAATGCTGCTAAATCTATGTGCTAGTAATAGTATTCCAAATCTCATTTTTATAAATGACTGGGGAAAGTTATGGTTGTAAGTCTTCAGATATTTTGAGAGAATCATATTACTTAATTTGCTTAGCTTCTAATGAGTACATTTTACAGTTTTCCTGATAGTCTAAGAAAGTTTGTCAGCAGTATATTACTATTTTATAGATTATCCACATTTCTTTAAAAATAATTATTGGCCCATTTTTTAAAATATATTTTATTGATTTTTCACAGAGAGGAATGGAGAGGGATAGAAAGTTAGAAACATCGATAAGCCGCCTCCTGCACGCCCCCTACTGGGGATGCGCCCGCAACCAATGTACATGCCCCTGACCAGAACCGAACCTGGGACCCCCTCAATCCGCAGGCCGATGCTCTATCCACTGAGCCAAACCGGTTTCGGCAATTATTGGCCCATTTTACATGTATTAGAAATTCACATCACTATGTAGTGTTGTATTTGTGCCAGGAATGCCTGATTTCCATATATAATAGGTTAAAGTATAATGCTACTGCCACTTGTTCATCCACCTGTCTGTCCGTCCGTCCATCCATCCATCCATCCATCCATGCACCCATCCTTGGTATCTACATTTGCTGAATGCCTTATGTGAGGGAGGTACTTACTGTACATGTGTTGTCACTTTTTTTTGTCAGTATTGCTTCTACTAGTTAATGAAACAAAAATCCCCCAAATGTCAGTAATTCCCCATTTACACCCTGTATTTATGTGACTCTCCTCTAAGCTGTGACTTTCCATCCCTGAAGACCGTGTTAGTGTCTTCCATTGAATCTTTTGTGTTCCATTGGCCATGTAGTGAAGGGTGAGAGGGTAGAGGATTGAACACTCTCTCATCCAGCTCACACTCTGTCTAGCTGGCAACTCTTTCCACCAACAACTGTGAACGAGAAGCATAGATCTCTGTTGGTCAGCTGATTATCTTTGTCTAGTCGCTGTCAGTGCTAAAGAATGTATATAGATGTGTTTGGTAAGCTATGAATTGCTTTTCAATTTTTTGGTATTGCTATTTCACAAATATGAATAAATCACAGTGGAAAATAAATCTATTGGGACTGACTTGACACATGGTAAATGAATTCTTTTGGTAGCTATAATACATCATCTAATCTTTCTTGAAGCTTGTTAGGTTATTAGGATTATCTGGGCTCTATGTCCATGATGGAGTTCCACTGAAGGCCTCCATTGCAGTCATGAGGGGGTAGCATGGCCCCTGTTGAATTCCTCTTGTTTACTCTATTTGGAAAGGGGTCAAAGGGCGTGAGGACAGGGGCTGTGGTCTATAATTTAAATGTCCACATTTTAGGATTGCAATGCAATGCAGTGTTTCAGTGCAAATGCCAGTGAGTTTTGTCTGAGTCCCTCATTTATTTTGTGAACTCAAATCAATTTTGTTTCTTTGGGACTCAGGATTCTTATAGTTTCACTGTCATTTTTCAGAGATAAAAAAAATGGTTCTTCCTAGCTTTAACATTCTCAAATTATAGTAAATGTAGGGTGTCCCTCAAAAATGAATACATATACTTTGAATAATTATAGAGGCTGTGTTTATTAAAGTACATTTCATTTTCAAAATTGAGCTATCAGCTGTTAAAATGGATATGTTTATTACAGTTTTGTTTTCTGCCTTAAGTAAATTATCAATTGGGAATATAAATTTTGTGGTTGCTTAAGAAGCATTCTGGTGCTGTACCTTCTTCTGGATCCACTTCATACCGTAACCTGGAGTTTCAGTGGAAGTTGATTGGAAAAAATATTATCTTTTCTTATCTCTTCAGATTAGTGGCATGCTCATTTCAGCTTCCATCTCAATGAACTGGTCTAACCATGTACTGGACACTGAGATGCCTGGACCTGGGGGCCCTGAAGTGGTAAGGTGAGATGATGCATTATGGGATAGTAATGAGACTGAAAATTGAAAATAAAGAATTGGATGAAGTTGACTACACTATATAGCCTTGGAGATAATAATTCCTTTATCCCTATTATCAAAAACCTAATGTTGGTAATATTAACATTATCAAATTACCATGAACAAAACCACTGAACAGATCTTGGTCTTATCCCCAGAGAGCTTACATTTCAGGGAGCACAAAAACAGGACTAATTTAACTACTAAGAGACATTAAAATAAAGTGCTTGCCCTGGCCAGTTAGCTCAGTTGATTAGAGTGTCACCCATATGCCAAGGCACATACAACAATCGACCAATGAATGCATAGATAAGTGGAACAACAAATCAATGTTTCTCTTTCTCTCTCTCTCTGAAATCAATAAAAAATAAATTTAAGTGGTTATGCTATAATTAATGAGCAGGAATGTTCAGCTATCGATACTCTAATTTAAATCTCAATATGAAAATTTTTGTTCTGATATTTCCAAAAGGTAACCAGAGCTTGTAATTATTACGTGCATTAATATATTTATGCACATTTTAAGGACAGTTCAGAAAAATCGAATATTTTGAAAATTACTAGTGATCCTTTTTGATTGTTAGTGCCTGGTAACAGATACTAGCATGTTAATTGTTCATGCTATTTGTCTCTCAAATATTAAGAAAACACACGACTACACATCAGTTTCAACTGTATGTAGCAATCTGTTGTAGCACACTGTTAATATATGTTTTCCTCAAGCTCTAAGGACCATCTTATGCTCTCAGCTATGGGAGCTAGCCCATATTTTTCCTTATTTTATGAGTCCATGAGTGATGTAATGCTCTTGGCTGATGAGTACTGCTCTATACAGATGATATTGTTAAGAGGTATTTACTACACAGTGACCTTTCTGCAATTTATTGTGTGTCCCAGTGAACATTTTTGACCCCCAAAGGCTGGCAAAATTGTCCAAATGATAGAAGCAAACTTGGCCCAAAGAAACAAAGGATGTTATCATGCCCATCCAGTAGAGTATAATGACCCACAGACGTTAGGGACTCATGAAAATCGCCGTGGAGGTCATAAGAAGCATCCCTGCCACCTAGAGGTATTAGGGCACAAGTTGGACAGGCACCTGGAGGAACCTCTGACAAGAGGCGTGGCATAATTCCAGGTAATTTGAGTGGGTTTTTGCTAATGGTCCACTGCCTGAGTGCAGCTCCGTGGGAAGTGAGTACCATGGTGGGGCTAGGCCTGGAGCCGGGACTGAATTGGAAAGAAGTCTGAGCTTATGGCAGAGAGCTTGGCACAGTCCAGTGCCCATTCAAGCCTCTCGCATTCCATCTTTTCGAAGCAGGGACATGTCCCTCCAGGAGTCCTGTAATGAGTGTGTTTACAACTAAAATTGAGTGGCAACAGCCCCCCACCTCCCCCACCCCCAACCAATAAGAGGAGCTGAGAGAGATGATTTTACAGTATTTCCTCTCATCAAAGCCACACAGGCTTGTCTCTCGCTTCCTGACACAGAAAATTGCATTTTGTCACCCATTTGTCAGTTCTTAGAGATTTTAAGATAATTAAAGAACATTATAGCAGGTGACAGCTGTTGCCGAATGCCGTGTTGCTAGTTCTGCTTGTTGGACGCCCATGAATCTCAGATGATGATAGCTTGGTGCTCCAGGTTTAATTAGCTGGTTGTTTTGACTCTGTCTGGGCTTTCAGGTGTGGGGTTAGCAGGCTTGCCGCTTGTTGAATCTGAGCGGTGCTCATCACTGACTGGAGGACCTGCGTCTGGCCGACGCATAGAAGGTGCCCTGACCCTGGTCAGACATGAGCACCAAAGGGATAAGGATGCAGCTTTCTAGGTGAGGCTACTAAGAGAAGCAAATGTTGATGAGTTTCTTTTTTTAATAAAATTGAATTTTAGAGCGAGAGAGAGAGAGGAAGGGAGAGGGAGAGAGAAACATCGATGTGAGAGCAACACATTGATCGCTGCCTGCTGCCCACTGGCAGTTGAGCCTGCAACCCGAATACGTGCCATGACTAGGCATCCAACCGGCAACGTTTCAGTGCACGGGACGATGCCCAACATTGGTCAGGGTGGTTTCCTCATGTTCTGGCACTAAGGCATGCTTTTGACTTTGGCGTTTATTTCCTGATTAAATTTCCTTCCAGGTCATCTCTTCTATGATACAGCATGACAATTATAATCCGTTTGGATTTGTTTCTAAGTTAGTTTATCAAAAATTCCTTGACCTGCAGAAGAGAGATCTGTATGGTCTGGGCTCTGCTTTCAATAGTGTAGACTATTCCCTTCCTTTTCATGGAGGATTTGAATGCCATTACACCACTTCACAGAAACTATCAACCCGCTGGAAGCTCCCTGCCTCCTTTCTCTTTTATTCTCCTTAGCTGAGAGTGAGTTGCTATGTATTTTCACAATTTGTTCATAAAAAGTATATATATGTGTATATATATATATATATATATATATATATATATACACATGTACATATATATATAAAATCACACATGATTTTATTTATTTATTTTTAATATATTTTATTGACTTTTTTACAGAGAGGAAGGGAGAGAGATAGAGAGCTAGAAACATCGATGAGAAACATCGATCAGCTGCCTCTTGCACGCCCCCTACTGGGGATGTGTCCACAACCAAGCTACGTGCCCTTGACCGGAATCAAACTTGGGACCTTTCAGTCCGTAGGCCGACGCTCTATCCACTGAGCTAAACCGGTTTCGGCAAAAACAAAATTCCACATGATTTTAAATGTATCTCCCCAAGTCATACATTTGTTTTAAACAAATCTTAAAATAAAAAAGTGGTTTCAGGAAAATTTTAAGAATCATCCTTAACTTATACAAAAAATTCATACTCAACAATATACTCTGAATCATTAACACTAATTAAAGGTGTACCCATTTCTACGTTAGAACCATAGTGAGAGCCTCCTGCTTATGGAAACCACTTGGAGTCCCTCAGCCCAGACACATCCTTTCATACTTCTTGTTACACATTGTGTCCTTCTCTTGAATCCTTTCTCTTTTTTGCACACAGATTAAACTCCTGCTCATTTTTCAAGTTTTGGCACAGAGACCACATCCTATTTGAAAGCTTCTCTGAATCCATTTAGCAGATCTTGGCCCCTCCTTCCTTTGCTTCTGCTTCCTCTGCTCTTTGCATGCAGCTTACCATCTACATTAACATGACTTTATTATTCCATTGTCTTCGACATGACTCTAGCATTTCATGAGGCTCCTTCCCAGGAAAATACAAGTTGTGTATAACTTACCTTTTCATTCTAAGGACTTCTAGAGAGTTCCATCATTTGTAGAAAGCATCAGTGGATAATTTACACCAGATTGTTTGAATCCCTTGCCTCAAAATTCTTACCTTGCTGTGTCCACTAATCCTGAACTTTCATGTCATGATCCCCATCCACTAGTGATCACGCCTTTATATGAAAAGACCTGCCTTAATCTAGACTTCGAATTCTGAATAAACATCCTACCTTTGTCCTTCCTTCTCTAGAACATAACTAAGACTCTGTTGACCTAGTGTTCTTCCTTACCCTGTTAGGCAATTTTCTGAGTTTTGTTTTATCAACAGATGCCTTGGTGATAGTTTGAGGAACCAGCATTTGACAATATTACAGCCCAAGCTCCTTTATTTTGTATTTGATAAGTACAAGAGTTCAGTTTACCATGATCTCTTGTGAATAATGATGATCTCTTTAATCCCTCCCCCAGCCCCGCCTATTCTGGGGTCTTAAATCTAATACAGCATGAGAAAAAAACATGCTGCATCTTTTGGAAAAATAGACTTAGTGCATGGGGAAGTTAGTGTCTTGGCACACAAAAAAACATCTTGTTTGACCAGACTTAAGCTTTCCTGGTGCTTTTCCAAGTCCCCCTCAGGCTGTTTTAATGCTCTCCATAATTCTGGCCCCCGTCCATCCATCTAACTGTATTTCCCGCACATTCTCCACTCCAATAGAGCTGTTCTCTTCACTGGTCCATGCTCTTTTGCACCTGCAGGTATTCATATATTCTGTTCTTTGTGCCAGAAATGCTTTTCTCCTTGCCGGGTGCTAAACCTTGGCCAAAATTTAAGGCTGATTTAGTTCTAAATACTCCATATAGTCTTTTCCCAACTTTTCCATTACATTCTATTCTCTCTTTCTTTTCAACTTTTATAGTCCTTGTATGGGATAGTCAGCATCTTATTATTTTTTGCATGACTCATCCATAACTGATTTTTATTCTGTTATTTTTGATACCTTGAATTCAGGCAAAAGATTCTATATTCATCTATTCACCTGTTCATTCAACTAATGTTGATAAAAACCTACTATAGCAATTAGTGTAATAGATACTGGGGATGTTAGCATATTTAGACAGAGTGACCTTATGCCTTTTTTGGGCTCCCAAGTTTTTTTAACACAAGGCTAAAAAAAAACCAATATCTTTTAGTTCCTAGGTGTCCCTCCAGGCCTCAGCGGTTCTCAACCTTTTTTAATGCTGTGACCTCTTAATACCGTTCCTCATGTGGTGGTGACCCCCAATCATAAAATTATTTTTGTTGCTACTTTATAACTGTAATTTTGCTACTGTTATGAATCGTAATGTAAATATCGGTGTTTTCTGATGGTCTTAGGCTCTACAGCAGCGGTTCTCAACTTGTGGGTCACGACGCACAGGTTGAAAACTGCTAGCAAGGTCGCCTAAGACCATCAGAAAACAGATATTTACATTATGATTCATTAACAGTAGCAAAATTACAGTTATGAAGTAGCAACGAAAATCATTTTAAGATTGGGAGTCACCACAACATGAGGAACTGTATTGAAAGGTCACAGCATTAAAAAAGGTTGAGAAGCACTGCTCCAGGGCTTCTTTACACTCGCAGAGTATTCATCGACCCACAGAGAAGCTGGCTCAATGTTTTGTACCCAGTTTTATTGTAAAGTCTCTTAATCTTTCTCTAAAAGAAACTTAACTGTAGAGAAACCTGACATCGGTTCTCCGCTATTATTGTAATTGCTAACTAATTTTGATTACCTGGAGTAAAAAACAATGACAAAAAGAAGAAATTAAATCAACCTAAATATAAACTCTTATAGGACTTTGAATGTTGGTTGGTGGGGATGCTGAGAGAACAAGGAAAGGGAAGGGGCTAGTTAGTGGATAAACTGGGGGCTGAGGTACCTTCAACTTAGTAGCCAAGTCTCCAAAACATTGTCTGCGAGGGAAGAAGGAACAAAGAGGAGTCTGAGCCAGCTATGGTGTTCCATGGGGCTGCTTTGTTCGGATCGCCCAATAAGATTTCCCAAGGTATGTCTTCTCTGGAACAGTGCCTGCTGTTACAGGTGTAAATTCTGCTCCCCTAGAGGAGGGAGCGAGCAAAGGTGGGAGAAGGAGCTGGCTGGTGCATTGTTGGCAGTCCATCTGCATGAGAGCAAGAGTGAAGAGGACTCTAGACCCTCCATGGAGACAGAATATCAAGAATAAGAAGCAAGTGGAACTGTGTTCTTTAGAAGAACTTGATATGGAAGGGATGGAGGGGATGCTCAGTAAGCATGCTATAGCTAAGGCTTTCTTGTACTGGGAAAGCAAGACTATTGACAACCTCAGAAGCATGGTGCTGGTGCATGTTTATTTCCACATATACAGCCAGGCCCAGCTCTCTCTCTGGGCAGGGCAGAAACAGAGTGGCATGTCAAGGGCTTTTCATACCAGGGGCAGTGCTGAAGGAAATAAGTGGAGCTAGGGTCAGCTGGCACTGACATTCAGAGCAACAGTTTAGTTCCTTTCTTTTTCCCCCTCTGTGGACGTTACAGGAATAGCTCACATTACTATGTCTTTCTTCTTTGCACTTGGAAGGTAGAGAAATTAATTAGCTGTGAAATGACTCAAGGCAGAAACAAAGATCAAACACGAAGGAAAAGCAAAGTGAATAAATATATATGGATAGCCAACTCCTGAGTGTTCAAGGCCAAAAAAAAAAAATCATAGGAATTATTTTAAAAATGAGATGCCTATTAATGAAAGATCAGGTGGTTTCACCAGAATTGGGATTAGTCTTTATGTGCTCATCCCCACTTATAAACAGAGTATTTAATTTAAGAAAAAAAATGATACATAGTGAGGATCAATATACAATCATTGAAGCAGACATTATTGGAGGAATACAGTGCAAATTGGAGTATTCAGAAGAAAATCAGTATAACAATTTGCCTACCACTGTATATGAACCTATTAAAACTCAATTTGCAATTTTCATCTACTAGAATATTGTTCCCTCTTACAAACAGGTATTGGCATCAATTCAGACACATTAACGACATTTCAAGTAGTGTTAATTTATTTTTCTCATATCCTCAATTACCACATTATATTCATTTTGATTTAAAGACCCAGAGCACAGCTTAATTTTAAAAAATAATTTAATTTAAAAGAACTATTTATTGAATTTTACTAAATTGTGTTTTTTTTTCTCTTAAAAGTACTGCCATATACAGTTGAATTGTCAAACCTTGCTTCCTATTATTTTCTTTAGCCTTTTCCCTCTAGGACTTTCTCATTTTTTGATTTGAAGGAAGCAATCTCTCCTCAATTTTCTTATTACTGATTAAAACAGCCATTCTAGCAGCAAATTTATTTAGAGGACAGATACAGTTACTGAGAAACTAAACTGATGAGTCAGTTCTTAATCCTGATAAATTCTTTGTTTTCACATGGGTTAGCCGTGTCTGTAAATTCTTGAATTTATTTATATTGCCCATGACTGCACTATCTCTTTTCCTTTAGTGGAGACAGAGACTCTGATCAGGTGAAATAGAAAGCATCTGGAGAGAATATGTTCTAGGTACAAAATAGAACACTGGCTATAGAAAGCTCTTCCTTCTCTTTTTGGCAGATGGCTATGACATCTCAAGAATAGTAAGAGCTATTGTGATTTGATTTCTTCTTCTTTTATTTATTTTAAAAAATATTTTTATTGATTTCAGAGAGGAAGGGAGAGGGAGAGAGAGATAGAAACATGAATGATGTGAGAGAATCATTGATCAGCTGCCTCCTACATGCCCCCTACAGGGGATCTTTCTGCAACTCGGGCATGTGCCCTTGACTGAAATTGAACTGGGACCCTTCAAATATATATATTGATTTTTCACAGAGAGAAAGGGAGGGAAACAGAGAGCTAGAAACATCAACCAGCTGCCTCCTGCACACCCCCAACTGGGGACGTGCCCACAACCAAGGTACAGGCTCTTGACCGGAATCAAACCTGGGACCTTTCAGTCCACAGGCCAACGCTCTATCCACTGAGCCAAACCGGTTTCAGCTGAACCTGGGACCCTTCAGTCTCCAGGCTGATGCTCTCTCTATCCACTGAGTTAAACAAGCTAGAGCTTCAAAATGTCTCTTTTTCAGTGGTTCTCAGACAAGACAATCTTGAAGACATTTGGAGCTGTCATGAAGGAGGAGAGTGCTAATGACTCCTAGTGGTTAGGATGCTAAATGTCCTATAATGCACAGAACAGCCCTCCCACAGCAAAGGATTATTCAGCTCAATGTGTCAGTAGTGCTAACGAGAAACCCTACCCCTAAGGTTTCTGAGGAAGAAATACTTTTTGCCTAAAGTGCTGGATCTAGATGCTTGTCTCTGGATTCCTTTATCTTTGCTTTTTGTTCACATCACTCCCAACCCTTCAAAAACATTCCATTCACTCACTTCTTACATTTGACCTTATAGGCTTAACAGAGTAAGCAGATTAAAACAATCACATTTGCTTTCCCCTTAGATCTTGCAAATTGCCCTGCACTTACTACTCTTTTTTTTAATTAGCAAACTCTCTAATTGAATGATCCATGTTGGTTACTCATTTCCTTTATACCTTTAGGCATCTGGTGCCTCTTAGCAAAGCTTTTTCCTTTTAACTTAGTAATGAGCTTATTCTGGCCAAATTTGTGGATGTTTTAAAAGCAAAATTAATGCACTTTCCAGTCAATTTTATTCCATTTCCTATATATATATAACTGTTTTTAAATTCTCTCTCTTATTCCTGACTGAAATCATCATGTCTAACTTTAATTCCCAATATTATAACAAAACTTCTGTAGCCAACATCTCCAAGGATTTCCAGGCTGCCAAGATCCCATGGAAAATTCTGTTGTCTTCCTCATCTTCTCAGCAGTATCTGACACTTCTGATCAGCTTTCCATTGAAACACTTTCTTCACTTGGGTTAGCAGAACTTCACACTCTCTGGTTTTTCTCCTACTACACTCCTTCGCCTCCTTCTGCCATCCCTTCTCTCCTCCTATACTTTCAATTTTGGAGACTCCCAGTTTTTGAACTTATTTTGAATCTGCAGCTCCTTCCTGATGACCATCTTTCAGTCTTAGTGCTTCAGATAGTATCTCTATTTGATGAACCTAAATTTATAGCTGTAGACTGGACCTAGATGCTTGTCTCTGGACTCCTATATTCAACTAGAGGTCCAGTGCACGACATTTGTGCACTGGGGGTGTGTGTCCCAGCCTATGCCCTCTCACAGGCAGTCAAACATCCTCCGAGGGGTCCTTAGCACTGCCCTGGATGTGGGAGAGGCTCCTGCCATTGCCACTGTGCTTGCCAGCCATGAGCCCAGCTTTTGGCTGAGTGGCACTCCTCTTGTAGGAGCGCACTGACCACAAGGGGGCAGCTCCTGCATTGAATATCTGTCCCTGGTGGTCAGTGCACATCCTACCAACCGACCAGCCAATTTGCATATCAGAGTTTGATTATATAGGATTACTTTTCAAAAATCTCCATTTGCTCTTTTATTTATTTTATTTTTATAAAATTAATAAGTCTTTATTGTTCAGATTATTACAATTGTTCCTCTTTTTCCCCCCATAGCTCCCTTCAACCCGGCTCCCATCCCACCCTCTGCTCTTACCTCCCCCCACAAGTCCTCAACCATAGGTGTATGATTTTTTTCCACTCTCCCCACACCCCCTCACCCCCCTGAGAATTGTTAGTCCACTCCCTTTCTATGCCCCTGTATCGCTTTTATTCACCTTTATTCTGTCCATCAGATTTTTTATTCACTTGATTTTTAGATTCACTTGTTGATAGATATGTATTTGTTATCCATAATTTTTATCTTCTCCTCCTTCTCCCCCTCCTCCCCTCCCCCTCGCCCCTTCTCCTCCTCCTCCTCCTTCTAAAAGAGTACTTTTCAGCATTTCATATTATACTGGTTTGGTGTTGATGAACTCCTTTAGCTTTTTATTATCTGTGAAGCTCTTTATCTGATCTTCAATTCTGAATGATAACTTTGTTGGTAGAGTAATTTTGGTTGTAGGTTTTTGCTATTCATCACTTTGAATACTTCTTGCCACTCCCGTCTGGTCTGCATAGTTTGTGTTGGGAAATCAGCGGACAATCATATGGGTGCTCCCTTGTAGGTAATTAACTGTTTTTCTCTTGCTGCTTTTAATATTCTCTCTTTGTCTTTTGCTCTTGGTATTTTAATTATGATGTGTCTTGGTGTGGTCCTCTTTGGATTCCTTTTGTTTGTTCCCGGGTCCCTTTCCGGGAACGCAGCACGGAGGGTCGGGCACAAGGAAGGACAGAGGCATCAGTTATTAGCTGTTTTCCCCTCCTTAGCCTGTGTGTGTGTGTGTGTGGGGTGGGGTGGGGGGACAGCACCTTCTCCCTCCTGGGCCCCTCGGCCCCTCCCAGAGGTGCGGCCGCACGAGTTCTGTGTGCTTCCTGGACTTGTAAGTCTATTTCGTTCACCAGGTGGGGGAAGTTTTTAGTCATTATTTCTTCAAATAGGTTTTTAGTATCATGCTCTCTCTCTTCTTCTGGCACCCCCATAATTCTGATGTTGGTATGCTTGAAGTTGTCCCAGGGGCTCCTTACACTATCTTCACATTTTTGTATTCTTTTTTCTTTTCCAGTTGAGTGTTTTCTGCTTCTTTGTATTTCAAATCTTTGACTTGATTCTTGTGTTCCTCCAGTCTGCTGTTAGGTCTTTGTATAATATTTTTTATTTCAGTCAGTGATGTTTAATTTCTAGTTGGTCCTTTTTCATCTCCTTTTGGGTCTCACTAAATTTATCCATCTTTTCTAGGAAATTCTTGAAAAACCTTATAACCATGGTTTTGAACTCTATATTTAATCATTTGTTTTCCTCCATTTTTTTCCTTTGTGATCAGTTTCTTTGTCTGCATTTTTGCTGCTTCCCTGAGTTGGTAGATTAGCTTAGTGTACTAGGTGTCCTATATCGCCCAGTAGCTCCGCCTCCGCAGTTACCTGAGGTGGACACTCTTGGTGCACCTCTTTGTGGACTGTGTGTACAGCCTTGTTGTAATTAATTCTTGATTGTTGTTGGTATCACTGGGGAGACTTGATCTCCAAGCCAATTGGTTGTGAGGATCAGCTATCTCTACACTGGGAGTGTTGGAGTTAGCCTTATGACACAAGACTTGCAAAATTACAAAAGCCTCTGTGTTCAGCTTGGATAGGACGGAGTCTCAGGATTGAGCAGTCTTGGCTTCCCATCAGTCCTGCCCTATGCGGCCCCTGGGTCTCAGTGTCCCTTGATAATCACTGCAGACCTCTGTGCGTACCTCCAGACCTCTGCCCTTCACATCTCACCTTAGTTTCCGTGCGCTCCCAGGGACCTGTATGAGTCTGGGTCCCCAGGGTCTTGCCTGAAACTGGGGTTCAGTGCAGTTGGAATTGGAGTTCAGCACAGTTGGGAGGTTCGGTATTCCTCCCACTAGAAAAAGCCAGTGGTACAATCAGCAGTCAGTCCTCTCTGCACACACTAGTGCGCGTGTTGCCAAACCTCTGCCTTTTGCGGTTCCCCTGAGTTTTCCTGAGTTTCCATGCACGCTTCCCTTTTTTCAACAATCCAGACTCCCCTTGTGTGAGTCTCGTCTGGAACTGGGGTTCAGTGCAGTTGGAACTGGGGTTCTGTGCAGTCGGGAGTTTCTGTTTCCCTCCCGCTAGAGGAAGCCAGCCAGGCACTCCACTGCCCATCCTCTCCACGCGCATGTCTCCATACCTCATCTTTTTGCAGATCCTCTGAGTCTTCGTGAGCCCCTCTCTCTCCTTCTAGTTGTAGAATTTCCACTCAGCCAGCTTTCCTGTGGCTCTAGATGATGACCATTTTGTCTTTTAGCTGTAGTTTTGAAATTGTTGTGTGAGGTGTTCACCTATGCTGCCATCTTGATTTTCCCCTCCCACTTGCTCTTTTAAATGGAAATATCAATCTATTCCATTATAAATTAGCTCCTGGAATTTTCTTCTAAACTTACTTTAGGAAATGTCAACTGCATCCTTCCAGTTATCCACACCCAATGCTTTGGAATAATCCTCAACAATTCTCTCTCACAAAGAATATATAATCAATCAGAAAATATCATCAGTTCTGTCTCCCATTATATCCAGAACCCAACCACTTTTCATCACCTATAGAGCTGGACCAGCCCATATACTTCCTGACCAATGCCCCATTATTTCTCACCTAGATTGCTCCAGTCCCTCCCCCACATGTGTTCCCCTTTACACATGCTTAATCTCTTTAGCACTGACAAAAGTTTCTTCAGCTATACTTTTGGCCTTTTCTCTAGAGCATGCTTTCATAATGTAAAGGCAGCTTAACCCAATCCCAGCAGTAACAGAATGTTTGCTTATAATCAGCCTAGCCCCCGCTTGCAGTATCATGCAGACCCACATCCTGGAATCTGCAAGTTGTAAGTTGCAGAGGCTTTGAACTGAGACCAAGTCTCCAGATGTTAGCAACTGGTGTCAACCAGGGGTCTCTTATAACCTACTTTTAAGCAAAATAGCTTTTAGAAAAACCCACATATAGACTTGAAAGCAAGAAACAGAATCTGGGGCTATATAAGATTGGGTTCCACAGGATAGAGGTGCTCAGCTTTTGGGATCTGGCGCTGCTTTTGGAATAAAGGTGAATTTCTGCATCTTCCGAGTGTTTGATGGTCTCTCATCCCATTTCTCGGTTATTTTGCCATAACAATAACAGCGAATCTCCTGACTTTACCATTTTTTTTGTGTATGTAATCTGGACTATCTTGGAGCTTCCTAAATCAAGTTCTGGTTCCTTTTTGCTTAATAATTATTTCTTCAAGTTGTCCTTTTCCTCTAGCATTTTAGTGTGTTAAGAACAAGCCAGGCTGTGTCCTCAGGGATTCAATTGGAAATCTCCTCAGCTAAATATTCAAATTCATTGCTTACATGCTCTGTTTCTCACACTACTTGGTCACAATTCAGTGACGCTCTCCTCTACTATGTAGCAATGATTGCTTTTCTTCTATTTTCCAATAGTATGTTTCTCATTTCCTTCTGAGCTGCTGAGTAGCACCTTTAATGTTCATATTTCTGTCAATACTCTGTTTATAACAATACCCATATTCTCTAAGATGATATAGGCTTCCTCTATTGTACTTCTCACTTCTTTCTGAGCTCTTACCAGCATTATTTTCAATGTACATATTTCTGCCAATAGTCTATTTAAAGCTATCTAGGCTTTATCTATGATGTGCCTCAAAATTCTTCCAGCTTTTGTCCATTACTAATTCCCAAGCCGATTTCACATTTTTAGTTATTTGTTACAGCAGTACTTTTTTAAAAAAATATATTTTATTGATTTTTTTTACAGAGAGAAAGGGACAGGGATAGAGAGTTAGAAACATTGATGAAAGACATCGATCAGCCACCTCCTGCACACCCCCTACTGGGGATGTGCCCAAAACCAGGATACATACCCTTGACCGGAATCGAACCTGGGACCTTTCAGTCCGCAGGCCGACGCTCTATCCACTGAGCCAAACCAGTTTCAGCACATCAGTACTTCTTGATATCAAAATCTGTATTAGTTTCCTATGGCTGTTAATAACAAATTACTAGAAACGTGGTGGCTTTAAACAACAGAAAGTATTCTCTTGTAGGTCTGGAGGCCAGAAACCAGTATGACTGGGTCAAAATCAAGTTGTCAGCAGGGCTGTGATCACTTTGGAGTCTCTAGGGGAGAATACTTTTCGTGACTCTTCCAGCTTGTAGTGGATATCAGCATTCCTTGGCTTGCGGCTGCATCATTACATTAAGGCCAGGACCTTCAAATATCTCTCTGCTTTATCTTTACATTGCTTTCTCCTCTCTGAATGTAAAATCTTCCTCTGCCTCCCTTTTCTTTTGGGTAGGGCCAATTAGGAAACAGAGATGATCTATAATATCCCCCAATCCAGTTTTGTTGTTGTTAATTCCTGTGGGAGGATATTTTTCTATTTATTTTTAGAGAGAGTGGAAGGGAATGGAAGACACACACACACACACACACACACACACACACACACAAACATTGATGTGAGAGAGACACATTGAGTGGTTGCCTACCACACAAAACCCACCCAAGACCAGGGATTGAGCCTTGCAACTGAAGTTCATGCCCTTGACTAGAATCAAACCTGAGACTCTTTAGTCCACGGGCTGATGCTCTATCCACTGAGCCAAGTTGGCTAGGGCCCATCCCAGCTTTTAAAAATGCTTCTACCCATTGTTTCCGTGGAGTTTGAGTTCAGCCTGGTCTTCCTTCCCTATTACAATGGCCTTGAATAAAATCATCCTTACCTGTTCAACTTCGGTGCAATTTTTGCTTTGATAATGGTTTCATATACTAACTATTACCCTTTAAACATTTCCATCAAGATTATCCAACATGAATGTAACTGTTATTACTTTAAGAGAAAATTATTAAACAACCCTTCATTTTCATCCCCCCTAAATTGTAGCATGTTTATGCTTAGAAAAACAGGAGAGAACATGACTTTTGAGCTCCTCTTGCAGGATGTGCCCTCTTTTATCATCTCATTTTCGTAAATTCCCTGATCAATACCCAAGTTATGCCTCTTTTTCCTCATCTGAAGCTGTTAAATGATCATTAAAAAAAGAAAGATTTTTTGAAGTCAGGAATGATTGAGGGAATTAAGCAGGGGTAGATGTTAAACAGGTTCAAAAGACAATCCTGGCTTCTCCACAGTGGGGCAAGGAGGTCAAGTGACTTTTTGGACAGGGAAGATTTGTGTTTCTGTAGATAAGAATTATTTTTCATTGCTATCAGCTATCTACAATTTACAGAGATGTAGCATAGCTGTCAGAGAATCATAAACAGATAACATGGAGGCATGTGTTAGACAATGCATAGTTTCCCTTTGAAGCATACACTTTTCCCCACGAGCCTTGATTCAGTTTTTACTATTGACACAGAGTTGCAGGATGAAAGGGTTAGAGACCATAAAAATTTCTCAGGGTTTGTATGGCTGTTTTATTCATAATAAGAAAGGAATATAAGGTTAGAATATTTTCAATAGAAGCAATCAATGAACCTGGGAAAAGAGGTCGTGAAAGGACTGTTACATTAAAGCATAAAGTTTAGAATCTCAAGGTGGAAGGAGTGTCAGCTTTGGTGCCACTGATAGTTAAGGATGAAGAAAATGTCAATTGGACCAGATTTTTTTTTTTATATTTGAAATAGAAATGGCCTGATGGATAACTCATGAGCCCTTTGAACCTGTGAAGTGTGATTCTGCTAAGGACAAAGATAACTGAGCCAGACATCCCTGGATGAATCTGTAAGAGCTTGGCAGGAGGCGTGCTCAAAAGGAAAATTCAGTGGGCATGACATGAAAGGGTGTTAAACTGTCTGGTGGGTTCATCATGACCCCAAAAGTCCTCAATGCCAAGTTTCATCAGCCCTGAGTGATCTTTGCTCTCACTGTGCTGAGTGCTATCCTGTGGCATAAAGTATTGTTAAATGTCCTCACATTTTAGGGACAATAGGAACAATACACAAATTAACCATGGGTAATGTTCCTGGCAATCTACAATTATGGGCCTTTAAAATTTTTAGATGCAAATTAAACCCAAAGTTCCTTGTAAATAGAGCCAATTTGCCTCCAAATAACATGTTGCAGAGATAGAATAATTTACCATAAACGCCCGCACCAGCAACAGTAGCTGGCACATGCCTACATGCTCTTCAATAAGTGAGTGTGGTATTGACTGTCTGGAAAAGCATCCAAGAAGAGTTTCCATTTTTTCTATGATAATAAACCTCCACATTTGGTGCTCAGTTATTGAAAAAGGAGTGGCTGACTTCAAGCAGAGTGATGGTGTGGCACTGTGCTACTCATATGTTTACTAACTATACTTTCATTTTCCTTAGTGTTCCTATGTGTGAATGATATTTATACCTTCTCCTTATCACTGGGGCACCAAAACATGGAATCCAGGGATATATTGGCAGTGTAAGTGCAAATGAACACACACATTTCATGACAGAAAAACCCCAGCCTTGGGAGTCTCTTTACACATTGGAGGTAGAGGGTTATCTAGCATCTCATAGTCTCCAGATGTGTTTGTAGTTCTATGTATAATGTGTCTTGTTGCTAAATAATAGGCTTAGTGAGTTGAACAACATGGAAATAAAATATGCTGAACTCCTTGATTATAGAAACTCTTTATTAACTATTTCCCTTATAAACCATGAGGGTATTCAGTGCAGTGGTTTCAAAGTTGGTACTTTGCAGCACTTTCTGCTCCTCCTTCTCCTCTTCCTTCTCTTCATGTCAGTAGCTTGTAGAAAGTTGAAAGGAGACAACATAATACACAATACTAAAAAAACCCAAAAGACAAATAAACAAACAAAAACCTAACACAATGTGAAATATTGAAGAATAACATTTTATTTATTTTATTTATTTTATTTTTATATATTTTATTGATTTTTCACAGAGAGGAAGGGAGAGGGATAGAAAGTTAGAAACATTGATGAGAGAGAGACATCGATCAGCTGCCTCCTGCACGCCCCTTACTGGAGATGTGCCCACAACCAAGGTACATGCCCTTGACTGGAATCGAACCTGGACCTTTCAGTCCGCAGGCTGATGCTCTATCCACTGAGCCAAACTGGTTTTGGATGAAGAATAACATTTTAAACATACAAAAGATTATTTATCTGAAATTGAGCCAAAGTGAATAAACAAATTCTTCAGAAAATAGGAACATTTAAGGTACATTTAGAACACAAGTTTGGGAAATTATGTATCAAATTATGCTTATGGACTTCTTTGGGTGGTAACTTTTGCTTTATTTTAAGTAACTTATTCTGATTTACTTTTAAATATTATTTAAAAAAACCTTTTTATCTTTGTTAAAATGGGCATTTATTATTTCCATAATGAGGAACAAAAGTTACAAAAAGTCTTTGAAATCTGTGCTGGTGTCATTTCCAATTGTGTTTTTATGATACACTTAGATATTATAAATATTTCATATGTGATATATATGTGAATTTTAATGCATTTTTTAATTTATTGAACGATATACTAGTTTTTTATTTAGTATATTTATATTTTGCAGTGTCATAAAAAATCTTCTAATGTAGTGTTTTAGAATTATGATTTACTTCTAAATAACTAATACATACATAAATATAGAATATGTTTATATAATTGAAATATACATTCATACACACAATCACATATGTGTATATATAATCACTACATCTGTTAATAGGCATTTAGTTTGATTTAAATATATATATGTATATATATGTGTATATATACATATATATATTTAAATAAATTTTATTGATTTTTTACAAAGAGGAAGGGAGAGGGACAGAGAGCCAGAAACATCGATGAGAGAGAGACATCGATCAGCTGCCTCCTGCACACTCCCCACTGGGGATGTGCCCACAACCAGGATGCATGCCCCTGACCGGAATCGAACCTGAGACCTTTCAGTCCGCAGGCCGACGCTCTATCCACTGAGCCAAACTGGCTAGGGCTGATTTGAATATATTTTATTAAGAATAAATATTACATTGAATGCAGAGACATTATGTTATTATTTTTCAATATACAGAGTTACTTTTCACTTATTCAAATATATAATACTTTTTAGATAATCATCTTAATTGTTATAAAGCATTAATTAATTTTTAATTAATTATTTAATGTGTTTATTTTTGTGGCAAAAAGCTGTGTTGTTTCCATTTGATACCCTGCATGGGAGAGGGCTCCAGGGTGGTGAGAAGAATGGCTAGTGGTTTCAGTGAGGGGCTCAGGCAAGAGTCAGACACCAGGGAAGGCAGAGGGACCTTCAAAGGCCTCTGGCTCCGAAGGCTGCTCGCTGTGCGGGAGATCAGCCTTTCGAAGAGACACTCGCCACCCGGCTTGGGGGCTGGCAGCCTGGGCAGGTGAGTCAGGGGTTGCCTGTTTCACCGGCTCACCCAGGAAGTGGTTCTCCCGGAAGTCACAGAGGGGACGGTCTGCACAGGTAGGACCAGGGCCTGCAGCTCCCAAAGGGCCTGGTGCAGCTCCTCTCCAGGGCCGTGGCGGCTCCCAGGGCGCCCTGGGTTTTGCCCCATGGATCTCGGGAAGGCGTCCGCGTGTCCTGGAGGAGAATGCAGCCGCTGCGCTGGTTTGCATCTTGGAGAGATGCTGAGCGCCCTCACGCGTCTTCTCCTTCTCCGCCAGCTGGTGGAAGTGGCCCTCACGCTCCAGAGCGACATCCTCTCCGCTGAAATGGAAGCGCAGGGAGAGGCAGGTGTGGGCGGCCTGCGGAGGCAGGTTGGCCAGGCGGTTGACCGCAGCCTCCACCTCCGTGGAATAATTCTGCCGAATTTGGGAGCTCCTAGCTGTTTGGCACCGAGAAGTTAAAACCAAACGGTGTTGGCTGGTCTCAGAGGCTGAGGGTGCTGCGATGGTGACTGGATAATGCTGGGGAGTGGTCAGAGGCTAGAAGAAGGGGCACCCCTGGGTCTGTCCTGTCCAAACAATGTTGAAATGAGAGACACAACTGGGACTGCCGAGGGCGCTGTTTTAATTTATTGTTAAGCGACCAAAAATCCTTGCACATTTCCCGAACAAGTAATCTACTGACCTATTGTCGTCTCAAAAGAAATCAGTAATACTTGTCTCACATACTCTACTATTTTCATTTAAAAAAAAATTTGTTTGTTAGTTTACTTTGCTCATTAGAGTCCACATATGGGTGAAATCAGATGGTATTTGTCTTTCTCTTACTGGTTTATTTTAGTTAGCATAATGTCCCTCAGGTCCATTTATGCTGTTGCAAAGGGTAAGATTTTCTTCTGTTTTATGACTATTAGTCCATGGTATAAATTTATCATAGTTGTTTTATCTACTCATCTACTGATAGATACTTGGGCTGTTTCCAAATCTTGGCTATCCTATATAATAAAGAGCTACTATGCTAATTAGACCGAACAGCAGAACGACTGTCCGGACGAACTGCCAGACAAAGCCAGGGCTGTGAGGACCGAGTCCCTTGCTCAAATTTTGTGCATCGGGCCTCTATAAGTAATGCTGCGATGAACAAAGGAGTGAGTATATTCTTTCAAGTTAGTGTTTCATGTTTCTTTGGATATATTCCCAGAAGTGGGATCACTGGATAATAAGGGAGCTCTATTTTCTATGTTTGTTAGCCATACCTTCATCTAGACCATTTGGAACTTACCTCTTAACTGTTATTTTAAAATTAAATTCATCGCATTATTTTTCTCAATTTTTATAAGGTTGATACATATCTCAGATATGTGCCTCTTTAGTTTCTTCTTGAAAGTATAAGAGGATGATGGTCTATTTATTACTGGACCTTTAGGAGAGCATAGCATGGAAGGTAGAAAACACAGCAATCTGAACTCTGGTTTCTAAGCCAAGCTTCATTTTGTCAGACAGAAAGCTCCTGTACACAGCAAGAAATACATCTGATGAATCATCAGGAGAGTTGAAATGTGACTTATTAGCCTTTCTGTTAAGCAGTGGTAATATGGGACATCTAGCTGTTGAGAAGTCTCTAGACCACTTTAGTATCTTCATTCCTATATTCAGTGACTCATCATAAATACAGGCTTGCCTTCCATAGAGTTGGGACAAGAAAAAAAAACCACAGAGATTCTTACAGTTGGGAAGTCCATCCTAGTGGGAAGTCTTCAGTTTCCTGAAAATTTGTAAGAAATAATATTTAGATTCATGAGGAACTTCTTCTTTTCCATACAGAACATTGAATTTAATGAGCTATTAGTGTTGTTTTGGACATAAAGGAATATGCCCCTCTCAAGACATCTGTGGAGATTGATTTCCTATATTTCCACATCTTCTGAAAGTCCAGACTTGAGATTCAGATAGGAGTGTTCCCTGGGTGATGGGAGTCTCATGGCCTATTATTGACTCTGGAAGCTGTCTGCTTCCTTCCTGAAGGCAGCACTCGTGTTGGCTATTGACAGACACCATTAAAGACTTACTTGACATATTTGACAGGAATATCATAGAAACCCTTTGTAGACAGAGAGGGAAAGTCATTCTGTCACGGAAATGACAGTTATTTTGATCAGGGGCTTGGTGTTGGATCTTGGCATGTATCAGTTTGGTCTGAAGAGGAGAAAGTGTCTGATGAGAATGATGGAAAATCAAAGATCCCAGGACTATAAATACTCCTCTTCAATTATTAGTAAACTTATTTTTGCTGACAATTGAAATGATGTAAGCATAAAGAGGTAAATCACCAGGTAAGACACACAACTCTTCCATCCACCACCTTTGCATCTAATTGAGCCACAGTTAACTCTGTGGTGTTCAAAATTGAGGAATGAAGTTCTTTTCCTCTTAGAATTACTAACTCTGATACTGTATTTAAAATTTTAATGCAATGTGGGTTACAGGATTTGAGGAGCACAAATATTCTTCCATACAAGGGAGAGAATTTTCCAATATCCCCAAAGTATAGATATAGTATCAAACTTAATTGAGGAATTTGTAAAATGGGAAAAAATATCAACGTACACCTAAGGTCTAACATAGGAGAACTGCCTTTGTCTACCAAAGGAATTAGGTGAGGTCATCTTAAATTCTTTTTTTTTTTTAAATGTATTTTTATTGATTTCAGAGAGGAAGGGAGAATGAGAGAAACATCAACAATGAGAGAGAATCATTGATCGACTACCTCCTGCATGCCCCCTACTGGGAATCGAGCCTCAACTCAGGAATGTGCCCTTGATCAGAATCGAACCCAGGACAATTCAGTCCACAGGCGGGTGCTCTATCCACTGAGCCAAACCAGCTGGGCTCATCTTAAATTCTTAAGGAGATATCTTGTGGGGGGAAGCCAGAGAGAAAGCCTATTCACAGAAAGAACAAGGCCACACCATACTATTCACTTCCTTTGTTTAGTGGAATATTTTAATTTATCCTGTGGAATTTTCTCATATCCAATATGAATAATAATAATAAAATATCCAAGTAGGAAAACTGAGTCCAATTATCATTAGGTTTAATTTTATTTTGCCCAATAACCAGTAAATTATCATCATTGTTGATGCTATGTCAGTTTGAGTTTTAAAAAGAAACCCAAAAGTTTCTTTAATTGATGAAGTACATGCAAATGCACTTCTTTCAATCTCTTTCACTGTGAAAAACAAAATCTAGAAGCATATTGTATAAAATCCAGAATTTCCAAATTTTTCATGAACAAGTAGTTTGCAATCATCTAAGAAGAAAAGGATATATATTTTAGTATACCCTTCATGAAGAAAATAAGTAGTTGATTGAATTTTATTGTATTCAATTTTAAATTTAATATTAAAAAATTAAAATGTTACTTTAAGCCCTGGCTTGTTTGTTTAGTGGTTAGAGTGTCAGCTCATGGGCTGAAGAGTTGAGAGTTCAATTCCCGGTCCAGGGCACGTACCTCTGTTGCAGGCTTGATCTCCAGTTGGGGGCATGCAGAAGATAACCAATTGATGTGTGTCTCTCACATGGATATTTCTGTCTCTCCTCCTCCCTTCCATCTTTCTACTCTCTAAAAAAAGAAAAAGAAAAAAAATCAATGGAAAAAATATCCTCGGGTGAGAATTAAATAATAATAATAAAAAAAGCTATTTCTTTGATTATGGTGCCCTCATATGGTAGTGTTATATAGTAGATTATAGACTTAGTATAGGGGACATGTTTAGTAATAAGTTACTATTTTGATAATCATAAAATGAATAATACTGAGTTTATCCACTGAAGTCCAAAAAGTTACTTAATTGATAAAAAGAAATAAATGAAATGATATGGGAACATGCTTGGAAAACATAATATAACTTGAGTTGAAAGATTACTTCTCAATTAAGTTCTATTGGACATTAATAAACCAGTTCTGTCCAATAGAACTTTCTATGATGATGGAAATATTCTATAATACAGTGGCTATTGAGAACTTGAAATGAGAATAGTAGGACTAGGAAGTGAATTTAATTTTTTACTTTTAACTAATATAAATTTAAACTTAAATAGCTGCCATATTAGAGAACACAGCTGTAGATTGTGAGAATTAAGACTCTAAAAGAAGGGTGTGATCATGAGATATTTAGAGGAGTATTTACAAATTTTCCTTATAAATGCAAGAGCACAAATAAGGCTGACAAATGATGACATTCTTCACTTAAAAAAAATCTTCTTAGTGCAGAATCTGTATAGTATTTCACAATTATCAAATCTCAGACTATCAACCAAGGAACATATTACGCCAACATTTTAAGCCATAGAAATTAGAGATATGGTATTAATGTCTCTCTCAATGTCCCTTGACCAATTCTGGTTTATTGTGTTTGGACCATGTTAATGTCAGATTCCTTTTCTTGTACTTTGAAACCTCCCTGTCTGACAGACAGTCTATCACATAGTGGTGTAATTAAATGTATACTGAATAGTTTGAAGTATGTTAGTTGTGTGCAGATTGCTTAGTCTATGGTCTTGAATGCGAGCAGCTCAATACGTCTCCAGCATCCTGCACAGCAAATGGTACAAAGCGGGCAGCAGTAAATGCTTGTGATCTGACTGCTAGACTTTGCATCTGTTTATTGCTCTAATTCTTATGAAGACAAGCTGAATGGGAACTATATGTAGAATATAATTGTGTGAGCCAGAAAAATTCCGTGTGAATCTCTCCCCTCTGTTGACTTCCTATCTGAGACTTCTGCATGTTAAATGCTAAATTTATTGCTAAGAACTATGGGTCTTATACACTTGGAAGAGAAATGAATTTTGTGGAATGAATACATAAAAAGTCTAAGGAAATGCATGTATTTTAAAATGTTATGTGACTTGCAAGTTGTCTTCACTTAGAAACCAAGGCCCTCTTGCCCTTTAAATGGACCACGTCTGCAGCAACAGAAAAGCCTACATCTGCTTGATCATCTTTTTCTTAGTACTTGGCATACCCCTCATTAGAAAGGACTTTCTTTCCTTATTATATTTTTGAGGTGGCGGCATGGGCTGGCTGAACGCTCAGAAAGAGGCTGCTGGCTCAGCCTTGTGGGAAAGAGCAGCAGGAACAGCCAAATACATTGAGGTGTGCAAAGGGAATGTTGCTTTTATAGGGCTCTAGTTATCTGGGGGCACAGGCAATTTTTCAAATTTTTACAGCAAAACCCTGTTAGGTCCTCTTGGGAGTCTTGGGAAAGATCATTAACTAGAATCTCTGAAATAATGTGACAACTTGCTTGTGGAAAGGAGGACAGTATGTGGAGATGATGATCAGATTTCTTGGGGATTGCAAACTGAATGTTCGTTAGTTTTTTTTTTCCATAATAATTCATTGAAGAATTTGTTAGATATGGTTCTCTGTGAGCTGAGAATGCAATCCAGTGTGGTGTGTACTAAAAAAGAATATCAATAATTCATCATTTATGTGTTTCCTTGTGTTTTATGTGCATTGTTGGTCATAGAAGGCATAGTTAGCTTTTGGATCACTTGCTCCTGGAGAAGCCAGCTGTTGTGCCATGAAAGCATTCAAGCAGTCTGACAGAAACATCCAGGAAGTGAGGAACTATGACTTCCTTGAACAACCAGTATCAACTTGCCATCCACCGTGGTGAGTTACTTTGGAATAGATTCTCCAGCCCCATAAGCCTTCATATTATGATAGTCCTGGCCAACATGTCAACTGCAACCTCGTGAGAGATCATGAGTTAGAAGTACCCACTGATGTTGTCCTGATTTTCTTACCCACTGAAACTGTAAATTTCCCACTTTTCTTGTTATGTTGAAGTAACTGGTATTAGATTTGTTCTCTTGCTGTAAAAATTTGAAAAATTGGGGGGAAAAATGAAGCAACTGCTTTCTGAAATCTGGCAATAGACAGTGAAGGGTGGTGACCCAGGGAAAGGATAATAAATGATGTGAGCCCTACAACTGCTCTGGTTGCAATCACCAGGAGATCCTTTGGGGACCATGGCATAGAAAGGGACAACACAGGCAGAGTACACATTCTTACCGAGTTGAGAAGACAAAGATTAGAGTTGGGGGAGGATGAGGTAGGTGGAATTTTCAGAGCAGGGTACTAGAAAAGAGGAAGTTATCTGAAAAGTGGCTCCAGAAATCAGAATAGGGGTCCTTTGGAACTTATTAACTTCAGGTATGTAGGATGAAACTCCATGAGGCAACACAGAGAACAGCTGGTAGTGAGGTGTCATCGATTCAATTGCTTCCTGGTAGTAAGGACATATCTAAAAAATTTTACGAAGAAAAATCCCATGTGGACCTGCGCAGTTCAAACTTATGTTGTTTAAGGGTCAATTGTATGTCTTTCTCCGTCTGACTGATCTCACTTAGCCTAAGGCCCTGAAGACCTATGCATGTTGTCACAAGTGGTCGGAAATCTTGCTTGTATAAACAGCATCCACCAAGCTCTTTTGTGTGATTGGTCTTCATACTGTGTTCTCCTGCTTGCTGTTTTGTATTTCCCCTGCCTGGTTTGGATAGGATATGTCCATTTTGTCCAAGTGTCCTTCAGAATTATTTAGTTAATACGATTAAAAAATCTTTTCAGAGTTGCTTAGCAACATGGAGCTCACTCAACTCTCCATTGATCTAAGGAAGGGAGTTGTTGACATGGGTAGGAATAAACTAGCCCATATCAAAGGTCCTTTCCCACTTGATCAGCACAACTTGTTAAGAGCCACTAATTTTTGAGGAAAGATGAATATGAATTAGAAATCCTGGCTTGAGTATCTCTCCAGGAAGAGAAAATCCATTTTGATAAGAAGCATGTACTTGTCACTACTAAATTGAAATATTTGGAGAGAGTTCTATATGTGATATTTCCTGGGTGATTTCTAAAACCACAACAGGTATTTAATGTGTTTCAATCATTCCGGCCACTTTCCCACACGTTATGTGGAGAATATGAATCAGGCAAGGCTGCTGGGCACAGCTCTTGTTCTGGGACTGAACTTCAGCATGAGATAGTTATTGGAAACAGAGAGGAAGAAGCGGAAAAGAGGTGCAAATGGAAATGATAGTTTCTTGAATAGGCTAATCCAAGGTGCACATATTGCACATATGCAGTCAAGTGTTAAATTATTAGATTTCCCTAGACTGTGTAAACATGAGGGAAAATCTCTTTATGTGGTAGCCAGGATGGAGCAATGTCTCATTTTGTGCGACAATGGGCCCATTGGTCTGAATCTCTCATGGTTTCAAGCACTTTTCCATTTGCAGGAACCTCTTCTCTCCCAGCTTTCTGTTGATCAGAGACTGGCAGCCTCAGGCCACTGAGTGGGGGTGTCCAAAACCCACCTGGGCACCTCTCCCCCAGGCAGCAGCTCCTGCTTCTAGGTGCAGAAGTCACAGAGAGGTTCTTTCAGCACCCCACCCCCTGCCATTTGTTTTCCAAAGTGTCTTATCTAAGGAACCCTGCCCATTCCTACCCCCATCCCCCTAAGGAAAAGCGACGTTGCACCTTGAATATTAAAAGTGGTATGTGGCCGAGACCGGTTTGGCTCAGTGGATAGAGCGTCGGCCTTCGGACTGGAGGGTCCCAGGTTCGATTCTGGTCAAGAGCATGTAGCTTGGTTGCGGGCACATCCCCAGTGGGGGGCGTGCAGGAGGCGGCTGATCGATGTCCCTCTCTCATTGATGTTTCTGACTTTCTATCCCTCTCCTTTCCTCTCTGTAAAATATCAATAAAATATATTTTAAAAAAGTGGTATGTGTGTGTATATCTTATGAATAGACTCTTATCTTAAAATAGAGGCCCATTGTATGAAACTTGTGCACTGAGGGGGAGGGAGGGGAGTTCCCTCAGGCTAGCCTGCACCCTCTCAGAGTCCAGCCAGCTTTGGCCCGAGTCTGCTCATTGCTCCTTAGTGCTGCTGTGGAGGCGGGAGAGGCTCCCACCATTGCCTCTGTGCTCACCAGCCATGAGCCCACTTCTGCTGAGTGCTCCCACAGGGGAGCACATGACCACCAGGGGGCAGTTCCTGCATTGAGTGTCTTCCCCCTGGTGGTCAGTGTACATCATAGCGACTGTTTGTTCAGCCGGTCATTCTGCGGTTTGGTCGATTTGCATATTAGGCTTTTATTATATAGGATGCCATTTGCTTTCCCTGCAACTACATATGATCAATGTGCTAGGCATAGCAAATATACACTAAAATTAATTAAATAAAATACTATGGAAATATGAAGATCTGTTCAAAGCAACTCAGAATATTTAAGAAAAAAACCAAATGACAGAGATAATCACTGTTAATACATATTGTAGGAAAGGTCCTCTTTGCCTAGTTTGGTCCACCTGGATACCCACATCTCACTTTGTAATAGATAACATCCACTATATATTTAAAAAGTATGGCCCTAGCTGGTTTGGCTCAGTGGATAGAGTGTCGGCCTGTGGACTGAAATGTCCCAGGTTTGATTCCGGTCAGGGGCACATGCCCAGGTTGTGGGCTCGATCCCCAGTGGGGGTTCTGCAGGAGGCAGCCAATCAATGATTTTCTCATCATTGATGTTTCTATCTCTCCCTCTCCTTTTCTCTCTGAAAGCAATAAAAATATATTAAAACATAAATAAAAAATATGGATGAAGTTTTTGACCCAACATTTTATGCAGATGTTACAATAATTTTTTAGTGTATCTGAAGCTTTTTATGATAATGACCAGTAATAATTATTACATGTAGAGGGTTAGAACATGACCCTCAAGCACGGAAGATCCTAGGTTTGATTCCTAGTAAGGGCATGTACCTGGATTATAGGCTGGATCCCCAGCCCTAATAGATGTGCATGCAGGAGGCAGCCAATCAATGTGTCTTCTCTATGTCTTTCTCTTTCTCTGTGTCTCTCTTTTTCTCTTTTTTTTTTAATGCAGTTTCATATCAAACTTTAAAAAAATTATTTTGACTTTATAATAATTGAGGTATCTTTTAAACCTTTAATATATTTTATTGATTTTTTTTACAGAGAAGAAGAGAGAGGGATAGACAGTTAGAAACATCGATGAGAGAGACATCGATCAGCTGCCTCTTGCACACCCGCTACTGGGGATGTGCCCACAACCAAGGCACATGCCCTTGACCGGAATCAAACCTGGGACCTTTCAGTCCGCAGACTGACACTGTAACCACTGAGCCAAACTGGTTTCGGCTCTCTTTCTATCTCGATTTCTATCTCTAGCTCTATCTCTATTTTTACCTTTATCTCCCTCCCCCTTTCCATTCTCTAAAAATAAATAAGTAAATAAATAAATCAATGGAAAAAATATCCTCTGGTGAGAATTAACAACAACAGAAGTGAAGCAGAGAGCATGGCTCAATGGAGAATATCTCCCACATTATGCAGCTCTGCCACTCTGCCTGTACCCAGCTGCACGATGTTGCTTTTGTAGCCACAACTATGTAGAATGAATTTGGTGGGGAAATTTTACTTTACTTAAATGGAGAGTTATTTTAAGCAATCACAGCCTTGGATTAATTGAATCACTGGGATTAGGTGAATCACTGTGATGCTGTTCATAGTTTTTTATTTTTTATAATAACCATCAATGATGTGGTTTGGCTTTGAGAAATATGTTTAGAGTTTTAAGTTCCTACCTGAGACATAAGGTTTGAGGGTCAAGATTTACAGGACACAGAATCTCTGCTTTTTATTTTTTTAGGGAAGATTTGCATACCTCTGCCTCTAAATCTTCCCCAGGTAAAGGTTTTCCCTGACTCTGTCTCTGCTCATCTCTTTTTCTCTAAAGAGCAAGGTGGAGAGTCACTTAGCCTCAGTTCCTTAAAGTCAGGGAAACATAAAACGCAGGTGTTAACCTAATGTTAAAAAAAAAAAAACATGAAACGTCCAGCAACAAGTGCTTATTTGGGATTAAAGAACTGCATTTGGGAACACAGATTCAGGCAGAATGCCAAAGGGTGTCCTAATTACAGGGCGAAAGCAAGGAGTTATATGCGAAAAAGGAAAGGAATAACGACCTAAAAAGAAGAAAAAATTTTCTATTGGTGTTGACAAGCTAAGCTACTCTTGGCTATGTGTGATTTTCTCTAGTCAGATGCAGGTCAACAACCATCAGTCCCTGTGATGAGGACATTTGAGTTCTTGCTGATTTAACAACCCATTGTTTGTGAAACGATCCTGGGTTAGCCTAGTTCTAAGGTTTGGTGTGCAGAGTTTCAAGGAACAATGCAGTTCCTCTGGATTGGCTGCTCTGGTTCTATTGAAAAATGGCTGCATTTAGGTTATTTTTTTACACAGGAAGGAAAATATTTCCTCAGAGGTAAGAGAATATCCTTGAAGAGTGAGAGGATGCTGCTCTGGCTCAGTGTATACTGGGAGACATTTTCTTCTACCAGCTTTCCCGCAAATTCTCCTTATTACTTAACTGCTAACCATGCATCCGTTGACGGGATTGTAACTCCAGGTCTATTTTATACCTGCAACCCGTGCCAAGCATCGCAGACCTAGAGGTGGTCACGAATACCATTACCATATTTTAATGCTTAAACTCTAGTCAACAGGTTTCCCCTAAGGCTTATTCAAATCCTTCCTGCTAGAGTATTAAACAGTTGTTACAGGTCATAGATTAGAGATGTGCCAACCAGCATACATATCTGTGACGGTATATCTAATTTATACATTTTTAGGCTGGAAAAATCCTCCTTTTTTGGCCTCCATTGCCATCTTCAGAAACTCCCCGTTAATCTGTCTTATAAATAACATATTACGCTCAACACCATGTCTTTCTTCAAGTTATCCACATAACACCCCAGTGGTCGGGCTGTGAATCAGAAGAGAGTCTGAGTCATGAACTCATTCTTAGCTTGAGCCCTCAAAGCTCTCCAGGCTTTTCCATTATATGTGTCTGAAGCCATTTCTCCTCCTCCTGTGTGATATTGGTGCTGCTTTTTTCTTCTTAAAGGGATTATACCCACATCTGTTTCTATTAAACAGCACTCTGCTTATCTTCCCCCCACCCCCAAATTGTCAAGGGGGCTTCTTTCTTCTTAATTCTGTGTCCTAGTTGGCATCTCTATGGAGATTTATCTAAGACTTGCACTGAGGAAATGTCTTATTAAAATGTAAATAGGGTCTCAACATTTTAAACACATTCAAATCATCCAGATTTAGCTATTTATGTGTTGGGTTCATGTTTCTATTTCTTAAAGTTTTTGAAAAAAATCAAAGATAGCAACTTTAATTAAGTGGGGTCATTGCATGGCGGAGGGGGACATGACATTTGGAAGATTATGTTTAATTGTTCTTATGGGACAGTTATCTATGCAGTAAAATGAACAATTTACTTTATATTCTTTTTCTTAAATTTTAAGGGGAAAAAAAGCCTTTTATATTTCTTTGAGAAAAAGTATGTTTTTAAGTTTTCCTAGCTGGTTGACAAGGCTCTTTGTCCTTTCTTATTGCATTAAAGGACTCTGAATCCTGTTTTGACACATACAGGATGGAAGTGTGTCTACTCTTCTGACGCATTGATAGGGTAAAATTCTGAAGGTGGGAAATTGAGGCTTGGCTCAGATTACTTCAGAAATATGACTAGTAGCCCAGCCAGTGTAGCTCAGTGGTTGAGTGTCAACCTATGAACCAGAAGGTCATGGTTCGATTCCCTGTCAGGGCACATGCCCGGGTTGTGGGCTTGATCCCCAGTAGGGGGTATGCGGGAGGCAGCTGATCAATGATTCTCATCATTGATGTTTCTCTCTCTTTTTCCCTCTCTCTTCCTCTCTGAAATCAATTCAAAATATATTAAAAAAATATGGCTAGTAAAACTCCTCATTTGTTTTAGTTGACTATTTCCAAGATAGTTGGCACAAACTAAATCAGGTGATAGGGCTCAAAATATTATGAGCTTTAATTAACTGATAGCTGCAAAAAATTACTTGGGGGAAAGAAGGCTATACAGTGACAAAGTATTAGTTCAGTGAGGACTGCATCTAATAGAAGTTTTATAGGAACTATAAACACTGGCTTCTTTCCCTCTCTCCAGTGTTCTCATTCCCGTTACCTATTGAGCTCATTTCATACTTCACTTGAATCTCCAGTTATCCAGGACGTGGCTTCCTCTGCTTTTGGAAATTGGGAAGAAGCTGGGTAGAGACTGTAGAAGGGTCTGGCTGTCACCAGGAAAGAGGAGGCTGGCAGCCAAGATAAGATGCAGGGAGTTCTGCAGATTGAAGCCAGGCTATAGTCAGAGGCAGTATGTGAACTGACTTATGTATATGGATGTGTGCTCACAATCACCATCACTCACAGACACAGACACATGCACACACAGCCAATGAGTCAAGCAGAGTGCTCCTCGAGGGAGATTAGAAATAGAACATCCCAGAAATCAACAAAGACACACAATGGGTTCACTCATTTACCAACTCATCCCTTCATTCTTTCAGTATTTCTGTAACTCCTACTCAAGCTCTGAACTAAAGAAGACTTGATAGGAATAGCCAAAAACCGGTTTGGCTCAGTGGATAGAGCTTTGGCTTGCAGACTGAAAGGTCCCAGGTTCGATTTCGGTCAAGGGCATGTACCTTGGTGGCGCGCACATCCCAAGTGTGCAGGAGGCAGCTGATCGATGTTTCTCTCTCATCAATGTTTCTAACTCCCTATCCCTCTCCCTTCCTCTCTGTAAAAAATCAATAATATATAAAAGAAGACATAATAGGAATAAAATGACCAAATATCTTTAAGAAAATAGAATGAATTGGGGGCAATGTTTTCATATGTATAAAATTAAATCATAATAAAAAAGCCAAAGATAGAATGTCTTCAGGCTGCTGTAGGGCATTGCTGGGCCCAAGGAAAAAGCCACTTTTGGAGGTTAGCTTGCCTATAAAACAACAAAGGCAAATAGACGGAGAAAGGCTGTGGGCGATGGTTCCTCTCAGAACCGTTCTTTTAGGATCAATTACTATAGATATAGAGGAAGCCAGGGAAATGATGGAGTCACTTGTATGTGTACTTCCTTCTGGCTTCCAGAGAAATGCAGCAAACTAGTGTGTGCTTGATATGTAAAGGAAATGGTTAAGAACAGTAAAAGGGAAATAAGACATTAAGTGGATTTCACTAGCTCCCAGAAAATGAACTTCTCAATTCCTGCTTACCAGCTCCATCAGACCGTTTCTCCAACTTGTTGCGGGCCTCTGTAGATTGTTTTCAGGTTAGCTGAGATGACCCTGATATGACAAAGGGATACACAAAGATGTGGATGTCAGCAGTGCCTGAGTGCCCGTAACAGGAAAATGTTGGAGCTTTAAAGGTGGAAACACCAGACAGTGTATCAGAGTAAAGTGTTTCCGCTAGTCCAACTGGGAGAGAGTTTGATGGGATGTTTGCCCAGACTAATGAAAGGCAGGATGTGTTCTTCAAGTGTTTGGGGTGGTTATAAAGTGAATATAATGTTCCCCAAAGGAGCATCATTTGGAGCGTTTTGTATTCTGTTCACAATAGCATCCAGAATCGGGACTAACGGGTATCCACGTCCCATTTTCTTCGTCTGCCCTGAGCATATTGGGCACACACCACCACGTCAACTACCGGGTGCAAGAGGGTTTTGTTTATTTCAGCTCGCTTGCAATGGCTGTGCATTTCTAGGTCGCTGATTCCAACCCAGCAGTGTTCACGACCAGCAGTGTATGGAGGGGATTTACATGCAGGATGGCGGCCTCACTGCATGGACTCTGGTTCGTTCTGCTCGGGTGGCTAACTCTAAATGAAACCTGGGCGTCTACAGGAAGCGTCCTAGTTAATGAAAAATGCACTTGAGTTTGGACTCACTGATACCCACGTACGTTAAACTAAAGCATACTGAGTGGGCAACATGAAAAAACTCCCCACAAACTATTATGAACAGCAAGAGAAGTGACTCAAGTGTCTCCTTTCGCTCCGAATTATGGTTTCCATTTTATTGTGAAGGAGTCTAATAGCAAAAATGATAAGATTTCAGATCCAGATCTTGCAAGTCATGTTAAGTACCTGTCTATCAGAGCGTATCATCTGTGAGATGCTGTTAGCTGGTGGACTAAGTTCTAGGAGCATATACTTACTTATCTTTCTGCGTTGGCTACATTGAGCCATGATGATATTTACATGATTTGTAAAAGGATTTAGTTTTCCTTAAACTGCAATATGAATTCTGAAATGGAAATCTAATCTTAAAACTAGTGCAGGGCAATTTACAAAATGATCTCAAGACAGGAGTGTGGGGAATCTTGAAATATTGGGCAGAATAATTTTCCTGGTGTCAGGAGAAAACACTGTAGAAAGAGCAGAGCCATCAGGAGCTGATTTGCAGAGCCAAATGCAGGCCTCGTGACATGTTTAAGGTGATCCAAAGAGAAATATTTGCTTAAGGGTGCAAATGTCCATCTTTGTATTGAACTCTGAAGCGTGTGCTGGAATATAAAACAGGTACCTTATTTTTAGTCCTGGAAGGAAAAGCAGGTATTTTCAGGGATTATTGATTCTAGCCTCTGTGTTGATTTTATAGAGAAATCAAGAACCGGAGGGGTTGCTGCTTTTTGCTGGAAGGTCAGTCAGAGCAAGTTGGTTCTTAAGATGTTTAGGTAGTTATGTACATAGACATGCACACACACAGACATGTGTGTGTACATATGTATGTGTGTATACACATATACAGGATTGGGTAAAAGTAGGTTTACAGTTGTGAGGACCTGAAACACAGAGTTTATTCTTTTTTAAATAAATCTTTATTGTTCAGATTATTACAATTGTTCCTCTCCCCCCCCATAACTCTCCTCCACCCGGTTCCCACCCCACCCTCTACCGTTACCCCCCCTCACCCCCACTGTCCTCATCCATAGGTGTATGATTTTTGTCCAGTCTCTTCCCACACCCCCCACACCCCTTTCCCTCAAGAATTGTCAGTCCACTCCCTTTCTATGCCTCTGGTTCCATTATATTCACCAGTTTATTCTGTGCATCAGATTTTTTTATTCACGTGATTTTTAGATTCACTTGTTGATAGTATGTATTTGTTGTTCCTAATTTTTATCTTTACCTTTTTCTTCTTCTTCCTCTTCTTAAAGAGTACCTTTCAGCATTTCATAATATACTGGTTTGGTGTTGATGAACTCCTTTAGCTTTTTCTTATCTGTGAAGCTCTTTATCTGCCCTTCAATTCTGAAGTGCTTTGCTAGGTAGAGTAATCTTGGTTGTAGGTTCTTGCTATTCATCTCTTTGAATATTTCTTGCCTCTCCCATCTGGCCTACATAGTTTCTGTTGAGAAATCAGCTGACAATCATATGGGTGCTCCCTTGTAGGTTACTGTTTTTCTCTTGCTGCTTTTAATATTCTCTCTTTTTCTTTTGCTCTTGGCATTTTAATTATGATGTGTCTTGGTGCGGTCCTCTTTGGATTCCTTTTGTATGGGGTTCTGTGTGCTTCCTGGACCTGTAAGTCTATTTCTTTCACCAGGTAGGGGAAGTTTTCTGTGATTGTTTCTTCAAATAGGTTTTCAGTATCTTGCTCTCTCTCTTCTTCTGGCACCCCCATAATTCAGATGTTGGTACACTTGAAGTTGTCTCAGAGGCTCCTTACACTATCTTCATATTCTTTTTGTTTTTCCAGTTAGGTGTTTTTTGCTTCTTTGTATTTCAATTCTTTGACTTGATTCTTGTGATCCTCTTGATCTCTGTATATTATTTTTTATTTTAGGCTGTGTATGTTTAATTTCTAGTTGGTCCTTTTTCATATCCTCAAGAATCTTGCTAAATTTATAGGCCTTTTCTAGAAAATTCTTGAAAAACCTTATAACTGTGGTTTTGAATTCTATATCCAGTCATTTGCTTTCCTCCATTTCTTTCATTTGTGGCCTGTTTCTTTGTCTCCACATTTTGGCTGCTTCCCTGAGTTGATAGAGTGGCTTTGTGTGTTATGTGTCCTATAGTGTCCACAATTACCTAGGTGGACACTCTTGGTGCACCCCATTGTAGGTTGTGTTCACAGTCTTGTTGTACTTAAGCCTTGATTGTTGTTGCTATCACTGGGAGGAATTGATCTCAAGGCTAATTGGCTGTGAGAATCAGCTGTGTCTACGCTGGGAGAACTTCCTGTGCTGGAGACACCCTTCTGAGACAAGACTTGCTTCAGTGGGGCTTTGGTGCTCACTGAGTCTTCCCCATGAGTGTGTCCCTTATGGATCTGAGGAGTTGTACTCTGGATAGTCTCACTCTGACTCCTAGGTACACTGGCTCTTGGATCTCTAAGGAGGTGCAAATTTAGCCTCTGCCTGAGGCCACCCAGCAGGAGCTATGGAGAGATCTGCAGATTCCTCTTCTTTGTTTGGGTTTTGGAGGTGCCCAGTTGAGGCCCAGCTGTGAAGGAATGCAAGCTGCTGTGGGGTCTTGGTTTTTTTTTGGATGTTCTGGATCTCACTGACTCAGCTGCAGTTTGTTAGGTAAGTTTACAATTTAAAGGACAAGGCCATTCATATGCTAAAGCCTCTGTGCTCAGCTTGGATGGGGCAGAGTCTCAGGGTAGAGCAAGCAGCAATGGCTTCCCATTAGTCCTGCCCTAAGAGGCCCCTGGGTCTTACTGTCCCGCAGTAATTGCTGAAAGCTGCCCTTGAATTTCGCCCACTGCCAGACAGTTCAGTTTCTCCCCGTATGAATCTGGGTCCCCAGAGACTCGTCTGGAATTGGAGTTCAGAGCAGTCAGGAGCTTTTGTCTCCTTCCCGATTGAGAAAGCCAGCCACGCACTCTGTTGCCAACCTTCTCCATGCGTGCACCTCTGTACCTCTGCCTCCCGCAGCTCCTGTGAGTCTCAGTGTGCTTTTTCCTTCTAGTTGTAGAATTTCCACTCAGCCAGCCTTCCTGTGGTTCTGGATGATGCCCGTTTTGTCTTTTAGTTGTAGTTTTGAAGTAGTTGTGCGAGGCAGCAACCGGTCTGTTTCCTGCAGATGGGAAAGGACTGAACAAGAAGGAGAATAGACGCATGCTCAGTGAAGTTGGGGTGCCGTAGGGAAGGTATTTGTCTGTCAATCATACCTCTGAATAGGTTATTGGCCAGAATGGGTTTGCCCCCTGCAAGTGTGGGAAGATTTGTGGTATTTATTTCCCTGAACAAAGAAACTTGGTGCTCTGTGCTCTCTTGGTTCCTCTTATGGTCTTGGGATTCTTACCGCTCAGGGCATGCTCTCCTGTGTTCACCCCCATGACCCACGGCCCTGTGGACCCCACGCACAATGGACTGTAACCTGATGTTGAACTGGACCTGGTTGTAACATGGAATGGAAACTCTGGACACCGGCTTTGCTTCTAGCTCTACTGAATCCTTAGCTACACTTCTATGACTGGAATGGGATTTTATCAACACAGAGCTGTAATTCCATACAAACAAAAGTCACTCATCCTCTGGTGTGAATCTCAGAAAATTCTTTTTCTTCAGATATCATAAGGACCCCCCCTCCATCACCTAGTGGGGAGGAGAACATCCCAATTTCTCTAAGAACAATGCTATTAATGTTTTGTTTTCCAATTATTTTCCTTACAGCTACAATCTGTCTAGGAACATGATTTGTCTTAGAAGTTATCACATGTTAATTGTTACTTTGCTACTGCATAATATGGCTTGCCATCTTTCCAGCCTGTAATGTAATTTTTCTGACTGCTTATGCTGTAAGCCAATGCTACACTAAGATTTCTATTTCAAAGTTTTTAGTGGTGATCTGAGAACCAATCAAATGCTAGAAAATTCCCAAATTCTAATGGCCTAAAAGAGCAAGCATTTATTTATTCACTTATTTACTTATTTAATTAAAAAATACTTAAAATTGATTTTTTAGAGAAAGTGGATGGGAGAGGAAAAGAGAGAGAGAAACATAGATGTGAGAGTGAAACATTGATCAGCTGCCTCCTGCACACCCCCTACTGGGGATTGAGCCCACAATCCAGGCATGTTCCCTTATTGGGCATTGAACTGACAACCTTATGGTGCACGGGATGACACCCAACCATCTAAGCCACACTGGCAGGGCTATCTATTTATTTTAAACATTTATCTTTTCACTCACTCAAAATGCACTGCAAGTTTGGGAGGCTCCAGGGTGACTATCTTCCATGTCATGGCTCAGCCAGATTCCTTCACAAACCTGAGGGCAGTGCCAGCTGTGTTAGAAAGATTAGCACCAACAATTAAATTCTTCCCCTAGGAATTTACAAACAACGCTTCCCGAGCAAAAACACATGGCTGACTCCAATTTCTAGGATTTGGAGGAGAAGAAGGAGGTATCAGAGAATAGCAGTGAAGCCTGCCTCAGAAACACTCTTTTTCTGTTATCTTTAGAATCAGGAACCAGTGTGAAGCCGTTGAATTTACTTTTTATGTTCTTGCATACTATTAACATGATTTTCTTTAAAAAACATTTTTATTGATTTCAGAGAGGAGGGGAGAGGGAGAGAGAAGAGATAGAAACATCAACGATGAGAGAGAATCATTGATTGGCTGCCTCCTAAACACTCCCTACTGGGGATCTAGCCTGCAACCTGGGCATGTGCCCTGACTGGGAATCAAACCATGACCTCCCAGTTCATGCGTCAATGCTCAACCACTGAGCCACACCAGCCAGGCAACATGATTTTTTTTTTAAAATATATATTTTATTGATTTTTTACAGAGAGGAAGGGAGAGGGATTGAGAGTCAGAAACATTGATGAGCTCTGACTGGTTTGGCTCAGTGGATAGAGCATTGGCCTGCGGACTGAAAGGTCATGGGTTCGATTCTGGTCAAGGGCATGTACCTTGGTTGTGGGCACATCCCCAGTAGGGAGTGCGCAGGAAGCAGCTGATAGATGTTTCTCTCTCATCGTTGTTTCTAGCTCTCCCTTCCTCTCTGTAAAAAATCAATAAAATATATTTAAAAAACAACAACAACATTGATGAGGGAGAGACATCAATCATCTGCCTCCTGCACGTCCCCCACTGGAGATGTGCCCACAACCAAGGTACATGCCCTTGACCAGAACTGAACCCGGGACCCTTCAGTCTGCAGGCCAATGCTCTATCCACTGAGCCAAATTAGTTTTCGGCAACATGATTTTCTTAAAAAATGTTTTGCCTCACTTCTGGTTCTATCTGAAACTCTAAAGATTGAATAGCTAGCATACTATGAACAGGTAAAATTTTCAGTAAAACTCCAATCATTCTTTTAGAGGTGAAAATGTAGTAGGTTCTTATGGTTTGAACTCTGCCCTGAAGTAATCCATGCCAGTTGTTAGCAGAACCTAGAAGTAAAACTCACTCAAACCCATTGTCTGTTACTGCTGCAGTGTCCTTCCGTGGCCTCACCTTTGTGAGTCTACCTTATTGTTCACAAACTTGCATTGCAAGAGTTTTTAGCTGTCAAACGACCTCTCCTCTCTCATCTTCTCAATATTCTGTTGTCATTTCGGTTATTCCAACAAAGACTGACTTGTGGTGTCTGTAAGTACTTTAGTTACAAATCTGGACACCACACAGCAGCCCTATCACTCTCAAGGTATGTATTTATACTCTAGTACGCCCTAAAAACGAGTTATTTTGCTTTTAGCAAAATGTTTAACTTCTGGTGTTGGTCAAGGGAACTCACTCTTTGCCAGAAAAGAGGAACTGCAGGGGTGACCAACCCCATGAAAACTCTCTGTGTCCTGTTTGATTTCATTCCTTCTTGTACATTTGTGGTGCAGACAAGGAAAAACCAACACAGATAAAAGTGGCTTTGTTTTGGACAGGTCTATAAGTCTATGAAAACAACACATTTATCATATATGAACATGCTATTTATGTTATGGAGTGAAATGTGGTTCAGAAATTCTTTCAGATTTGGCTTCATTTTGACCTCACACAGTAAATAGGGAATATGTCCATTATTCCCACTTTACAAACAAAAACATAGAGACCAAAAAAATAAAAAAATAAAAAATCCAGACTTGCTAACATTCACACACTTAGCTATTGACAAAGCTGGAATTAAAACCTATGTTATCTGGTTTTCTTTTGTGCTATTTCCACAAGCAATTTCCTAGATAATACAAAGCAAAGAGTATTATTTTGTTATCTGACCTGGAATTTGTTTTATTTCATTAAAGGAATAGCTGTACTGAGCACAGCACTCGAGGCTGTTCAAGTGATGCCGCCTGTTACCTGTGTGCCTCAGCCCTTTAAGGTTCCTTTTGTGTGCCTACCCTCAGGCAGTGATTCATTTGGAGACTCTTCAAATATACTCCCGACATTAAAGAGGGCGATTCTTTTTATAAGTAACTCTTTATGAGTTGGCAGTTGTTTTTTTTTGTTTTTGTCATGTGGTCTATTTGAAGTTTGACATAAAAATCAAATTCTTTTACAACCAAATATCACTTCTCATTTTTCTACCAAGATGTTAAATCTTCTTCATTTTATTTTTATCTGCCTAGCATATAGAGGTGCTCAGTAAATATATCTTAGGGTGAAGTCAATTTTTTAATTGTTCCCAATTGGTGGGCAATGCGTGAGCCACTTGAGTAGTGTTCTTGTTTCAGGATTTTACTCATTTGACTTTTTTTTTTTAAAATTAATTTTTATTAATTTTTTATACATATCTCCCCATTGCCCCCCCTCCCTCCCAGGCATACCCCGACCCCCCAGTGTCTGTGATCATTGGTTATGTTTATAAGCATGCAAACAAGTCCTTTGATTGATCACTTATTTACCTCACCTAACTTTAATCTTTCTGCTATAATTTCACAGTCTGTTTGATGCTTTATGATTTTTGTCCTCCTGAGAATTATCAGTCTACTCCCTTTCTGTGCTCCTGATTCTATTATATTCACCAGTTTATTCTGTTGATCAGATTTTTAATTCACTTAATTTTTAGATTCACTTGTTGACAGATGTGTATTTGTTGTTCATAATTTTTTGTCTTTTACCTTTTTCTTCTTCCTCTTCTAAAAGGGTACCTTTCAGCATTTCATATAATACTGGTTTGGAGTTGATGAACTCCTTTAGCTTTTTCTTCTCTGTGAAGGTCTTTATCTGCCCTTCAATTCTGAATGTTAGCTTTGCTGGATAGATTATTCTTGGTTGTAGGTTCTTGTTGTTCATCACGTTGAATATTTCTTGCCACTCCCGTCTGGCCTGCATCGTTTCTGTTGAGAAATCAGCTGACAGTCGTATGGGTGCTCCCTTGTAGGTAATAAACTGTTTTTCTCTTGCTGCTTTTAATATTCTCTCTTTCTCTTTTGCTCTTGGCATTTTAATTATGATGTGTCTTGGTGTAGTCCTCTTTGGGTTCCTTTTCTTTGGGGTTCTGTGTGCTTCCTCGACTTGTAAGTCTATTTCTTTTACCAGATGTGGGAAGTTTTCAGTCATTATTTCTTTAAACAGGTTTTCAGTATCTTGCTCTCTCTCTTCTTCTGGCACCCCCACAATTCTGATGTTGGTACGCTTGAAGCTGTCCCAGAGGCTCCTTACATTATGTTCACATTTTTGGATTCTTTTCTCTTCTTGCTTTTCCAGTTGAATGTTTTCTGCTTCTTTATATTTCAAATTTTTGACTTGATCCTTGCCTTTCTCTAGTCTGCTGTTAGTACTCTGCGTAATAGTATTCATTTCAGTCAGTGTATTTATTATCTTCTCTTGGGTCTCACTAAATTTATCCATCTTTTCTAGCATATTCTTGCAAAACCTTATAAGCGTGGTTTTGAACTCTATATCCAGTCGTTTTTTTTCCTCCATTTCTTTTGCTTGTAATCCCTTCCCTTGTCTCGGCATTTTCACTGTGCCGGGGAAACTTCTGTGCTGGATTCAGCCGCAGAAGCCTCTGCTGAGCTTGGGAGGGTGGAGTCTCAGGGCTTAAGGGACCGCCTTGCCTGCCAGTCGGCCCCGCCCTCCACGGCCCCTGAGTCTCACGTGACTGGGTAATGGCTGGAGCGGTCCTTGTGTGTGCGCACTCGCAGCGCCTCCAACCGCTGCCTTTCCGGCTCCCCTGCAAACCAGGACCACACGAGTCTAGGTCCCCAGGGTTTCGCCCAAAACAGGGGCCCAGTGGACTCAGAAGTGGCACAGATCGGAGGGTCTGTCTCCCGCCCACTCGCGAAAGCCAGCGGCACAATCAGCAATCCGTCCTCCGCGTGGTGCCGTGCGTGACCAGACCTCCGATCCTTTGCGACTCCCCTAAATTTCCATGCACTTCTCCCTTTTCACAGTCCAAACTCCCCCCGTATGAGTTTCGGCTGGATCTGGGGTTTAGTGTCGTAAGAGAAGGGGTTCAATGCTGTTGGGAGTCTCCGTTTCCCTCCCGCCAGAGAAAGCCAGCCAGGTACTCCGGCACCGCTCTCTCAGCGCGCTCGTCTCCGTACCTCAGCTTTTTGCAGCTCCTCTGGGTCTCCGTGAGCCCCTCTCTTTCCCTCTAGTTGTAGAACTTCCACTCAGCCAGCTTTCCTGTGGTTCTGGATGATGTCCGTTCTGTCTTTTAGTTGTAGTTTTGAAATTGTTGTGCGAGGCAGCAGTATAGGTGTTTACCTATGCCGCCATCTTGGATTCTCTCTCATTTGACTTTTTTACATAATTCAAGCATGCCCTTTTGTTATCTTTTCCTTTTACTGATCAAGCTTGGAATTTTGGAATGAACAATTTGGTGAGATTGGGCCAAAACACATTACTTATCTACACTAGAAAGGTTGAATTATTACTTTTTTGGGGGGTGGGGAGAGAGAAGATGGCATTTATTGTACAGGTAGGAGCCATCTGCTAAGAAGAACAATCCTAGAAATCTGGGTCAATTTATTTTTTTTATTTTTCCACTAGATATTCTGTCCTCTTAGGCAATTTACTTCTCTGTATTGATATTTCTTCCTAGAGGCCTGGTGAACGGAATTCATGCAAGAGTAGGCTTCCTTCCCCTGGCTGCCAGCACCGGCTTCCCGCTGGCACCCGGGACCTATGGCTGCCATTAGGCACCTGGGCTTCCCTCGAAGCCCTGCCTTCATCCGGAAGGTTGTCTGGAAGGACATCCAATCTAATTAGCATATATGCTTTTATTATTAAAGATTAGATGCATGGAGGGAATTGCCACATAATAATGCATAAGCAATGTGTATAATCTTATTTCCATTTTTATGGAAAAATGTCATATGTAGGCAGACCTCATTTTATTGTGCTTCATTATGTTGCAGTTTGCAAATACTGTGCTTTTTATAAATTGAAGGTTTGTGGTAACCCTTTATGGAGCAAGTCTCTCAGCATTTATTTTTATTGGGGAAGGGAAGGGACATTTCTTGATTCTGGGTGTTCTCTATCAAATTCTTACTGTGCATGTGCCATTAAATATTTTTAAAAAATCGTTGGGTAGAATTATTTTATTTATTTATTTATTTATTATTCTTAAAATTATTTTTTAAATTTCTTTATTGATTCAGGTATTACATATGTGTTCTTATTTCCCCCATTACCCCCACCTCCCATTCATGCCCCCATCTCCCTGTAGTCTGTGTCCATTGGTTAGGCTTATATGCATGCATGTAAGTCCTTTGGTTGATCTCTCCCCTGTACCGCTATTATCCCCTGCCTTCCCTGAGGTTTGATGTTCTGATTGATGTTTCTCTGTCTCTGGATCTATTTTTGTTCATCAGTTTATGTTGTTCATTATATTCCATAAATGAGTGAGATCATGAGATATTTATCTCTCTCTGGCTTTTTTATTGATTTTTTACAGAGAGGAAGGGAGAAGGATAGAGAGTTAGAAGCATGGACGAGAGAGAAACATCGATCAGCTGACTCCTGCACACCTCCTACAGGGAATATGCCTGCAACCAAGGCACATGCCCTTGACTGGAATCAAACCTGGGACTTTTCAGTCTGCAGGCCGATGCTCTATCCACTGAGCCAAACCAAACCAATTAGGACTTCTTTTCTTTTTTCTTTTTTCTTTTTTTTTTTGGGGGGGGGGAGGTAGAATTATTTTATAATGCAGTTCTAGTTTTAATTTTTTGAGGAAACTCCATATTGTTTTCCATAGTGGATGTACCAATCTGCATTCCCAGTTACAGTATACGAGGATTCCCTTTTCTCCACATCCTCATCAACACTTGTCATTTGTGTGTTAGTTGATGATAGGCATTGTGACAGGTGTGAGGTGATATCTCATTGTGGTTTTAATATGTATTTCTCTGATGATTAGGGATGTTGAGCATCTTTTTATGGCTCTTGGCCATCTGTATGTCCTTTCGAGAGAAGTGTTTATTCAGGGCCTTTGCCCATTTTTAAAATTGTTTTTTTGGGTGTTTTTTTTTTTTGGTGTTGAGTTATATAGGTTTTTATAAATTTTGATATTAACCCCTTATCCTTTTGAATATGTTCTCCTTTCAGTGGGTTGTCTTTCAACGGGGATGCCTTATGGTCCAGTGATTCCACTTCTGGGAATACTATATCCAAAGAAGCCCGAAACACTGATTCGAAAGAATATACGCCCTCCTCTGTTCACTGCAGTGTTATTGACAAGAGCCAAGATTTGGAAGCATCCCTGGTGCCCCCTCTGTGTGTCACAGAACTCTAGGGTGGATGAGAACCACCGTGAGTGAAGAACAGTGTGCTCACAGAGGATGCCCCTAAAGTGCCCAGGCTCCCGTAACCTGGCAGAGGAGACCAAATGTAGAATTCCTGTGTTGTACATTGTTCAAGCTAATTGGAACAGTAATTGCATAAACACAGCAATATAGTCAAAGAAGTGTGGTTTTTACAGACAAGGTATAATCATTTTCTAATTAGCAATGAAAAACTCTCCATGGTTTATTAGAAAGTAAAAGCGTAGAATGTTTGGTGAATTACAGTATGCGAATTAGCTCGATTGTCCCCTGGAAGTCCTCAGGTGGCAGAGATATAAATAACTCACTGTGAAGCCCTGCCTCTAATTAGTACCCTGAAGCCAAAATTCATGCCCGCGTGCTTTATACCTGCTCATCTTCTCTACCAGTTTATTTAAGCCAAGTTCCGGGGGACAATGATATTGATTCCAGTGACTCTGAGCAATTGGTTTGTTGAAGCTGCCAGCGAAAGACAGACTTTTGTAAGCACCAGTTATTAAAAAATGGTCCATTTGCTAACAGTTCCCGAGTAGCCAGTTAAAACAGTTGCCTATATAGACGGTTGGCAACTTAGGATGGTTTAACTGACAATTTTTTTTAGCTTTACGGTAGTGCAAAAGCAATGCGCATTCGATAGGAACCACACCTGAACTTTTGATCCCGGTGAGGCACACGATCACAAGATTAAGTAACTGATACTCTCCAGTGCACTGTGTTGCCAGTTTCTTGGATATTGTGTTCTAAACATGTTTAAGACAAGCTAGACTAAGCTATGGTGTTTCGTAGCACATTTCAAATCACAGTATTTTCAGCTTACGATGATTTTAATTGATGTAACGCCAGCAGTGGTAAGTCAAGGAACATCTGTATTTATATAATACATGGGCACTGGGTGAGCAGCCAGAACACCTGGTTTCTAGCCTGGCTCTCTTTCTTATCACTGCAGAGGAGTGTGTGTGTGTGTGTGTGTGTGTGTGTGTGTGTGTGTGTGTGTGTGTTGGGGGCAGGGGGGAAGGTACCATCAACAACTGTTTGTCCAGCCTACTCAGCTCTATTCCAGCCCCCACTCTTTGACTAAGGTTTAAAAATGGTATAAATATCCCAGTTGTTTATTTTTAGGATTGTATGGGTCTTTCAAGAAAATGCTTTTAGTCTTTAGAAGGACCAAAATACTTTATGTGGACCAAACATGTACTGATTCCTTCAAAGCTGCACTGTTCACCATGATAGCCACATGCGGCTACTTGAATTTAAATTAGTCACAATTAAATATAACTACAAGTTCAGTTCCTCAGGCACAGTGGTCACATTTCAAGTGCCCAGAAGCTGAATGCGGTTAATGGACACCATAATGAACAGCATGATGTAGAACATTTCCATCATCTTAGGAATTTCTGAAGGATACCACTGCTTTAAACAAATCACACACCTCTAAATGCATAATTTCCTTTCCTCTTTAATATCAGAATACTTAGACCATCATAGATGCTGCCATAAATTTGTGAAATGCTTTCAGTCCTTTGTTCATTTAGTGATATATTTATTAAGTACCTGATATGTGCCAGGCACAGGAATGAATAAGCTAAAGGACATACATGCTATTCTTATTTGAGTCAAATAATTTAAGTATTGTAGGTATTGAAAATGTCTTTCTTTTATATGATTGAGCATTCTAATTAGAAAGTAAATTAATTTATGTTGAGCCCCCTAACATGGCAAAATTGGGAAGTAACAAACACAGTATAAAATATAGGTGGGAAAAGTAAAGTTTGAGAGTATACTGATTGGCGATCTCAGAGCATGCCTGTCATTGCTCATTACAGATTTTCTTTCATCTTCTGAAAAACTATAATTTTAGTAACATCACAACTCAAGGAGATGATTAAGGTTATAAGGAAGTGTACCCGAGAGTAACTTTCAAAGGAGGTAAATAGGCAGTCCCAGAAAATTTACAAGAAGAGTATTTGAGCAACATAATAATTAACAGATTATGAGCAATACAAGATGACATTTGCAAAGGCAGCAAATTATGGTTATGTAGGCTTTTGAAATTAGTGATAAAGGAATATAATTACATGCAATTACCCTTTCAGAATCTTATTTCAACCTTTATATTCAATGTATTAAAAATGCAAAACAAAACTTGACTGTATTTGGATAGTTGGTTTGATCCTGCAGTGAGAAGAGATTATGGTCCTAAAATAGCCTGTGGTATGGAGGATTTACTTAGGATTTAAGGGCCTTAGTTTGCAAAGCTAGGGTTAAGCAGTAGAATTGTTACTTAGGGAAGGTTAACCTATTTCCTGTTTCTCAAAGGCATTTTGTCTAGAATAAGAGTGAAATTGGACCGAGAGCTGTTTGTAAGATGGCATAAAAAAGGAACAGAGTTGGATATGCCAGTCTCTCCCCTAACCTCCATGTGAGAACAGTATACCTTTGAATTAAAAACCATTGCCATCTCTTCTCAAAGCCATGGTGTCCACATGATTGATTTTCCATGTATTCTCTGGCTGGTTTCCTGAGACCCTGTCTTCTGTGAGTAGCCTTGATGCTTCTCCCTGAGGTTAGCAGGGACTTCCAAGTCATTAAATGCAATGAGCCCTCTGCAGTCTACGCCCTCCTCTATCTTCAGGGAACATTTCGTTCAATCTCTTTATCCTTAAGGCAATCTCTCCTGCTGGCATCCATGGCATCATGCCAGTTTTGTTCCACAACTATCATCCTGATTGGAGTCACCTACTACTTGGGGTCATTGACTCCTCTCTGCTCCGCCCTTTATCCCTCTTGTTATACATTATAAATTAACATTATAAATTGACCACATCACTTCCCGCTTAAAATCTTTGATGACTTGCCATTGCATTTAGAAGGAGAGCTAAATTCCATAACCCGACCTCTGAGCCCTGGGTCATCTGGCCTCTCTCTAACTCTCCAGCCTCTGCCCATGAGTTGTCATTCATTCAGTTATTCTTTTACTTATTAATTCTTTCATTCATCTAGCAATTATGCGTTGAGCACTGTTCTGGGGCCTGAGTGAACAACACAGGCTAAAGGTGTTGCCTTTTTGCAGCTTATATTCCATCAGTATCCAAGAGTGATAGGAAGATTATAATGCATTAAATGATGATAAGGGTGAAGGAGAAAAATAAGGCAAGGAGGGATGTGTGCATGGAGAGTTGAAAATATAGAGAAGGCAGGGAAGAAAGGTTTCACTGACTTGACAGAAGAGAGCAGGAAAACTAGAGGTTTAACCTAGATGAAGAGAATTCCAGGTACTAAAAGAGAGAGTAAATGCTACGTTGTAAGTGTACTTGGAATATTCTAGAAACAGTAAGGCAGTCAATATGTGTACCTCAGATTGCATAAATGAGGTAGTCATGGTGAGAAATGAGATTGAGGGAGGGGCCAGATCATGTAGAACCTTGTAGGCCATTGTAAGGACTTTGATTTTATTTGCAATGAGATGAAAGCCACATGAAAATAATTTACGACATTGACTACTTAATGTAAATTAAAGATGTTTGAAATTTAAGTGCTCTTTGATTTCTGGTAAGACAATACATATTCTTTTATCCTTGTGATAATTGTTCACACTGCCAATATGCCATGGAAGGAAAAACTATGTAAATGGGAGCCCAAATAATAAATGCCATTTGATTGGTCCAAGTGATTATACAAATAAAAATGTGACTTATCACAGGTTATGAATCATGTTAACTTATTGATGTTACAAGCCCCCATATATTGAAAGAGAGGAGAAAATGGAGATTGAAAATGGCCTCTGAGGTATCTTCATATTTGGGTACCTCAGAAACTTGTGTTTTTTATTTTATTTAATTAAAAAGTATATATTTTACAGAGAGGAAGGGAGAGGGATATAGAGTTAGAAACATCGATGAGAAAGAAACATGGACCAGCTGCCTCCTGCACATCTCCCTACTGGGGATGTGCCTAAAACCAAGGTACATGACTTTGACTGGAATTGAACCTGGGACCCTTCAGTCCGCAGGCCAACACTCTATCCACTGAGCCAAACCAATGAGGGCTTAAAATATGTTTTAATTGATTTCAAAAAGGAAGGAAGAGGGAAAGAGAGAGAAATAAACAGCAGTGATGAGAGAGATTCATTGATCAGCTGCCTCCTACACACCCCACATTTTGAGGATCAAATCCAAAATCCAGGCATGATCCCTGACTGGGAATTGAACCATAACCTTCTGATTCATAGGTCGATGCTCAACCCCTCTGAGCCACATTGCCAGGCAGACACTTCGGATTTTAAAAACACGTTTTTCCAGTTCATTTCGCTATTTTCTTGCCCATTGTTTGAAATGCATGATGCATTTGCTCTCTCGTTTTATATATTTTTAAAGAAAATCTTGTCTAACAGAGGCCTTTATTTAATGTAAAAACTGGAAAAAGTTAAATTTTACCTTATTAGAGAGGATCCAGTTTAGGGTCAGATACTGCATTTAGTTGTCATGCCTCTTCAGTATTCTTGAATCAAGAAGAGTACCTCAGCCTTCTTTGATCTTTCATGAAAATATGCAGGCCAGGTGTTTGTAGAATGTTCCTCAATTTGGGTTTTCTTAGAAGTTTTCTCATGAATGAATTGGAGTTATGTATTTTGGGTCTGAATACTACACAAGTGATGTTTTTGGTAAATAATTTTAATTACAATAAGTTGTTAATCTATTTTCTTCATCCCAAATTTATTTTATTTTGTAATTAGCTAAAAGGTATGGGAAAATACTTGAAGACTATATTAATATCCTCCTTTTTTTTTCAAACTTTCCCCCAATTGTAATTAGTGTTCAGTCATGATTCTTCTCTGTTAATGAGGATGCTCTAGGCTCATCTGCTGGCTATTGTATCCTTTTTTCTTTTAAAAAAAATATTTTTATTGATTTCAGAGAGGAAAGGAGAGAGAGACAGAAAAATCAATGATGAGAGAGAATCATTGATCAGCTGCCTCCTGTATGCCCCTTACTGGGGATTGAGCCTGCAACCTGGGCATGTGCCCTTGACCGGAATCCAACCTGGGACCCTTCAGTCCATAGGCTGACACTCTATTCACTGAGCCAAACCAGTTAGGGCTACCCCATACTTTTTCCAAGGAGCATCTGAAATCTGGCTGAATGGAAGTCCTACAAAAGGAGAATTAAAGAAGAAAGCACATAGTAGGGGCCCAACATTCTCTCCCCCTGTTTTAGAGAGAGGTAGGGAATGGGAGAGAGGAAGAAACATCAATATGAGAGAGATAGGGAATGGGAGAGAGGGAGAAACATTAATATGAGAGAGGTAGGGAGTGAAAGAGAGGGAGAAACATCAATATGAGAGAGGTAGGGAATGGGAGAGAGGGAGAAACATCAATATGAGAGAGGTAGGGAATGGGAGACAGGGAGAAACATCAATATGAGAGAGCTAGGGAATGGGAGAGAGGGAGAAACATCAATATGAGAGAG
>JAAGEH010000452.1:17305095-17328814 GCA_011751065.1 Lasiurus cinereus
AGAGAGCTAGGGAATGGGAGAGAGGGAGAAACATCAATATGAGAGAGGTAGGGAGTGAAAGAGAGGGAGAAACATCAATATGAGAGAGGTAGGGAGTTGGAGAGAGGGAGAAACATCAATATGAGAGAGAAACTATGAGTTCCACGCCCTGTATGTACCTGGACAGGGGGTGGAACCCATAATCTGGCGATGTGTCCTGACTGGGAATTGAACCCTCTTGGTGTACGGGGCAATGCTCCAACCAACTGAGCCACACTGGCCAGGCACCGCTCCCTCATTTTTAACCCCATCTTCAGCTCTTGTTATTTTTCACAAAAGGCCATTAGATCAAGAATTTCTTGGCTTATGCGTTGCAAGTATTCATCAGAGATTTCTAGGCTTCTGTCTGTGCTCACCTTTTCATGGTTGAACGGTTTAGGAATGAAGAAGAATATTTACTGAGACAAATGCTTCTGTCAGCTTGACAATGCTCTTTTCAAACTAGGTGCCTCTCAAAGCAAGTTCTGCATGGTTCATTACCCATCTGCTGCCCTTTCCTCGTCTTCTAAGATTTGCTTTAGATGATGCTAATATGCAGGGGTTTCTGTTCTCTGGTGCTCACAAGCTTTAGTTGTTTTAGAAAAGTTAATAAACATGCACTTCTTGGTTTCACTGATAAATAATGCTTATTTTAATTTTGATAGCCCTGGAAGGATTCTTTGGCCAAAATCTGAGTGACTGTCAAATCAGGCAGCAAGTCACAAGTTTTAAAAATTAAAAAAAACAACCCAACAAACTTTTTCCAATTACAGTTTACATTTAATTATTTTCTATTAGATTGTATAATATTGTGGTTAGATAACATACTTTACAAAGTGTTAATATATATATATATATATATATTTTTTTAATGGAGAGAAATTCATTGATTGGCTGCCTCCTGCACACCTCCTACTGGAGATCGAGCCCAAAACTTGGGCATGTGTCCTGACTGGGAATCAAACTGTGACCTCCTGGTTCATAGGTTGATGCTCGTCACTGAGCCAAGCTGGCCGAGTTCCCCTCCCCAACCCACCCCTAGTATTTTTAGTACCCTCCTAACACCATGCATCATCATTACAATATTATTGACTTTAAATATAAATGGCCTAAATGCTTCAATCTAAAGGCACAGGGTAGCTAAATGGATAGGAAAACAAGATCCATATATATGCTATTTACAAGACACCCACCTCAGAAAGAATCAGAAAATCTGAATAAATGATTACAATGAATGAAATGGAAGCAATAATATAAAAATTGCCAACAAACTCCCTAACCTGGTGGCTCAGTCTGTTGGAGCACAGACATAGGTTCCATTCCTGGTCAGGGCACATATCTAGGTTGTGGGTTTGATCCCTGGTCAGGGCATGTATGGGAGGCAACCAATCAATGGTTCAATCTCACATAGATGTTTCTCTCTCTCTCTCTCTCTCTCTCTCTCTCTCTCTCTCTCTCTCCACACTGTAGTCCATGTCCATGAGTTTTTGTCTCTTTTGCTCAATCCCTCCGCCCCCCTCCCCACTCTCCCTACCACCAGAACTCTCTAACTGTGGGATCTGTATCTATTTTGTTAGTCCAATTTGTTAATTAAATCCCACATATGAGTGAAATCATATGGTACTTGTCTTTCTCTGACTGGCTTATTTCACTTTGCATAATGCTCTCCAGGTCTATCCATGCTGTCTCTAGGGGTCATACCTCCTTCTTTTTATGGCTGAGTAGTAGTCCATTGTGTAAATGTACCACAGCTTTTTTACTCACTGGTCTACGGATGGACACTGTGCTGCTTCCAAACCTAATTGTGAATAACACTGTAATGGATATAGGAATGCATATCTTCTCTCGAATTAGTGTTTTGGGTTTTCTTTTTTGGAAGCAAGAGTTTCTTTCCGTTCTTGCATATTGAAAATAGGTTGCATATTAACTGTTGTTAATAGAATCAGTAACAATTAGAGAGAATTTATATAGTAACGGTATGTTTTCATATTGAGATGAACTTGTCCAGTGAACATACAGTTAAGGTTTAAGGATACAGAATGTGAGAGGGAAATGAGGTTATAGTGAACTGAAATCTCAGTCTCTGAAGAAATGGGTGTGATAGCATGCTTGCCTTCACTTCTGGGGCATCAAGCTTCCTTGGTTCAGAGTGGTGGCTTCACCACGGGTGTGAGCCCTTTCGTTAGAGCTCTTGTCTGGACCTCTTGTTTTCCCTGTAAATTGGCCGAGTTTTTAAGCAAAACCTTCTATTTTAGGTTCTGATCTCTATGCAGTTTCCACAGTAATGTACTTTCTGTGATATGAAGGCCTTTTAAATCTCAGATACTTAATACACTTGGTAAATGTTTATTAAATTTACTCTTCAGTTCCATATCTTTTCTCCCCTCTGTGTGTCTCATCTTTTTGTTTTTAAACATTTATATTTTTATTGATTTTAGAGAGGAAGGGAGGGGGAGAGAGAGAGAGAAACATCAATGATGAGAAGGAATCATTGAATGGATGCCTCCTGCATGCCCCCCACTGGGGATTGGGCTCACCACCTAGGCATGTCCCCTGACTGGGAATCAAACCATGACCTCCTGGTTCATAGGTCAATGCTCAACCACTGAGCCACCGGCCTGGTGGTGTGTCTCATCTTGACCAGATGGGTGAGAAGCAAGTGTTACACAGTTTATCACACACCCAGCCTTCCCTTACTGTCTTCCAGCTGGACACCCCTTACATTATTTCTCTGGGTCATGAAACTATTTTAGTTTTCTTTCCCTGATTTTAGTGAGAGGTGCCAGTGTAAAAACGAGGGGGGGGGGAATTGACCTCATTCATTCATTCATTCATTCATACCACAATGTTACTGAATGCTAACATGTGCCAGGCTCAGATCTCAGTGGTGACACCATAGTCTGAAATAGACATATCTTAAATAGTTTTAATTACACAGAAAGAAACTCACCCATACATGGGTTATGCCTGGAATAGTTTCTAAACTTTTTGTTTGCTATGACATAGATACTAACTTACACTTTAAATACAGGTTTACAGCCAGAACTGGTTTGGCTCAGTGGGTAGAGCGTCAGCCTGCGGACTGAAAGGTCCCGGGTTCGATTCTGGTCGGGGGCATGTAACTTGGTTGCGAGCACATCTCCAGTGTGGGGCGTGCAGGAGGCAGCTGGTCGATGTCTCTCTCTCATAGATGTTTCTAGCTCTCTGTCCCTCTCCCTTCCTCTCTGTGAAAAATCAATAAAATATATTAAAAAAAATATATAAATAAATACAGGTTTACATTTGATAGTTTTCATTGAGGCTTAAGTTGGGAATGTAGGAAATGTAATATAATCCATAAAATTATTCCTTAGTCTTTCATCCCTAGTACTTGAGTTTATTATTTATTTCATTTTTTTATTAAAAATTTAAAGTTGACATTATTGAAAGTGTTCCCCTTCCCCTGATCACCCCTAACCGCCTCTGCCTTGGCCCACGCTGCTGTGCCCTTGTCCATGGAGTTTAAATCTTAGAATTGAGTGTCAGTAATTGAATGATGAATATGCTTTTCCCTACTCTTAACTTTTACTTTCTAGTAACTTTTTCATTTATTATTTACCTTAGGGCCTTTACATTAAGTGTGAGTATTCGTTATAGGTGAGATAGCCAGATTTAGAAACCAGAAATGCAGTGTAAGCACATTTTAGGCAATATTTGAGAGCTATTTATATTAAAAATCTGTTCATTGTTTATCTAAGATTCAAATTTAGCATGGACACCCTGTATTTTACTTGAATACTCTTCCTATTCTTAGGAGAAGGAAAACGAAGTTGAAATTGCTCTTTTTATAAGTAGTTAGAAACCAGGGAGATAGATATTCTGGCTGAGAATGTTGTGTTTTATATTGGTTTTCTTTGTCTATGTTCTTCCTTAGACTTCTATGAATATCTGCCTATGATAATATTTTAGATTCAGATTCCCTGAATGGATATCTGCACTGGCCCTCTGTCCAAGTCCAGAGAGCAGTGTTCATTAGGAAGAAGTTCAGTGGCATCGAGGAAAGGACTGTCGTGGTCTTGGCACTGCCCTTGGGAAAATGGCATCAATATTGTGTCTCTTTCTTAATCTGTAAAATGAGGCAATCAGACTACAGTCAGTTTTTCAAGGTATAGTCTATTTTTTATTTTCCACCACAGTTTATATTCAATTAGAGGCCTGGTGCACGAAATTTGTGCATGGGGAAGGCTTCCCTCAGCCTGGCCTGCACACTCTTGCAATTTAGGATGCCTCGGGGGATGTCTGACTGCTTGTTTAGGCAGGCGGGATTAGGCCTAAACTGGAAGTCAGACATCCCTCTCGAAATCTGGGACTGCTAGCTCCTAACTGCTCACCTGCCTGCCTGCCTGCCTGATCGCCCCTAACTGCTTGCCTGCCTGCCTGCCTGATTGCCCCTAACTGCTTGACTGCCTGATCACTCCTAACTGCTCACCGGCCTGTCTGATCACCCCTAATCGCATCTGCCTTGGCCCCACCCTGCTTCGGCTTTGTCCAGAAGAACATCCGGAATGATGTCTGGTCTAATGAGCATATTATACTTTTATTATTATAGATACCATTCTGCGCCAGTTTCAGATGTGCTGCAAGTTGGCTGGAAAACCATGTGTACTCTCCAGAATCCTGGTTCCCCCTGCTATCCTAAGCACCCACCTGGTCTCATCCTCAGTTATCTCAACATTTTTCACAAATACCCCATGCTGCAATCCTCATCTCTGTGGCTGTTTTGCAGTTTTTAGTGTTCTAAAAACTGTCTTTGTAATAGTGCTTCTGAGGTCTAGAAAGCTGCCAACCATGGGGATCTGAGAAGTCTGTTGAGGCAAAACAACAATAACAATAATAACAACAACAGACAGTGCAGTTTGCATTCCCCAGGCTATTGGACTACAAACCCTGTTCTGGTAAATCCATTGACGTTGCATGGACCACCTGAAGGGTACTGGATTTGATGAGTGTAGGGTCTTCTCCAGCTCTAGCATGCTATGGATACCCCTAGAAAGACCTGGATTTACTGAAATGCAACAATGGCTCCTATTTTAGGAGGATGAGCTCCTTTGGATCAAACTGTGCAAACAATGAAAACTCTGGAATGTTCAGAGTGCACAGGGGACATAGGGAAGCTAATGCGCCTCTTCTTGTTTTATTTATAAACCCCATCAACAGTATCTTCTTTGACTACTAGGAAGGCTGCATTGATTGATGTATAATCTGCCCTTTCCAGTTTTATTTTGATTCCTTGATTTGATGGAGGTGCTGTCAGGGAAGTTTGTGATGTATCGTATTGTCGCTCTGGTTTAAGTTTTCTTAAGGTGCAGTGGCTCCCTTTTCCATTTCTTAGCTGTGTTTGCCTTTGAGGTCTCTCTAAATGCCTAGCTGGGGCCTCAGAAATTAAAATGTCACTTTTATTCCTATTATTCTGATTCTAGTTTGGGGTATTTTCCTCAATTCACATTTATGTCACACAAGAGTTGAAAAAACAACAACTGAGACTCTAATTTATTTTGTAGTTGAAATTCTTCTTTCCTAAGTTTGCTCAAATGGCTTTTGGTAGTAAATCATCAGCTTTTAAAAACATATTTAAAATAAATGTTTTTATTGATTTTTAGAGAGACGAAGGGGAAGGGTAGAGAGACAGAAACATTGATGTGAGAGAAGCATCATGAAGTGGCTGCCTCCTGCATGCCGTCTCCCCTCCCCCCACTCTCTCTACTTCCTGGGGAATCTAGCCCACAACCGGGTAATTACCTTGACTGGAAATCAACTGGTGACCTCTTGGTTTATGGGTCAATGATCAACTGCTGAGCCACACTGGCCTGCTAGGTACAGTGCTATGAGCTGAATTATGTTTCATCAAATTTGTATGTTGAAGTCCTAATTCCAGGTACCACAGAATGTATTTGGCCATATGGCCTTTGAAGAGGTAATTAAGTCAAAATGAGGTCACTAGGATGGGTCCTAATCCTATATAATAAAGAGATTATATGCAAATTTACTGTCATGCCCTCACATAACATGACTGCCACCATGTGGTCACAAGATGGCCACCACAAGATGGCCAGCAGTTGTGGGCCATCAGGCTGGTAGGGGAGGGCAGCTGGGGGCAACTGGGCCTGCAGGGGAGGAAGGAGAGTTGGGGTGGACCAGGCCTCCAGGGGAGGGCAGTTAGTGGTGACCAGGCCTCCAGGGGAGGGCAGTTAGGGGTGACCAGGGTTGCAGGGGAGGGCAGTTGGCAGAGACCAGGCCTGCAGGGGAGAAAGAATAGTTGAGGTGGACCAGGCCTGCAGGGAAGGGTAGTTAGGGGTGACCAGGCCTGCAGGGGAGGGCAGTTGTAGAGGACCAGACCTGCAGGGGAGGGCAGTTGGGAGGGGGATCAGGCCTGCATGGGAGGGCTGTTGGGGGGGACCAGTCCTGCAGGAGAGGGAGTTGGGGGCAACCAGGCCAATTAGGGGAGAGCAGTTGGGGCAACTAGGCTGTCTGGGGAGGGCAATTGGGGGTGACCAGGCCAGTAGGGGAGCAGTTAGACATTGATCAGGTTGGCAGGGGAGTGGTTAGGGGGTAATCAGGCTGGCAGGCAGAAATGGTTAGGGGCAATCAGGCAGACAGGCAGGCGAGTGGTTGGGAGCGAGCAGTCCCAGGTTGTAAGAGGGATGTCTGACATCCCCCAAAGGGTCCCAGGTAAAGAGGGTGCAGGCTGGGCTGAGGGACACCACTCTCAGTGCATGAATTTCATGCACCAGGTCTCTAATGCAGTATAACTGGTGTCCTTTTAAGAAGAGGATCTTAGGAAACAGGCGAGGACCATATGAAGAAACAAAACAGAAGCCAAGGAGAGAGGCCTCAGAAGAAACCAATCTGCCGATACCAGTATCCAGAATTGAGAGAAAATAAATTTCTGTTGTTTAAACACCCCCCGTGGTATTTATTATGGCAACCCAAGAAAATGAAATACACAGGTATCCCTCGAAGCAGAGTCCCATCACTTTCCACACATAGGTGAGATATTCATTGCCTTATCATTGTGATCCTTTTGGCCAGAGAAACATTTAACTGGCTTCTCAACCATTATGTTGTTATGATAATGTTGGCAGTATCTTGGGCATGATTTCAAAAGTATGACAAAGTGAGTATCTCTAAATATATAGTGTCCAATAAACTGGTTTTTATTTTCACAGAAGCCATTCATTGCCCATGGGAACAGTTCTCATCACTTTTCTGACAAAGGAATATTATAGAAACAACATTGAAAAAATATTTCACCGTGTGAAGTTGCTTTGGTTCAGTGCAGAGCTAAACTCTCACCTCAGTACTAAATTGAAGTTGAAGTGAATGCTTACAAATGAGAATCTGTCATGGCTGCAACAAAAGACAGGAACCTGAACCCTCCATAATTCTATTAATCAATGTTACCCCATAAAATTCAAAAAAATTACAAAAAAACCCCACAAAAAATCAGAAAGCATAACTTAAAATGTAAAATAGATAGATAGATAAATCTTAGTATTACCGTGTTCTAACAAGTGGTTTACATATTCAGGCTCTTGAATGCTTTCCTGTGTCTTGTTAAATTACTTTAAAAAGACAAACTCTGGCTCTAGCCACCTTGACTCAGTGGATAGAGCATCTGTCCGTGGATTGAAGGGTCCCAGGTTCGATTCCCACCAAGGGCAAGCACATGCCTGGATTATAGGCTTGGTCCCCAGTAGGGGGCGTGCAGGAGGCAGCCAATTAATTATCTCTCATCATCGATGTTTCTATTTCTCTCCCTCTCCTTTCCTCTCTGAAATCAAAAAAATTATAAAAAAACAAACTCTGGGCCATGCAATGACAAACTCCTGTGTATATACTTTTGCCTTCTCTTCTAAACCCATTGAGTTTGCTCAGCAGATTAAAAAAAGAAATTACCATTCTTTTTCCTTTTGACTAAGCATATTTAGATTTTTAATTAAGGTAACTTCATTCACATCTTTGTTTCAAGATTTAATTTGAACTCATCTCAAACCTTTAATCAAATACAGAAATCATTCGTTTCCCTTGATTTAATTACAAAGTATTTGTCTTCACACACAGGAATTTCGAACATAATTGTAGTTTTATATAGAGCTTAGTCATTGGCTTCATCTTTATTTTCATCCCTGTATCTATTCATCCAGGAACAAAGAAAATGAAAAATATAATGTGATAGCAGAGCTACTAAGGAAAACAAGATGCATATTTACAGGTGAGAGTATCTTACAGAACTGCTAGAGGTAGGTAGAAATTCTGCCTAGCAACCTCAGTAAGGAAGAAAACACAGCCCGGCCGGCGTGGGTCAGTGATTGAGTGTTGACCTATGAATCAGGAGGTTCAATTCCTGGGCAGGGCATGTGCCCAGATTTCGGGCTCGATCCTCAGTGTGGGGTGTTCAGGAAGCAGCTGATCAATGATTCTTTTCTTCATTGTTTTTATTTTAATTTTATTATTTTTATTGATTTCAGAGAGGAAGGGAAAGGGAGAGAGAGAGAAACATCAATGATGTGAGAGAATCATTGACTGGCTGCACCCTGCACATACCCTACTGGGGATTGAGCTCGCAAGCCAGGCATGTGCCCTTGACCGGAATCAAACCTGGGACCCTTCAGTCTGCAGGCTGATGCTCTATTCACAGAGCCAGATCAGCTAGAGCTTCATTGATGTTTTTAATCTCTCCCTCTCCCTTCCTCTCTAATAGCAATAAAAACATTAAAAATAAAAAAAGAGAACACATTTGTTTTCAAAGAGAATGTTGTAGAGAAAGAAAGAAAGAAAGGAAGAAAGAAAATTGGATACTTATTAACTGTATATATAACCTTGGGTAAATTTAGTAATTACTCCGTGCCTTAGTATCCTAATAAGTTGACTGAGAATGATAGAGGTAACTCCTTTATATAGGTATGTTAAAAGGGTTAAATAAAATGTTCCAGTATTAGTAAAGCAGTTAGAACAGTGGCTGGCACAAAGGTAGCACTATTTAGTTGTTTTTAAAGCCTATCTAATAAAAGAGTGGTATGCAAATTGACCATCAATCCAATACACAAGATGGCTGCCCCCATGTGGTCAAAGATGGCCATCCCATGTGAACAGAAGATGCCCACCACAAGATGGCCAGCAGGGGAGGGCAGTTAGGAGGGACCAGGCCTGCAAGGGAGGGCAGTTGTAGGTGATCAGGCCAGGAGGGGATGGGAGTAGGGAGGGACCAGGCCTGCAAGGGAGGGCAGTTGGGGCAATCAAACCTGCAGGGGAGGTCAGTTAGTGGTGACCAGGCTGGCAGAGGAGAAAATTTGGGGGTGAACGGGCCTGCAGGGAATGGCAGTTGGGGGGAGGGAACCCAGGCCTGCAGGGGAGAACAGTTGTGGGGGGGGGAGACCAGGCTTGCAGGGGAGGGCAATTAGGGGTAACCAGGCCTGCAGGAGAGGGCAGTTAAAAGCAAACGGGCTGGCAGGGGAGCAGTTAAGCATCTATCAGGCTGGCAGGGGAGTGGTTATTGGGTAATCAGGCTGGCCGGCAGAAGCAGTTAGGGGTAATTAGGAAGGCAGGCAGGCAAGCAGTTAGGGGCCAGCAGTCCTGGATTGTGAGAGGGATGTCCGATTGTCCGTTTAGGTCTGATACCATGGATGGCTGAGGGACACACACTCCCGTGCACGAATTTCATGCACCAGGCCTCTAGTAAAAAATAAAATAACTGCTAAGGAAATATTCAATTCCTGGGCCATATTCAATTCCAGTACCTAATTTTAAAGGATAATTCTCATTGGGGGCTTCACTTTATCAGTAGGACAATGAGAGGCCAGGTAAAAATGTTTGCTTATGACTTTGCGACTACAAACACATTTATGGGATTCAGGAAATGTTTTCTTGACTCATCCCTCAATAAGCACCGAGGACAGAACATTGAACTCAGGGAAAGCAATTTTGCAGCTGGCCAAGATAATATGTTCTGAACATGGAGTGTTCTGATGATCAGGCTTTAGTTCTAGATTATCACGAAATGGATGAGCTCATTTCCTTCAAATAACCCTCCACAAATATCATTTCTCTTATCTGGGCATTTTATAAGTGGTGCAGTGGGAGCGTGGAATTATGGTCTCTGCTAGCTTCACATGAAAATACTGCATCCTGTGGATAAAGCCAGGGATTCAGTGTAGTGTTTACTTGTCAATAGCAGTCACACCTGCTTTCATATTACGGGCCATGCCACTGGCTGGCTGTGACCTTAGGAAAGTTATTTCATGTCTCTGCCTTCTTGGTTTCACCATCTGCAATTTCAAACTAGTGCTTTGAGAATGAAGAAGGTGTTATAAGCACGGCATTAACACTGTGAGTGATTCCATAGTCAGGAGTGAGGGCAAGTGGGGGCTTTGATTGTTGAACCTCAGGCTCCTCATCTGCAGCGGGCATAGTGGTAGCATCTTTCCTATAAGGTTTTGCAAGAATTAAATACAAGGATTAAATACATGGCAAGTGTTTAATAAAGCTTACGTGTTGTTATGCTTTATTCAATTTTCTATTAAATATTGTAATAGTACATTTTAATTCAATGAACCCTTGGTAAAAATGGCATATTCAGGGGACATATATTTATTTATTTATTTTTAAATATGCTTTATTGATATTTTTTAGAGAGAGAGAGGAAGGGAAAGGGAGAGAAACATTGATCAGCTACTTTCTATTGGGATCAAACCCTCAATCTGGGCATGTGCCCTCATTAGGAATTGAACCTGTAATCTTTTGGTGCATGGAACAACGCCCAACCAACTGAGCCACACTGGCCAGGGCCATATTTATTATGATGGAAGCAGTACTTGTACATTGTACAATATTAGAACATGCCATACAAGTAAAAATACAAAATAAAACCATACATTTCCTATTGGGGGAACACTTTGTAAAGTATGATTGTCCAACCATATGCTGTACACTTGAAACTAATACAAAATAATATTGACTGTAAGTGTAATTGAAATAAAAACAACAACAATAAAAATCTATACATTCCCCTGATACAGGGATTATCACACTAACACCTTAGAGGGTACCCACCTACAGTTTTTTTTTAAAATACATTTTATTGGTTATCTACAGAGAGGAAGGGAGAGGGATAGAAAGTCAGAAACATCGATGAGAGAGAGACATCGATCAGCCGCCTCCTGCACGCCCCACAGTGGAGATGTGCCCACAAGCAAGGTACATGCCCCCGACCAGAATCGAACCTGGGACCTTTCAGTCCGCAGGCCGACGCTCTATCCACTGAGCCAAACCGGTCTCGGCTACAGTTTTTCTATGAATATTCCTGAGCAATAATACATATTGGTAGCAGTTTTGGGTTCACAGAAAACTTGAGAGGAAGAAACAGAGATTTCCCATAGACCTTATCTCCCAACACAGGCAGAGCTCCCCCCACTATCCACATCCTCACGCACCAGAGTGTGAACATTTGTTACAATTGACGAACCTACACGGAGGTTCATTATCATTATCATTCAAAATCCATGATTTACATTACAGTTCATTCTTGGCAGTTGGTCACTGAAAATACTCTGTATGATACTATCATGGTGGATGCATGGGTTTGGACAAATGCAAAATGCCATGTACCCACCATGACAGTATCATACAGAGCATTTTCACTGCCCGGAAAACCCTCTGTGATATGTTTTCAACAAGGCAAGGTCATACTGGACACATTGTTTTGTCACTGCTTTTTCTGGTAGAATATTTTAGTCTTTACAGGTCAATAAATTTTAGATGACTTAATGCTTGAGACACAATACACTATTTCCAAATGTCCCAGTTATATTTTTTGGTAACTGGTTTGTCCAAATCAGTAGTGAATCCAGAAGGACACAGGTGCTTGTGCTTCAGTAATTTTTTATTGGTGTTTTGATCAATTCTATTTTGTTCTCGTTTATATATAGTGAAATGCAAAGACCTTAAGTGTATAGTTCTGTTAGTTTTCAGCACAAATGTAAAGAAGATGTAGATTATGTCATCTCCTCCAAAGTGTCTGTGTGCCCCACCCACTTCAGTCCATTGCTCCTTCCTGTTCCCACGGCAGCCACTCTTCTGATTCTTAGCATTGATAAATTGGTTTTGACTGTTCTTGGACTTTAAATGGAGTGAGTCAGTATTTACTGCTAGGAGTCTGACTTCTCTGACTAAACCTGCTGTTTTTGAAATATACCCACGTTGTGCATATTATTAGTATATCCCTTTTATTGCAAAGTAAATATATATTGTATCAATATACCTTGCTTGTTTAGCCACTCTCTTCATGTGGTGAGTTTAATAATGGCCCCCAAATCCTGTGACACTCCTCCCACTGAGAAATGAGGTCTATGTCTCCACCCTTGAATCTGGGTTCTGTGGCTGCTTTGACAATAGAAACCGGCAGCTTCTCCTTTCTGCCTCTTGGGAAACATACGCTTGGAGCACAGCCACCATATTGCGAGGAAGCCCATGGGAACTTTGGAGAGGTCCCTGGGAAGAGGCCCAGACAGGGAAGGACTACAGACACCAGCAGTATTCAATTATTTAAAACACTAGAGGCCTGGTGCACGAATTCATGCATGGGTTGGGGTCCTGCTGGTGGTGGTGGTGGGGGGGGAGAGGCCATGGGTGGTTGGCCAGCTGGCCCCACCCCTGATTGGGAGTGAGGGGGCCAATTGGGGGCTGGGCCAGCCAGGGGGAGGGGCCACCAGTGGTTGGTTGGCTGGCCCTGCCCCCTGGTCTAATGCCCTGTTGAACTGGTTGAACTCCCAGTCAAGAGGACAATTTACATATTAGCTTTTTATTATATAGGATTTTCCCCTTAAAGTTTGATAAGTTGAATTCTATTTATTTTTAAGTTTACAGAATTCATATAAAAGCCCACCATCTCTTCACCCATTCAATTTATCATTTTCCAATTACTAACACATTTAGAACAATTGTTTTAAAGTGTTTGTCTGCAGCTTTCAATATTAGAGACATTAGTATGTCTGCCTTTAATGAAATTTTCTGTTGATTATGGATCAATATAACTGCTTTTTTGCATACATTATAACTTTTTATTATATACCAATCATTCAAGAATGGCAGAAAATGAAATATGACATTTTTTATGTCTTTTCTTTTTTTTTTCCCAGAGATACAAGAGCTTTCTTTCACAAGGCAGCCAATGCAGGGTCTGTTCTTTTAGATTCCACTTAACTTTGATTTGGGGCAGGGCTGAACTGTAGCTCAGTTACTTAGGTTTATGTCTGATTTCAGATATAATTAAGGAGATCTTACTTTGTCAGCTAAACTCCTCCTTTGATTTCAACTTAAGAGAGTTGATTTCCAGCTTAGTCAGTCATGATTCACTTATGAATGAAATTTTGCAGAGTGCTGGAATCTGAGTGCCACAAAATGGTTCAAATTTCTTCTGTCTTTTAGCTTCTGTCCTTGTAATTATTTCTTCTACTTTCTCAGAAAAATTTCCAGAGGGTGGAGATATATTATTGATCTGAACAATTGATTGCTTTAAAAAAAATTACTTATTTTTTTACTTAGTATTTTTTGATTTATTTCAGAGAGGGAGGGAGAGGGAGAGAGAGATAGAAACATCAGTGATGAGGGAGAATTATGGATTGGGGGATAAAGCCCATAACTCAGGCATGTGCCCTGACTAGGAATAAAACTGTGACCTCTTGGCTCATAAGTCAATGCTCAACTGCCGGCTGGGCTAACAATTTTTTTTTTGGTATTTGAACTGTTACAGATTCTTTCTTTGCTGGCCCTCGCTGTTAAAATCCAGCTGATCTCTCCTCATCCCTTCCTCTTTCATCCATGGCAAGTTTGGTCTCCTACACATCCACCCTCAGATTGGACTTTGCTGCTAACTGTAGAGACATCTGCAGCTCTTGGCTTGCCTCTCTCTGGATTACAGCTCATTAAGGCTTCTTAGAATCCTCTGCTCTTTGATAGCTATATAGAAGGCTGATTTTTTTCCTTGTTGTTACCATGGGAATGATGGTCATTTGCACTATTCTACATCCTAATCAGAAACAGAATTCCCCAACAACTTTAAAGCACTTAATCCAGCCTAGCACCAGGGATGCTCAGGGCCTACTCAAGAATGCAAATAATCCTTTCCACTAATATTTACAGGGTAAAGCACTTATTCTTTAAAACATTTTTATTTATTGATTTGAGAGAGAGAGAGAGAGAGAGAGGAAGAGAGGAAGAGAGAGAGAGAGAGGGAGAGAGAGAGAGGAGAGAGAGAGAGATCAATGTGTTGTTCCACTTATTTATGCATTCACTGATTGATTCTTATACGTATGTGCCCTGACTGGGGATGGGACTGGCATTCTTGGGATATGAGGATGATGCTCTAACCAACTGGGCTACTATACTAGATCAGTGCTGTACTAAAGCATTTATTCTTTTCTGATCATAAACTTTGGGACCAGTTCTGTGATTTCTAAGGTTTGTGTTAGAGGATTCATTTCAGGGGTGGGGAACCTTTTTCCTGCCAAGGGCCATTTGGATATTTATAACATCATTTGCAGACCATACAGAATGATCAGCTTGAAAATTAGCCTGCTATATTTGGTCAAACATTTCATTAACTCACCCCTAATGCCTTGGCAGAGCCAGACCAAATGATACCTCAGGCCTTTTCCCCGCCGGATGTTCCCGCCCCTGCAGAATAATAAGCAGACATCATTGGATATGCAATTGGAATTTCTGAAGCACCAAATCTACCACTTACTGGTTTTGTGATTCTGTGCATGTTTTTCACAAGGGAGAAAGTGATTGACAGTGAGATATCAACAGTCACAGGCAAAGGACACAAATCCCTTTAATGTAAGCAGAGGATCAAGGATTTAACTGCATGCTGATGGCTATGCCAAGCTGGAGACTCAGCAGCATTCTTCCTTTTGGAGGAGCAATTTCCATGACCTTAAAGTACCTGGAAAAGTGCTTATCAGCCAGTGACACAGGCTGTATGCAAAGAAGCACTCCTTAGACAGGTGTTTCAGGAAGCTTACTCTGAGTCCAAAAGAGGGCCATTCTTCCCCTAAGACCTTTACTACAGAGAAGCACCTGTCATTCTAAACCTGTGTTACGTACTTACCTGCTGCTCTGGGGAATCCAGGCAAAAAAAAATTTAGCCATGTAGTTGTCCTGGGGGTACGTCCAACTTTTATCATTTTGGGTGCACTTTTAGTCCTAGCACTCTTCTGGGAACATACAATGGGTTGTTGGGAATCAAAGATTGCTTCTATCACCTGGCCGGTGTGGCTCAATGGTTGAGCCCTGACCTATGAACCAGGAGGTCAAAGCACATGCCCAGATTGCAGTCTCAATCCCTAGTAGGGGGTGTGCAGGAAGCAGCCGGTCAACGATTCTCTCTCATTATTGATGTTTCTATTTCTCTCTCCCCTTACTTTTTCTCTGAAATTAATAAAAAATATTTTAAGAGAAGATTGCTTCTAAGGCTCCTGGGATATGATGTGCTTAAGGCCTTTCTTAAGTCCTATCTTGATAGACAAATAAGACATTTACACTCAGCATCTCATTGCATATATTAAATATGTACAGTTTTGTGTATTAAGTGTATCTCATAAAGCTGTAAAACTATAGCATAAGGTCTCTACAAATAAAGTAGACTTAATAATAATATTTAACTCACTGCCCTTCTCATTTGTCATACTTCTGCCTCATCTATTCTCTCTGCATCTTCTAGCAAAAACATTTTGGAGTTAAATTAACTGTGTCTAAATTATATTTAGTATTGACAAATGTTTGATATTCCTATTTCTTGATAGTTGTACAATTGGCCTTCTATAGTACATCTGTAGAAGTCATCATTTTGTGAAGTTGCATTGAAATGCATTCATTTTGAAAGATATGCAAATGGCCAGCAGGTACATGAAAAGGGCTCAACATCAGTAATCAAAATCACAATGAGCTGGCGCCTCACACCTGTCAGGAGGGCTATGACAGAAAAAACACACACAACCAAACACAAAGGGTAAGAGTTGAAAGCATGTAAAAGAGGGAACTTTTGTGCACTGCTGGTGGGGATGTAATTTGGTACAGCCACTGTGCAAAACAATATGCAGTTCTCAAAAAATTACAAAAGAACTGTTACAGAAGACTGGAGAAGAACCAAGCAACACTTAGAGAGATGGAGTTACAGTTATTATTATTATTACGTGTGGGCCCAGAGAAAAGTGTCTCTAGAATTCAGGGCGAATCATACAGGAAGTTTCCGGTATTTATACCTTTTTACTCTCTTTATCTCCCAAATATGGGTTTTTCCGGTCCCCTTTGCAAGTTCTTAAAGAGCCCCTATGTGCTGGGGCTTTGAGACCTCAACCAAAGGCGTGGCCTGGTGCCAGCACTGATGACTTCGTCTGGGGAAGGTTTAATGGCCTCTCTGAAATGGGAGTAGTCCTTATTATTTAAGCAAGCAAGCATTTCCTTATTATTTAAGCAAGCGAGCATTTACAAGAGCCAAACAGCAGGGTTAAAATTTCAAACAGCAGTTTTTATATAAGATGGATGCTTCAGAACTACCACATGATCTATATTGGGTATATATCCACAGGAAACTAAATCATTGTCTTGAATAGATATCTACACCCCCATGTTCATTGCAGCATTATTCACAGTAGCCACAACATGAAAGCAACCTAAATGTCCATCAACAGATGACTGAAGAAAATGTGGTATATATGATTCATCCTTTAAAAAGGAGATCCTGTTATTTGTGACAATATCGATGAACCTGGAGGACATTATGCTAAGTGAAATAAGCCAGGCACAGATGGATAAATACTACATGATACCACTTACATGAGGAATATAAATCATAGAGGCAGCGAGTGAAATGGTGGCTGCCAGGGACTGGGGGGAAACAATGAGATATTAGTCAAAGAGAACAGTTTTGATTCTACAAGATGAGTAAGTCCTAGTGATCTATTGTATAGTGTAGTGCCTGTAGTTAACAATTCTGTTAACTATAAAATTCTTAAGATTTTACTATGAGGGTACTTCTTATGTTAAATTTTTTTTTTAATCACAAACACAAGAAATAAGGATGGTGCAAGAAAACTTTTGGAAGAGATGGATATGTTTATGGCATAGACTATGGTGATGATTTTATGGCTGTATACTTATCTCCAAACTCATCAAATTGGGTGCATTAAATATGTATAGCTTTTGGTGTGTCGATCAGATCTCAATAAAGTGGTTAAAAATGCATTTACTTTGCAATCTGCTTTGCAGCATTACCATAACAACCACCTGTGGAAGCATTTCAAGTGCTCCAGCTTCTAGTAAATTAAACCCTGATGTGTATACCGAGATAAATTCGGGTATTGAAAATGGTACTATCTGCATGTTGCTTCACATATATGAATACATGCTTATATAGAGATGTGGTCAGTTTTAGGTTAGTCCCTCTAATCTGTCAGAGACTCATGTGAGATGTAAGCAGGGTGAATCACAAATGGAGCTGTTACTGGACAGAGGATCCAGCTCTGAGTGGATTTGCCCAGGACTGGCTAGCAGTGTGTGGATTCTTGATTTCGTGCAGGAAAGATTTCACAACTTGAGTCCACGCTGATGCTGTTGTAATAATCTGGTTGTTATTAACAGGAAATGAGTAAAGGAAATAATATAGGTAGGCCTTTATACCGCTTTGCCAAAAGCTGTATTTAACACTATGTCTGTTTCCTGCTGGTCCCTGGACAGGACAAAGGCAGTTTGGATGATGCCCAGCAAGGTCTGAGTGATGTGAAAAGGTCAGTCACATCGGGTAGAGAGTCAGTGATCAGAATGGGCTTGGCCACTACAAGCCTGTGAAACCTGAATAATTAAACTTCTAAACAAAGGGGCAGGTCTGCGCTCTCTCTCTCTCTCTCTCTCTCTCTCTCTCTCTCTCTCTCTCTCTCTCTCACACACACACACACACACACACACACACACACACACACACACACCACACCTGTTGCAGTAGATGTGCTTTCTGCCAAATGGCTCATGGCCATGTGGTACTCCACCGATGGAGTAATAAACTTTTAAAAAATATATATTTTTCTTGATTTCAGAGAGGAAGAGAGAGGGAGAGAGGTAGAAATATTAATGATGAGAGAGAATCATTGATCAGCTAGCTGCCTCCTCCATGCCCCACACTGGGGATTGAGCCTGCAACCTGGGCATGTGCCCTGACCCGGAATGGAACCCTGACCTTCTGGTTCATAGGTTGACACTCAAACCACTGAGCCACCCTGGCCAGGCTGGAGCAATGGGCTTTAATTAGTCTGGATCCCGAACCACACCTGGCTGCAGCAGGGAATGGAAGCTCTGAACACTGACCTTGCTTCGGGCTCCCCTGGAACCCCAGCTGCACCTCTTTCACCACTGACTTAAGGGACAGGGGGCTTTACAAACTGAGGAATGTAACTCCATGCACTTCAAGCCTTTTACCGCATCTCATTCTTCCTTGGGGGCTTCTGCACACTCTTATTTCAGTGGTATTCCAAGAATCTCGCTCTCATGAGTGACGGAGGAGTTTGATTCTCCAGTTACAAGGGGACTGTGAAGGTACGTTTATCAAAGCCGGGGGCAGTGAGACAAGGAAGGGCTTAACAGAGAAGAAGCTACAGGAGAGCTTTGGCTCACTGGGCAGTCAGAGAAAAGGGGGCCTCGGAGATGGGGTCAGAGAGCTAGCCCGGGACAAGCTGCCGCTGCCCTTGCTCCCCTGGTTGCAAGTGTCAGGGGGTCCCTTAGAGTTTAGGAGATGTTGCCTATGGAGCAAGGATGTGGGGAGGGGAAAGGCAGGGAGTACACCCCAGAAGTCAGCTCAAGCTGACTTCTTCGTATCCAGAAATGTATTTTGTATTTCATTTTATTTTATTTTATTTTATTTTACTTCTTGCAGACCAGAATCTTAGGGGAGATCTCAGGGCAGGGTTTCAGTAGAATATTCATCAGTTTTCTCCATGTGTTCTTTTAGGGTTCATGGTCTCCGTGGGTTGGTCAGTGTCAGGCAGGGAAGGGCTTAGTCATTACACCTGCTCCTGCAGTCTCCCACCTGGTTTTCTGGGCCTAGAAGTGAAATACAACTGAAGCCTAGATGTTATCTTTAGGGACGGGACCTATATCTGGCTGTAAATTGCTCAGCCAGGTTGTTCAGCTACCTGCCTCAGTTTCCCTGTCCCACTTGTTCTGTCTAACTGGCCTGTATCAGAACCAGGGCCCGTTAAATTTTACTGTAATCGGGTCCCAGGATAGCTTCATTCTTTTGCAAATATGTTTCAAAGCAAAAAGTGGAGAGGAAAAAGTTGAAAGGCCGAGGAAGACTTTATTCAAAGTTGGTGCAACAGGGCAGAGAGGTCAGAAACTGAAGTCTGAACTTAACTCTGTAGAAACAAAGCATGGACGAGTTTTTTAACAGCAAGGGCATGGAGGGATCATAAGCCATCTGTTTGCTAATTGGCCTCACCCAAAGGAAAAGTACAATTTCTCTTAGCTCCCTGGCAGAGGAGTGTCACCACTTAGAGCCAAGTGCCCAAGGAAGTTAGCTTCCCACCTTCCTAAAAACACGGGAGAGAGGGGGGCTTTCTCTCTTGATGTTAACATTTCAAAGGGATGGCTCCCAGCTCCTGGATATAGACCTTCCTGGACTATAAAACAACGAGAAGCCTTTACCAGGATTTACATATCAAAGGGTCAGAGAAAGAATTTATAAGTTTTCTAAAGAGAATCTTTCCTGGCAGGGGAGGTCAGGGCCTAGAGTCAGGTAGAAACCTGACTAACGTTTAATCAAGTTGAGGTGAAGGAACCTTAGACCTTGGTCATCTGTATGCTGGAAAGATTTTTTTTTAGATTTTAGAGGACACTAATTAAAGCTGGGGACAGTGAGACAAAGAAGGGTCTAGGACAGTGGTCGGCAAACTGCAGCTCATGAGCCATATGCAGCTCTTTGGCCCTTTGAGTGTGTGGCTCGTCCACAAAATACCACGGCCTGGGCGAGTCTGTTTTAAAGCAGTGGCGTTAGAAGTTTAAGTTTAAAAAATTTGGCTCTCAAAAGAAATTTCAATCATTGTACTGTTGATATTTGGCTCTGCTGACTAATGAGTTCGCCGACCACTGGGACTCCAGGAGAACAAGAGAAGGACTAGGTGGAGAAATGAGTCTGGGCTCACTAAGAAGTCAGAGGACAACAAATTCAAAGAAAAGAGGCTTAAAAAAATAAAAAGAGGGCTTGGGGACAGGTTCAGGGGTTTAGGATAGGATTCATGCTGGAAAGTTTTAGGTAAACCCTACTGTGGACACATTTTATGTTAATTCGATAATAAGATGAGCCTGGCTGGCATGGCTGAGTGGTTGAGCTTCAACCTATGAACCAGGAGGTCATGGTTCGATTCCGGGTCAGGGCACATGCCAGGGGTGCAGGCTCGATCACCAGTGAGGGGCATACAGAAGGCATTGATGTTTCTATCTCTCTTTCCCTCTCCCTTCCTCTCTGAAATCAATAATAATGATAAAAAAAATGATAACAAAATAGTACTTGGTAGAACTTTGCAGTTTGCAAAACATTTCTTTTTATTTTCACAGCTGCCCTATGAAGAGTATATAATTGTTATACCCAATTCCATATATAAGAAATTTGATTCTTAGAAATGTTGAGTGAATTGCCAGAATCATATAGCTGGCGATTGGTAGAGGAGGTATTTCAAGGCATCTTGTGCCCTTTCTAACCTATACTTAAAAAAAATATGTATTTTTATTGATTTCAGAAAGGGAGAGGGAGAACCATTGATTAGCTTCCTCCTGCACGCCCCACACTGGGGATCAAGTCCATAACCCAGGCATATACCCTGACTGAGAATCAAACCATGACCTCCCAGTTCACAGGTTGATACTCAACCAGTGAGCCACACAGTCCAGGAAACCTATACCTCTTATTTAAGGGGAAGCTGTGATAAATTCTTTAGAAAAACAAAGAAAAACAACTGCTCTAACATTTTTTATTCAAGATTTTTAAAAATTTATAAGATAAACAAAACAGATAACTTCAGAAGGGGAAGTTGATGTGAATTCCCCATTAAAAATGATTTTAATGAACCTATAAAAGCATTATGTCAAAAAGGTAAGTCATGAAATCCAATTTTTATTTGCTATAAATATGCAAAAGCTCAACAATTTCTTCGTATCCTCATTAAATGTATTTCCTGGAGTTTTTAAAGTTTCTTGCTCAAAATCTCCTATGGAATATGCCCTGAAGTCTTAGCACAAATAAAAGAAGACGGTGACTTTGAGTTCAGGTGTGTTTTCATTTCATGAGCTATTAAACAGCTTCCAAAGGAAACATGTCTGTAGCCCGACTGGAATACAGCGGTAGGTTTTTCTTTGCCATGGTTTCCACTTAGTTTGAAAACGATTTGCATGACAAAGGGAAGGGCTGGGTTAAACCCTGCTATCTAGATCCTGGGGACACAGTCCCACCAGTTTTCTGAGGGTACCTCCCCACCCCCCAGTTCATCGCAGAGTCAGGCACTCCCTGTGCAGCACTGTGATGGCCTTGCACTGCGCTCCTCCCTTTTAGGTGTTGAGTATGTTCTCCCTTGAGATTTTCTGCCCATCACTTATGCCTCCTCCTCATTCTTCTCCTTTGAAATCTATTGCAGTTTTGATTTCCTGCCATGGCCATGGGTTATCTTTTATGACTTCAGATGAGTGCTTTTATTTGGAGAAATGGCAATATTTCTGTTTGTCTCTGGATAATAGCGCACAAGCTGTATTCATCGAGCTTCTTAACCATGTCAATAGTTCAGGACACCTTGTCATCTACTTTGCAGGGTCCGGTAGTGTTTTCAGTTCCTCCAGTACAAGTTGGAATGTTATGGAGGCGAGCAGCTCAGCAAGTTTTATAGTTGGGCACAGAAGAAGGCACCTATAATCGCACAGGTTGGGTGAAAGGAAGGGTGGGGCAGGTGTAGGCTATACAGTGTTATAGTCTGATATTATGATGATAAAAATTTGGAGCTGAAAGTTATCTTTTGACTCTACGGTAGTGGTTCTCAACCAGGGTGATTTTTCTCTCTCCCTACAGGACATTTGCCAATGTCTTGAGACATTTTGGTTGTCACACTGGAGGGAGCATTCTGGCATCTAGTGGGTAGAGGCCATGGATGCTGAAAAAACGTACCCTCCATGCACAGGAAAGCCCCCCTCTCCCCGCAGCAGAGAATTATCCAGTCCAAAATGTCAGGTGCCAAGTTTGAGAAACCTTGAAAATCAGCTCTTTTAATTGTATTATTTTATTACACTATTATGAGTAGCACTCTTCATAGTACTTTTCAGTATCTGGTATTTTGCTTGCTTATTTCTTTTTCCTTGTGCTTTTCTCCACCTTGCCTGTGTTAGTTGCTTCCATTTCTTCATTACACTGATGAATGCTCAATAAGATCTTCTTTATCAGTTATATTACTTATCTTTGTTTAATTAACTTTTTTTTCCCACCTGAGGTTTTGTCTTATTATTTTGTTTGAAACACATTCCTTTGTTTCTTCATTTTGCTTTACTCTGTGTCAGCTTCTATGCATTAGATAAACCAGCCACCTCTCTCAGTCTTGAAAGAGTGGCCTTCTGCAGGAGATGAACTTTACTGTGTAAGCATGCCTGAGCTCTTCGTTGTCTCTCAACCTCTGTGATTGTTTAAGAGGCCTCTTTTATTTTTCAGTGGCTCCCATAGTTGAGGATGTGCCAACACCTGTCAGTATCCCAAAAAGTGGTGGTGGTGGTGGTGGTGGTGAATCTCAGTCAACACCTGATTAGAAGTGAACGACTCAGGTAGCAGATTTTTGTGTGGTTTTTCTTGTTGTTGTTGTTGTTTTAATTTTTATTTATTGATGAGAGAGAGAGAAAGAGAGAGAGAGAGAGAGAGAGACAGAGAGAGAGACAGAGAGAGAGAGAGAGAGAGTCTTGCTTCTCTACCCATTTATGCATTCATTGGTTGATTCTCATATGTGTCCTGACAAGGGATTGGACCTTCCTGGCGTATGGGGCGGCTGCTCTAACCAACTGATCTCCCTAGCCAGGGCCTCAGGTAGCAGTTTTTAAGGGATATATGCCCACCGTCCTAAAGAACTGCAAATGTAAGCCCCACTGCCACCAGAGCCAGGGATAGAGACGGTTCCCGGCACCAGATATAAATTCATGGCCTTAGACCAGTGGTCGGCAAACAGTGGCTCGCGAGCCACATGCGGCTCTTTGGTCCCTTGAATGTGACTCTTCCACAAAATACCACGTGCGGGCGCCCACGTACAGTGTGATTGAAACTTTGTGGTCCATGCGCAGAAGTCGGTTTTCGGCTCTCAAAAGAAATTTCAATTGTTGTACTGTCGGTATTTGGCTCTGTTGACTAATGAGTGTGCCGACCACTGCGTAATCCAGACACCAGACGTAAAACTGGGGCCCCGGACATAAGACCAGGCACCAGACATAAAACTGGGGCCCTGGATGTAAAAACGGGGACTCAGATGAAAAACTAGCTGTAAACCTGGGGCCCTGGATGTAAAACCTGGCACCAGACATAAAACTGGGGCCCTGGACATAAAACTGGGGCTCTGGACATAAAAACGGGGACTCAGATGTAAAACCAGACGTAAATCTG
>JAAGEH010000452.1:17328824-17445468 GCA_011751065.1 Lasiurus cinereus
AAACCAGGCACCAGACATAAAACTGGGGCCCTGGACATAAAACTGGGCCCTGGACGTAAAACCAGGCACCAGACATAAAACCGGGGCCCTGGACAGAAACCTGGGGGCCCTGGACATAAAACTGGGGCCCTGGACAGAAACCTGGGGCCCTGGACATAAAACTGGGGCCCTGGACATAAAAACGGGGACTCAGACGTAAAACTAGACGTAAAACTCGGGCCCTGGAGGTAAAACTAGGCACCAGACATAAAACTGGGGTCCTGGACGTAAAACTGGGGTCCTGGACGTAAAACCAGGCGCCAGACATAAAACTGGGGCCCTGGACACAAAAACGAGGACTCAGATGTAAAACTAGACGTAAAACTGGGGCCCTGGACACAAAAACGAGGACTCAGATGTAAAACTAGACGTAAAACTGGGGCCCTGGAGGTAAAACCAGGCGCCAGACATAACACTGGGGCCCTGGACATAAACCCGGGGCCCTGGACATAAAAACACTGGGGTTCTGGACGTAAAACCCGGCACCAGACATAACACTGGGGCTCCGGGCGTAAAACCCGGCGCCAGACGTAACCCGGCCCGGCCTTTGCGTCCCGGCGTAAAAGCGGACCCGGGCGTCAACACTGTGCGGACTCCTCCGGGAGAGCGGCCGCCGAAGAGCGCGCGGGAAGAAGGCCCCGCTCGTCTCCGGGCTGAGGGGACCCGGCCGCCCCCAAAGGTGAGTCACACAGCGGCGCCCCCTACCCCAGCTCCGGGCCCGGGAGGAGCCCGGTGCACACGGAGTCCGCGTCCCTGCACGGACGGACGGCGCCCCGCGCTGGGCGCTGGGCGCTGGGCCGGAGGCGGGGCGCCAGGCCTTGGAGCCGTTGCTCAGGTGGTCGGTCCGTGGGGCTCAGAGGAGGGCGAACCCACCTGCGATGGGGACTCGTCTGGCAGGTGCAGGTGTCGCAGTGCAGCGGTGCCCCTTGTGGGTTCCAAGTCTTCGCTCCTCAGGGAGCAGCCCGGGTCGTGCCTCGCCGGGGTGGGGCTGTGCAGAGACGGCGGCCCGGCCTCCCCTGCGGGCCTCCCCGCCTCCGCTGGGGCCGCGGAGCCTCAGCCAGTGTGAGCTCTTCTCTGTCCTCAGAGAACGCGGTTCCTCTCGGAGCCGGAGATCGGTGTGGTCACGGGAGGAGGTGGGTCTCACGCTCGGGAATGGGAGCCTCCTCAGCAAGAGTTTCCTGAGCAGCGGCTCCCAACCTTCCCGAGGCCGCGGCCCTTTCAGGCGGCTCCTCATGGGTGCTGACCCCCAGCCATAAAGTTATCTCCGTTGCTACTGCACCACTGCAATCTTGCTGCGGTTAGGAACTGTCATGTAAATATCTGATAGGCAGGATGCATTTTCGTTGTTGCAAATTGGACATCATTAAAGCAGAGGGATTCATCACAAAAGCCATATGTCATTATATATTGTGAAATATTTATTTCTAATGACGAATAAATGAAATTTTTTTGTCTTGAATCATGGTGTAGCATGGGCAACAGTCTCCATATGACAACAGTAAACTACATTGTTACACTTTGCTACACCGAGGAGCGGTGTGCTGGTTCCTAAGACCATGGGAAACAGGTGTTTTCCGCTGGTCTTAGGAGACCCCTGTGAAAGGGTCGTTGGACCCCCAAAGGGGTCGCGACCCCCAGGTTGAGAACCGCTGTTCTTGAACGTGGTATATTCCACTGCTGTTGTGTCTTTTCACAGGAGAGGAAACTGAGGCCAAAATTGGGCCAAAAAAATAAAATAAAAATCACATACAGCTTTGGTGGCAGTTCCTCTCCAGAGATTGGTGCCTTGACTTACAAGTTAGTGCCCCGATCTGGAAATTTCCTCCACGGGTTTGTTTTAAAACCTAGCAGTCAAGAGAAATAGGCAGCCTCTCTTCTGTGTTCTTAATGTTCAAGAAGTGCTCATATTTCTTAAAACTTTTTTATTAAAGTATAGTTGACATACATTATATTAGTTTCAGACACAGTGATTCGCCATTTATATATCTTACGACGTGATTCCCACAAGTCTAGTAGCCATCTGTCATGTACAAAGTCATTACGATATTATTGACTATATTCCCTGTGTTGTACATTATATCCCCATGGCTTATTTATTTTATAACTGGAAATTTATATCTTTTAATCCCTTTCATCTTTTCCACCCACCCCTCTGTTTTCTCTGCGCTTTTGTTTTTTAAGTGAAATCATATGGTTATTTGTCCTTTTTTTTTTTGTCTGACTCATTTCATTTAGCATAATACCTTGTAGGTCAAGAGGTCCTCATTTTTTTTTTTTTTTTAGCAATATTTTCCTTATAGCGTTAAATTAGGTGCCTAGTACAAAAGGTACAAAAGAACTGTACCAACTTCTCCAGTTCATTTCTATGGAACATGTCATATTTTTTTAGGGATAGAAAAAAATAACTTCAGAAAAATTGAGACTTCCTAACAACCATAGACTATGTAAATGTTCTCATAAACTTTAGATAAATTTATAAAAATTTTATAAACCTTTTAATGTATCTGGTTTCTATATATTACAATTCTTTTTGTCATTTTCACTTTGACTAGTCATTTTCTATGCTGATAAATCACAGCTTGACTTTTAACTTTTGGTGACTATACTTGATGTTGAATTCCTGGAATCTTACTAAAGTCTACCTTGATTACAACTCCAGGCAAACATGTTTTTGTTTTTTCTTTTTTCTTCCAATGTGATGTATATAATCAGTGTAATTAGTAGTCAGTCAGCAATGGGCTACTCTTTTGGCATTAGCCAGTAAGTTACAGTTGAGCATCTTCACTGTGAAATCAGCCAGTAAGATACAATTTAGCAATTTCTAAAACCTGCAGAAATATGGATATAACTACCATTTTGGGTAAAAATTTTCTGTTTTAATTTACACATATACTTTCACATTAAATTTGTTTACTGTATTGTGAGATATAAAGTATTTTCATTCTTAATCTTTTTAAACAATATATTTTTATTGATTCCAGAGAAGGGAGAGGGAGAAACATCAATGATGAGAGAGAATCATGGATTGGCCGTCTCCTGCATGCTCTCACTGGGTATTGAGCCCACAACCTGGGCATGTGCTCTTGACTGGTATTGAACCCGGGACCCTTCAGTCCATAGGCCGACACTCTATCCACTGAGCCAAACCATTTAAAGCCATTCTTAATCTTTATAGCATCCTTTTTAGGTATGTAATGAAATATATTGCTAATACAGTATGCTTTCTTATTAATACATCATATTAATTTATCTCTGAATAGCCCAACTAGACTGTAAACTTTTTGTTTGACTGAAGCATGTTTTATACTTCTTTCATCACATCAGTGCCCTTAATAGCAAAAAGTGAATGTGTTTTTGTTGATTTATCCATTGTAAAAGTTTAATAAGCAGAACCTAAAATACCTAAACAACATGCCAGATTTGGCAAACTCTTTTAGGATTAACAAATTCTAATTTTTAAGAACTCAGTTAATTCATTCCCAGTGTGTGTTTAAAGATGTGAAACCCAGAGAGTTGTGATTTTTAAACAGTCTGTGTCTACTTAAAATTTAGCTTTGTTTCATTGCCTGAAACCTGATCTGTTGCTCATAATATTAAAGGTAAACTACAGCCCTAACTCAGTGGATAAAGCGTTGGCTTGTGGACTGAAAGGTCCCAGGTTCGATTCTGATCAAGGGCATGTACCTTGGTTGCAGGCACATCCCCAGTAGGGAGTGTGCAGGAGGCAGCTGATCGATGTTTTTCTCTTATTGATGTTTCTAACTCTCTATCCCTCACCCTTCCTGTCTGTAAAAAAATCAATAAAATACATTAAAAAAAAAAGAGGTAAAGTACATAGAAATCACCATGTTATCCTATATAATAAAAGCTAATATGCAAATTGACCAAATGGTGGCACAACCAGTTGCTATGACACACACTGACCACTAGGGGACAGATGCTCAATGCAGGAACTGCCCCCTCGTGGTAATTTTGCTCCCACAGGGGAGCATCACTCAGGCAGAAGCCATGCTCACAGCTGGCAAGGAACCCATGACTGGGAGTTGAAGCCGGTGGTAAGCTAGGAACATAGTTGGGATTGTGGGTAAGATCTTCTTTATTCACCTTTGCTAGCATAGTGATCTCAGAGTAGTCATTTATAAATAAAGACTGAATTCCCCTAGAATGAGTGTTCCATAAGAACCAGATGGGAGCTTCATTGTCTTTCCTTGCCTAGCTTTGGAAGTCATGCAGAATCCCATTGGTTACAAGCAAGTCACTAATATTTAAGGAGGGAGGATAGACTCCCATCTCTCTATGGGAGGAGTATCAATGATGTCACAAAAAGGTATAAAAAAACCATCCCTCACTATTATAAAATTCAGGGTAGAAACAGAAAGTAAAGGAGAATGTTTTGAAAAATGAGTTACAGCATATATTTACAAATCCTTTTAAGAATATTTTCCTGTTCCTAATTATGTTCTGTACCAATATCATTATTTTAGTGGTTTGGCTGTGGTTTGGTGATAGTATGGGTGGGTTCCAATTTTTACAGAGATCCATTTGGCTCTCTTTAAAGATTCTCTATGTCCTGTTCATTGAGGGTTGTCCTGTCCCTGAATATCTTCTTTATCAATTAACAGGATGTGCAATTTCTTTCTGTAGAATTTCATTTGATTCATTTATTTGAACGTCTGTGGCTTTGCCATCTTCAGGAATTCTCTAATAAACTGCCCAACCTTTAGGCAGTTTAGTAACATTATGGCTTGGTGCTATTATTAGCATGTATCCCTTTCAGAGGCTAATTATCCCAGCAGATGATTAGGTTTTATTCAGGCATCCTCTGTGGCCCTTTCTCCCGGCTGCTTGTGACAATCCCCCAGGCACCTCACTCACATCTTCTCTGCCAGGTGCCGTTTACTCTTCCAGAGAAGGATTGGTTTATTTGTATCTGTATGTGCTTTGTCAGGTAGAAAGATTGGCAGGGAAAGTTGCTGGTGGTACAATTTCCTGCCCCCAGGTGAAGCCAAACCTCTCCAGTCCAGTGGGCATATTTTCAATAGGTTGCCTGCCAAAGGGAGAGCTCTGCTGTTGCATTGTTCCCAGCAAAAAGCAAATCTTTTCTGAAAAAGCCTCAGTATTTCCAAAATTGGGTTAAGGAGGTTGAAGGAAGTGATGGTTCTTGGGAGAAATTTATCAATGTGTGCATTTCATAGAATATGGCAAGTATATCTTCCAGTGACATGACATCTGAGGAAGAATGTTTTTGTAATTGTTGTTTTTAGTATTGTATTAAATCAGTTTCCTTTAGTAGCTCCTTTGTTAGAGCTTTTCTGAGTCTTGAGAGCCACTTTCACTGGACCCCATATGGTAGTAGGTTTTCATGACATCTTGGAAACCACACATCTACTACATGAGCTGGCTGGAAAAATTTCTATAATATCAGAAAGGAGAGATTTCAGAATGTAGATGCTATCACAAAACAATGCATACTGTTGCTATCTTACATTAATTACCCAAAATGCTCATATTGACCACTCTCTGACATTATTTCCTAACTATGGCAAAAAGAGTGTTACTATGGCAGAAAAGATTCTGGCATAAGATAGCATCCGGTTTGATTTTAAATTCTTCTACTTCCTGGATGTGGGATCTAGGACAAGTCATGAAACCCTTGATGTCCTTAATTACAAATTGAAAATAATATATTAATGATTTACAGGGTCATTGTCAACATTCAATGATGTGCATTGCTTATTGGTCAAATGGATATTGCTGAATCAACCAACCCTATGATCATATGATCCCAGATTTTGTCAGAGGATAAGGTGTGGTTGGAAATTATAATTATTATCTGACTCAGTGGAAATGTTAATTTTAAATTAAATCCTGGTTGTTTGGATTAAATAAAATGAACAGTTTAACTTTTTAAAAATTACTTTTTAAACATAAGAGTAACCAGTCTGAGAGTAATTTGTATTCCTTATTGGATTAGTCAGGAGTTGGTCAGGAATAAGATATTACTCTGGAAGGAATTTAATACAGGGGATTAGAGGCTTTCAAAATAAATGGATGGTCTGGAGGAGAAAAATGTCTTAGTAAGTTCAAAAACTTCAAGATACTTCTCCCAATGAATCCATTTGCTTATATCCCTGAAGTGAGGGACAAGCAGAAGGATATTCTGCTTGGCAAATTGTAACATTTGCTATTGCCTGAAACCCTCACTCTGCCCACCATTGCTTCATGAGAATCATTGGCTCTTTCGTTTTCACCTTCCAAATCTCTAAATGCCCCTAACTTTGGTTCAAAGAGCAAAGCAGTTGACATTCTTTGGAAAATTTGTGTATGTAGATTAGTATTTGTTTGAAAATAAAACTGTAAACTTGATCATGCTATATTATAGATGTTTTTCTAAAAAACAGCCCTATGCACCTTGAGGAAAAGCTTTTAGAATAATTCAGCAGGGAAATAGTAAACTGATTAAAATATATATAGGTGGATATAAATTCAAATTTGACTCCCCAAATGACTACTTTGTAGTTGATACCGAGCTGCTCTCTGGAACTTTGTGCCCCTGAGGTTACTGTGGAAGTACAATGTGCTCACAGCGCCAGGCTGCTGGTCTCGTCTGAAGGGTGGATTCTTGGGATCTATAGCTGCTGGGCTCTGCTTTGACAGAAAAGCTGTTAGGTAATCAGCTTTGAGCTAATAACTCAAAGCTAGCAGGCAGGTGAACTGCTTCACAATACTTGTTGATAGTTTGAGTGAGAACAATTCATTAACAAAAAATTCTACCACTTTAGATCATTTTTCCCACTTAGGAAGCATTCTTTTTATACGGGCAACCAGGGAGGCAAGGCATGGAGTGGATAGATATTCTCTTTTTAATTCTGATGAAAAAGATTTTTCTTATGTAACTTGTAGCTTTGGGGATTACAAAGATGAATGCTTTAAGGATAGGAACCCTTTGTAGAAAATTCTGTACCCATGTTTAGACAAAGTGCCTTCCTCCTTAAGCAATCCAGCCCTAGCCAGTTTTTCTTTTTTAATATTTTTTAAAAATTGATTTCAGAGAGGAAGGGTGAGGGAAAGAGAGAGAGAGACAGAAACATTGTTGAAGACAGAGAATCATCAATTGCTGCCTCCTGCATGCCCCCACTGGGGATTGGCCTGCAACCTGGTCACATGCCCTTGACCAGAATCGAACCTGAACCCTTCAATCAGCAGGCTGATGCTCTATCCACTGAGCCAAACCAGGCAGGGCCAGCCCTAGCCAGTTTTGTTCAGTGCATAGAGCATTGGCCTGTGGACCAAAGGGTCCCAGGTTCAATTTTGGTCAAGGGCAAGTACCTTGGTTGCAGGCTCCTCCCTGGCCTGGGCCCCTGGTTGGGGTTTCTGCAGAAATCAATCAGTCCATATGTTTCTCTTACATCTATGTTTCTCTTTGTCTTTCCCTCTGTCTTCAACTCTCCTTTCTTTCTTTCTTTTTTTTTTTTTTTGGCTTCACCAGAACAAGTTTGTTTATTTATTTTTTAATTTAATAAATCTTTATTGTTCAGATTATTACAATTGTTCTTTTTTCCTCCCATAGCTACCCTCCACGCTGCTGTCACCCCTCCTCTGCCCTTACCTTCCCCCACCCCCATTGTCCTCACCCATAGGTGTGTGATTTTTGTCCAGTCTCTCCCTGCAACCCCCTCACCCCTTTCCCCCTTTTCGATTATATTCACCAGTTTATTCTGTTTATCTGATTTTTAATTCACCTGATTTTTAGATTCACTTGTTGATAGATATATATTTGTTGTTCCTAATTTTTATCTTTACCCTTTTCTTCTTCTTTCTCTTCTTAAAGAGTACCTTTCAGCATTTCATATACTACTGGTTTTATGTTGATATGTGAAGCTCTTTATCTGACCTTCAATTCTGAATGATAGCTTTGCTAGTAAAGTAATCTTGGTTGTAGGTTCTTGCTATTCATCACTTTGGATATTTCTTGTCACTCTCTTCTGGCCTGTATAGTTTCTGTTGAGAAATCAGCTGACATTCAAATGGGTGCTCCCTTATAGGTAATGAACTGTTTTTCTCTTGCTGCTTTTAATATTCTCTCTTGGTCTTTTGCTCTTGGTATTTTAATTATGATGTGTCTTGGTGTAGTCCTCTTTGGATTCCTTTTGTATGGGGTTCTGTGCTCTTCCTGGACTTGTAAGTCTATTTCTTTCACCAGGTGTGGGGAGTTTTTAGTTATTATTTCTTCAAGAAGGTTTTCAGTATCTTGCTCTCTCTCTTTTTCTGGCACCGCCATAATTCTGATGTTGGTATGCTTGAATTTGTCCCAGAGGCTCCTTATACTATCTTCACATTTTTGGATTCTTTTTTCTTTTCTAGTTGAGTGTTTTCTCCTTCTATGTATTTCATATCTTTGACTTGATTCTTGCGTTCCTCTAGTCTGCTGTTAGGTCTCTGTATATTGTTTTTTATTTCAGACAGTGTATGTTTAATTTCTATTTGGTCCTTTTTCATCTCCTCTTGGGTCTCGCTAAATTTATACATCTTTTCTAGGAAATTCTTGAAAAACCTTACAACCATGGTTTTGAACTCTATATCTAGTTGTTTGTTTTCCTCCATTTCTTTTGTTTGTGATCTATTCCTTTTTCTCTGCATTTTCGCTGCTTCCCTGAGTTGGTAGAGTAGCTTGTGTGCTAGGTGTCCTATAGGACCCAGTAGCTCTGCCTCCCCAATTATCTGAGGTGGACTCTTTTGGTTCAGCCCTCTGTGGACTGTGTGTACAGCCTTGCTGTAGTTAAGTCTTGATTGTTGTTGGTATCACTGGGAGGAATTGACCTCCAGTCCAATTGGTTGTGAGGATCAGCTGTGTCTACACCGGGAGAACTTATGTGCTGGAGTCAGCCTTATGATACAAGATTTGCAAAATTGCAGAAAGCCTCTGTGTTCAGCTTGAATGGGGCAGAGTCTCAGGGCTGAGCAGACAGCTTTGGCTTCTTGTCAGCCCTGTTCTATGAGGCCCCTGGGTCTCAGTGTCCCTCAGTAATCGCTGCAGCCCTCTCTGTGCGCACTCGTGCTTGCATGCCTTTAGATCTCTGCCTTTTTGGCTCCCCTGAGTTTCCGTGTATTCTGGGAACCCATATAAGTCTGGATTCCGAGGGTCTCTCCCAAAATTGGGGTTCAGTGCAGTCGGAACTGAATTTCAGTGCAGTTGGGAGGTTCTGTCTTCCTCCCGCTAGAGAAAGCCAGTGGCAAAATCAGCAGTCAGCCCTCTCTGTGTGCACTTGCGCGTGCCTCCAGACCTCTGCCTTTCATGGCCCCTAAGTTTCTGTGTACTTCTCCCTTTTCACGACAGTCCAGATTCCCTCCAGATTCCCTCCGTATGGGTCTCGCCAGGAAATGGGGTTCAGTGCAGTTGGGAGTTTTCTGTCTCCCTCCCACTAGAGCAGCGGTTCTCAACCTGTGGGTTGTGACCCCTTTGGGGGTCCAACGACCCTTTCACAGGGGTCACCGAAGACTGTTTGGAAAACACCTATTTCCCATGGTCTTAGGAACCAACACACCACACCTCGGTGTAGCAAAATGTAGCAATGTAGTTTACTGTTGTTATATTAAGACTGTTACCCATGCTATACCATGATTCAAGACAAAATTTCATTTATTTGTAATTAGAAATAAATATTTCACAATATATAATTACATATTGTTTTTGTGATTAATCACTATGCTTTAATTATGTTCAATTTGTAACAATGAAAATACATCCTGCATATCAGATATTTACATTACAGTTCATAACAGTAGCAAAATTACAGTTATGAGGTAGCAACGGAAATAATTTTATGGTTGGGGGTCACCACCACATGAGGAGCTGTCTTAAAGGGTTGTGGCATTAGGAAGGTTGGGAACCACTGCACTAGAGGAAGCCAGCCAGGCACTCGACTGCCCGTCCTCTCCACGTGTGTGTCTCTGTACCTCAGCTTTTTCCAACTCCTCTGAGTCTCTGTGAGCCCCTCTCTTTCCTTCTAGTTGTAGAATTTCCACTCATCCAGCTTTCCTGTGGTTCTGGATGGTGTCCATTCTGTCTTTTAGCTGTAGTTTTGAAATTGTTGTGCAAGGCAGCAGTTTAGGTGTTCACCTATGCCGCCATCTTGGTTTTTCTGTCCTTAAAAATCAATTAAAAAATATCCTCAGGCGAGTTTTAACAAAAAATAAAATAAAAAGTACATTCCAGCTCTGTTATTCCTTTTATCTGCTCCCTTAAATATAATAATCAGGTAGAGACTCCATTGTATTCTACCTGGTCCTCTGAGGACACTGTCCCTGTTTCCATTTCCTAATTTCCTTTCTGTTACTTCTTATCTATAATATATTGACTATATCTTTGGGTTTGCCCTTGAAGTGCCCCTAATCTAAAGGTAATATACTTTTGTCATTGGGAAATTGTAGTCCCATATAATTTGGTTAGAAGTAGATGTTATAAATGAAATTTTGAACCATTAGAAAGATGTGGAGTCCTTTTGGGTATTTGTCTTGTTTTAAGACATCTGAACCTGTCCTTAAAGCTCTATTAATCAGTACTTCTTCCCATCCCAGCCCTGACTATTGACCCTGAGCTGGCAGTAGAAGTTCATTCCTTCTGTGAAAGTGATTTAGTGTTACTTCTGCATGGGTAAAGACCCAGACTTATGGATAAAGACAAAGAAATGGAAATGTGATGGTTCTCACAAAGCAGAAGTTAATACTAGTAAAAGTTTTAGTGGTAGATAATGTTTTATGTATATCTATTTCTAGTCCTTTATGGAATAAAGGCAGCTAGAATTCTAGAAAGGTAGATTTTTTTTCTACACACACACACACACACACACACACACACACACACTAGAGCCCTAGTGCATGAATTCATGCACAAGTGGGGTCCCTCAGCCTGGCTATCTAGCCCAGTCCTGATTGGGGCTGCTGGCCAGCTGTGGGGAAAGGACCATGGGAGTTTGGCAGGCAGCTCCTATGTTGAGCGTCTGCCTCCTGGTGGTCAGTGTGCATCATAGGTATCCAGTCTTAATGATCGCTTAGACTTTTATATATAAAGATATGTGTGTGTGTGTGAATATATATATATATATATATATTCACACACACACACACACACACATATGTATATACATCTATCTATCTATCTATCTATCTATCGCTTTATGGATATTCTTCAAAGACTTCCACATTATTAAAGAAAATAAGTTTGAAACCATACTATAGCTCTTATATATTTTGTTTTCCTTTGAAGGTTTTTATTGGGCAGGTACTGTATTTTTTATGTAATCTATATTTTTAATAGGACAGATTCAGATTTTGGGGTCATATCCTTCCTATATAATAAGAGGGTAATATGCAAATTGACCCTCTTCAGAGAATGACTGGTCGCTATGATGTACACTGGCCTCCAGGGGGCAGATGCTCTATGTAGGAGCTTCCCCCTGGTGGTCAGTACACTCCCACAGAGGGAGCTCTACTCAACCACAAACTGGGCTGATGACTGCAAGCACAGCGCCAGTGGCAGGGAGCCTCTCCTGCTTCCTTGGCAGCGCTAAGGATGTCCAGAGCAAGCCTAAGCTGTCAGTGAGACATCCCTCAGGGGCTCCTGGGCTGCCAGAGGGATGTCTGACTGCCAGCATAGGTCTGATCCCCCAGGAAACAGGCCTAAGTTGGCAGGTGGGCATCCCCCGAGGGGTCCCAGACTGAGAGGGCTCAGGCCAGGCTGAGGGGACTCCCCCCTTCCCGAGCACCTCTAGTGAACTTCATAATACTACATTTAGTAAAGTGTTCATAGAAGAACTAAATCAAAGCATCAGCTATTAGGATGCTTGTGATACACATAAGTATTTGAGTGCTTGTTAGTAAGAGTAATATTAAGGAAGAAACAAGGAAAAGGAACAGTCTTTCCCCCTATTCTTGATTGCAAAGCATTATATTTTTACCTTTATTCAATTTCCCTGCACTTGTGTACATGTTTTATTTCCCTACTAGGTTATATCATAATGGAAGATTTAATTCATCTCTCCTCTCCCGCCCCCCCAAAGCACCTAACAAGTGTTCATTGAACACATTTTAATAATTCAGGAGAAGGAGGTGACTTAATAATTTGCCATACTTAAACTAAATGATGAGTATGTGTTGTAAACCAGCAATGCTAATGAAAAATATTCAGCTAATCAGGTTATCATGATACTCTCAGTGTGTGCCAATTTTCAGGAATTGTAAATGTGGTCTTATTTGGAAAAAGAGTCTGTACAGATGAAATTAAGAATCATGGGATAAAGAGACTATCCTAGATGATCCATGTATGGCTGCCGCACTGTCCAGAAAACAACTGAGCCTGGAAGTTGGGGGTCAGTGAGGGGAGGCACTACTCTCACAACTTCCTGATTTTTGCATGATCTGCTAAAACCCTATATTCATTGTCTTTTGGAATTTATTCCCTGTAGGAAAACAAGGTAATTTAGATAATATCTTTGACAACAGAGACTGTTTCAAGATAATATTTGAACATATTTATGATAATGCAATAGAGAAGGAAATCATAGGGAAGATAATATTTGCATGTAGACATGTTTCTTAGAGGAAGTAAGTCTTGAGCTATACTGTGGGGAAAAAATAGAAAGTTTGAACAATGACAAAAGGAAAAGAATATATTTTGGATGGCAGCATGGAAGAGATGAAACCTAGTGTTGCTTGAAGGAAAGATCAAGAGAACCATGTTGAATGCTAACTGTGGTGTTCAGTTGCCATCAAAGGAATTTGCGTTTATTAATCTAGGCATGCACTGTGGTTTGGTGAGCAAGGTAGTGAGGCTGCAAGGCTTTAAGGGGTATCAGTGGTGAGGTACATAATGTTGTGGGTCTCCTAACCACTTCAAGTCTCTTCCTTCAGTAAATCTAAAATCCTTATCCTTGCATTCCATGCATAACTCAGTCCCTGCTGTGGACTACCCCTCTATGTAGTTTGGATTCCTCCTAACACCAGAGGCCCTCAAGGGGAAATATACCGTATTACAAGCACCTACCATTAGGCCTGGCTTCCTGTAGGTACACCAGTACCAATTCTCTCAAACTAAACTGATTTTCAGGAATGACTCCTGTGGAAGATGAAAGACCTACACTCCAGCCCTAACAGCTGTGTTTTTTTTTTTTCACGACTGAGAACTGACCAGAAGGGTTTTTAAATGAATTTGCTTGGGGTAAACTATGATCATGGTGCCTAACTCAGGAAAACACATTTTCATTTTCTGTACATGGTTCTGCTAAGTGGAAAGCATGAGGATGTCTTCATTGAGGCAATCGAAGATTCAGACTAAACGTGTGGATAAAGGACAAGGAATTGTCAGTGTTTGTTGACGACCTGATCTGTACACTATATTTGAGATCATATATTAGAGAAGTGTTTTCCTGACTTGGATATTGCTGAGCCTGTATTTTGTTTACTTTCTTCTAGGTGTGTAATAGGCCAGGGTGAAGGAAGGAAGGAGCCTTGGACTAAAGACTTACGGGAGTTGGTGGGAAACATGCCAGTTGCAGTGCTCTCTGGGAGAGGGGAACAGGGAGGCCATGTTAGAGCAGGGTTGGAGGAGAGGGAACATAACGTAGCAGTGAGCTTATGTGCTGTGTTTGCTTTTCGAGCTACTGGATGTATTTACTGTAAAAGGCATTTGTTATGGTGGATGAGTAAAACAACTCCTGCCTTTGGTTGTGGATGACAGACAGGAAATGCATTTAATATCTATGCTCTAAGTTGTATTTCTTTTTTTTTTTAATGTATCTTAGCAATTTGCAAGTATCAACTCCATAGCTAGTAGTACTGGCTTTATATTTTCCCTTCTTACTGTGGCTACCTCTTCATACTTATTACTAATTCAAACACATTGCCTAATAATAGGTTCCCAAATATCTGGACATATTTAATCCTTTAGGAAAAAAAGAATTGAAAACTGATTAAATTTGATGCCAGCAATTCCATATTTCGCCTGTCCCTGTCCATAGGTATTGATTGGATGGCCTTTTTGCCTTCCTAGTTGGAAACCGTAGGGCATACAAATATTGATTTTAGATCTGAGTTTAACCTATCTGTGTACTGAGTGACTTGAAGAGCAACCTGTCTGAACATATGAAAATTTGTGTCTTATTCTTAAAACTTCTGTCTTCATGATAGCCCTCTATTTTTTTCTCATGGGAGGCAAACCAGGCTTGATTCTCAGTGTGATAACATGACCATACACTTTTCTACCCATCCCCTTTGTCTTATTCTAAAACTGGACTTAGAAGATGTTTAGTTTAGAGTATTTATTTATCTTTTAAAGAATAAGCAGATTTTCCTTAAATACCTCAGTGAATTACACATGTAATATGGTTCAACAAAATAAAATATTAACACTGTAGTTAGGAAGGAGTATTTTGAATCTTATAAAATGCTTTCTTAATTCAGTGGTAAAGCAATTAAATATGTATATATATATACACAGGAATCCAGGAAGTGATGGTATAATAGGATGTTACATTTGTTAAATTATCCTGGATTATAGTCATAAATACGTCAACATTTATACCTATTTGCTACTTGACTAGTTAGCATGGTGGTGCATGCAGGAAGGCTAAATAGCCATCTCATATGGTAGATAAAGAAAAATTGAATTTATTTAAGGGAAGGGATACCCAAAGGGAAGGGCTGCATAGCATTGTGCCAAGGGGACATGGGTCGGTGATGGCAGCACCCAGGAGCTGGAGTTTCATCTTCATATGCAGTTACTGGCGGGAGGCTTTTACCTAATATTCACGTGTGAAAATTCATCAACCAAATACACCTTTTATTTTGTTTTTTATTTTTCGTTTTAAATATTTTTGTAAGTCTGCCAATACACTTTTTATTTTTTGACAGGTGTGTGTGTGTGTGTGTGTGTGTGTGTGTGTGTGTACTAGAGACCCAGTGCATGAATTCATACATGGGCAGGGGCAGATGGGGCAGGGCTGGCCAGTGGCCAGGGGGAGGGGCCACGGGCAGTTGGCTGGCCAGCCCTGTCCCCTGGTTGAATTCCTGGTCAAACTCCTGGTCAAGGAGACAGTTTGCATATTAGCCTTTTATTATATAGGATAGAACACTTTACTTAATGATTGCTAATGCTATGCCTATGTTAGTTGGATAAATAGTTTACATTTACTTACATTAAGTAACTTTTAGTATTGAATGAGAAAAAAGATCTGAAATAAATTAGAGGGCAAAAACCAATATAATTTGATTCAATTAGCTTTTAATCAAATAATTGATTAAGAATATCCCCAGATCACTCTAGCTGATTTGGGTCAGTGGATAGAGTCTTGGCTTGCAGAGTAAAGCGTTTCATGTTTGATTCTGGTCAAGGGCACAAACCCAGGTTACGGGCTTAGTTGGCCCCTGGTGGGGGATATGCAGGAGGCAGCCAATCAGTGATTCTCATCGTTGATGTTTCTATTTCTCTCTCCTTCTCTCTTCCTCTCTAAATCAATAAAAATATATTAAAAAAAGGAATATTCCCAGATCAGGAGATCTTTTCATGCAAAGATTAATTACAAATAAAAAAGAATCCCCAAAGTGATTAAGAATAAGTTAAAACAACATTTTTGACAGGTTTTAGAGAAAGGAAAAACAATTTTACAAAAGAGAAAAATAATTCAGAGTAATGTTGTTGAGACAGTAGACATACATTCCTAGTTTATAATGGCAATTTGATTTATATTGTGTATAGAACTTATCAATGGTATAAATATTTGTTATGCAAAATAAAGGAGATCACATTGAAATTAATGAGATATATCAACTTTGTTTTAAATTAATCCTAAGAAATTTGAGGGAAAAATAATTAGCAGTTAGATTTGAAGATATGGGAACAATATGACAAAGCCAGAGTAAGTAAACAATGAAATAAATAGCGATAATACATTTACTAAAATAATTACCTGCATATAATGCTTTTTGGAGAGACAAAGCAAACAAAACAAAGCCTCAACCACCTTCATTTAATATATATTCAAGTCTTAAAACCTTAAAATCTGGATGAAAGGTGATAAACACTTAAAAAATATGCCTTAAGAAGTGTTATTAAAAAGCAAGCAACTTCTGAGAGAATTATATGGAAATTAAAACTCCTGGAGAAGTCCTTTTAGATCTCTCTGAAATGCACATATATACAAGGGAAGTGTGTCTGAAATATTAGAGAAAATACTTAAAGGGCCATGACTATTTGTTAGAACAGACACAGTGTATTTCAAATTTTCTGTGTATAGGACTACCTAACACTGCGAGATACCCTTTGTCTGCTTGTGGCCTGTGATAAGGCATTCACATGAAAACAATCAAGACCTTTGTTCAGTATCTCAACAAAATAAAATGACCAGGTTTTTTTTGGATCTTTTATACCAAGCATGTCAAACTCATGGCCCGCAGGCCCACAGGTGGCCTACAACAAATATTTTTGTGGCTCAGTTAATATAAGGGTATGCAAGAAATCTTTTAAGAAAAATTTTGTAACTTAATTTTTACAATATCCTGTTATACATTATCTATAAAAATAAAAGTGTAATATGCTAATTAATTAGACCAACATCTTTCTGGATGACCTTCCAGATGAAGCTGGGGCTGCAAGGGAAGTCCATGTCCCGGGTGCCAGAGGGAAGCCAGTGCTGGCAGCTGGGGGAAGGGAGGCCTACTTTTGCATGAATTTCATCCATCAGGCCTCTAGTCCTATTAATAAAAGCCTATATGGTCATGATACCCTCATGCAGTGACACCCTCATGCTGTAATGAGAATTGCGTGCACAGTGGGCATGCACAGGTGGACAGGACTGTATGTGCACATGGGTGGGTGGGGGCTTGATGCTTCTTGTGTGGCATGGAGGTGGGTTCTGCAGCTCCATGTGGCACAGTCCATTGAGGAGCCCCAGATGTGTGGGCAGGGTCTACTTCTTTGGGCTATAGATCATGGGGCTCCCTCACTGTGAGAGGGCACAGGCCAGGCTGGAGGACCCTCTGCCCCTGGTGCATGAATATCATGCACTGGGCCTCTAGGTATTAATAATGAACTACAGCGTTGCTAATGACTGATTACTATAATTGAGTTATATTCATTTCCCTTACATGCCCTATGGGCAGACACATAATTTCTCTCCACTAATACTAGCAGCGAATATTTTAGCGGCTGATTGCCGTGTCATTAGTGTTTTTTTTTTTTAATATATTTTATTGATTTTTCACAGAGAGGAAGGGAAAGGAATAGAAAGCCAGAAACATCGATGAGAGAGAGACATCAATCAGCCGTCTCCTGCACACCCCCTACTGGGGATGTGCCTGCAACCAATGTACATACCCTTGATCGGAATCAAACCTGGGACCTTTCAGTCCCCAGGCTGACGCTCTATCCACTGAGCCAAACCGGTTTCGGCCATGTCATTAGTCTTATATGTACTTGTTTGGTGTGTGCAACAGGAAATATTTCACTTTTGGAGAATAAGAAAAATAGATTTATTTGCATTATGCTTATTAATTTGTGGAGTTATTCAGTGTCTAGTAAGTTAATGTTCAAGAAAAAATAATTTTTATTAAAATGTTTTGTTATTTCATGTTAATGATTACTCATTTATTTCAGCTCTTTGTTTTCAGTGTGTCTCTATCAAAATAAACCTATCCTATATGATAAAGATGTAATATGCAAATGGTCGTTATGCTGTGAAGGATAACGACTGACTCTGTAGTGACAGGATCACTGATCAGGAGGGTGGTGCAGCAGGCCAAAGCTACTGGAGGGTGGCAGCGAGCTACTGGCAAGCTACTAGTGCATGGATTCGTGTGCAGGGCTATTAGTATTTCTATGAAAATTAATTTTTTTTTTTGCAGCCCACATAAGCTTCAACCTAGTTTATGTGGCCTTTGTTAGCCTTTTGATTTTGACATGCTTGTTTTACACATTTAATCGGAATACTCCTAGTAACTGGATAGTTAAGAGCAAATATTAAAATGTAGAGGTGCAGGACAGTTCTGGCCACCATATTCTTAATCTTCACATATAAGATATTTTAGAAGAATACAACAGAAATATTTTATTTTTGTTATTTATTTGAAGAAGGGAGAGGAAGTGGGAGAGGAGCAGGAAGAGGTGCTGGAGGAAAAGGAAAGAATCGGAAGAGGGAAGAGAAGGAGAAGGAGAGGACAGGAAGGAAGAAGAAAAGGGAAATGAGAGAAAGCAAGAGAACAAATGAGGTTTTAGTTTCCAAATCTGGCTGAAAATACAGATTCTGCTCTCCACATCCAGCTGATTGCATTAAAGAAAAAAAATCTCTGTGATGGTTCTAATTATCAGTAGAGTTGGGGATATCTGGGTTAATAAGTACTGAGAATGTTCATGGGTTGACTCTCCTGGATCCTACGCTGTAAGGGTTAAGGAGATTGCATACTGGTGTTCTCATGATTGCTTTCAATGCCTCACTCTGAAATAATTAGGAACATGGGACTCTCAGACCCCATGGTCAGGCCATTTGGAGGAATATTTTGGTCTTCATGGGCTTATAGAAATATTGAAATGTATCTTTTTCAACTCTACCTGCGGTACTCACCAGGGTGCCTAGTATGGAATACAAGATAGTAAATATACTGAATTTGGTGCATTATGCAGGCTTTATGGGTGCTACCCAAGGCTAAATTCTAGCAGAGACCTTGATTTGTTAGAAGTTGTCATTGCTGATAAGGTGCCCATGATGCATGAATTAGATTTAAAAGAAAACCATCTATGCTGTAAGAGGATGGGTTAAATTTGAATCCAGGAGACGACTATTTCTAGTATGTCCTTACTGGAACATACAAATTTGGCCCAATTTTGGGTGGGTTATGGTTTCACAGGGGAAGAGAGAAGTATAAATGTCACATGTAGGAAAATAGGAAAATACAATGACTTATTCAGCTTTGCTAATATATTGATCCTGGGGGAGCAGCAAGCAATGGCTAATATCCTCAATCCAGGAGAAGTTCAAACATATCTTTAAATAAAATCAAATAGGGGATTTCTGTTTGTTGGTTTAAAACAAAAACCTTTTCTGTTTAACTTTTGTTAAAGGAAAACAAATTCATCTGAGAGAGGACTATCACAGAAATAATCACAAAGTAAATTTCATAAGGAAAGGTGTTAATCTTGAAAAGTCTTTTATTTATTTGTTCTAAAAGAATTACATTTTATAGCTCAGCTCCATGAGGAATTCGACTGTGACTTGTTTTAATATGCTTAAATTAAAGAATTGTTAATGCTGTGAATAGTTTTTAATTGGGACCTTATTAAATACTCTATAAACAGAACACTTTCAGTGTAAGAGTATTTGAAAACACTGTTATATAAAGATGTAGTAAAAAGTTGCATAGAAATTTTTGTTCTTCACCAAAGTAATTTTGGGACTCTATACCTTTGTGCACACAAATGATAGCTTCTAGTCTTATAGCGGTGGAGTGTTCTTTGTACCTTGCAGCATATGGCAAGACATCTGATTTAGAGTTGAAGAGCATTACGTTTTAGATAGGTAGCCAACTGTATAAACACATTGTTTCTGTAAATTTCCTACTGCCTTGTTATTCTGGCACCTGCTGTTCAGAGAAAGAGGAAGCTTAAAGGAAATAAAACTCAGCACAAAATAGAGCAGCACTTTTGAAGTGGTGACTGCTGGGATGTACAAAGAGAAGAAACAAAATGAAAAGACAAGGAGTATTAAAGGTGGGGAAAGAGCTTATTTTTAATAGAATATTATTATATGTAACTGAGAAAAAAATGAATAAAGTGAAGTATAATTTGAGAGGAAAAACTCGCAGGTTTTAATTGTAGAATCCCAGCCTTCTCGTTTTATAACTAAGGAAAATAAAGCTCAAGAGGTTGGTGCATGAAATTCACATGAGCCACATGATTGCTCATAGGATTCTCTCTAGAACTATCATTTCTTTTATAAATTAAACTAGAGGCCTGGTGCATGAAATTCGTGCACAGGTGCGATCCCTTGGCCTGGCCAGTGATCAGGGCCGATCAGGGCCTTACAGCTGCTGGCTGGGGCCTTCCTTTCTTCAGGCTGATAGGAAGGAGCATGTCATGTACCCAGAACAGCAGGCCAGTGGTCCAGATAATGGAGAAGGTGAGAAGTAAGAAGAAACCTATAGGTCATGAGTTTTGTTCTAAATAGGAAGCTCTGATGGTTAATTTTATGTGTCAGCTTCTTATTCTGTGGTGCCCAATTGTTTGGTCAAACACCAGTCTAGAGGTTGCTGTGAAAATATGTTTTAGATGTTATTAACATTTAAATCAGTAGACTGATTAAAGCAGATTGCCCTCCATACTGTGGGTGGGCCTCATCTAATCAGTTGAAGGCCACTAGAAAAAGATTGAGGTCCTTATTGAGGAAGGAATTCCTCCTCCAGCTTGAAACATAGAAATTTTGCCTGAGCTTCTAGCCTTTGGACTCAGAACTCTTGCTGAAGTTTCTAGCTTGCTAGCCTAACCTGCATATTTTGGACTTGCCAACCTCCACTCCCACCCTGTCCCCCAGTTGCATCAGCCAGTTCCTTAAAATGATTACTATCTATCTATCTATCTATCTATCTATCTATCTATCTATCATCATCTATTTTTTTGTTCCACTTTCCCCCCCCATAACTCCCCTCCACCTGGTTCCCACCCTGCCCTCTGCCCTTACCCCCTCCCTGCAATGTCCTCATCCATAGGTGTACAATTTTTGTCCAGTCTCTTCCTGCACCCCCCAAAACCCTTTCCCTGTGAGAATTGTCAGTCCACTCCCTTTCTATGCCCATGGTTCTATTATATTCACCAGTTTATTCTGTTCATCAGATTTTTTATTCACTTGATTTTTAGATTCACTTGTTGATAGATATGTTTGTTGTACATACTTTTTATTTCCTCCTCTTCCTCCTCCCCTTCCTCCTTCTCCTTTTTCACCTTCATCATTTCATATAATACTGGTTTCACGGTAATGAACTCCTTTAGCTTTTTCTTATCAGTGAAGCTCTTTATCTGACCTTCAATTCTGAATGATAGCTTTGCTGGGTAGAGTAATATTGGTTGTAGGTTCTTGCTTTTCATCACTTTGAATATTTGTTGCCACTCCCATCTGGCCTACATAGTTTCTATTGAGAAATCAGCTGACAGATGTATGGGTGCTCCTAACTGTTTTTCTTTTGCTGCTTTGAATATTTTCTCTTTGTCTTTTGCTCTTGGCATTTTAATTAGGATGTGTCTTGGTGTGGTTCTCTTTGGGTTCCTTTTGTTTGGGGTTCTGTGTGCTTCCTGGACTTGTAAGTTTATTTCTTTCACCAGCTGGGGGAAGTTTTCTGTCATTATTTCTTCAAATAGATTTTTAGTATCTTGCTCTCTTTCTTCTTCTGGCACCCCAATAATTCAGGTGTTGATACACTTGAAGTTGTCCCATAGGCTCCTTACACTATCTTCATATTTTTGGATTCTTTTTTCTTTTGGCTTTTCTGGTTGGGTGTTTTTGGCTTCTTTTGTATTTCAAATCTTTGACTTGATTCTTGCAATCCTCTAGTCTGCTGTTGGATCTCTGTATATTATTTTTTTATTTCAGTCAGTGCATGCTTAATTTCTAATTGGTCCTTTTTTTATATCCTCAAGGGTCTCACCAAAATTATTGGTGGTTTTTAGAAAATTCTTGAAAAACCTTATAACTGTGGTTTTGAACTCTATATCTAGTAGTTTGCTTTCCTCCATTTCTTTCATTTGTGATCTGTTTCTTTATCTCTGCATTTTGGCTGCTTCCCTGTGTTGATAGAGTGGCTTTGTATGCTAGGTTGTCCTATAGGGCCCAGTAGCTCAGTCTCCACAGTTACCTGAAGTAGACTCTCTTGGTGCACCTTTTTGTGGGTTGTGTGAACAGTCTTGTTGTAGTTAAGCCTTGATTGTTGACACATAAAATTAACCATCAGAGCTTCTCATTCTCATTACATTCAGAACAAAACTCATGACCTATAGGTTTCTTCTTACTCCTTACCTTCTCCATTCTCTGGTATCACTGGGAGGAATTGACCTCCAGGCCAATTGGCTATGAGAATCAGCTGTGTCTATCTGGGAGAATTTCTGTGCTGGAGCCACTTTATGAGGCAAGACTTGCTTCAGTGGGGGCTTTGGTGCTCACTGAGTCTGCCCCCTGAGTGTGTCCCTTATGGATCTGAGGAGTTGTAATCTGGATGGTTCCACTCTCACCACTGGATACACTGGCTCTTGAATCTCTAAGGAGGTTCTAATTTAGCCTCTTCCTGAGGCCACTTAGCAGGAGCTACGGAGAGATCTGCAGATTCCTCTTCTTTGTTTGGGTTTTGGCGGTGCCCAGTTGAGGCCCAGCTGTGAAGCATTGCAAGATGCTGTCGGGTATTGGGCCTTCTTTTGGAAGGTTCTGGGTCTCTCTGACCCAGCTGCAGTTTATTAGGTAATATTAGATTGCGAAGGGCCAGACCATTCATGTGCAAAGCCTCTTTGCACAGCTTCGGTGGGACAGTGTTTCACAGAATCCACAGGATGCAGCAAACAGCGATGGCTGATCCTCATCCCTGCCCTAAGAGGTCTCAGTGTCCTGCATTAATCACTGCAAATATCTCTGAGAGAAAGCCACCCTTGAGATCTGCCCAATGCCAGACAATCCAGTTTCTCCCTGTATGAGTCTGGGTCCCCAGAGTCTCCCCTGGAACTGGAGTTCAAAGCAGTCAGGAGCTTGTGTCTCCCTCCTGTTTGAGAAAGACAGCCATGTACTCAGTTGCCAGCCCTTTCCATGTGCATGCACCTCGGTACGTCTGCACTTCACTTCCGCATCTCTTCTGAGTCTCAGTGTGCTTTTCTCCTTCCTTCTAGTTGTAGAATTTCCACTCAGCCTTCCTGTGGTTCTGGATGATGTCTGTTTTGTCTTTTAGTTGTAGTTTTGAAGTGGTTGTGTTAGTCATCAATTTCAGGTGTTTACCTATGCCACCATCTTAGTTTCTCCTATCTACCTATCTTTCTGTCTGTCTCCTATCGATTCTATTTCTCTGGGGAACCCTGATTAATATAGAAGCCATCTGGCTCATTTAAATAAGGGCATAATATGATCTGACATATATTTCAGAAGATCACTCCTATCTCTAGGAGAGAAAAGTGACTTTTGATAGCCAGAGGGAAGCAGAGAAACTAGCTAGAAGGCTTTCTAGTCCAGTAGGTGGACCTGACAGCAGCCTGGAAGTGTTCAGAGGTCACTGGAAATATTTCTCAGGATTTTCAGATAGATCAAATAAAGGATGAGAGAGAAACAGATAAATCAAGGCTTAAGTTTTGGACCTGAGCAGCTGTGTGAAGGGTGTGCTATTTATAAAGACAGTTCTGGAAGCCTGGTTAAGGAGCAGATGTGCAGAGATGGAAAAAGAGGGAGGAAAGATGTATTAAAGATCCAAAGGTTTTTTTTAAGCACATTAATTTCATGTTTCCCATTTGCTGTCCAATTGGAGATGTTAGGTAGACTATTAGATGCAGACATATGTTGCTGTACAGTGGTAGTTAAGAGCACAGTCTCTGGGCCAGAACATGTGGGTTCAAATGACAAATCCCGTCTTCATTGTGAACCTCACTGTCTTGGTCTTCTCATATGAAAAATAGGATGATAATACACACCTTATGGAAGTGACACAAGGATTAAGTTAGTCAGCATACTTAAGCTCTTAGAATGTGGATGATGATAGAAAATGTAATATAAATGTTAGCTATTATAGCCAAAATTTTATCTTTCTGGCCCATCTACTACATTGCTAGAATGAGACAGGGGCTTGGGGAATGTTTCCCAAGCATGCCTGCTTTGAATAGTTTTTAATTGCTAGCTCTAAGAGATCAAACTACAAACCAGAGTGGATGAAGCCAAGTGTTTGGCTTCCCTTTGCCTGGACAGTGAGCACTCCAAAAGGAGTGATGGTGCCAGAAAACCGTGTTTGAATAAAACATACTTTTATAGCAGCTTGACTGATGCAGCCCCATTCCCTCAAATGATCTCCTTGCCGTCTCTGCTTTATTTTTCTCCATTGTGCTTATCAACTTTCATATACTATGTATGAAATGCTTATTTACTTATTTTCTGTGTTTTCTTGGTAGAATGTAAACTCTAGGAGGGCAGAGATTTTTGACTATTTTGTTTACTGTTAGCACCTGGAAGAGTGCCTGGCTTAGTCAATATAAGAGAAATAAATGCTATTTCCTAGGGCTTATTGTTCCCATTCTGTTTTTTTTAAAAATTCTATTTCTCCAAATATTTTTCCATGTGAAAACCATATCCAAAAGAAGGTTGGATATTAATATGATTCTCTGGACCTTTCTGACTTGTGCAGAATGTCAATTTTCATTGAGTCTAATCTCATCTATGAAGTGGAATTTCACAGGAAGCTTCTGATGGCAGCTTCAGTTTTGACTTTGGAAATAAATTCTGGATTTGACATATGGTTTCCTGAAAGTGATGGTACTTTTTTGCTGTTGGCTGTCCACTCCATTTCCCTGCCAGTCTATATGTGGGCAGTATTCCACTCCAAGTGCAGATTCTTATCACAGAGTTTTGCTCAGCAGTACTTGTCCATGAGACGCACTGAGCGCTGTGCAGGGTGGAGGTTGATACATGGCCCAGTCATTCTATGACTTATGAGATCTATTGCAAATCCGAGGCACTGTATTGATTCTGCGGAATGGACTAGAAACTGACCTTCATCTCACAGAACCCTCTAACTTGCTCCTTGTTTGTTTATTCCCAACAGAGCACTTGCATCATGCAGCTTTGTTCCAAAATCATTAACTTTTATTTCCCTTTACATTCCATCATGATTTTTACCCTACATATATAGAGTGGATAAATTGTTGTCATTATTTAGCACAAAGCATAGGTCCTTTTTCAATGTGAGCTGTTGATTTTATCTTCTCTAAGTGCCTGGTTTTAGCACATAGCTACTAGTTCCTTGGACATGCAGACATTGTGTCAAAATGAATTACATTTGATCCTTGCACTACTTGTGCTAGTACTTATTATCACACTTAGCATATTGTATTGCAAGTAGTATTTAAAGAATATTTTTTCAGTCACCTTGATCAGATTAGTCTTACTATTAGAGATGTTGTCTGTTTTCTCATTGTGATTTTATCAATCAGCACATTATGGCACATAGTTGGAGTTGAACAAATGATGCTTGAAGTGAGTTAAATATTAATTTCTAAGGCTATATGAGAAGAGGATCAACAGTCTGCTGCTCTCAGGTCTTCCTTTTATCTATAGAGTGAATGATAGGCTGAATAGGAAGTCCCCCATCAGCCATTCTCTTTGTTCTTAAAGTAGGTGTATATGGACCTTAAGATACCGCCTGGAAAAAATAACCTGTTTCTGGATTATGTTATGATTCTTTTTTTGTTTTTAGAACAGAAACCACATTTTATTTTTATTATATTTTAAATATATTTTATTGATATTCTACAGAGAGGGGGGAGAGGGATAGAGAGCTAGAAATATCGATGAGAGAAACATCCATCAGCTGCCTCCTGCACGCCCCCTACTGGGGATGTGCCTGCAACCAAGGTACATGCCCTTGACCAGAATCGAACCTGTGACCTTTCAGTCCACAAGCTGATGCTCTGTCTACTGAGCTAAACCGGTTTCGGCTATGTTATGATTCTTTGTGCCTTTGAATTCCAAGCATGTTTTATGTAATTGGAGGATGGCCATTTCATTCTAATAATTAAAATTATAGTATAGTCTAGCTGAGAGGAAGCTTTAATTCTTCTACCAGAGAATGTTCATTGTACAGATAAGTAGTGGGATTGAGAATTTAGGGACTTAGTCTAGACCACAGAGCCATCAGTTATGTGGGAAGGGAATTCATAGTTCCTAAGCTCCACTAGAGCTTGGTTTGGGGAAAAATCATTTGATTTCCTGGGCAAGGCAGAACATTATAAACAACTTGCATTCTTTTTCATTTCTTTCTTTCTTTCTTTTGAGAGAGAGAGAGAGAAAGAGATTATATATATATATATATATATATATATATATATATATATATATATATATAGGCTGCCTCCTATAACCTGGGTATGGAATTGAACCTGTCACCTTTTGGCGCATGGAACAACACTCTAATCAACTGAGCCACACCTGCAAGGGCTTGCATTCTTTTTCAGAGATGACTTGATACTCAAATGAAGCCAATAGGCAGGGATATTAGTCTATGAGTTTGATTTCTATAAAATACATGCTGAGTCATTTCTTGTGGCTATGGACACTCAGAATTGTCCTGTGGTCACCCAGGACTTTGTTATTGCTATGTTCAATTCACCTGAGGGAAAGAAAATTGAACTGAGCAACAAAAGATATGTGGACAATAAAAAAAAAATCAAATGAACATTTTACCCCCTGAGGTGAAAAAGAAAGAGAAGGATTCAAATAAAACTTTAAAGAATAATGATTCATTCACAATAAATGTCATATTCCTTGCCTAGGCTCTGTGATGTCATTACTATTATTTTATGTAACATTCCATCCTGGACAACTCACACTATTGATGCTGCATCAAAGGGCAGGGAGCCTCATAACCATTGTTACACATCAATATAGCCATTTTATCTGCACAAATAAGTGAGCTTATTATATAGTATTTGAAATTGTAAGAGCTAGGGAGAAAAATAACGAAGGGAAGGAAGAGAGGTAATCTTGATGACAGCTGGACCTTAGATAGTTATAGGACTAGCCTATTGTGCTTTCCAGGCTTGCAGGTTATATCCTAAATTTACACTATATGGAACAGATGTAGGCACTAAGAAAATAGGATCACAGTCATGGAGATGAGGTATTTGCCCGTTTTTCATGCACTTACTCTTATGCAGATTGCTCAAAAGTAAATGAATTAAGTACATACTGGACTTTTCTTTTTTACAAACCATGGTTTTCATTTTTTATTATTTTTAAAATATTTTTTTATTGTTTAAAGTATTACATGTAGTATTACATATATCTCCTTTTTTCCCCCTTGGACCTTCCCCCAGTCTCCCCTACCTGCTGACGCATGCCCTCATTCATCCCACTTCCCCAACCCCCCACATCTTTTGTCCATTTGTTGTGCATATATGCATGCATACAAGTCCTTTAATTGATTTCTTTCCTCCCTTACCAACACTCCCCTGCTTTCCTACTGTGATTTGACAGTCTGTTTGGTGCTTTACTGCCTATGTATCCATCTTTTTGTTTACCAGGTTATAATGTTCTTTATTTTCCATAAATGAGTGAGATAATGTATTTTTCTTTCATTGCCTGGCTTATTTCACTTAACATAATACTCTCCAGGTCCATCCATGCTGCTGCAAATAGTAAGAATTCCTTCTTTTTTTATAGTATTCCATTGTGTAGATGTACCATGGTTTTCTAATCCACTCATTGGCTGATGGGCATTTGGGCTGTTTCCAAATCTTAGCTATGAACATAAGGGTGCATAAATTGCACCAGCAGTACATGATGGTTCCTTTTTCTCCGCATCCTCTCCAGTACTTGTCCTTTGTTGATTTGTTGATGATTGCCATTCTGACAGGTGTGAGATGGTATTACATTGTCGTTTTTATTTGCATCTCCCAGATAATTAGTGACTTTGAGCATGTTTTCATGTGTCTCTTGGCCTTCCTTCAGTTTTCTTTCCAAAAGATTCTATTTGGGTATGTTGCCCATTTTTTTTTATTGGATCATTTATCTTCCTTTTATTAAGTTATATAAGTTGGCTGTAGATATTGGAGATTAAACCTTATCAGTGATAACATTTGCAAATATGTTTTCCCATACAGTGGGCTTTCTTGTTTTGTTGAGAAATCAACTGACAGTCGTATGGGTGCTCCCTTGTAGGTAATGAACTGTTTTTCTCTTGCTGCTTTTAATATTCTCTCTTTGTCTTTTGCTCTTGGTATTTTAATGATGATGTGTCTTGGTGTGGTCCTCTTTAGATTCCTTTTATATGGGGTTCTGTGTGCTTCCTGGACTTGTAAGCACAAGTAAGTCCATTTCTTTTACCAGATGTGGGAAGTTTTCCGTCATTATTTCTTTAAGTAGGTTTTCAGTATCTTGCTCTCTCTTCTTCTGGCACCCCCACAATTCTGATGTTGATACACTTGAAGCTGTCCCAGAGGCTCCTTACATTATCTTCACATTTTTGGATATTTTTCTCTTCTTGCTTTTCCAGTTGAGTGTTTTCTGCTTCTTTATATTTCAAATTTTTGACTTGATTCTTGCTTTCCTGCAGTCTGCTGTTAGGTCTCTGTATAATATTTTTTATTTCAGTCAGTGTATGTTTAATTTCCAGCTGGTCCTTTTCCATCTCTAGTTGGTTCTTTTTCATCTCCAGTTGGTTCTTTTTCATCTCTTCTTGGGTCTTGCTAACTTTATCCAACTTTTCTAGAATATTCTTGAAAAACCTTATAAGCGTGGTTTTGAACTCTATATCCAGTCGTTTTTTTCCCTCCATTTCTTTTGTTTGTGATCTCTTCCCTTGTCTCGCCATTTTCACTATGTTGGATTCAGCCTTGTGATACCAGACTTGCAAAACTGCAGAAGCCTCTCTGTTGAGCTTGGGATGGGTGGAGTCTCAGGGCTTAAGGGACTGCCTTGCCTTCTAGTCGCCCCGCACTCCATGGCCCCTGAGTCTCACGTGACAGAGTAATCGCTGGAGCTGTCCCTGTGTGCGTGTGCTCTTGCATTGCCTCTAGACTGCTGCCCCTCTGGCTTCCCTGTGCTCCGGGACCATATGAGTTTGGGTTCCCAGGGTTTTGCCCGAAGCTGGGGTTTAGTGAATTTAGAAGTGGCGCAGTTGGGAGGGTCTGTCTCCCGCCCACTTGTGAAAGCCAGTGGCACAATCAGCAGTCAGCCCTCTGCATGCAGTGCCTTGCGCTTCATGAGATTTCTGATCTTTTGCGACTCCCCTAAATTTCCGTGCACTTCTCCCTTTTCACAGTCCAAACTCCCCCCGTATGAGTTTCGGCTGGATCAGGGGTTTAGTGTTGTAGGATAAGGGGTTCAATGCCGTTGGGAGTCTCCATCTCCCTCCCGCAGGAGAAAGCCAGCCAGGTTCTCTGGCACCCTCTCTCTCCACGTACACATTTCCATACCTCAGCCTTTTGCAGCTCCTCTGGGTCTCTGTGAGCCCCTCTCTTTCCCTCTAGTTGTAGAACTTCCACTCAGCCAGCTTTCCTGTGGTTCTGGATGATGTCCGTTCTGTCTTTTAGTTGTAGTTTCGAAATTGTTGTGCGAGGCAGCAGTGTAGGTGTTTACCTATGCCGCCATCTTGGATTCTCTCCTGCATATGATTTTTAAAAAAATATATTTTTATTGATTTCAGAAAATAAGAGAGAGGGAGAGAGAGAGATAGAAACATGAATGATGAGAATTATTGATCGACTGCCTCCTGCACGACCCCTACTGGGAATCAAGCCTGCAATCCAGGCATGTGCCCTGACCAGGAATGAAACTATGACCTTCTGGTTGATAGAGTCAATGCTCAACCATCGAGCAACACCAGTGGGGCTGCATATGATTTTAATAGCAATTTAAATGGTAAATCAATTAACAAATTGCTTAACTAAAATCTATTTAACTTTAAAATCTATTGTTCCTTTCCCTTGTTTTTCATTTTTAAATATTGATTCAGTCAATTAAAATTTTTTTTTGTCTTGAAGTAATTTTTGAAGCAGCTATACTGAAAGTAATCAACACTAAGAGTTATTGCTATGTTCTTTCACCTTTTTTATTTTATGATAAAGTTAGTGATTTACAAAAGGGCTGTGTTCTGCACATATTGAATATGAATATTGGAAAATAGAAATATAATATTGGGTCCTTTGTAGAGAATCTGCAGCTGGTGACAAAGGCTGGGTCTTTATGGAGGAACAGTCTAAGTCTCACCATTCAGGTTTCCAACAAAACAGAGGTTAGTAGTGCAAGTGGAAATAAAAGCCCCAGTGCATTTGGCATTGACTTTCTGTATGATAAAGGGGAAGGAGAGGAGAAAGCCTGAAAATGCTGCAGAAGTGAGATGCCCACTGTGTGGCAGCTAGGACCTTCTTGCAGTGGTGTGCTAGGCAAAATAAAGCCCCTCCCAAAGATATATCCTTCCAATGCCTTTACTGCAGCCTGATGAAACCCGCATCAGACGTCTGACCTACAAGACTGTAAGCCACGTTGTCTGTGGTAATTTGTTAGAGCAGCGATAGGAAATGAATACATTTGGACTGGCTAGAAAAGATCAAGAGAAGAGCCTCATTTGGATAGGTCAGTTTTAGCACTGGGAACAAGCTGCTGTGTGGAATAAGGCAAAGCTGTATTTGCTTTTACATTTTGAAAACACCATTACTGACAACTTAGGCAGGCGTCCAGGTCAGTTAAAATAATGAAGAAGGTCACATCTATGCAAGAGGCAGACGTGTATATTATTATAAATATAGCTTTTCATTTTCAGACAGGCCTAGGAGATAGGAAGCATAGCCTTTTTGTTGAGGTATTAAAAATAATTTCTGAATTCTTTTAAGAAACTATTTCTCTTGTTTCTATGTAAATCTATCACTTGCAATCATTCAAACTTCGTATAATAGTCAATCATTTGTCAAGGAAAAATTGTGTGTCCAGCAATTAGGTCAAGTTTTGCATTAACTTCATTGCTTTTTGCTCTTCAGTTAATTGACTCTTCTACAAAATCAGTGCTTGAATGAATTTTTTTTATCTCATTTACTGTTAGTTCAGCATCTCTCCTTCTTCTTGGCCCTCTTCTTGGGGGCTCCTGAGTGCCACCTGGTTGTTCATTAGGACCCTGTATTGGGGATGCTCTTGAACATGCATAACTCTATCCAGGTGTACTCAGGACTCACACAGAGATATAATATGGAGACACAGAGATATTTTGACTGGCAGTGCTTGGATCATTATTAAATTTTTATATGTGCTCTCACTGGGGATTGAACCCGAAACCTTGGCATGTCAGGACAATGTTCTAGCCCAAGCATGTCAAACTCAAAGGTTAACACAGGCCAGATAAACAAGGCTTAAGTTTATATGGGCTACAAAAAAAAAAAGCTTCAATTTTCATAGAAATGTAGGTTTATTTAGATAGAGACATGCTGAATACAAAGGACTGAAATAAATAATTGTTAACATAAAATAATAGAACATTTTAATAAAAATTAATGCTTTTTCCCTTGAATATTACTTTACCAGACACTGAATTACTGCACAAATTAATAAGCATAATACAAATATGTAAACCATTTTTCTTATTCTTTAAAAGCAAAATATTTCCTGTTGCTCACACCAAATAAGTCAGTATAAGACTAATGATGTGATAATCAGCTGCTAAAATATTTGCTGCTAGTATTAGTGGAGAGAAATGGTGTGCCTGTGTGTAAGGCACATAAAGGAAATGAATGCAATGCTATTATAGTAATCAGTCATTAGCGAACATTGAAGTTCATTATTAATAATTATGTAAAAACTAAGATATTGTAAAAACTAAGTTACAAAATCTTTATTAAAATGTTTCTTACATATTGTTATATTGGCCGGGCCCCAAAAATATTCATGTGGACTACATTCGGCCTATGGGCCACGAGTTTGATATGCTTGCTCTAGCAATTGAGCTACCAGGCCTGGGTTAGATTGAAATTGTAATTTCATTTGTTAAAAAATTGGCTTCTTGCCTGGACTCAGTAGCTCAGTTGGTTAAGTGTCGTCCTGTCTACCGAAAAGTTGCTGTTCAATTCCCAATCAGGACATGTACCTGGGTTGTTGGTTTGATCCCTGGTCAGGGCGTGTTTAGAAGGCAATTGATTGAAGTATTTCTCTCACAATGATCTCTCTCCCCTTTCTCCCTTCCTTCCTCTCTCTAAGCATATCCACAGGTAATAATTAAAAAAAAAGACTTCTTTTTGTAGAATACAAATTGCTCTGAAAGGTGTGGACAAAAGGGCCACATGCTAACCTGACAAGCTTACGTAAGACCTGCATGGCAGTCTTACAAACTCAAAGACCTAAAGTAATCACAAAGGATGGTCTGAAATTAAACTTTAACTAAAAGCAGGTAAGATGGATAGTCATTTCTTAGGCCGGATCTTCACTGACAAGGTCAACATTTACCTTAACTGAACTATATCTTATTTTACATCTATAAGAAAATATCCTTGAAATGTCTGGGTAACTTGTAACTTCCCTTTTTCCTGGACTCTGTAGGGGCACAACCTAATGTGCCTGAATGGCAGGACAGATACCACAAATTCCTTTATCATGTTAATTGTTGACTGTTAACTATCCTGCACCCACCTAAATATGTATCTATCATTTTACTTTTTATCCAGTCCCAGAGGTTTTCCCACTTTGCTTTCTTCCCGCTCTCTAATCTATCACCAATGGATTTCATGTAATCCACCTATGTCCTCTTCTTTGATTGCAATGTATAAAAATAGATGATAAAAACCCATCATTCTCTGGAGCATTATCTCATTCCATTGAGATTCTGTTTCCTGGCATTTGTCAACAGTTTGGCTCAAATAAACTCACAAAAATTCTTTACTGGTTCAAAAGTTTTTACATTAACAAAGCCATGGTCTGAAAGGTCATAAAATTTATACACACATACACAAACATGCCTTGTTGTGTTTGTATCTGTGTGTTGTGTGGATTGGGCATAAGTCAGCCAGATCTTTAATCCCTTTAGGCCCAGGCAGAGCTATTGAGAATTGTTATGAATTGAATTGTGTCCTCCCTCTCCAAATTTACATGTTGAAGCTCTAACTCCCAATATGACTGTATTTGGAGATAGAGTCTGTATGGAGGTATAGAGGATTAAATGAGTCGTGAGAGAGGGTCCTGTATGATAGATTTAGTGTCCTCATAACAGTGAAGAAGAGACATCAGAGATCTCTGTTCCTCTCTGAGGAAAAACCATTTGAGGACATAGCAAGAAGGAGGCTGCCTCTCCTATATAATGAAGAGCTAATATGCTAATTAGACTGAACAGCAGAATGACTGCCCAGACATTCTTCCAAATGCCCTTCCAGACAAAGCTGAGGCTGCAAGGACCGGCCGAGGCTGCGAGATCCTGTGTGGGCAGGCTGAGGCAGCCAGGGCTGCAAGGGCTGAGCCCCTTGCACAAATTTCATGCATTGGGCCTCTAGTAAGCTAGAAAGAGGGACTTTACCAGAAACTGAATTTACTAGCACCTTGATCATGGATTTCTAGTCTCTAGAATTGTGAGATTTAAAAAAAATCTCACTTTTTTGTTGTTGTTGTTTAAGCAACTCAGTCTGTGATATTTTGTTACAGAAGCCCTAGCAAATAAGTCTTATATGCATAGACATGTGTTAATTACTAGTTTTAGTACTGAGATGCTGTCAGTGTTAGGCAAGTTACTAAAATTCTCTGAACTTCAGTTTCCTTATCTGTAAAATATAATTACTAATCATTGCCTTATAGCAATGATTAGTAATTATATAGCGTTATTGTGAAGTTAAAGATTTGGATGTTGTCAAACATCATGTAAGGGCTCAATAAATGATGTTATTATTATTTTATGATGACACTAATGCTTACATTAAACTTAGTGGAATTATGACCTCTTTCATTCATAAATATAGGCAAGAACATCAGTCCACAGTTATGCACAATTAAATGAGTTCTTCTCCTTACTTTCTGGATAATGGTGCTTATCAATTCTTCATAAAGTACTTTGGATTCTGGAGCTAAAGCTCTAAAGAAGTCTAATGACTAAATAAAATTTAAATGCCATTAGCACTTCACATAATCATTACAAAATGCCAGTGGGATATTTGGAAAATAAATAAATTGAGTCAGCTATTTAGTTCTCTTTAAGATTTCTACCAAGATGTTAACAGACGGAAAATCAATAAAAATACTGTAGGCAATGTATTTTTGTTTTAATTTTTAAAAATCCCACATTACTTAGCTCAAGAGGATGTGAATATAAGAGAGTTTCAGAGTAGTTTGTAAGCTTTTAGAATAAGAGTCAGCTTTGTGAATTACCTAAACCTTTTATTGACACTCTGTGCAATCACTAAGAACAGTTCATGTGTGGCATGCATACACTATAATTTAATCTGACGTAGAAATTCTTTTTTTAAAATAGTACTTTTAAAAAAAGTATATTTTATTGATTTTTTTACAGAGAGGAAGGGAAATAGAGAGTTAGAAACATCGATGAGAGAGAAACATCGATCAGCTGCCTCCTGCACAACCCCCACTGGTGATGTGCTTACAACCAAGATACATGCCCTTGACCGGAATTGAACCTGGGACCCTTGAGTCCACAGGTTGATGCTCTATTCACTGAGCCAAACTAGTTAGGGCAGTAATTTTTTCTTAATGTCTGGAAAATTTAGGGACCATTGTAAAAATAAATGTTATAAAAATTTTTTTTTATTCTTAAATAACAGTATCGTGCTTATGCAATGTATGTATATAGGGAAGGAGTTGCGAAGAGAGTTTAGGGGACTACTGTCAAATAATAAAATGATTAATATATATTGTTATTAATTCTTCATTATTATCAGTGAAAGAGAAGGTGGAATGACAAAGAGAAAATGGTATAAAATGCTTAGGTCTCTTAGGAAGAATCAGGAATTTGATTCAAGTTAGACAAGGGTTGGGATCTATTATTTAATCTGTGCAAGAAACTAAGCATTTTGCATACATTATGTGCCTTAATCTTTCAATCCTCTATGAGGGAGGTGCTCAATGAAAAATACCATAAATTTTCATCAATAAATATTTATCAACCATTTATTATGTGCCAGGACATTGGAAATTTAGCAGTGGCTAAGGCATGTTTCCTGCTTCCTGCAGTCTTACAGAGAGTGGGAATCACCAACACATAAATGGAAAAATTATAGTTTGTAATAAAGAGGGAGAATAAGAATAAAGAAGTGTTGGTATTGATTTCTAAGCATAATTGATTTCTAGATAGGTATTCTTAAAACAGTCACTATATCACTTTAGAGTTGGAAGATTTCCCAGGATTCAAGGATTGTGTAAGGCAGGGATGACTCAAACTACATTTACTTTCAAAGGTTTAATGAATATGTACTCCTTACATCTGGGCAGGGCATTTTATCTGCATGTGAGTGCTCAGCCATGCCCAACAAGAGGGATCTGAAAGATGATGTCCTGGGTGCATGTACCTGACTCCCTTTTCTTCCCAGTTTCCACTCAGAATCCACCCTGTGCACTGACGGTACCTGGAGAGTAGGTTTCTGGTCGTGAGATATCCTAACATGTCTGAAAGAGTGCAGGTGCAGGGGAATGAAATTATCTGGAGTGCTGCCTCTGGCCTCTCCTCTGCCAGCAGATGGGGGCAGATCTCAGAAAAGAGAAGTCTCCTGCGATAGCCTCTGATCCTTGGGATGAGCTTCTTCAAAATCTGCAGAGCTGGAGAGCAACTGGCCTGAGGAGCTGAATGACATTTCCCCCTGTGTGGGTGATAGCGGGTATCTGTGTCCTAAAGCCCCAGAGAGTCTTGCTGTCGTCCAGCAGAGGGCAGCAGCTTGTTGCTCTGAGTCTATGGGAAGAGCTGTTAAGTTGTTCATTGTCCATGGGCCACTATAGTGGCCCAGGGACCCTGCAGCCTATGTGAACAATGTAGGACTTATAACCACAAGCCTACAGGGGTCATTGTCATTCTTGTACAAGAGTGGATCTTAGTCTTTGGATGCACATTTGAACTTTTAAAAATACACATACATGGGAGCTATTAAGACCATAAAATCAGAATAGTTGGGGCTGTGGTCAGTATTGGAATATCTTAAAATTTTCTCAGTTATTTCTAATGTATGGCTAGGGTTTCAAATGACTTCTTAATATGACTCAGGATGAACATACTCAATAATTAAGAAAGGTGATTAATTCCACAGAAAACCATTGGAGAAGAAACATGGAACATTAATAAAGAAAAAAATAATTAAACTTTCAAGTAGGTAAAATGGAACAATAGCAACAAAACACTAGTTTCTGAAAGAATTTTCTTGATTTAATAATTCAGTAAAAGAATAAAAAAATAGATCACTGAGGAGAAGCCACTTATCTTGGAAAACTAAGTGGAATAAGTCACAAGACAGATAAAAAGTGGAAATCAGAAGTGAAGGATAATTAACTGATGACTAAGAAGGAAGAAGAGAGAGGATAGGTAATAATAAAAGAATAGAACCTTTTTCTGAGTGGAAGAATGACATAGAAAAATTTCAAAGGTTCCATAGCTCCAAAATACCATTGGAATGAAAGGTTCTAAATATCAAGTGGGAGATATAAGAGTAACATAAATTGTTTATTTAGTTTAGGTCAAACCTGTAAGGATTATATATATAGTCAAGGGATCATCCTCTCTTAGGAAAAATATATGTATTTTTGGAGAATATAGGACTAAATTATCCTGATACCCATTTATCCTATATAATAAATTATATATATAAATGCCTAATATGCAAATTGTCCTCATGGGAGTTTGACCAGGAGATTGATTACTCACTATGACATGTGCTGACCACCAGTGGGTGACACAGAATGAAGGAAGACCCCGGCCAGCAGCCTGAAGGAAGGCCCCGATTGGCCCTGATCACTGGCCAGGTCTACAGACCCTACCTGGGCACGAAAAGGATTGAGTCACCTAAAAGGGTGAGGACAGTAGGAATATATGATGTGTGTGGTTGGCCAAGTGGAGACAGACTGGAAGTAAAAACATCTAGTGTTTGTATTTGGTACCAGGGAAATAAATAATATTGGCTGGCAGCACAATTACTTAATCAATAGAGGTTCATCAGTAGAGAATTGTATGTTTTATCCTATTAGGCCTATTAGGAATGGATGGAGAATCAGTAATAATACTGAGAAATATGATTATTTTTCCAAAACAACAGGCATATGGTGATGGGGAATAACACGAAAACACACACACACACACACACACACACACACACACACACACACACATAACTAAACTTGCCAGAAAGAGTAAAAATGAGAATAAACACAACAGTTATCCTATGTAATAAAAGGGTAATATCCAAATTGAACAACAGAATGACCAGTCACTATGCCATGCACTGAACACCAGGGGGTAGACACTGAATACAGGAGCTGCCCCCTGGTGGTCAGTGCGCTCTCACAGCGGGAGCGCTGCTCTGCCAGAAGCCGAGTGAGCCCAGCGGTGTTGGCAGGAGCCTTTCCTACCTCCACCTTCAAGGCAATGCAAAGGAGCAGTGGTCAGGAAGGTGGTAAGGAGGGCTCTGGGACTGTGAGAGGGGTGTCTGAGTGCCAGCTATCCTCCAAGGGGTCCCAGACTGCGAGGGGGCACAGACCAGGCTGAAGGACCTCCCCGAAAAGACGAATTTTCGTGCACTGGGTCTCTAGTAAGTAGATAAATAGATAAATGAGATCGAAGTAAACAAAAAACCAAGTATAAAAATTATCACAGTATAAAAAGAATATTGACTGAATTTTCATAACATAAAACAGAGATTCTCAAAATGCAAAAAGAGGTAGAATGATTATTGTTATGATCAAAATAGCATTACTTAAATGCACCAAACATATGACAAAGCTCTAAAAAATAAGAATGACTTGGAACAAGTAAATTTTACTAAAAGGTTTTAATATAACTAGTTAGGCAAATATTAATGAGCAAGCCAGTAAAAAGCCACCTACCTTACATTTTACTTTTGTAATTAAAAGCTCAAAGCAATATGTACTAAAGAAACCTTTTAGCTTATGTGCAAAGAGTAGGCATTATTTTTTGGTTCACAAGTACAATGATCAAAAAATGGCCCTAACTGGTTTGGCTCAGTGGATAGAGTGTCAGCTTGCAGACTGAAGGTCCCAGGTTTGATTCCAGTCAAGGGTACATGCCTGGGTTGCAGGCTTGATCCTCAGTGGTGGGCATGCAGGAGGCAGGCAATCAATGATTTTCTCTCATTGTTGATGTTTCTATCTCTTCCTCTCCCTTCTTCTCTGAAATCAACAAAAATATATTTTTTTTAAAAAGTGAATAAGGCCATAACATATTAAATGTAGGAAAAAAGGGAAGGACCAAACCAAGATGGCAGCATAGATAAACACCTAATTGCTGCCTCGTACAACAATTTTAAAACTACAACTAAAAGACAGAATGGACATCATCCAGAACCACAGGAAAGCTGGCTGAGGGGAAGTTCTACAACTAGAAGGAAAGAGGGGGGCTCATGGAGACCCAGAGGAGCTGCAAAAAGCTGAGGTGCGGAGTCGTGCATGTGGAAAGAGCGGGTGCTGGAGTGCCTGGCTGGCTTTCTCTGGCGGGAGGGGGAAGGAGACCCCCAGCTGCATTGAACCCCTTATCCTACAGCACTAAACCCCACATCCGGCCGGTACTCATAGCGGGGGAGTTCGGACTGTGAAGAGGGAGAAGTGCATGGAGATCTGGGGGAGACGCGAAAGGGCAGAGGTCTGGAGGTCTGGTGGTGCGCACAGCACTGCGCGCAGAGGACCGACTGCTGGTTGTGCCGCTGGCTTTCGCGAGTGGGCGGGGGACAGAGCCTCCCAACTGCGCCAGTTCTAGCTCCACTGAACCCCAGTTTTGGGCGAAACCTTGGGGACCCAGACTCATATAGTCCTGGAGCGCAGGGGTCTAGAGGCACTGCTCGAGCGCACGCATAGGGACCGCTCCAGCGATTACCCAGTCACATGAGACCCAAGGGCCGTGGAGGGCGGGGCCGACTGGAAGGCAAGGTGGTCCATTTAGCCCTGAGACTCCACCCTTCCCAAGCTCAAGAGAGAGTTTTTTGCAAGTCGTGTATCATAAGGCTGAATCCAACACAGAAGTTCCCCCAGCATAGTGAAAATGCTGAGACAAGGGAAGAGATCACAAACAAAAGAAATGGAGGAAAACAAATGACTGGATATAGAGTTCAAAACCATGCTTATAAGATTTTTCAAGAATATCCTAGAAAAGATGAATAAAGTTAGCGAGACCTAAGAGGAGATGAAAAAGGACCAACTAGAGATGAAAAAGGACCAACTAGAAATTAAACATACACTGACTGAAGTAAAAAATATACAGAGACCTAACAGCAGACTAGAGGAACGCAAGAATCAAGTAAAAAATTTGAAATATAAAGAATCAGAAAACACTCAACTGGATAAGCAAGAAAAAAAAAGAATCCAAAAATGTGAAGATAATGTAAGGAGCCTCTGGGACAGCTTCAACTGTACCAGCATCAGAATTGTGAGGGTGCCAGAAGAAGAGAGAGAGCAAGATATTGAAAATCTATTTAAAGAAATAATGACTGAAAACTTCCCACATCTGGTAAAAGAAATAGACTTACAAGTCCAGGAAGCACACAGAAACCCATATAAAAGGAATCCAAAGAGGACTACACTAAGACACATCATAATTAAAATACCAAGAGCAAAAGACAGAGAATATTAAAAGCAGCAAGAGAAAAACAGTTCATTACCTACAAGGGAGCACCCATATGATTGTCAGTTGATTTCTCAACAGAAACGATGCAGGCCAGACGGGAGTGGCAAGAAATATGCAACGTGATGAACAGCAAGAACCTACAACCAAGAATACTCTATCCAGCAAAGCTATCATTCAGAATTGAAGGGCAGATAAAGAGCTTCACAGAGAAGAAAAAGCTAAAGGAGTTCATCAACTCCAAACCAGTATTATATGAAATGCTGAAAGCTACTCTTTTAGAAGAGGAAGAAGAAAAGGTAAAAGATAAAAAATTATGAACAAATATGTATCTATCAACAAGTGAATCTAAAAATTAAGTGAATTTAAAATTTGATCAACAGAATAAACTAGTGAATATAATAGATTCAGGAGCACAGAAAGGGAGTGGACTGATAATTCTCAGGGGGAAAGGGGTGAGGGGAATGCAGGGAGAGACTGGACAAAAATCATACACCTCTGGATGAGGTCAATGGCGGGGAGGTAAGGGTAGAGGGAGGAGTAGGAGCTGGGTGGAGGGGAGTTATGGAGGGGAAAAAAGAGAAACAAATGTAATCTGAATAATAAAGATTTAATTAAAGAAAAATAAAAATAAAAAAGGAAAAAAACACATATTAAATGTAGAGATGTTACATTTCTAATTATGGCCAATAAGACCAACAGTACAATTACTTATAAAATCTTTACTACAGTACTTAAAATTACAAACACAAATTCTCAATTAAAGAAGAAATTTAAAATACCATAATTATGCCGATAAGCACATACTATGCACATACAGCTTCCATTATAACTTGTAGACAGCTATTGTTTTATTCAGAGAAAATTACTGTTACTATTAAAAGAAAGCCTCATCCTATATAATAAGGCTAATATGCAAATTGTCCCCATGGGCGAGAGTTTGCTTGACTACCAGGCGGCAGCACAGAACATGGTGGGTGTCGGTGATGTGGTACTGGCAGCAGGTGTCAGTGGAGGTGCTGCTGGCCCCAATGGGCCCTGATAAGAGTGGGACCATGGCGGATGGTGGAGCATCTGAGTGGGTGGTGCTAGGCTAAGGTGGTTGTGAGCAGGGGCCCCTGCCGGTTGTCCCAAAGATGGCAACTGGTGGCGGTGGCAGGGGATGGGGCTGGTGAGTGGGCGGTACCAGGCCAAGGCAGGTGCGAGCGGGGCCACGATTGTCCTTCCAGTCGCCCCACAGATTGGCCCTGATTGTTGGCCAGGCCTGGGGACCCTATCTGTGCTTGAATTTCATGCACTGGGCCTCTAGTAATAAATACAACAATTAGCTTAAATTAGAAAAAATAAGATAAAATCTACTGAAAAAATAAAGGTAGTAATAATTAGTGAGGTAAAAGATAACATTAAAAAAATAGAAAAAGTATATTCTCAAAAGAATAAATATATTCCCAAAATTGAGTGTTTAGAAAAAAGCAAAATATCTGGCATGTTTGCTTATGGAAAATATGAAAGATAAATATATACAATTAGGGGCCCAGTGTATGAATTTGTGCACTTTGAATGGAACTGTGGGCTGTGAGCCTGTGGTGGGCACATAGACGGGTCCTCCATGCTCCTGCCCGGCCCCTCCTACTGCAGCCTCCTGTCCTCTGTCTGCTGCGCTGACAGCGCTGGCCCTGCTCGCACCCACTGATGGCTTGGAGCGATTGGGGCCAGAGTCAGCAGTGGGTGGGATTGGGGCTGGCACCTTCAGCAGGTGCAAGTGGTGGTTGCTGCCCTGATCACTCCTCAGGAGGAGGGGGCGGTGGAGAAGCCCTCAGGGGTGATCAGGGCCGATGGTCACCACTTGCACCCACTGATGGTGCTAAGCAATTGGGACCAGTGCTGGGTGCCAGTGGGTGCGAGCAGCACCTTTGGCGCTAGAAGCAGGTGCAAGTGCAAGCTCCAGGTGGGATCGCAGTGCACGGAAGCAAAGAATTTTCAGTAATGATCAGGGACTTGCTCTGATGCAACCAGAGTCCCACCTTAGTCTGGCACCCCTGCTCACCTGCTTCACCATCCTGCCATGGCTGATGCCTGCCATGTTTTGCGCTCTGCCATTTGCTGCTGACGCCTGCCATGTTACATGCGCACCCCCTGGTGGTCAGCACATATCATAGCAACCGGTTGTGCAGTTGTTCCACCATTCCGTCTATTTGTATATTAGCCTTTTATTATATAGGATAATTAGAAAAGCTTAGTTGAAAATACCAGGCTGAAAAAAACAACAATTTACAAGAGAATATTACTTGCATTTTTTTTCCTGAGGATCTTATTTTTTTTTGATAACAGGTTTTTTTTTTTTGCTTATTTCAAGATTTGGAGTATATTCGTTTCACCAACAATCTTCCCCATTTTGCAAGCATGTAATTTCCAACACTGGTGGTTCTTCATTTAGGTCTGACAACTTCATAGTACTAAGATACTCACAATTGTATTCATACCACCTCCATCTTTTAAATAGTACTGCCTTTTAGCAATAGAAGAGGATTATCTATCCTGAACTACAATCAGTGTCTTAGCTTGACATATTAAGGAGGAATACATCTGGTGGAGACAATCTACTTGTTTATTTTCCTGAACTGACATTGCATGCACCAAGAGACTCCCCTGTGACATCTGTTGTACCAGCTAAACACAAGAAAGATCACTCGCTGCTTTAATGATAACTTTATTCCGAATATTCAGCATTGTGGGGCAGTTCAATACCAGTTTTCAGACCATTACCATTCTTGATCTGGTTTTGCAGAGCTGGTTGAAATATATTCTATTATAATAGGAATAAATTTCTTTACACTATTGTATTAACCATGAAAATGCATTAAAAAATCTTTAGTCATTGAAACTTTAGCAATAACTGCATAGAAATGTACTACTTCTGGGTATAAAATCAATTGTCTCAAACCAGAGGCTCCTGAGAAAGCTCCTGTGATGTGCCAATGGTGATGGTAACTCCTGGTGGGGCATGACTTTAAAATTGACATAAAAAATCTTTAGAATCAGTACATAGAGCCATAGATTAAACTGAATTAAACATTTGCTGATAAAAATGTCCAACATTGGGTAATTATCATTTAAAAGTTCCCATTTTCGTATATTAGAACATATTCTTCCCCCACCCCATCCCCATTTTCCCAGTTAGTATAAGGATCTGGGTCTCCAACTTTGGAACCAGGCCTTTTGGTATAAATGGGTACAAACCTCCTTTCCATTGGCTTTTCCACTTGAACTTTACATGTACACCAACACAAGCTTTAATAAGGGCTTTGGTTTGTACTGATAAATGAGAAAGAAAATGTGTGGTAGCATTAACACTTTCTAACTAAAGTGTGATCTACTTCTATTCTCTACAGTTTGACTAACAGATATTATAATATCTTAGTTTTCTATTAAGATTATAATATTGAATTTGTTTAAAAGAGTATTATAATGAACTATTTCTGCTTCTCAATATAGAACCCAGGTTTTCTTTAAAACAGAGAAATAACTTTTATGATCATGAATTTTATTACTTTTATTCTGCAAGACATATGTCCATTGGATCTTACTTTGGGTTTTTCTATTCCTCTGAAGCAAGAAATTAAAACAGCTTAAGTAAAATGAGTAAGCAATAGGGTATATGATTTTAGTTTATCTGTTGTATTTTAAGTTAATTATGTGTTTGAATTTTTTTGTTGTCATCTGTGTATTCTTACATAGATACAGAGAGAAGCTTTGTGGAAAATTCTTGCATTTGTAATTTAAATCTTGAATTATGACAGATGAAATTATCTGAATTACTATAACACACTTATCACAGAGCTCCGTTTCCCTGTGCAGCAGGATGGAGATGATACAAAATGATATTTATTATTTGAGAGATGATGTATCAAGCAAGAAAAATATATAAACCAATACATATATTTTCAGGTGCTTAAATAAAAAATAAATACTAAGCTGAAATGTCTGAATGTCTGAGAAGCAATTTATAATGGGTATATGATAATGTAGAATTTACTCCTACTTTACATTGCTAAAGTCCATTTAGCTTGATCTTAAATTCTGTGAAAAGGTTTGTAATTCTTTAAGCTGTTCTTGTCTCATATTGATCCTTCCCTAGGAAAAGGAATTAGGTTGTTTAGTATCTTTATAAAATTGTCATTCATTTCTTTATTTTTCCTTCCAAGCAATAGCAATGATAGTTTATAGAATGCTTTTATGTACACATAATCCAAAGGATTATTGTTCTGATTTAATGACTTGATAAGAACGTGCATCTGTCCAATAACAGAATTGGAAACTGAAGAACTGCTTTGGGATTTAGGATACAAAGTGTGTATAATTTCATATTTTCATGGATAAAATAGATAAGCTGTCACATTAGTGATTATGCACATATAGGAATATTTGTTATTTTATCAGGTCCCTATTGCTTCACTTCCTTTCATACCTAGCTCCAATAGTTCTTCTTCAGTTCTTCTAGAAATATTGTTCATTTTTTAATTCAGATATCTTTTTTTTTGTGTTTGCCTGGCAATATCCCAACCACACTTCAATCTAATTGTCCAACTTATTTAAGTCTACACCTAAGTGTAAAAATTTTTTTCTCAACTGTGATGTGTCAAATGTTAGGTAACTGTAACTCTTATGTAGTTTCAAAGCATCACCTTTACTAGTACTTCTGCTCTTTATTTTTTCATATGTATTTGAATTACTGTCTAATGTCCTTTCATTTCAATCTGAAGAACTCCATTTAATATTTCCTGTAGGACAGATCTGCTAGCAATGAACTCTTTCCAGTCTATTTATAAGGGAATGTCATAAGGCATACCTTCAATAGCAAACAGTCATTTTATTAATCAGCTTAGTCATTTTGTCATACTGTCTAGCCTTCACTGCTTGCTTGTATAGAGCTTTCTTGTGAGCCAGAACTGAGAACATAGGGTATTCTCAAGCTGTTACTGAGCATGTGTAGAGCCCTATGTATGTGAATGACTTTCTAGATTTCCAGGAATATGCTGGAGCTTTTTAATCCTTTCTATGTGTATCATTCTTTAGTTTTTTCTTTTAAAATTAATGATTAGCGCATTGTTATTTGAATTGTTATCCTTAGGCATCCATAATGTTAAACAATTGCTTCTAACTCAAGAGCAATGAAAAGAAAAATATTTAAAAAAATGAGAAAGGTAGAAGGAACTTCTGGGACAAAATCAAGCATAACAACATCAGCATAATAGAGCTATCAGGGGAAGAGAGTGAGTAAAGGATAGAGAACCTGTTTGAAGAAATAATGACTGAAAACTTCCCTAACTTGATGACGGAAAAAAGCACACAAGTACAGGAAGCCCAGAGAGTCCCAGACAAGAGGATTCCAAAGAGGTCCACACCAAAACACATCATAATTAAAATGGCAGAGGTTAAAGATAAAGAGAGACCCTTAAGAAGAGCAAGAGATAGTTATCTACAAGGGAGCTCCCAAAAGACTGTCACCTGTTTGCTCAACAGAAACTCTTTGGGGAAGAAGGGATTAGGATGAAATATTCAAAGTGATGAAAAACAAGGACCCGTAACCAAAACTATTCTATCCAGCAAGGGTATCATTTAAAGTTGAAGGTGAAATAAAGAGCTTCTTGGACAAGAAAGCTAAAGAATTTCATAACCACCAGATTAGTATTGAAAGAAATGTTAAGGACCTTTTTAAGAAGAAAGAAAAAAAGAGAAATAGCTATAAATAAGACCATAGGTATTCCTATATAATAAAACCCTAATATGCAAATTGACCAAACGGCACAACAACCGGTTGCTTTGATGTGCACTGACCACCCAGGGGCAGATGCTCAATGCAGGAGCTGCCCCCTGGTGGTCAGTGCACTCTTACAGGGGGAGCACTGCTCAGCTAGAAGCTGGGCTCACAGCTGGTGAGCATAGTGGCAGTGGCGGAAGCCTCTTCTACCTCTGCTGTAGGCAGGTGGTAAGGTGTGAAGGGTCCTGGACTGCAAGAGCCCTGGACTACAAGGGATGTCTGACTGCCCAGGGGATTGGACCTAAGCCTCAGGATATCCCCTGAGGGGTCTCAGACTGTGGGAGAGTGCAGGCCAGGCTGAGGGACCCTGCCCCCCCCCCAGGGCATGATTTTCGTGCACTGGGCCTCTAGTAAATAATAAAAATGGCACTAAATAAGTACCTATTAATGATAACCTTAAATGTAAATGGATTAAATGCTTCAATTAAAAAATGTAGGGTAGCTTAATGGATAAGAAAATAGACAAATACATATATGTGTGTGTGTGTGCATATATGTGTGTGTGTGTGTGTGTGTGTGTGTATACATATCTTACCTAATAAAAGAGAAACATGCAAATTAACCATCACTCTGCTACACCCACTGCCAATCAGAGTGAGCATGCAAATTAGCCCAACAAAGATGGAGATTAATTTGCATATGTAGGTGCAGAGTGGTGTGAAGCCTGCTATGAGGTGAAGGGTGGTGGTGGCGGGAGCTACTGGAGTGGTGGTCCAGACAGAAGCAAGGACTTGCCGGCTCACAGGAAGCTGGGGAGCGGGGACTAGCTGGCCCCTGGGTGGCTGGGAGTGAAGCCAGGGGCCTATTCTTGCATGAATATTGTGCAATGGGCCTCTAGTGTATATATACATACATACATACACTGAGTGGTCAGATTATTATGATCTCTGAATGCATAATAATATGGCCACTCAAGTGTGTGTGTGTGTGTGTGTGTGTGTGTGTGTGTGTGTGTGTGTATTAGAGGCCCAGTGCTTGAATTTGTGCATGGGTGGGGTTCAGCCAGCCTGGCCAGGGGGAGGGGACATGGGCAGTTGGCTGGCCTGCCTGCTGGTCGAACTCCTGGTTGAGGGGGCAATTTGCATATTAGCCTTTTATTATATAGGATATACACTGAGTGGCCAGATTATTATGTGTTCAGAGGTCATAATAATCTGGCCACTTAGTGTACATATATATATACTGTTTACAAGAGACCCCAACTCAGAACAGAAGATATACACAGACTGAAAATGAAGAGATGGAAAAAGATAGTCTGTGCCAGTGGTTGGCAAACTCATTAGTCAACAGAGCTAAATATCAACAATAAAATGATTGAAATTTCTTTTGAGAGCCGAAAACCGACTTCTGCATATGGGCCATGAAGTTTCAGTGGCACTGAATGTGTGCACCCACACATGGCATTTTGTGGAAGAGCCACACTCAAGGGGCCAAAGAGCCAGATGTAGCTCATGAGCCGCGGTTTGCCAACCACTGGTCTGTGCAAATGGAAATGAAATAAAGCTGGGGTAGCAAAACTTACATTAGACAAAACAGACTTCAAAATAAATACCACAGCAAGAGATGAAAAGGTTAATTAGCTTAAGACAGGAAGGGAGTGGGTACAGAGAGGATGGATATATCTTGGACTGAGCAATTAAAACAAGGAAGGAGATATCTCTGGCCTGAGCAGCCGCGGTAATCTCTGGACAGAGAGGGGGGAGGGAAGAAGGAGAGAGGGAGGGATGGAGGAAGAGAGAGAAAGAGAGAGAGGCTGCTTTACTCTTTTGAGCAGAGAAGCCAGCAGTTTCAGTCTTGAGGCCTGACAGGATAAGATTGCTAGGTATCGTAAGTTAGACTAAATGTAGCCCTGACCTGAGCAGCTAGGAGAGCTATAAGATAAAACATTTCTGGCCAGCATAACTGGGAGAAAGCCATAAGATAAATAAAAAGTAACTCCAATTTAAACAAATAAAATGAATATGTGAAGGACAAAGAAAAGACAAAAAATAAGGGAAATGAAGGAGGAAGGCACCATGTGGGCTTTGACCTTAGCAGAGCGACCAATGAGGAAAGCACGGAGTCCTAAGTTAGGAAAGAGTTCAATTAGAAAGGGCCATGTCCAGGCAAAGAACTACAGCCTATTTAATGCCTCAAGACAAAGAAAGCAGTAGTACCCTTAGGTTGTAATAAAGTTTCTATACTTCTCACCTACTACCTTTTGTCTGGCTGCATTCTTCCAATCCATCTAAATAAGAACCTGGGAAAGAAATCACCCTTGCATCCTACTCAGTACAAAACCCTGAGTCAGAGACAAAGAAGGACATTACATAATACTAAAGAGATCGATTCAACAAGAGGATATAATCATTGTAAACATATATGCACCCAACATAGGAGCACCTAAAAACATAGGGAAAATCTTGGTGGACATTAACAGTCATAGTAGGGAATTTAACACCCCACTGACATCAATGGGTAGATCTTCTAGACAAAAAATAAACAAGGCAACCTCATCCTTAAATGATACACTGGACCAGATGGATTTAATTGGTATTTATAGAACATTTCATCCCAAAACAGAATAGATATTCTTCTCAAGTTCACATGGACAATTCTCTAGGATAGACTACATGTTAGGACACAAAACAAGTCTTAATAAATTCAATAAAATTGAAATCATATCAAGCATATTCTCTAATCATAATGGTATGAAAATGGAAATCAATTAAAAAAAACCCCAAAAAACTGTGATAAACACTTAGACACATGGAGGCTATAAATAACATTTTACTAATAATGAGTATGTTAACAATGAGATTAAGGAAGAAATCAAAAGTTATCTTGATCTTAGTTTTTGTAAATAGGACTTCTGATCTCTTACTGTTTGAGACAGAGTGGAGGGACCTGGAGAGTATTATGCTAAATGAAGTAAGCCAGAGGAAGACAAGTACCACATGATCTCAGTCATATGTGGAATCTGATGAGTAAAATAAACTTATGAACAAAAGAGATCCAGAGACATAGAAGCATGGAATAGATTGACGAATCTCAGAGAGAAGACGGGGGTGTGGGGATAGGGTTAGGAACAGATTAATCAAAGAATTTATATGCATAAATGCATAACTCATGTACACAGACAAGAGTGTGGCGAAGGCCTGTGGGTGGTGAGGGTGGGGTGGACAGGAAAAATGGGGGACATCTGTAATATTTAAAATAATAAAGGTACATTTTGTAAAAAGTATCTTGAGACAAATGAAAATGACCACACCACAACCCCAAATCTGTGGTACACAGCAAAAGCAGTCCTTAAAGGGAAATTCATAGCATTATAGGTCTACCTCAAGAAGCAAGAGAAATCTCAAACAATTTAACTTTATAACAAACAAAGCCCAGAGTAAATATAAGTAAGGAAATAAGATTATAGTGGAAATGAATAAAATAGAAACTAAAAAACAACATAAGAGATTTACTGAAATCAAGAGCTGTTTATTTTTATTTGAAAAAATAAGTAAGATTGACAAACCTTTAACCAGATTCATCAAGAAAATAAGAGAGAGGATCCAAATAAATAAAATCAGAAATGAAAGAGAAGTAACAAAGGATACAGAAATACAGAGAATTGTAAGAAAATATTACAACTATATGCCAACATATTGGGCAATCTGGATGAAATGGATATATTCCTAGAAACCTACCGTCTTCCAAAACTGAATTAAGAAGAATAAGAAAATCTGAATAGACCTATTACAACTAATTAAATTGAAGCAGCAATCAAAATATTCCCAATATACAAGTCCTGGATGGGATGGCTTCACAGGTGAATTTTACCAAACATTCAAAGCAGAATTATTTTCTTCAAGCTATTCCAAAAAAATTCAAGAAGAGGAAAGACTCCCAAGCTCATTTTATGAGGCCAGCATATCTAATTCCCAAACCAAATACACTACAGAGAAAGAAAACTGTCAGCCAATATCCCTAGTGAACATAATTGCAAAAATCCTCAACAAAATATTATCAAACCAATCCAGCAATACATTAAAAAGATTATATACCAGACCTAGCTGATTTGGCTCACTGGATAGAGTATTGGTCTGCAGACTGAAGGGTCCCAGGCTCTATTTTGGTCAGGGGCACATGCCGGGGTTGTGTGCTAGATTCCCCAATAAGAGGTGAGCAGGAGGCAGCCTATCAATGATTCTCTCTCATCATTGATGTTTCTATCTCTCCCTTTCCCTTCTCTGAAAATCAATTTAAAATATGTTTAAAAAATAAAAACAAAAAGATCATACACAATGATCAAATGGGGAGAGGTGAACGAAGAAAAGAAACAGTAAATTGTGACTTTGGGTGGTGAGGGCATGATGTAGTGTGCAGATGATGTATTGCAGAGTTACATACTTAAAACCTGTGTGGTTTTATTAACCAATGTCACCCCAATAAATTTAATTAAAATAAAAATAGCCTGTAATTGTTTTAGACAAATCTCTCTCCTCCCAATCTCCCATCCCAAAGAATTTATTTGCACTGAGTGAGCTCTGACTCAATGCTATTGACAGACTGGATGTCTGTGTCCTTCCTAATTTCATTTGTTGAAACTAATCCTAAATATGATGGTATTTGGAGGTGGGGCCTTTGAGAAGTGATGTCAGAAGGGCATAGCCCTCAGAAATGGGATTACTGCCCCTATAAAAGAGACTCTAAAGAGTCCCCTTCCATGATTAAGATAGCAAAAAGACCATGGTCTGTGGACACAGGAGGTGGGCTTTTACCAGACACCACTCTGCTTGTGCCTTTGTCTTGGACTTTCCAGCTTCCAGAACCTTGAGAAATAAATGTTTGTTGTTTAAGCCACCCAGTCTATGGTATTTTAGTCATAGAGCCTGAAGGGTCTAAGATAGTCAGTGGAGATAGAAACAGCTTTGCAAGTGGAATTTTCCAGGGAATTATAAGCCTGGTTAAATAATGAAAGTTATCTTGATTGGGCTTTGGAAGGATCCCCCAATCTTGTCCTTTCTCCAATGACTGCAAAGCTGTTGATTTTCACGTGATTGTGAAACTATTTTCAAGGCTATCATTAAGCTGGCATGGATGGAATGAGAATAGAGCAAGTTAAAAATACCACAAAACTCTCTGTTCTTCCTGAGATTTAGCAATTAAAAAAAATAATCTACAGAGTGCTGCAAGCTATTGGTTAATTCCAGAGTTCTAAAATGTTCATTCTGACCCCTCCCTTATTTTCGGGAAAATAACAACAACAAGAACAACAACACAAAAATCAAAAACCGAAAAACTCCAACAAACTTTTTTTTCTCATGTTTTTTATGGAAGAGAGAAATTTTAGAGATTTTTACTTGGTCAATTTTACTGATACAGTATTACCCATTCAGTCTCTATTTGATTCTTATTTTGTTCAAAGTGAGATGGCTTTGTTAACAGAACTAGAGACCTGGTGCATGAAATTTGTGCACTGGGGGTAGGGTATGTGTGTGTGTGTGTGTATGTTCCTTAGCCCACCCTGCACCCTCTCCAATCTGGGATCCCTCTCCCAATCTGAGACTGCTGGCTCCCACTCGTTCGCCTGTCTGCCTGCTTGTCTGCCTGATTGCCCCTAACCACTCTCTGCTAGCCTGATTGATGCCTAACTGCTCCCTTGTCAGCCTGATTGCCCCTAATTGCTGGCCCAGTTACCCCCAACTGCCCTCCTCTGCAAGCCTGGTCACTCTTAACTGCTCCCCTTTGTAGGCCTGGTTCCCCCCAACTGCCCTCCCCTGCTGGCCTGGTTCCCTCCAACTGCCCTCCCCTGCTGACTTGGTCTCCCTCAATTGCCCTTCCCTGCAGGCCTGGTTGTCCCCAACTGCCCTCCTCTACTGGCCTGGTCCCCCACAATTGTCCTCCCCTGCTGGCCTGGTCACCCACAACTGCCCTCCTCTGCTGGCCATCTTGTGGCAGCCATCTTCTGACCACATGGGGATGGCCATCTTGTGACCACATGGGGGCAGCCACCTTGAGTGAGGGCTTGATGGTCAATTTGCATATTACCTCTTTATTATGTAGGATTAAAATGTATGGCTGTGTTAATATTAAAACCAGCTAGAGGATGGTAAAAGGGATATTTCCATCTTTTGCTTCCTAATATGTACAGACGTCCACACAACTTCTGCACTAAGGACATGCCTATGATAGCTTTGTACCATACCATATTAATGCTGATTGTTGGTATTAAACACAAATAAGCAAAGCCCTCTAACCTCCTCACCCCAACAAATATGCAATAAATAACAATAACAATAACCAAAACCAGGGGGAGGTTACAATCAAGTGTAGCTAGTTTGTTGACTTTTTAAGGGAATACATGCCACATTGGTGTGGCTTAGTGTTTGAGTGTCTACCTATGAACCAGGAGTTTGAGGTTTGATTCCAGGTCAGAGCACATGCCTAGGTTTCTGGCTTGATCCCCAGTAGGGGGTGTGCAGGAGGCAGCTGATTGATGATTCTTTCTCATCATTGATGTTTCTATCTCTCTCTCCCTCTCCCTTATTCTTTGAAATCAATGAAAAATTAACAAAAAAAGGGATTATATCGTTGGTGCCATGGTTAATAAAGCACTGGTATCAATATCAGGTTTCCTTGAGTGGGAATCCCAGGTGTGCAGATGCTTCATTTGCTTAATCCTGTGTTTTCTAACCTGTAAAATGATGCCACAGACCTCCCAGGCTTGCTCTGAGTATTAGCTACGGCATAAATCTGTCTGTTACATGTCAGAAATTCAGTCCAAAGTAGCTATCATCATTCGAAAGGATATTAATCTAATATAATAAAAGGCTAATATGCAAATAGACCAAATGGCCGAACAACCAAACAACTGGTCGCTATGAAATGTGCTGACCACCAGGGGGCACCTGAAGAACATGGCAGGTGTCAGCCACGGTGGGATGGTGGAGGAGGTGAGTGGGGATGCCAGACCAAGGCAGGGCACCAGTCACTGTATTGAGGCGAGCCCCTGGTAGTTACTAAAAATTCTTTGCTCCCATGTGCTGCAGTCCTGCCTGGTGCTTGCACCTGCTGCTGGCTCTGAAGCCGTCTCTTTTACCCATTGCCAGCGCCTGGCACCAGCCCCAATTGCTCCTTGCTGTCAGTGGATACAAATGGCATCTGCCAGCCCTGATTACCCCTTAGAGCTTCTCCACCTCTCCCTGTTCCTGAGAGGCAATTGGGGTAGTTGCTGCCACTCACATCTGCTGATGGTGCCAGTCCCACTTGCACCCAATGCTGGTACCAGCCCCAGTTGCTCCATGCTGTCAGTGGGTGAGAGCGGGGTCAGAACCATCAGCACACAGGAGTGATGGTGGTGGAAGTGGGGCTGCTAGCAGAAAGGGGACCAGGGGCCCCGGTGGAAGGGGCTGGGCATGGCCATGGAGGATGGGCCAAGACTTATCCATATGGTCACTGCAGCCTCTTGGTCCACAGTTCCTTTCAAATTGCATGAATTCATGCACTGGGCCCCTAGTTAATAATTATTGTTCTTATGTCATTGACATGTCATGCCTCATGGGGACATACTGAGCATACTTTCCCAGACTAAGCTGAAAAAACTCAGAGATGCTTTATGCTTTGCCCTTTAACATGTGTAGATTGTATAGATTTCTGGGAGTTCATGTTTTGGGGAGATCATAAAATGGAAAACAAGTATTTTAAGATTATACTAGTTTTTTTTTCTTTTAAGATATTTTTATTGAATTTTTACAGAGAGGAAAGGAGAGGGATAGAGAGTTAGAAACATCGATGAGAGAGAGACATCGATCAGCTGCCTCTTGCACACCCCCTAGGGATATGCCCACAACCAAGGTACATGCCCTTGACCGGAATCGAACCTGGGACCTTTCAGTCCACAGACCGATGCTCTATCCACTGAGCCAAACCAGTCTCGGCAGATTATACTAGTTTTAATTTAAACATATGAGTGTGAGGTGGTTAAGGAGGGAGGGTGTAACTTGTGAGTGATACTGTAATAAGCCTATATATCCCAACATGCAGGGCATGAATGGTGGGAGCCCAGGGTTAAATTGGGTAAGCTGAGCCGTAAAGAGGAAAAGGCAGATAAGAGATAGGTGAATTGAGGATAAAAAAGAGAGAACAATAAGAATGAGAGAAGAGAGCTGATCATGTGTTGGAGGACAGAGGGAAAAGTGGATAAACTATAAAAGTAAAGAAGAATTTGACGGCTCATTAAGAAAGTGAGAAGTAAGGAGAGTTCAAGATTCCTAGTGGAAGGGAGAAGGTAAATTTGCTAGTATCTTTGCCTTCATTGTTGAATGTACTCTTATTACTTCTCCCAATTTAAACTGAACTTTTCCTGTCCCTTTAGAGATAGCAGAATAACCATAGCAAAATGATTGTAAACATATGGTGCGTGTTAATGTGATCGTTCGCTTACTCATTATGGATTTAGTATGAACATTTAACATCTAACTGCCTAATTTCCCAATAACCATTGAAAAATTAGAGCTGCATCATTGCCATCCTACTACTCACCATAATAATTTTGTCATTTATAAAAGCACTTAATCTTTGCAAAATTATGCAAATCACTTGCCTTTTGTATTATTTTGACTTTTGGCTTATATATTGATTTGATTTATTTGTGAATTATGTACCTGTATAAAATGAAAATCAAACAGTTAATATTTTACATAAAAATAAATTAGTTGTAACCCTAACCAGTTTGCTCAGTGGATAGAGCGTCAGCCTGCAGACTCAAGGGTCCTAGGTTCAGTCTGGTCAAGGGCATGTACCTTAGTTGCAGACATCTCCAGTAGGGGATGTGCAGGAGGCAGTTGATGGATGTCTCTCACTCATTGATGTCTCTAACTTTGTCTCCTCCTTTCCTCTCTGTAAAAACTTAATAAAATATATTAAAAAAATAAATGAGTTCTTATCTTTTTTCTTTATGAGCTCAATATTTATTTGTTCTTTTTATATCTAGGTCCATATCAAAATTGTTAAAAATTATCATCTACATATATATAGTAAAATACCCAAATCTTTCCATGTTTTCTTTAAATTGCTTCCATAAATCACCAAAAATAAATTCTTCCTGTATGCACAGGCATAATTCATTATTCAGTAGGAAAAACTTTTCTATGAAGCTGAAGACTTAATGTGTGCTTCTGGTTATAGAAGTATATATGATATTTGAGTGTTTTGCACATTGTATAAAACACATAGGAAGTATACATATGCACATACATTCACATATCTACGTGCAAGATCATTTATTCATTTTCTTTCTCACATACAAAATCATCTGCTCTACAAACCCACACACTCAACTGTACACGTCGCTACACAATTTTCACATACTTTTATATGCTTGTGCAGATATAGATAGTTATTTAAAATGCACTGTAAAATTTTCCTATTTGATTTGGAACACGGAGAACTCTTCTTTTTTATACTGTTTTAATTTTGCTAATAATGAGGGATAAATCTGATGAGATTTAGCTGCCTTTCGACTTGCATGTGAATAAACAGAACTACTTAAGCATTTATTTTTGAAGTATAATAAATGCTTCTCCTAGATATCAACCCTTAATTTTTTCTTTAGGTATTTGATTAATAATAAAAGCACTTGGGACAGAAATGCACATGGAAAGTTATAACTTTAATCTTTCCCTTAAAAAGGGTCATTCGTAAATTTTCAAAAGAGAGAGCAGTTAAATATAGCTTCTATTAGGACTATAGATAATTGTACAATGATTCTACTTGACCATTTTTTTAAATTGAAAATATTTTTTTTTTGTTAATGCTCACCTGGGGATATTCTTTCATTGAGTTTTAGAGAGAGTGGAAAAGAGGGAGAGAGACAGTGTGAGAGAGACACCTTGATTGTTTGCCTCCTGCATGTGCCCAATCTTGGCCAGGGATTGAACCTGAAACCAAGATACATGCCCTTGAATGGAATAGAACTCATGAACCTTCTTCAATCATCAGGTTGTTTTATCTATTGAGTGAAACCAATCAGGGCTCTTTTTAAAAATCATTTAAAAATATTTTTAAAAATTGATTTCAAAGAGGAAGGGAGAGGGAGAAGGAGTTAGAGACATCAATGATGATAGAAAGTCATGGGTTGGCTGCTTCCTACATGCCCCGCATTGGAGATTGAGCCCACAATCTGGCATGTGCCCTGACCAGAAATCAAACTGTGACTGCCTGGTTCATAGGTCGACACTCAACCACTGAGTCATGCTGGCTGGGCTTAAAATCATTTTTTATTTTTCAATTATAATTGACTTACAATATTATATTAGTTTCAGGTATACAACCCAGTAATTAGATATTATAACTTACTAGGTAATTATTCTGAAAATCTTATACTCATCTGACAACACATATAACTATTAGAATATTATTGAATATATTTCCTATGTTGTACTTTACATCCCCATGACTATTCTGTAACCCCTTCACTTTTTCACCCTTACCCCAAGCCCCCCTCTCATCATAATGTTCTCTCTATCTCAGAATCGGTTCTGGTTCTGTTTATTCACTTTTTAGATTCAATTATTGATAGTTATATATTTATTGCCATTTTTTTGTTCATATTTTTGAACTATTTTTCTTCTTCTTAAATAAGACCCATTAATATTTCATGTAATACTTACTGGCTTGGTGGTGATGAATTTCTTTAGGTTTTCTTGTCTGGGAAGCTCTTTATATGTCCTTTGATTCTAAATGATAGCTCTGCTGGGTAGAGTAATCTTGGTTGTAGGTCCTTGCTTTTCATCACTTTAAATATTTCTTGCCAATCTGGCCAGTAAAGTTTCTGTTGAGAAATCAACTGACAGTCTTATGGGAGCTCCATCTATGGAACTAACTTTTTTTTTCTTGCTGCTTTTAAGATTCACTCTGTCTTTAATCATTGACATTTTAATTATGATGTATATTGGTGTGGGCCTCTTTGGGTTCTTCTTATTTTGGACTTTCTGTTCTTTCTGGACTGTCTATTTCCTTGACCAAGTTAGGGAATTTTTCTATGATGATTTTTTTTTCATATATGTTTTCAGTATCTTGCTCTGTTTCTTCCCCTTCCAGCACTCCCATGATGTTAATGTTGGTAGACTTGAAGTTGTCCCAGAGGCTTTTTATACTATCCTAATTTTTTTCCTTTATGACTGTTCCTCCCTCCCTCCCTCCCTTCTTCTTTATATTCCAAATTGCTGATTTGATTCTCGTCTTCATCTACTCTACTTTTAATTCCATGTAAGTTATTCTTCATTTCAGTTAGTGAATTCCTCATTTCTGACTGGTTCTTTTTTTTTTTATTGTTTCCATGTCCTTTTTATGCTATTTAAGCTCACACTGAGCTCATCTACTCTTAAGTTCTTTGAGTATCCATATAACCAGTGTTTTGAATCCTGCATGTAATAGATTGCTTGTTTTTGTTTTTAGTTCTTTTTCTGGAGTTTTTTTTCCTGTTCCTTTATTTGGAACATGTTTCTTTGTCTTCTCATTTTGGCAGTCTCCCAGTGTTTGCTTTTATGTATTAAGTAGAACTATTACATCTCCTTGGCTTGGTAGAGTGGCTGAATGTAATAAGTGTCTTGTTGGGTCTATTGGCACAGGCTCCCTGTTCACCTGAGTTGGGCACTCCATTTTTGCACCTTCTTGTGGTGTTGCTTGTAGAAGTAGTTGGCTGGTGATTTAATGTGGTGTGAAGCTGTCTACCAGGTGTGCTGGCTTTGGGCCCTCCTGGGAGGTGCAGGCCAAAGTCAGTGCTACTTGTGTTTTGCCCAGAGCATGAGTTACAAAGAAATCTGCAGATGTCTGACACTTGTGCTGGGCTTGGAGGTGTTCAAGTGAGGCCAAGCTGTGAACCAAGGCCAGCTGCTATTAATGCTGAGTCTGCAGCCACTTAGCAATAGATATGGGGCATATTGAGGCAAGATACTACTTGTTTGAGAAATTTTAGGAACATCTGGGGCATGATCTAAGTCAGGAATTTATATTGAAAGCCACTGAAAACAGCTTGGATAGGTTTTAATTTGGATGGGGCATGGTCTCACAGAATCACTAGGGTGGGGAAAACATTAATAGGTTGGTGGAGATTCAGATATAGGGCCCACCTGCCATTTTGTGTTTCTAGGAGTGGGAGTGGGGTAGTAGGGGGCTCAGGAAAGGAACAATGGCTTCTGCCAGCACTTCTCTCTTGGGGAAGAGATGCCCCTCCAGTCCTTGCCCTGATGCCAGACAATTAAGTATTGTTGTGGTGCATTTCAAGCTGCTGCCTTAATGCTTGAGATTGGCGGGAGTAAGTCCATGCACAGTGTCCCTTTAAGAGAAACTGCCTAGGACTCCAGGAGCCCCTCTGTCTTTCTCAGCCTTAATTCCCATTGGTTTTTACAGCCAGAAATTATGGGGACTTCTATTTCTGGCACTGGAACCATGGACTGGGGGTTCTGGTGTGGGGCTGGGTCACTCGCTCCTCGGGCGCTCTTTAAAGTTGAGATATCTTTCCTCATTTTTATCTACAACATGTGGGTATGAATCTCCGACTCTGCATTGCCACCCCTTCTACCAGTCTCAATGTGATTTCTTCTTTATATCCTTACTAGAGGCTCAGTGCATGAATTTGTGTACAGGTGGGGTCCAGGGTAGCCTGTAGGGATTGGGCCAAAACCTGCAGTGCAGTGCTATCTTCAGGTCCTACCTGCTGCGAGTAGCCTGTGGGATGAGGCTGAAACCAGCTCTCTGACATCCCCCAAGGGGTCCCGGATTGTGAGAGGGTACAGGCCAAGCTGAGGCACCCCACCAGTGCACTAGTGGACTGGGGAGGAGCTGCAGGAGGGCTCCAGGGTGTGTCAGGCTCATTTCGCTCAGTCCTGATCGGCCAGACCCAGCAGCAAGCTAACCTACTAGGAGAGTATCTGCTCCTGGTGGTCAGTGGTTGACCAGTTGACTGTATGCCCCCTGGTGGTCAGTGCACATCATAGTGAGTGGTTGAGCAGCCTTAGCATATCATTAGCATATATGCTTTGATAGGTTGGTTGGTTGTTCTGCTGTTTGGTCTATTTGCATATTACCCTTTTATTATATAGGATTTGTAGGACTTCTGTTTAGTTATATTTCAGGCAGTTCAGAATGATGGTTGTTCTGTAGTTTAGTTGTAATTTTGCTGTGGTTGTGGGAGGATGTGAGTATAGCATTTACCTATGTTGCCATCTTGACCAGAATGTGAACTGATGCCTTTTTTTTCTTCTGGTTTTTCTTATGTATTAGGTTTTAATTTCTATGAACATTAACCCCACATCCAATCTAGATAAGTACTCTGTATGTTCTAATTGTATCCAGCCCAGGACAACCGAACATGTAGTATGGGTTATTGACTGGACAACTATATGTGATAGTTATCCCCATATAACCTTATATACTCCCTTCATCTTCATTTTAAATAAACCAGTTCATAAATGTGAAGGAATGTGTAGAAATAACATCACCCACATCTTGATCTCTTCATTACAAAGGAGTGGGCTGACTAAGGCAGCAAACTGTAATGAGTAGTGCTGTGATGTTCTTCACATTTTGCACCCAGGCCTCTGAAACTTTGACTGAAATGAAAAACTATAAAAACAACTTATTTTGCATATCTTTCACTTGGGAATTTCAGAACCTGAACTTCAAGAAACTAAATCTAATCAATCAGTTTTCCATTCCTCAAATGTCCTTTTAGAGAAGAGAAAATACAAGTCCAAAGTGGAGAACCAATCTGCCTAAGATCACCAAAAATGGTTTGTGTCAAAGCCAAGACTAGAATAATAATCTTTTAGTTCCTAATCCAGAGTGTCTTCCATTACCCCTTAAGGATTATTGATCACCTATTACTTTGGTGATTCACTTCTTATTGCTTCTTTTCCACTATATAAATTATGAGTACCTGCATAGGGTGAATTCCATCATGCACATTTTGTAGAAACTGCAATTTTCTTTTGTCCAAACTTTTTAAAAATATATATATTTTTACTGATTTTTTGCAGAGAGGAAGGGAGAGGGATAGAGAGTTTGAAACATCGATGAGAGAGAGACATATCAATCAGCCGCCTCCTGCATGCCCCCTACTGGGGATGTGCCCACAACCAAGGTATATGCCCTTGACTGGAATCAAACCTGGGACCTTTCAATCTGCAGGCCAATGCTCTATCCACTGAGCCAAACCGGTTTCGGCCAAACTCTTTTCTTACAGTTATTAGCTTGTGCTTGAATGTGATTGATTTATCAATACTGAGGCCTGAAAGACCATGTATCAGATTCCTATTATTTTTAATTACTAGTGATATACCTTAATTGTGTCCAGAAGCTTCTCTATTATTCTATTCTATTTTATTTTTTCCATTTTTTATTAATGTATTACATGTGTACATATCTTCCTGTTATTCTATTTTAAATTGTGAAAAGTGGACATCATGAAAAGGGCTCTTTCAGTTTCAGAAGTATACATAAAATAATGTTGACTTCAAATAAATGAAGTTAAGAACATGGTTCACAGAGTATATTGAATTCATTTCAAAGTTTTTACAAGGGATTATATGCTCAATATTTTTATTATTAGTATGGGCTTTATAAATTTATAGTTTTTTTAATGTAGGTTTGGGACTTTCAAGCAAAGGTTTGTTTTACCCAGTGCTAACCTCCACAGGTAGGTTACAAGTCCAGGTTGTCAACCTGTGGCTGAAGTTCAACTAGTTTAGTGGTGCAGCAGTTAAGGAGCCTTGATTTAATCTGTTCTAGTTGCAGACTCTTTGTAGGTATGGAGCTTATCTGCTGGTTTAGAAGATTTTTATAAAGGTATGTATAATAGGAAGCAGACAAATTAATACTTATTATTCATAGGCATTTAATTTCAATTTAATTGTACAGGTAGCTGTTTTATGTCTGTTTGATTTTTCCTTTTACTTTTGCATGATAGGTTGTAGGATGCCGGAGGGAGCTAGAAAAATTCCTGAGATCAAACACAATTTCAAGGTAGTTGCTTCCTTTCCTGTGAATTTACTGTTAATCCTTTTAGTCAATAATCTCTTCAGTTGAATATACAGCACAATTCTCCTAGTTGAGAATGCCAAATATCATTTCAAAGTGATTGAAAACCTGGTCATAAAAATATTTCCAATAATGTTCTCATTTTATGATTATTCCTTGGATGATTTCTTAAAGATGAAGAAGCAATAATAATGTGTAGGCATTTGATATTAAGTATTTAGAGACTTTAATAACTTTAGATTAATATTTATAAACTTTTATGGGTAACATAGCTAACACTTAATGAGAATATCTCATTACATTAGTATTATTAGATTGACTGATATAATAGTAAAAATAAATTATGCATTTTCTCATTGATCCCTGACAAGTTTTTAATATGGAAACATGACTGATGAGATGGAAACTTGTAGAATTTGGAATTGTTCTAATTTGAATTTTAATAGAGGCTTTGATACTTAATGGCATTGAGATGTCCAGGAAGCCAACTGTACTCTGAAACTCTCTCCTTACCTAGTAAATGGCAGTGATAATTCCTGTTGTGCCTTATTTTTTTAAAACATTAATTATATATTGTATAATAGTTTGAGTGTAGTGATGATTAATAGTGAATAATAGTAAAAAGATAATCACTATAAGGAATAATCTAAATACCACATGAAACAAGTAATATTGACCTTATAAAAACATGTATTCTGTTTTCCAAAATAACCAAGTGTTTTATTTGCCATCTCTCCATAAAAACCAAGGTGTTCAAGTGAGAGTTTCTTTATATTTTAGGAAGTAAGATGAGGCAGGAGATGAAATTCAGTTCAAACAAAAGGCCTAATGAGAGTTTTTGGAAACCTTTGTAAAAATTGCAGTTAATAAGGTGGCTTAATTTCATTGCTAGAGGCGCTGATGCATATTTCATTCATCTTAAGCCTTTCCTTTTTCAGAGCCAGAATGAAAATATAATAATTGCATAGTCCATGATTAGGCAGCTGCTTAGCAGTTCGCTGTCTTATAGAATATTTTCTGCCATATCTTTTTGCCAGCTACGGATAGCAAGTAGTCAATATTAGTTGCAAATGGACAATATATTTTTCTTTTGACATAATTGCTGCCCCTTTAATGGAGTATTAGGGCTACTGGCAGTGTTCCCTACCTGTGTACTTACAAAGATGGATGATAAAAATGTTACATCCACAATACACAGAGTTAACCCTTTTTTATGAAGAGGCAGCTGGTATCACTAAATTGATTTTATAACTATTTCTTTCTTGCTTTAAACCTGAAACCTCTGTTGAAGTAGAACCAATGGAGGTTCTACTCAGTTTTCACCCCACCTTCTACCCTTACCCCCACCCCCACTGTCCTCATTCATAGGTGTACATTTTTGTCCAGTCTTTTACTGCATCCCCCATACCCCTTCCCCCTGAGAATTGTCAGTCCACTCCCTTTCTATGCCCCTGGTTCTATTATATTCACCAGTTTATTCTGTTCATCAAATTTTTTATTCACTTAACTTTTATATTCACTTGTTGATAGATATGTATTTGTTGTTCATAATTTTTATCTTTAACTTTTTCTTCTTTTTCCTCTTAAAGAATATCTTTCAGCATTTCATATAATACTGGTTTGGAGTTGATGAACTCCTTTAGCTTTTTCTTATCTGTGAAGCTCTTTATCTGCCCTTTAATTCTGAATGATAGCTTTGCTGGGTAGAGTAATCTTGGTTATAGGTTCTTGCTATTCATCACTCTTGTCTGGCCTACATAGTTTCTGTTGAGAAATCAGCTGACAATTGTATAGTTGCTCCCTTGAAGGTAACTAACTGTTTTTCTCTTGCTGCTTTGAATATTCTCTCTTTGTCTTTTGCTCTTAGAATTTTAATTATGATGTGTCTTGGTGTGGTCCTCTTTGGATTCCTTTTGTTTTGGGGTTCTGCATGCTTCCTGGACTTGTAAGTCTATTTCTTTCATCGGGTGTGGGAAGTTTTCTGTCATTATTTCATTAAATAGGTTTTCAGTATCTTGCTCTTTCTCTCTTCTTCTGGCACCTCCATAATTCTGATATTGATATGCTTGAAGTTGTCCCAGAGGCTCCTTACACTATCTTCATATTTTTGGATTCTTTTTCTTTTTGCTTTTTGGTTGGGTGTTTTTTTCTTCTTTGTATTTTAAATCTTAGATTTGATTCTTGCAATCCTATAGTCTGCTGTTGGATCTCTGTATATTATTTTTTATTTCAGTCAGTGTATGCTTAATTTTCTAGTTGGTCCTTTTTCATATTATCTCACTAAATTGATCAGCCTTTTCTAGAAAATTCTTGAAAAACCTTATAACCATGGTTTTGAACTCTATATCCATTGCTTTCCTCCATTTCTTTCATCTGTGACCTGTTTTATTTTATCTTCACAATTTGGCTGCTTCTCTATATTGATAGAGTGTCTTTGTGTGGTAGGTGACTATAGGGCTCAGTGGTTCAGCCTCTCCAATCATTCTTGGTGTACCCCTGTGTGCACTGTCTTGTTGTAGTTAAGCCTTGATTATTGTTGGTATCACTGGGAGGAATTGACCTCTAGGCCACTTGGCTGTGAGGATCAGCTGTGTCTATGATGGGAGAACTTCTGTGCTGGAGCCACCCTTATGAGGCAAGACTTGCTTCAGTGGGACTTTGGTGCTCACTGAGTGAGTGCCCCCTGAGAGTGTCCCTTATGGATCTAAGGAGTTGTAATCTGGATGGTCCCACTGTGACCACTGGGTACACTGGCTCTTGTATCTCCAAGGAGGTGCAAATTTAGCCTCTGCCTGAGGCCACCCAGCAGGAGCTATGGAGAGATCTGCAAATTCCTCTTCTTTGTTTGGGTTTTCAAGATGCCCAGTTGAGGCTCAGCTGTGAAGCAATGAAAGCTGCTGTGGGGACTTGGGCCTTCTTTTGAATGTTCTGGGCCTCACTGACTCAGCTCCAGTTTGTTAGGTAAGTTTAGAATTTAAAGGACCAAGCCATTCATGTGCAAAAGCCTCTGCACTTAGCTTGGATGAGGCGGAGTCTCAGGGTGGACCAAGCAGCAGTGACTTCGTGGGGCAGGATCTCAGGGCAGAGCAATGGCTGATCCTCAGGCCTGCCCTAAAAGGCCCCTGGGTCTCAGTGTCCCATGGTAATTGCTGCAAGCACCTCTGAGAAAACGCTGCCCTCGATTTTCGCCTGCTGCCAGATAGTCCAGTTGCTCCCTGTATAAGTCTGGGTCCCCAGAGTCTCACCCAGAACTGGAGTTCAGAGCAGTTGGGAGGTTTTGTCTCCCTCCTGATTGAGAAAGTCAGCTGCATACTCAGTTGTCAACCCTCTCCAGATGCGTGTCTCTGTACCTCTGCCTTCTGCAGCTCCTGTGAGTCTCAATTTGCTTTTCTTTTTCCTTCTACTTGTAGAATTTCCACTCAACCAGCCTTCCTGTGGTTCTGGATGATGTCTGTTTTGTCTTTTAGTTGTAGCTTTGAAATTGTTGTGTGAGGCAGCAGTTTAGGTGTTTACCTATGCCGCCATCTTGGTTTCTCCCTCGAGATTCAGTCTGTATTTAACAATATAGCCCAGCGCTGGTAGTCATCACCGATTCTCAGGCATCCAGTGTGCACAGTCACTCATGGCCACTGCTCTGAACACTGCTCTGAACATCATGCCTGTCACTGAGAGCTTGGCAAACTTTTAACTGACTGAGTACAACCATTTTTGATAATTCACTACCTCCGGACCAGCACTAGGCAAACTTTTAAACTAGATATGGGAGGAAGAAGGATTGTATTAATTTGGTTTCCTATTTTTCCATCCTTGACATATTAGTCTTTCCTGAATATTGAGAGTTTAGTTAAATTATATAATATCGCTGTCTTGGCATCCGTTTTGTGTGGCCAAGCAGCCTATAAGGAGTCTTGAACTGACACTAATTCTCCCTCACCTAAACACATTCGCTAGGTAACATCTTACAGAGTCACATGCAAATGTAAGTTCTTGATATGACTCCTCCTTGAGATAAGCATTTTGCCCTGCCTTCCAGGGCTTTCCCTTTGTGTTCCCTTTAGATAAGACCCCCGAAATCCCCTGACAATCCAGTGCTTTTTTGTTTGAATTGACCAATGTGGTCTTAGCCTGGGAACTCCAAAGCACTCCACTATGTGGACTCTAAGTGGGCATTGCCTCAGATCCTGTGGTGCTCTTTGCCTACATCCTACCTTGATCTCTCCTTGTGGGCCCCAAGACCTGCCTTGTACTTCTTCCAGGACCTATGAGGAATAAGCTCCTCTATTTCAGTTCCCTGTGGTGGTTTGCTGGACCATCTGGTTCACCATCTGATATCCCAGGGCTTTACTTAACAAATGTTAATTTAATAGTCACAACACTGATGAACCCTGAATGTCTGTGATAATTATCTAGTGAACCCCCTCAGCCCTCAAGACCAGTGAGAGCACAACCAAAGAAGTGTTTATGATTCCTTTCTTGCATTAGGAAACCATATAACCCAGATTGCCATTGCCGGGAGCAGAGCCATAAATGTTAAATGCTATATCATCTGGTAGTAGCTTCTAGTATTCAAGTCTCCTTTCTACACCCACTTTTATTGCTGTTTCTCTTATGTGCATACTAGAGGCCCAGTGCATGAAAATTCATGCACTGGTGGGAAGGGGCCCTCAGCCCAGACTGCCCCCTCTTGTAGTCTGGGAACCCTCAGGGGCAGGAGGCAACCCAGTGATCAGGGGAAGGCAACACTTCAATACACCTCTGCTGCAACTATTGGCGGCAGCGCAAGCCTTGGCTGGCCCTGGTTACCTGAGCCTCAGGTGGTCCTGGGCAGTTGGGCAGCTGCCATCTGAGGTTTGCCTGTGCCTCGGGCCAGCCCTGGGTGACTGGGGGGCTGAAGGGACTGGGGAACTTTGGAGGCAGGTGTGCAGAGTGGGCCCAGTGGGCCTGGCCTGGCCATGTGCCTGCCGTCCCTGTAGGCTGAGGGGACTGGGTGCTGTCATCTTGTGGCTGTGGGTGTTACCATTTTGAGGGCAGGACAGTCAATTAGCATATTCCCTTTTTATTGGCTGTGGGAACCATCATCTTTGAAGGCGGGACAGCCAATTAGCATATTCTCTCCTTATTGGCTTTGGGTGCTGCCAGCATGAAGGTCAATTAGCATATTCCCTCTTTATTAGATAGGATGTCTATGCCACACCTACTTCCTTCCCCCCTCCCTCACAACTCACACAAGAGGCATTTGTCTGCAAAATAACCAAATAACCACTTCTGCCTTCTAGGTTTTTTTTCTGCCTCCTGAGTCTCTAGTCATCTCTATAGTCCATAGGTTGATGTTTGCATTTCTCAAGATTCCTCCCTGCATCATCCCTCTGGTTAGGGATTAAGTGTGCTTTTGATGCCTGTAACACCTTTGCTCCATTCTCTTAAAATATGTTGTAACAATTAATTAGGTGAGCTTTCATCTGGCTCACTTCGATCAAACCATCTTCACTGTTTATGTTTCTAGATTGGATTTAAGTTTTGTTGCAAACCCCAGATTTAGTGGGATCATTAAAAATATTTCTTGTTTTTCCCTTGTGGTAGTTTTTCCCTTCCATATTTATAAAGTAGAGCTACATCCTACACAGAGGAGGCTTCTAAAGGTTTTTTTATAAGGTGGAACTTGAGTTAGGTAAAACATTCCTCTTGAAAGTTCCCACAAAGCACTCAAAATGTACAGTATACAGATCTGGATAACCTCAAAAAGGTCAACAAAGTTAGACAGCTTTTCCTGCAGCATTGATCCAATCATCATTTCTTCACTTAAATATCAGATGAAGTTTTGGCTTGTGTCTTGGCATCTTGCAGTGGAAAAATATGTATGTTTAAGTATCATGATGCTGAGATACTCACAATATTGGAGGCAGATGGGTTGACTGAAGAAACAGCAGGTCCTGTTGCTGGGGCTCCACTTTCACTGTTGCATATGTTCATGGAGAGGAATGGAGAGTGGATTGCCCATACTTGCTCTTGGTTCTCTTCTTTTCCTCAAGCAACTACACTTGAATTTGCATTAAGTCAAATGTGCAAATGACAACACTCCACTGTTCTTTTGCACACCTCAGGCCTTCCCCTTAGCATTTTCCATGGCTTTCCATAGCATTAAGAGCCTATAGAGATAGCAATGAGAACCATTTATTATTTACTAAGTGTGCAAGGCACAAGTCTAAGTGCCTTATGTTGTAATCCCATTTGATCTGCACAATTCTGTAAATTTTGTACCATTAGTAGTTTTCCAGATATATATGTGTAGATGGATTTTTAAAGAATCTTTCAATCTTCTAAAGAAAACACACAAAAAAGCCAAGTGAGCAACAGACCTTACTACTTTCACCTTACTGTGTGTATGTGTGTGTGTGTGTGTGTGTGTGTGTGTTTTATGCTGACTGGTTTAGAAAGCATAACATTTTAAAGAGATATAGGTTGATAAGGTAATAAAATGGTTATTATATTTACAGTGAAATGACTAAAGATTGGAAAGTTAAATTTTTCCAAGTCATATAGCTAGTTTAACTTAGTATTTGTACCACATTGCTTCTTACTCTTTGTACAAAGAGTATTCTTTGTTTCTGACTTGTTTCTATAATCTATTTTCTATAATCCCAGCTTTCTCAAGAGCTAGGATTTTAGTAATATTGTACACCGTAAGATATTGTTATACTACATTTTTTTTCTGCTTGTAGCAGCTTGTTTTTTGAGCTGTTTTAAAAACTAGGTGATGTGTATTGCAGCCTTGGGACCTTCACATAGAGAATGTCTTGAAAGTTTACCCATTTTCTAATATAATTTTTTCTTGCAAATAGGGTTTATTGTTCTGTTGGGGATAATCTGAGTTTTTCTTGATACAAATTTAAGGTGTTTCTGTTAAAAAAGATGTCAGTATTACGCTGCCTGGGTGGGCAAAGTAACTTTTTGTAACTATGTTTCTCAGTCACAGGTTTAATAGGGAATTTATCTTACTTTCACTTACTGTGAGATAACATTTATTCTGCTTTTAAATTTTATAAAATCTTTAATTTTTGTTTCATATTTCCTTTGACATATTATACTATATAGTTTATGTTTTATTCATTCATTTATAACACTTTTTAAGATTTAGGGAATATATTTTAAATCCTTTTTGGGGTTAACTGTTGTAATGTTAAATTATGCTCACACACACCTATATACCTATCTCTAGATTTTTGCTAATTAATATTTGTTTTAACTTTAAATGAAAAGAAGTTATATGGCAGAAATTACATGTGACCTCTAGTTTATCAGTTTTAAAGGTAGGCATATACTCCAGGCAAAATGAAAACCAACAGACTACTTCTGTCTAGAATAACCTGCACCAACAGAGTTAATTTTCAGAATGACCTCTTAAAACACACTTCAAATTTTCATGCATATTATGATTTCTGTTAGGCTCAGATTTAAAAGTAGACACTTTTGCATTGAGTTGACTTCCAAATAATAGATGCTTTTCTAAATATGGTTAAGAAACAACCTCTAAGCTAACAGCAGAATTTTATAATAAAACATTGACTGTAATGTAGTGTTAGCAATTAATTTGCATTCTCATTCTTTAAATACTTAGAATTGGATGTTCACCTTTAAAAAATAATCATCAGGGGGCCATTAACACATTCCAGCATTAATGTATTAAATATCATAAATGAGAATATGCTAAGAAGACATAATAAAATAGTATCACAGTCAGCTTTGCAGACATGCGATGTGTATTATTACAACGAACTTCATGAAAGTTAGCAATTAAATGCAGGAAATTGAAATTGTGTGTGTGTGTGTGTGCTCACAGCTCTTTATAAGCTCTGATTCTTCATGTCAGGAAGTGGCAGGAAGCTGACATTTTGAATCAGAGGACACTTGCACTTTCTCCTATATTTTTCCCATTATTCTGTAGTTCTCCTTTGATCTTTTCCCTCAGCAGCAAGATTGTCTGCCCTCTGAACCTAGAATCTACTCTGCAAAAGACAAATAGTCTTTTTTTCTGTGGACAAAAGTTCAGCTTTCAAAGAACTCATAGTAGAAGTAAAACAGAAACACACACACACACACACACACACACACACACACACACAATATCTGTCATGCTAAGTTAAATGTATAAGCACAACACTATCCAGGAAGCTCAAAGAAAAAAAAATTAAAAAAATACCGAGGCAGTAAAATAAATCTTCATCGGGTATTTTTTATTAATCTTAAATACTGGGTAAGATTTCATCTAAAGCAATGCATAATAGATATACAAGGAAGTCGGAATGTTAACTGAAGATAGAAATGCCTGATGGTTACTGCTTGGAGTCCAATTTGAATAACACCAAGGGAATGTGAAGAGGAGTTGTAGGAGAATAGACCAGAAAATTAAGGCAGGTCCATATTGTTTTTCTGGAATTAGTCTTTCTCATCTAGGGTTCCATAAGAGAATTAAGCTTTACATAAAATAAATTGAGTAATTATTTTCTCAGTCCTCCCAAAGTTACTACATAGCTATTACCTATCTAGATATACAGAAAAAAAGTAATTCATTACATACAATGGGTACTCAGGGCATTTGGGTTTAATGCTCTCTGGGAACCCTGATTGAGGAAGGCTGATCTAGACTCTGAATAATGAAGAACCATGGAAACTATGTGAGTTGAATTGTAATTGATACAACTGTGTTTTGGGAAAACTTAACTGACAACAATGTTCAGAACAGTTTGAGAAATGTGCTAAAGATTATTGAGCTTTTTAAAAAATTATTTTTAATATATATATATTTTATTGATTTTAGAGAGGAAGGGAAGAGGGTGAGAGAGAGAGAGAAATATCAATGATAAGAGAAAATCATTGATCAACTGCTTCCTGCACACCCTCCCACTGGGGATTGAACTGGCAACCCCAGCATGTACCCTGACTGGGAATTGAACCATAACCTCCTGGCTCATAGGTCAGTGCTCAAACTACTGAGCCACACTGGCCAGGCTGATTATTGAGCTTTTATAACATGAAAAATAACACCGAAAATAAAAAAATGGATGTGCAAGATTTATTAATTCATCCACTTAAAGCAATTTATATAGGTATATATTGGATGCCAGGTAATGTGGATAGTAAGATGAGTAAAAATAGAGCTAGCCATTACCACCTAATGGGAGTTAGACATTAAGCAAATAAACACAAAACCATATAAATTCTTAACAGAGATCAATGTGATCTCAGTGTATGTAACAGTGACATAAAGTCTACTGTAGCAAGGTTTATGTTCTTAGAAGCATGATCAAATGAGGCTTTTTTGGGGCTATATACTGAGTTTGGAATTTATTTTATCATTAATGAAAGGCTAGTAGATATTTTAAATCGGGAACTAAAATTATCATAGTAGTCTCCCATCTCCTCTTTCTGATCATTGATGGTTGGGTTACATTACATTCACTGTAAGTTATAATCTCATTGCCTACATCATTAAAAGCCACCGCTTTATTCTTTTAATTCCTATCTGTACTAAAAAATTCTTTTGTGAAAATTGTAATGATTCTGGCATAAGGGTAAACACAAATGCAAACAGGATTTTTCCTGTTTGTAGGTACCCTGCATAATCAATGTATTTTATCTACTCTGTATGCATCCTATTGTTCACTGTAAAACAGGCTCTCCTCAGGAATGAAATTGACAAAGCAAGACTACTGCTAAAAGGAAAATTAAATAAAAATAAGTAAATAGATGCAAAAATGAAAGAAACATTATTTTAAAAGATTTAAATGGTTATTATGAATTTGTTATTGAAAATATTGTCAGGCATGTTCCTTCTTTTCTAATATATTTAGGTCCTATATGAGCATTTCCATTAAAATTTAGTACCAAGATAAATGTCTCATTAAGGAGTTTTTGTAGTTTCTCAGTTTTAAAATTGAGACTTCTATTCTGACTTCAGAGAAGTTAAGGAACAATTTTATGATAAAACATAATTAGTTATACTTGCTTTCTTGAATTAGAGATGCTAATTTCCTTCCAATTTATTGATTATATTGTATTCATTCTCCCATTCTGTTGGCTACTTCAAGTAGAGAACTTCTAAGTTAACAAGTCATTATGATTAACCAGAATTTACCGTTTCTTAGTAGCTAGATACTTGAGCCTCTGTATGATACTCTGATCTGGCACTGTGTGCGGTTAAGCAAAGATGATAGCCTTGCATTGTCTTTATTTAGCAGACCAGAGTATGAACAAGCTTTATGGGAATGAAATTCATTATGAAGAACAATGAGCATTCCAATCTCATTCGTGCAGTTCATATTTTCTATTAAAACACAAGTGTCTTCTGGGAAGAATCCACAAAGCGAACTTGCATTCTTAAAAATGTGAGAGTAAAGCTAAAAATGTGCAGGTAAATCTGTATCTCAAAACAGGAAATAAACCATAATTTTGCTTTTATGGGGGTAAATGTTGTGAAATAAGTGTTCATAAAAGTCTAGACTAACATGGAGGGATTTCAAAAACCAAATGGTTGAACAGCTTTTAGTAAATCCCATTTAAAGGGATAAAACTGCTGAAGAAAGTATAAACAAAAATCTGTAAAAGATTAGGATTTATATGGGACTGTGGGATTTAATTAGATCCAAACACATGAAAGCTGTGTTATTCAATATGGTAGCTAATACCCAACGCTATTTAATTGCTGTTCAGATTTTCTCTGAGACTATAATCTTCTTTTGATTTAGAAGCATTGTCTTATATCTCTCTTGCCCATACACTACACTCTCTGCCTCCGCTGTCTCCCTGACGAGCTGCCAGCGAAGTGCAAACCATAGAATCAGAATCTCAGGAAAGGAAATACCCTAAGGTTTACATCATCTGGTCCCATACAATCTATTAAAAACTCTCGAGTTCTGGAATCACTTACTCCACCCTTAGGCAAATGTGAACTTTTCCTTTTGTGAAATTAGAATCAAATTGGTAGTGTGTCAACAGTGTTCTTCATTTTACCCTCCAGAGCTATCATGTGACATGTCTAATTTTTCTTCTGTCCAACATTTCATTAAATAGCTAATAAAAATGTCATAAAATTGGGCAAAATATCATTAATTTTTAGTCGTAGATGGGGAGACATTCTCAGACACTGCCCTTATTCATGACCAGTTATAACCTTAAAAGTAGTAATAGTAACTACCACATATTAAGTCAGTCAACAATCACAAGATTGTAGAGTGGGAGTTTTACTTAATTATTTCTAATGCATACACATAACCAACAAGATTAGTTCATAAGTGCAGCCAGCAGGTAGTTACTGTTATTTTTGAAGTTTGGTAGTTGACAAGGGAGCTATGAACTTTATTAAAGGGCCCAACCTGATATGGATTAAGATCTGACTATAAGTCCTGTGTTCTTTTACTGTTTGACACTCCATTATATAAATTACAAGCACATGCCTTATTATAAGCTGTGTTATTCTGGGTAAATTATATTATTTTTCAAACTCTATGCCCTTTTAAAACAGTTATCTTTGTATTGTGGAAATAGCCAATATGATCTTCAGTTGGAGAGTGTAATTTTTAGGAAAAGTTTATTTTTACATTACTATTATTTAAATTTATTCTTTAATTACAGTTGACATACCATATTATACTAGTTTTAGTGTGCAACATAGTAATGAAACTATTATATATCTTATTAAGTAATTATTCCGATAAGTCTAATAACCATCTGACAACATACATAGTTATTATTATGAGGCCCGGTACACGAAATTCTTGCACTGAGGAGGTGTCCCTTATCTCAGCCTCTACCCTCCAATCTGGGATCCCTCTCATAATCCAGGACTGCTGGCTCCCAACAGCTTGCCTGCCTGCCAGCCTGATCACCCCCTAAACACTCCCAGATGCCTAACTGCTCCCTGCTGGCCCAATCGCTCCCAACTGCCCTTCCCTGCTGGCCCGGTAGCCCCCAACAGCTCTCCCCTACAGGCCTGGTCGCTCCTAACTGCCCTCCTCGTCAACCTGGTCCCCCTCCAACTGTCCTTCCCTGCTGGCCTGGTCGCTCCTAACTGCCCTCCCCTGAAGGCCCCGTCACCCCCAACTGCCCTTATTAAATGAATCATAATGTAAATACAGTGGTACCTCGAGATACGAGTTCAATTTGTTCTGTAACCTTGAGGTGTGGGAAACTATGAGACGCTCGACTCGCGGTAAACTGGTGGGTCGTGTGCAGCCAGCCGATCCGCGCGATTACTCCTATCTTAAATGTTGCTCGTATTTCAAAGCAAAAATCGCTTGCTTGATGGCTCGTATCTCAAAAATCTCGTATGTTAGGGCACTCATATCTCGAGGTACCACTGTATCTGTTTTCTGTTTATAAAAAACACAGATATTTACATTATGATTCATTAACAGTAGCACAATTACAGTTATGAAGTAGCAACGAAAATAATTTTATGGTTGGGGGGTCACCACAACATGAAGAACTGTATTAAAGGGTCATGACATTAGAAAGGTTGGGAACCACTGCTCTAGGTCTATCTAACCATGTTGTCGCAAATGGCAAGATTTCATTCCTTTTTATGGCTGAGTAATATTCCATTGTATACATATACCTTCTCTTCTTTATTCATTTGTGTATTGATGAAAATTAGTCTTTTGATTGGAGCATTTAAACCATTTATAGTTAAAGGAATTATTGATAGGTATGCAAGCTAGGTTGGGGGAAGGATCAACAAAAATGGCTTCTGCCCACACTAGCTCTGAAGCCAGACAATGCAGTTCTTCCCTGTTTTTCAAGCTCTTGCCCCAGCGCTGGAGCTCAGAGCAAGTGAGTTTGTCAGTGAGTCAATTCATGCACTGGCCTGTTAAGGGGAACCTGAGACTCTAGCAAGTAGCCCTCTCTTTCATTCAGTCACAGTCCCTGCCCGTTTTCACAGCCAGAAGTTATGGGGATTTCTCTTCCTTGTAGAGGGACCTTAGGCTAAGGAGCTTTGCGTGGGGCTGGGAACTCTCACTGCTGAAAAGGGGACGTCTATAGCCTAGATATCCCCTCACACCCACTTCTTACTGCCACATGTGAGTGTGGGGCCTGCCCATCTGTATCTCCAACCCTTCTACCAGTATCAGTATGGCTGCTCCTGAATATCCTTAAATATAGATCGCACTTCTGTTTAGCTCATCTTCAGGCTGTTCTCAAGAGGAGGGGGAGGGTTCTGTAGTTTAGTGATAGTACTGGGAGGAAGTGAGCACAGCATTTACCTACTCTGCCATTTACCTACTCTGATGAAAGTTCAGCCTGCAATTTATTTGTGAAAATAAAAAAATCACATCCTTTGTCCTTTAAGGTTTTTTTCGTATTTGCTGATTGCATCCCATGGTGTCCTTTCATCTATTCCTCTGTCCCTTGTATTTCCTATAAACTGGTAGCTTTTAAAAGTGCACATATCCTCCCTAAAAATGTATTCAGAAGGGCTTGTGTGGGTGCTTGGAATCTCTAATTTTCCTAAGGTCCCTAGATGCATCTGAATCTGTTTTATTTTTGGGAATGGCCAACCCATCTGACTTTGCAGTGGCTGTGAGTCACCCTCAGTTACAGCAAGTATCAGAGACAGACAATAAGGGTCTAATCTCTAGTGCTGGGCTGTGTGGCTGGTCACTGCAGGAAGAGGCATTTAGCTCTCTTTTGTGGGTTAACTGAGATTCCCAGTGGGAACATTTTTGGAGCCTCAGTGCATGTGCTTCCTTCCTTCAACACAGGTTAGGGAAACTTCTTAAATGATCAGGACCTGCCCTGGCCTTGAAGGTTATGTGTTTGGGGAAGAGCAATAACAGTCTTGATGCTGTGGCTCCCGAGGACAAGTGTGTTGTCTGTCCACATGATCGTGATTTCACCCCTGCTGGAGGGCCACAAGCTGCTGACAGTGTCTCCTTTTGCTCTGGGCTGCTAAGGCAGGTGGGCCTGGGACATTGCTCCAAAGTCTGTGCTGTTTCTTGTCTGCTGATACCCCTTTTCCCCATTCCCCAGGACCAACTGTCCCCTTAATGCTGAGGTATTCCACGGCAGTCAGAGTGATCTTTCCATCATCATCACATCACTTTACTACCCTATTCTAAGCCTACCCATGACTCCCATCACACTCAAGATCCACACTCCTCACCATGGTTGACAAGGTTCACTATATAGTCTGGCCCATAACCACTTTTCCCATCACATCTTCGTTCTTTTCCTTTTCCTCCTTGGCCTCACTGGCCATTCTGCTGGTCCTAGAACAGGTGGCTATTCCTTCTCAGGGTCTGCATTTGCCACATTGTCCTCCAGGAATACTCTTCCTTTAGCTCCTCACAGGACTCATCACTCACATTTGCACTGAAAATTCAACTCTTCCAAGCAGCCTTCTTTGACCACCTTGTATAATTTAGCATCCCCGTATCAATCTATCTTCTTATTCTATTTTACTTTTCTTTTCTTTAAAATATATTTTATTGATTTTTTGTAGAGAGGAAAGTAGAGAGATAGAAACATCGATGGGAGAGAGACATCAATCAGCTGCCTCCTGCACGTCCCCTAACTGAGAATGTGCCCGCAACCAAGATACATGCCCTTGACCAGAATTGAACCTGGGACCCTGCAGTCCACAGGTGACGCTCTATCCACTGAACCAAATCGGTTTCAGCTTACTTTTCTTTATATAATTATCATTATTTGAAATTATATTATTGACTTGTTTTGTCTCTTCTTTTTGTGGATGCTTTGCTGGGGGCAGGGCGGTTTGAATCATCTCAGTCACCAAAATATCCCAAGCAACAAGCATAGGTGCTTAATAAATATTTGTTAATGGATAAAAACAGCATTTTCTCAGTCCTGCCTTTACACACACACACACACACACACACACACACACACACGCATGTTCATAGGGAAATACTCATAGTTTCAGCCTGAGACTTGCCCCAGTTTGCACAGGTGTTGTTGCAGGAGCGCATAGAAACTGCACCTAAGGGTCCTTTTAGGAGGCAGAAGGTCTTACAGGACCAGGTACCCCACATGGGAATGTATTTTAAGGGAACCCCACACTGGACAACTGGATTTCAAGTGAAAACCTGGCTTTTACAGAAACTTATTTTATTGACCAGTAAGAGACTCCGCTGAGGACAGCTAAGGTGGGGATAAAAAAGCAGGTGAGCCCTGGGAGATAAGGGTTGCTGCTAGACACTTTCCAGGGAGTAGGACTTCCTGAGTCTTCCTGTTCTGCTCCTGAGCCCCCAGACCAAGGGCTCCCTGGGGTACCGCACACTGCTTCTTTCAATTTTAAGAAGCCTGTTTGTGTTGGTGGCCGCTGGCAATGACTCAGGACAGAAGCCCATCTGGTAGACAGGGTGGGGTCTTGCTAAGGCCACTCTGCATCCTCTCTGCTCCTGGATCTTACTGGGCTCACAGAGTGTAGAGTTTTCTTCTGCCCAAGAAGGGACTCTGGAGGGTTGAGAAGGACCATCAGGCTTTCTGCCAGGCCAGCTTTAGCCCTGGGATGTTCAGAACAGACTCCCATTTGAAACAGTTTCTAAGGCTCCTTGTCCATGTCTGTTCAGAAGGAGGCTCCTGGCTGAGGAAGGCACAGCCAGAATGGCTCAGGTTGTAATGGCCATTGGGGGTCACTGAAGGAAGAGGCATTAGCTGCCTTGGGCCATTAAATGCTTGTCCTCTCTGCAGAGTGCCTCAGCCAGCAAGCTTCAGTGGGCTCAGCCTCTAGCTCCAGTTGTTGAATTTTGGGGCTGGAGCAACCGAGGTCTTCATCCAACTCTTCCACAGGGTGACGTTGCTTGAGTGCTCGTCTGGGGACTGGCTTCTCTGCCTCCACCTTTGCAGGGGTCAGCTTCTGTGGGGTCAGCCTCTTGCCACCATGCTCCAGTCTTGGAATTTTGGAGCTGGAGCAACCAAGGTCTTTGTTTGACCATTTCACAGGATAATGTCTCTTACGTGCTCCTCTGGGGACTGTCTTTTCTGTCTTCACCTTTGCTGGGGTGGCCAAAGGAGCATCCCCATAGGACCGGTAGCCAGTGACTAGGCAGTATGTCTCCCCATGCCAGCCCACTCGGGTTTCTCCCTGCTTTCGGTAGGGGACATGGTAGTGACCAGGTGTAGGAGTAAAGGTAGGAGTCACTGTTGCTGGAAAGAAAATCAGAACTGGTCAGTTACTTGTGCTATACTCTGTCCTGCCAGGACATCCCCTCTCATGTCTCTCCCAGGTTCTTGCTGAAGCTTCTAATTTGCTTGGCATCCCAAACATAGCCTTAACCCATCATGCTATGAGACCCCTACAGAAGGGGTGTTGCTGCAAAAGCAATTCTGTGGGGTCTAGGAAAGCAGCAGCAGACCAGAAAATCTTCCATATTCCCAGAGAAAACAGAATCCAAAAAATTGCATTTAGGATCTCCTCCATCATTCTCACAACATATAAAAGATTTCTCACAGGGGGAGACATGAGAAGGGCATGTACTTGGGGGTGGGGTGGGGAAGGCCAAAGAGGGCAATAGGGGAAAAAACAACAACAAATACATTAAAATAAAAAAAAAACAATAAAAAAAAAGATTTCTTACAGCCCATCACTTCTGAGGCTCTAAAGAAATGCCTTCCAAGTGTGGGGAAAGAAATAATTTAATTTAAACTGGTTTAGAGCCCCTCCCACCTTGGCAGCTCCTCTCAGGCTCGATTCATACTGTTTTTCAACCACACTGAACTCCAGTCCTCTGGTACTTTTATCTAAATCAGAAAAAGGCCAGATTCAACCCAACTTTCTGGGATAACATTCCCTCCTTTCTTCATCACTCCCCTTAGCTCTTTTGTTCTTTTTATGGGTTGGTCCCACCCTTCCTATTGTACTCAGCAGCTCAACTTGGATGTGTCTGAGGGACCCATGTGGATGTCTACATGACAGCACAGTGAAGGTGACTAAATTTGAAAGAGAGGTTTATGAGCACCTCTCAACAATTCTTCCTCAAATTTCTCCACTGATCATTTGCACACAAAAATGGCACCCGACTTTTGCTAAGAAGCCAACCAGTAAAGGGGCTGAATGGAAGTATCTTGTAGCCCAAAGGGGAAGGTTATAACAAGGAAAATGGGAACCTTTCTGAACATTTGCCCAGGAATGACATTGCACTTGTCCTCAGCATTGAGCGGGAACTCTGTGGGTCTTTGAGGGGTACCCTGGCTACTGGTATTACATATAGTTAGTGCAGTTCTCAGATGTGAGAGACAAGCCCAATAGGATCATGTGACAGCCAAGTGAGGTTGTGTGTACACCAAACCTTCTAGATGCCCAGCCTAGGCCTACCTGCTGTGCTGCATTCCAAGAGGACAGAGGACAAGTCACACTGCATGTACAAGATCCGGTCAATCATCTCTTTCTCAAGCAACCAAACAGATTGGTATGTGGTAGAGAACTGGTAGGGAAACTTCCCCTGGAACACTACATTTCTGCAGTTACCCTGCCATGGAAACCGTGAGGTCATCACTACTCAGTGAGGTCACATACGGAATCTGTGGCTTAGGCTCTCGAGGTTTTGAGGAGAGTGGGCTATGCCCTGCCTGTGCCCTCACACCCGGCCTTCCCCACTCATGCCCTAATTAAGTAGTCACTCCTTGTGGAGCACACTTGTGGACTGGCACAGCCCTGGACCTTAGGAAAGCAAGAGAAACTCCATTCTGAGATTAGCATGAAAAGCAAGATTAACCTAGGACAGCCAGGTTTATGGCACTGATCTTAAGTATCCAACAGTTGGAGAGGCAGAGATTTGTGTGGACTCAGGAATAAAGGAAGGCTCCTTGGTGGTGGGCCTGAAGGGAGGGGAGAGGGGACACTTTTCAGTTGGGAAAAGTAAGAGCAAATGTCAATTCATAGACCTCTCACGTTTTTAGAACTGAGGACTCAAAAACCGAGAGGTTAAGGGACCTGCCCAAGATTACACAGGTGATGCAGAGGTGTTCTGTTCAATGGTAGGGCTTCATGTTGGGGCTGTGGATTTATAGCTGATAGGAATGTAAGGACAAGCTCATCAACATTTCAGAGTGACACTGGGAGAGATGTTCAAGGCACTCCAAGGCAAAGTGAGGGTTCTGAATAACTTCAGAGTGGGAATAATGGGCCCATTTTAATACAAAATTAAAAACAAACTCATGACAAAATGACATAATATGAATTGAAACCCATTGAACACACTTCTCTCCCCTCCAAAAGGAATGGTATGCCACCACCATGAAAGGATAAGATTTGGGTGCAGAAGCATCCCAGATGAAAAACATGGTCAACATGGTGTTATTGAAAGCCGATTTTTTTTTTAATATGCAGAGGAGGAAATAGATAATTCTGTTCTTAGAATGGTCAGGCTCATAGAAATCATATAAGGGCTGGAAGAGGTTAATGGTAGATAAAAGGGGACCTATGTAATACTTTCAACAATAAAGAGAAAAAAAAAGAAATCATATTTGGGGCATCCTTTGATAGTGTGGCCAAGAACTTCCTAGCAGTGTGAGATAATCTTCCTTGGAATGGGGATCCCTTTTGCTGACCTTTGGTAAGCAAAGATGGGACATTTGCTTGTTTGGGCTGTTGGAGAAGGGATGATGTATTCATGAGGTAAACTGCCTAGGTTACCATTTTATATAATTTTAAAAACAGTATTTTTTAATTTTAATTTTTAATTTTTTATTTTCAGGGAGCGGAAGAGAAAGGGAGAGAGCAAACTAGAAACATTGATGAGAGAGAAACAACAATTAGCTGCCTCCTGCCCACCCCTTACTGTGGATTGAGCTTGTGACCTAGGCATGTGCCCTAATAGGGAATTGAACCGTACCTTGTTTGCAAGTTGGTGCTCAACCACTGATCCATGCTGGCTGGTCTTTATAAACTATGTATCTTCAATTTCTCTCCTTTTTAAAAGTCATGTGACAAAAAGATTATATGTGCATTTCCTAAACCTAGTAGTCATAGTTGTATATCTTTTTAATTGTATACCTTGACATAATTTCTTCTACTGTGGCAAATTTGCCGGCATGGTAGTACATGTGTGTGGCCTCAGAGTGAATGACGGGTAGACTATAACCCTTCTGCTATGGTTTGGGGAGGATCCTTGCTGCTCTGTTTTTCCAAGGGTTTGGCTGCCATGTTCCAGATGCAGGCCTCAACCATGAGTGCTACTTCCCTTTACCAGGGACCATTAGTGATTGAGTAGCTGCTCTAAGCATCACAAAGAGTAGATAAACATGTGTTGCCCACCTTCCAGATATCTCAAGGCTTCAGCCACTTGAGACCACATATAAACAGCATCCTGAGACTGAGGAGAGATAAACGTTATCTTTTACTCTAGAGCTAGATTCCTTGGAGAAGGAAGCCTATGCCTTGATTTACTTCCTTAGAAATTCCAGCAGGACTTGTATTTTCTGACGCATTCTCCATTGCCTACCAGCAGCATGCTTGCCTGGGTCTTTCACCTTCCCTGGAGAGGGTGTTGGGAATGGGAGTAGGGCAGTAATATGTGATCAGCATACCATTCTCCCAGAATCCCACAGAAATAACTTCAATATTTAGGCATATTTTTGTAAGATAAATCTTTTTTTTTTCTTTATCTCTCTAACACACTTTGGAATGAAATGTAGCCAAATTTTAAATATTTGCCTCTTGCAGTGTGGTATAATCTGAACAGAAAAAAGTGATCATTTCTTCTGCAAAGAATTTTAGAATTTCAATTTTTAAAATAAGCTAAATTTTGTTTCGCTTTCCTGCTACTTGTCTAACAATAATCATATGGGTATTTTTCTGTTCTTCTGGGTGCAGATTGCCCTTTATGTCACATCTCTCCATCTGAGGCTCCCCATGTGTTCTATCACTCCCTTGCAGAAATGCTTCTCCTTTTCCCTAAGTTTTGTTGCTATGGTCTTGACTGTCATTTCCTCAGCACCATCTGTAGACTGATATTTTGTGGAAATTTGTATGGATTCTAAGTAAGAATTCAGCTCAACAGGCCAGCATATTTAGTTTTTAGGAGAAGAGAAAGTAATTGATTAATTCCTATTCTAGTCCATTCTCTTTTCCTCTCCCCTTCATCCCATTCTACCCTCACATGAAGATATTCTTATAGCTTTGAAATGGAATCAAATTTCCAGGATGTATAATTAAATTTCAGTAAAAAATTCCACTTACCAGAATGCTCACAATACTAATATTGTTGTTAGAAATAAGACACTTTATTAAAAGGGGGCACACTTGTCTATATCCTTAATGTGCATTCCTAATGAGTCTTAGCAGGAGGCTGATTCACATGAAAATGCACAATTAGCTCATCCAACTTTAATATACCATTATCTGCACCCAGGCCCTCTCTTCATTACCATTTGAATGCACTATTTTCTTTGGAGTTTTGTGCAGGAAACAAATCCCTATATATGGCACACAGCCTTTAGACTCTGATTTGTCTGCCTTTGCCCTTTATACAAAAGGCCAAAACAACATGCTCCCATGGTGCATTAATTTTCAGTCTCTGACTATTTTTGAAATTGTAATGCAGCACATTTCTTTTCTAAGGGACTTAGTCAGTAGACAATGTAGAAGTGGATATAGCCAAGGGATTTGTTATTTTGAATGGTGGCACATGATCTTTCCTATGTGGACTGTCCAGGTAAAAAAGTTTGCTTTAAAGTACTGATGAGACCCAATGAAATAAAATATTACTTGAAAACTGATTTCACTACTATATTAAGTCTACTTTACCATCAGCGTCTGGAGTCAGACAATTGGTTGCCTAAAATAGAAATAGAGAAGCCCTTGCTGATTTGGCTCAGTACATAGAGCGTCAGCTTTTGGAGCAAAGGGTCCCGGGTTCGATTTTGGCCAAGGGCACATATCACAGTTGCAGGCTCCTCCCCTTGGCCCAGGCCCTAGTCAGGGTGTGTGCAGGAGGCAACCAGTCCATGTGTTTTAATTCCTATCAAGGTTATCTTTTTGCTTTTCATAAATTTTCAGTGTTTCTGGCATGTCTTGCTCCCACACTTCTCCAGGTTTTCCTGATATTTAGAATTCTATCTAATCTTAAACAAATAAAACCAATAACGAATTAAAAAATCAATGGGAAAGTAATAATCTTTTTATAAATAGTGCTGGGATAATTGATACCCATATACATAAGAATGAATTTGGATTCCTACTTCACATCATATACAAAATTAACTCAGAATGGGTCATAGATCTTCTGAAGAATAAACTTAACCAAAAAGGTAAAGTAATTGTACACTGAAAAGTATAAAACACTGATGAACAAAATTAAAGTGGAAATAAATAAATTGAAACATGTTTCATGTTCATGGATCAGATTAGTATTGTTAAAATGTCCACACTCTTTATATGATCTCCAGATTCAATACAATTCCTATCAAAGTCCAATGGCATTTTTACAGAAATAGAAAACCCATCCCTAAAATTCATATGTATCCACAAAGGATCCAGAATAGCCTAAACAGTCTTGAAAGAGAAGGGCAAAGCTTAAGGCAGCATACATATTTCCTTATTGCAAAACTACAGTAATTAATATAGTGTGACACTGGTACATAAAAAAAGACATTCAGAACAATGGAACAGAATAGAGAGCCCCAAAATAAACCCACATATATATGGCCAACTGATCTTCCACAGCAGTGCCAAGAATACACAGTGGGGAAATAATAGTCTCTTCAATAAATGGTTTTGGAAAAACTGGATACAATGTAGAATGGAATTGGTCCTTTATCTTATACCATACCCAACAATCAACTCAAGATGTATTAAATATTTAAATATAAGATGTGAAACTTTAAAAATCCTAGAAGAAAACATATGGGGAAAATTTCATGACATTGATTTTGGCAATCATTTCTTGGATCTGACATCAAAAGTACATGTAAAAAACAAAAACAACCCCTCTCCCCCTCCCCCCCACAAGAACAGTCAAATGAAGAAGCTTCTGCACAGAAAAGGAAACAATCAAAATAGAAAAAAGGCAACCAACTGAAGTTATTTGTGAACCATTTATCTGATAAGTGGTTAATCTCTAAAATGTATAAGGAACATCTAGAACTTAATAACAAAAAAAATAAACAGATAACACATTTAAAAAATGGACTAAGGACTTGAACATTTCTCCAAAGAAGACATTCAAATGGCCAATAGGTATATGAAAATATATTCAGCATTTCTAATTATCAGGGAAATGCAAGCCAAAACCACAATAAGATATAATCTCAACCTGTTACTTAGGATGACATTTAAAAAATAACCTTAAAAACAAAACAAAATATTGGTAAAATTTTGGATAAACTAGAACTCTCTACACTGTTGGTATGAATGTAAAATTGTGCCTCCACTATGAAAAATAGTATAGAGGTTTTTAAAGAATTAAAAATAGAACTGCTATTGATCCAGAATTTCTGCTTATAGATATATATCCAAAAAGTTTGAAATCAGAATCTCAATGAGATATACGAACTCCCATGATCATTGCAGCATTACTCACAATAGCCAATAGAAGCAACTTAAAAATATCCATTGATGAATAAATAATTAAGCAAAATGTGGTATATACATACAATGGAGGCATAAAAAAAAGAATGAAATCCTGCAATACAAAATAACATGGATGAAATTTGAGGACATTATACTAAACGAAATAAGCCAGTTATAGAAGGACAAACACTGCATGATTCCACTTATATGAAGTATCTAAAATAGTCAAGTTCATAGAAACAAGAGAGTAGTAGTATGGTGTTTGCCAGGGGCTGGAGAGAGGGAAATAAGGAGTTGCTATTCAATAGGTGTACAGCTTCAGTTATTATGCAAGATGAGTAAGTTATAGAGAATTGCTGTACAACACTATCTATAAATTAATACTGAATTATGCACTTCAAAGTAAGATGAAACAGAATTGAGAGCCCAGAAATAACCTACACATAATATATAGACAATAAATTACGACAGAAGAGCCAAGAACATGCAATGGAGAAAGGACTGTGTTTGACAAATCGTGCTGGGAAACTGGGACAGCCACATGCAAAAGAATGAAGTGAGACCACTGTTTTGTACTGTATAAAAATTACCTCAAAATAGATTAAAGATTTGAATGTAAGATGTGAAATCATAAAATCCCTAGAAGAAAACATAGACAGTCAAGTCTTTGACATTGACCTTAGCGATATTTTTTGTGGATCTGATTCCAAAGTTAAGGGAACCAAAGATAAACAAATGGGACTATATCAAACTAAAAAGATTTTTTGCACACAAAGAAAATCATCATCAAAATGAAAAGACAACCTACTGAATAGAAGAACATATTTGCCAAAGATATATTCAATAAGGGATTAATATATAGAGAACTCTCATAACTCGACAACAACAGAAAAAACCCAAACAACGCAATTGAAAAATGAGCAGAAGATCTGAATAAACATTTTTCATGAGAAGACATACCGATGGCTAACAGGCACATGAAAAAATTTTCACCATCACTAATCTATATAATAAAAGCCTAATTGACCCTTACAGTGGAACAATCAGAATGGTCACTATGATGCATACTGACCACATGGGACAGATGCTCAATGCATCTTGTGATGAATCTTGGCATCCCATTCCTTCATCATAACCAGACAAAAGCCAATAACAAAACATTTTTATGGCAGATGACTTTGTGCTCATAGCTATGATCTTTTCCACTAGTACCACATTGGAGAAATTATTAGTAAAAAAATGAAACATTTATGAGTCCTAAACACAAATTAGATTAATTTGAACATAAATTGTATTTTAAATGTTAAATATTATGATAAGATAAAAGCACATCAAGTACCAGAATAAACCTATTAAAACATACATTTGACATCTAAAAGAAAATTGTAAAACATTTATGAGAGTGATTACAGAAAGCTGAAATATAACATGGCAAGGGATTGGACAATTTAATGTTAAAAATTTTCCCCACAAATATTTATTGATTTAATTAGCCTACCCTCAAAATTATTGCCAGAATTTCACAAGTTGATTTTAAAATATAGCCAGATCAAAGAACCATGAGTAGCAAAGAGAATCTTGAAGATGAACAAAAATGGAAGGATTATTCTATCAAATATCAGTAGTTATGATAAATCTACTCTGCATGGTATTGGTGGTAGTATAGGTAATTGGATCATTAGGATAAAATAGAATCCAAAAATAAATTCACACTGTATGGGCTGTAGATGAAGTTTACTCTTGGCAATGATGAAGGAAATTCTTTCCAAAAGATGGTACTGAATCAATTGGATATTCAAATGGAAAAGAAATAGGCTCCTATGTTATGTAATAATCTAAAAGCAATTTCAGATAGATCATGTATCTTAAAATGACAATGAAAGCAATATTGTCTCTGGAATAGATTATATGAAAATATCTTTTTCAACTTGGATAGAACAAGCTTTATTTATAATTATACAAAAGCACTAATCTAAAAGGAAACGAGTGATACATTAAAAAAACCACTTTTGTTGAACCAATGATATTAAAAATAATGAAAGTCAAGTCATAGAGTTTTTTATAACATATAATTTAAAAATTTGCATATTCAGAATATGTAAAGAACTTCTACAAATGAATAAAAAGGCAGGTAATAGAATAAGAAAAAATGGTTAAAGAGAGTTTCAATGGAAAAATATCTCAGTGGCCATTAATATAAGGAAAGTTCTCAAGTTAATTAGTAATCAGGGAAATGCAAATTTAAACACAAAGCCATACCATTGCATACTTACCCAAATGGCTAAAATAAGAAACTTGTATAATACTAAATGTTTAAGAGTATATGGATTAATTTAAGCTCTACTTCTGATGGGGATATAAATGGGCACAAGCACTTTGAAAAAGAACTTATTCTACTAAATTTGAGCATAAGCACACCCAAGTACCTAAAATTTTCACTAGTAGTTAGACATTTAACCAAAATGCTTGTGTGTGACACACACACACACACACAAATGTTAAGAGCACAGTATCTTAATTCAAACTAGAGAAATAACCCAAGTGTATATCAGTTTATATCAACTGTAAAATTAACTGTAAAATGAACAAAAAACACACTTGGCATCATCACACTTTTTAATACTCTATATCAATGGAAAGGGCAATAAGATATATACATCTCATAAACAAAATGCCAAATAAATTACATATATATAATTTATATATATCTATATCTATATATCTCTCTATATATAGATATATATAAATTCTGTATATTTATTTATTTATTTATCTCTTTTCTGCATACAGTGTGGCTAGAAATTGGTCTGGTTCCTGAGTAGGGGTGGCTGGGGATTGAGAAAATGAAAGAAATAGACAGACACAGAGATAGAAGGAAAAAACTAGGGCTGGGTGGGACAGCTGTCCTCTGATGGAGAGACAATGACCCAGAGCCAATACAGTGAGTTTATTTTATACAGGAAAATATAGGAAGTTTTACTGAATCCCAAGACAAAGGAGATTATGTGCATTCTTGTGGCTTCTTTGTAATCGTCACTTCTGGGTGGGCCCGGATAATCGTGTTTGTTCCTGGTGCTTGGCTGGATTTAGATAATAAAACCCATCCCCCCTGGGATCTAAGCTGAAGGTCAGGCTGACAACACACCTGCCTCTGGAAAGGTATGTTTCCAGGGCATGGCTCTGCTGGGCACCGCTGGCTTCAGATGACAATCAGCTTTCACATGTACTCTCTACAAATTTTACCTCATTTTAATGTTATTAATTTGTCTTGCTCCTTCCTTCTTTCTGGCATGTGATTTAAAAAATCTTTGTTCCAAATGCCATGAACCCTACCTGCCCAAAAGGGACTGTGTTCTCTGCCTTGTAATCACCATGTAATTTGGAGGAATTTATATTTTGCTTTGGAAATTTATTTGCTAGTTACTAACTTGAAGAGCATTATTTCTGTACTTTTATATTTTTATTGTGCAAATAATTCAAGAAGTGACATAAAAATACATTTGTAGGGGAGGTATTACTTCTTTTTAGGCAAATATTTATATTTTATAACCCAATATTTGCATATTTTTTATCTAAAAGATAAAAGATGAGGAGATGTCCCAAGATTCAGGAAATAGTTATCTTCAAAATTATGTTTCATTGTGGTTTTACAAGTGTATTCTTATGTTCAGCTTCTTGTATGTCAATTATACCTCAAATAAAGTAGTTTAAAAAAATTATTTCCCATGGAATGAGAATAAAGTTTTTTTTTAGCTTATCAGAGCATATTTGGTGACTGAGCTATGATAACTTGCTGAAGGAAAAGATTATAAGTAGCCTTTGAGAGAGAATATATTTTCCACCTATAAAAAACCCATATTAGTTATATGTACTTACACTTTCTTTAGCATTAACATCATCTGGTGCTAATCTCATAAATTTATTTTGAAAGGTAATTGCTTCAATTTATTTATTTCCCACAAAAATACTTTCCTATAAGGTCCTGACCTGTGTTTGTTTAATAAACTTTGAACAAAAATCACAAAGCTTTTTTTTTTTTAATATATCTTATTGATTTTTTTACAGCAAGGAAGAGAGAGGGACAGAGTTAGAAACATCGATCAGCTGCCTCCTGCACACCTCCTACTAGGGATGTGCCCACAACCAAGGTATGTGCCTTTGACTGGAATTGAACCTGGGACCCTTCAGTCCACAGGCTGACACTCTATCCCCTGAGCCAAACCGGTTTCAGCAATAAAGTCACAAAGCTTTTAAAATAAGTGCTAAGGGGGCTTAGAAATATATATTCTGTTCCCATGGTGAATAAATCTATTTTTGTCTATTAGAAAAATAACAGGTAGCCTAAGAGATGTTGCCTTTATGTTCTAAAAATATTACTTATGGTGGTTGCTTGGCTAAAAGGACACACAAAATGTGTTCTAACTTTCCTGCATCTGTCACCAATGGCTCATGATCTTACAACATATCATAAAATTATGTAGAATTTTACAGTTGAGTAAACAGATTTAATCAGTTCAAAGTACTAACAAACAGACATTCCTCTCACAATCCGGAACTGCTGGCTCCTAACTGCTCACCTGTCTGCCTGATTGCCCCTAACCACTTCTGCCTGCCAGCCTGATCATCCACTAACTGCTCTCCTGCTGGCCTGATTCACACTTAACTGCTCCTCTGCTGGCCCAAACTCTCTCAACTGCCCTGCCCTGCAGGCCTGATCTCTCCCTCAACTGTCCTCCTCTGCTGACCAATTGAGTTCTGAGTGGTTGGTTTCTATGCCAGTGAACATCAAAAGCTCTGCCTCCTAGGCAGCCATTGACTCCTCATAGTTCACCCAGATTTGGTTCTGATTGGTCAGTTTCTATGCCAGTCAGTGTCAAAAGCTCTGCTTCCCAGGCAGCCATTGGTTCCTCACACTTTACCCAGATTTGGTTCTGGTTGATCGGTTTCTATGCTAGTCAGCATCTCTGGGCCTATCAATGGGCCTGATCAGAAAGGCAGGGCTGATCAGCAGCCCTGGTGGAAGCCTGGAGAGAAATGGAGGCACAGCTACTGACCAGGCCTGGAAAGAAAGAGAGAGGCAAATGCTGATCAACAGCTGCCACAGAGGCTATGGATCAGACCCTGTTTCTCTTTTCAGGCCTCTCTCTCGGCCTGATTTGCAGCCCCCTTAGCAGTCATTGCTGGGTCACTGTGCCTTCAGCTATTGCAGTCAGTGCTGACTTTTGGTTGGTCGAGCCTCCCAGTTGTTGTGGATGTGACAGACCCAGGGTTTTTATATATTAAGATTGTAACTAGAGGCCCTGAGCCTGGCTTGCACTCTCTCACAATCCGGAACCCCTTGGGGGATGTTGGAGGGCTGGTTTTGGCCTGATCCCAACAGGCCAGGCTGAGGAACCCCACCAATGCATGACTGGGGCCAGGAAGAGACCATGGGAGGGCTCCAGGGTATGTCTACCCAACTGAACCAGTCCCAATTGGCTGGACCCCAGCAGCAAACTAACTTATCAGTTGGAGCGTCTGCCCCTTGGTGGTCAGTGTGAGTCATGGTAACTGGTCGAACCATCCAGCAGTCAGGTACTTAGCATATTAGGATGTATAAGCTGTTTGACTCTAGACTTATTTAAATGTAGGACCAATTAAATAGGTTTGTTTCCAGGAACATTTGTTCTCTAATGAAATTATTTAAAAGTAGTCATTGAAAAAAAAAAGTGGTCATTGGATCCTTAGTGTTTTTCTGACATTTTGTAGATCAGAAGATAAAAGACTGCCCTGGTTATAGCCCTCTAACAGCACAGAGAATTATCAAATGTAGCACTAGGCTAGAAATCAGTTTGAGAACTAGGTGCAGTTATGAGATTTCTTAGCACTGTTTTCTAACTAGAAAAGAAACTGGGGTTTCTAACAGGGCAGAGTAGCTGATGGTGAATATGATATTTTGCTTTCTACTCTGAAAATAAGGAAGACCGTGGGAAAGTGCTCATGTGCTTATTTTACTGTTGTAAAGACTCTATTACATACACAGAGATAGCTTTCCTGAGGAAGAAGCATGAATTCTGTCTAGAAGAGAAATCTTTAACAACCATGGTCCTACATTTAAATAAGTCTTTCTATTAATCTGTGCTTAATTTTGGGGGTGTTATACAATATAGTTTAACCAAATCAGATGCAGTGGTAAATATAATACTTTTGATTTTCTACTGCTAATCCATACTGATTTAGGGAGAGATTATTTTGCCTGTGTCAGTCTTGTTTGAAGGGTGAATAGGTGTTATGTATTAAAGACTACAAAAACCATCAGCAACTATCTTTATAAACTTGCCCTTTACCCATATATTCTTCCTTTTCTAAAATTTTTTGTTTGTTTTGTTTTGTGTTTTTTCTTTTTTTTTTTGCCAAAGGAATATAGAGAATAAAGCTGATTATTCTATAGGAAGCAAATAAAAGAAGAGAGTTAATGGGACAAGGAAGGCAGACACATGTTATTGGGAAATTGAATAATAAAAATAGACATTTGGATAATTGCAACAGATGGGCTTGACACAAAATAGAACAGTGCCAATGTAGAAAATGCTGCTTTTTGCAAACAGAAGATAGAACTGTATTTATCCAAAATATCTAATTTTTATGTAGATAGACACAAGTGCACCAAATTTTATTATTTCAATACTGTACTACAATGGCCTAATTTGTATGTGTATCTGAAAATAAACAGTGCTTAAAATAGAATTTTATATGCATAAATATTTATGTAAGAAATTATTGCAATACAGTTGATAAATTTATAAAATATTATAACCCTTCTAAAAAGTATCATACAGAGAAGGGCAAAAATAGGTTTACAGTTGTGAGTATGCAAAACACAGAGTTTATTCTGGCATTATTTCAATTATTATATTATTTTCCATAAAACACCTTTTTTCCTACCCCATATATATTCATATAACTTTAAAAAATATATTTTTATTGATTTCAGAGAGAAAGGGAGTGGGAGAGAGATAAAAACATCAATGATGAGAGAGAATCATTGATTGGCTGCCTCCTGCATGTCCCCCATTGGGGGTCAAGCCCACAACCCTGGGCATGTGCCCTTGACCAGAATTGAACCTGGGACCTTTTGGTTTGCTGGCCAACACTCTAGCCACTGAACCAAACCAACTAGGGCTATTCATATAATTTTAATTGACTTCTCTGTTCACATCTGAGATACCCCTGGACTTTGGAGAACCAGTCAGTGGGTTTAGTCTTTTTATAATTGCTAATCCTGCTTGTCTTTGGCACATCTATGTTTATGTCTTCCTGATTATGTTCCTTTGCTTGGGGTCTTGTATTTACCCTCATTTACTCTCCAAACTACTTGTCTGGCTCGTGAGCCAATCTCTGTCTTATTTCTGTTGCAGAGTAACTTCTTATCTGAACCATTGTTCAGTCCTTTGGAGGTTCACTATGAATAGTTAATTGGGCAACTGAGGCATGGGAAGGTTTCCACTAACAATTGCTGCTTCTCAGGCTGAAGCTGGAGTTTGATTTCCTTGGGACACTTACCTTTGGTTCATCTCAATCCTACGTGGCTAATTTATATGTGAGCAGAACACCTGCAGGGAGAAGTGAGCAGCATGGACACCTGTGAAGGGCTCTGTGGTCAAGCCCTTCCTATACACACCATATGGTAGCCTTCACACTTAAAAATATTTTTATTAAATTTATTGAGGTGACATTGGTTAACCGTATAATCTATAATGTATCATTTGTTCATTTAAAAAAATCGAGTCATTGATAAGAAAAGGGAGTCAGCCCTAGCTGGTTTGGCTTAGCGGATAGAGTGTCAGCATGCTACTGAAGGCTCCTCGGTTTGATTCCGGTCAAGGGCACAAGCCCAGGTTGCAAGCTCGATCCCTGATGGGGAACATGCAGGAGGCAGCGGATCAGTGATTCTCTCTCATCATTGATGTTTCCGTCTCTCTCTCTTTCTCCCTTCCTCTCTGAAGTCAATAGAAATATATTAAAAAAAAAAGAAAGAAAGAAAGCAAAACAAAAGAAAAGGAAGTCAGAAACCATGAAAATACCACCACTATACATACTGTTATATTTCTAAGGTGCTTTGATTTCACATGGGGATTATAGATGAGTACAGAATACTACACTGGTAAGTTTTTGTTTTTTTTTTTAATACATTTTATTGATTTTTTTACAGAGAGGAAGGGAGAGGGGGAGAGAGTTAGAAACATTGATGAGAGAGAGAGACATCGATCAGCTGCCTCCTGCATGCCTCACACTGGAGATGTGTCTGCAAACAAGGTACATGTCATTGATCAGAATCAAACCTGGGACCTTTCAGTCTGCAGGCTGACTCTCTATCCACTGAGCCAAACTGGTTTCAGCTATACTGGTAAGTTCTTAATTGCTATGCTTCAGAGATATAGTAGTAGACTGACTGCCTACCTTTACTGTTCTCCCCATATCAGACTCTCAAGATGAGCCTGATGGTAGAGATGTACAACTCCAGGACAAAGATCAAGCTTCAGTAAGGGCGGAGTTTTTTGATTACTATGTCCCTCTCATATCATCCCAGCTTGTTGGACTGGGAATATGCTTAAAAATATTTCATATCTTTCAGTCATTAATCCATGTAATAGAATTATTTGATCATCTATTATATGTCATGTACCATGCTATACTCACTTTCATAGAGCTTATATTCTAGGAGACAAATAAATGAAATAATTATGATAGCTGCTAAGTGCTACAAAGGAAGCAAATGGCTGAAATAGAGGACAGATTTGCAAAATAAGCCCAAATTAGATGAGATAAGCTGGAAAAACATTATGTAAAGCTATATTTGAGATAAAAGATAAAGAATGAAAAGGATGAAATTTGTCTGTGAGTCAATGGAAGGACATTTCAGATAGAGAAAAATAACATATACCAAGGGCCTGCTATAAACGTTGAAGGGCATTCAAGATATTTAAGATGAGCAGTGTGTTACAGCATGTACTGTAGTGAGGATGAGTAAAAAAGGGGATATTAGAAGCCAATAAATGACCAGATCATACAGATCCTGTTGTCCATGGTAAGGAGTTTATATTTTTACACAACAGGAAGCAATTAGATTGTCTTAATGAGGGAAGCACAATTTTTAAGATTATTTTTGTTAAGGTGTAGAAAATAGATAGTAGAAGCAGGAATACTTAATACATTTCATAACCTAATACTTTTTAATTTAGTTGTATTATGGAAACTTAAGTGAACTTGTTTGCTGAAATAAGAAAATCAAATTTAAAGGGAGGTATAGAGGGAATAACCACATGACAGATGGATTTGGAATGGGCCTAGGAGGTGGAGTCTAAGGTATTAGGTATTAGGTCATGAAAGACATTAGGTATTCTATGACTATATGGGGCACATACTGCCTTGTGACAGGAAGGAAGAGAGAAATGGATTTAAGGAAAGGTAGGCATGTAGATTTGTTGGTGGAAAATTGAGTGTATTCATGCATGTTCACTTTCATTTTCTCAATGAAATGTGAGGAGTATAAGTGAAACTGTTTTGAAGGATAAGAAAATGTGTAAATTAGAATTAGAGAAAGGGCAGGGCATTACATTCTCTCTCAACAATGCTTGTCCACCAAGTTGTAGACACAATACCATGTCCGTTTAATTAGGTGCTTGGCAAGCAAAGGACAGTGCTATTTTCTAAGCTGTGCTCTAGCTCCTTTACAGAAAGTTGAGTCATAAATGTGTACCATTGATAACTCTTTTAGAGAACAAACTTCCCATGCTCCCTGCAACAGGAACTCAGAACACCTGCCATCCCATCCTGAGATAAACAACTCTGTTCATTAAGAGATCCTAAATATTCCTCACACACTACTTTCCTCAACCTTGCACATTGCCTCACTTTCCCCAATTGGAAAGGAATTCAATTCTGAAGTACTTGTTAGCCACTTGTAACATAAACACATCAGAAAATAATACGAAGGGCAGAGTAATTAAAGATTGTTTATATCACTATGCTTGCCATAAAAATGCATCTAAAAATCATAATAACTTTATATGGTCACAGATGGTTACTAGACATATCCTGGTAGTCACATCATAAGGCATATGAATGTAGAATCATTATGTTGTATACCTGCAACTAACACAATATTGTATGTATGTCAACTATCTTTTACTACACTTGATCTTAGCCAAAAGGCCAAGAAGCGATTCAACTATCTTTTAGTAGTAATGGGTGGTGAGAGCAACACTAATGTTTAAATCAATACTTTGGAAATTAACCCCTTATCCAGATATATCATTGGCAAATATGTTCTCCCATGTAGTGGGTTCCCTTTTCATTTCATTGATAGTTTCTTTAGCTGTGCGAAAGCTTTTTAGTTTGATGAAGTCCCATTTGTTTATTTTTTCTGTTGTTCCTTTACCCAAGGAGGTAGCTCAGCAAAAATATTGCTTCGAAAAATGTCTGAAATTTTCCTGCCTATGTTTTCTTCTTTAGTTTTTATGCTTTCACGAATTACATTTAAGACTTTAGTTCATTTTGAGTTTATTCTTTTGTATGATATAAGTTGGTGATCCACTTTCATTATTTTGCATCTATATGTTCAATTTTCCCAGTACCATTTATTATTTTTTATTTTTTTTAATGCTTAACATTTTTATTCAATAGGGAAATGCAAATTAAAAATCACAATGAAAACCAATACATGTCTACTAGAATGGATAAATTAAGAACTCTGACAACACCAAGGATTTGGACAAATATAATTTTCATACATTGTTGGTGGAAATGTAAGCAAAACATACATCTATCTACCTTGTAATTTAGCTATTCCATCTTATATGTTTACTCAAGAGAAATAAAAAAATGTACACAAAAAGACTTCTAAAAATGTTCATAGGAGCTTTATTTATATTAGCCCCAAATTAGGAACAGTTCAGGTATATATCAATAAGAGAATGAATAAATTGTGGTATATTTATAAAATGGTTCAAACTGTTTTAGACACAATAAAATGAATAAATCTAAAAAATGATATGTTGGTGAGAGAAGTCTTACTTTATCATTTCAATTTATAAATGTGGACAGTTAAATAGCAGGCAAAACTGATTTATGGTGGGAAAAAAAATCAGACCAATGCTTGCATCTAGAGGATAAGGATCTAGGACTGACTGGAAGGAGTATGAATAAAATTGTCAGACAAAATACAGGGTTCCCAATTAAATTCGTAAAGATTTTATTTTTCAATTACAGTTGACATTATTTTATACTAGAAGCCTGGTGCATGAAATTCATGCATGGGTGGGGGGGCTGTTCCTCAGCCCAGCCTGCACCCTCTCCAATCTGGGACTCTTCAGGGGATGTCTGACTGCTGCTTTAGGCCCAAATCCTGAGGGATCAGACCTAAACCGGCAGTAGGACATCCCTCTCACAATCTGGGACTGCTCCTAACTGCTCACCTGCCTGCCTGCCTAATTGCCCCTAACCACTTTTGCCTGCCAGCCTGATCATCCCCTCACCTCCCCACTGCTTGCCTGATCACCCCTAACTTCCCTCCCCTGCTTGCCTGATCTCGGCCCCATCAGCCTGCCTCTGTGGCCAATTTGGTTCTGATTGGTTGGTTTCTATGCCAGTCTGCGTCAAAAGCTCAACCTCATAGGCAGCCATTGGCTCCTGGCAATTCACCTAGATTTAGTTCTGATTGGTCAGTTTCTATGCAGTCAGCATCTCTGGGCCTATCTCCAGGCCTGATCATAGAGGCACGGCTGATTAGCAGCTGCCCCAGGCTGCTGAGAGGGACTTAAATGCTGACCTCTGGGAGAGAGAGAGAGGCTTGGCTGCTGGCAAGGGTCTGCTTCTCTCTCCCAGCTTCGCCAGCTACTGCCACTGCTGATCAGCCCCACCTCTCTTTCTCTCTCTCTCTCTCTCTCTCTCTCTCTCTCTCTCTCTCTCTCTCTCTCTCTCCCCCCTCCCTTCTCCCCACAAAAGAGGTCAGCAGTTCAGCCCTCTGACCTGTTGTGCATGCAACCTGGCAAATGGTCGAGCCTCCAGGTCATTGCAAAATCTCTATCACTAGATTAGTTTTAAGTATACAGTTTAGAGGTTTACTATTATGTTATTTACAAAGTGTTCCCCTCATAATTCAAGTACCCAGCTAGCACCATACAACATTATTGAATATATTCCCTAATCTGTATTTTATTTATTTATTTATTTATTTATTTATTTATTTATTTATTTATTTAATTAAATCTTTATTATTCAGATTTTTACATTTGTCTCTCTTTTTCCTCCTCTATAGCTCCCCTCTACCCGGTTCCCACCCCTCCCTCTACCCTTACCTCCCCCTCATTGATGAGTCCATAAGTGTATGATTTTTGTCCAGTCACTCCCTGTACACCCCTCCTCTTTCCCCCTGATAATTATCAGTCCACTCCCTTTCTGTGCTCTTGATTCTATTCTATTCACCAATTTATTCTGTTGATCAAATTTTTAATTCACTTAATTTTTAGATTCACTTGTTGATAGATAGGTATTTGTTGTTCATAATTTTTTGGCTTTTACCTTTTTCTTCTTCCTCTTTTAAAAGAGTACCTTTCAGCATTTCATATAGTACTGGTTTGGAGTTGATGAACTCCTTTAGCTTTTTCTTATCTATGAAGCTCTTTATCTGCCCTTCAATTCTGAATGATAGCTTTGCTGGATAGAATATTCTTGGTTGTAGGTTCTTGCTATTCATCACTTTGAATATTTCTTGCCATTCCCGTCTGGCCTGCATCGTTTCTGTTGAGAATTCAGCTGACAGTCGTATGGGTGCTCCCTTGTAGGTAATGAACTGTTTTTCTCTTGCTGCTTTTAATATTCTCTCTTTGTCTTTTGCTCTTGGTATTTTAATTATGATGTCTTGGTGTGGTCCTCTTTGGATTCCTTTTGTTTGGGGGGTTCTGTGTGCTTCCTGGACTTGTAAGTCTATTTCTTTTACCAGATGTGGGAAGTTTTCAGTCATTATTTCTTTAAGTAGGTTTTCAGTATCTTGCTCTCTTTCTTCTTCTTGCACCCCCACAATTCTGATGTTGGTACGCTTGAGACTGTCCCAGAGGCTCCTTACATTATGTTCACATTTTTTGATTCTTTTCTCTTCGTGCTTTTCCAGTTGAGTGTTTTCTGATTCTTTATATTTCAAATTTTTTACTTGATTCTTGCCTTCCACTAGTCTACTGTTAGGTCTCTGTATAATATTTTTTATTTCAGTCAGTGTTTGTTTAATTTCTATTTGGTCCTTTATCATCTCTAGTTGGTCCTTTTCCATCTCTAGTTGGATCTTTTGCATTTCTAGTTGGTCCCTTTTCATCTCCTCTTGGGACTCGCTAAATTTATCCATCTTTTCTAGCATATTCTTGAAAAACCTTATAAGCGTGGTTTTGAATGCTATTTCCAGTCGTTTGTTTTCCTCCATTTCTTTTGTTTGTGATCCCTTCCCTTGTCTCGGCTTTTTCACTATGCCAGGAGAACTTCTGTGTTGGATTCAGCCTTATGATACCAGACTTGAAAAACTGCAGAAGCCTCTCTGTTGAGCTTGGGATGGTTCGAGTCTCAGGGCTTAAGGGATCGCTTTGCCTTTCAGTCAGCTCTCCATGGCCCCTGAGTCTCACGCGACTGGGTAATGGCTGGAGCGGTCCCTGTGCACGCACGCTCTCTCGCAGTGCCTCTAGACCGCTGCCTTTCCTGCTCCCCTGTGCTCTGGGACCACACGAGTCTGGTTCCCCAGGGTTTTGCTCAAAACTGGGACCCAGTGGAGTCAGAAGTGGCACAGCTGGGAGGGTCTGTCTCCCGCCCACTCCCGAAAGCCAGCGGCACAATCAGCAGTCGGTCCTCTGCACGAAACGCCTTGGGCGCCCCCAGACTTCTGATCTTTTGCGACTCCTCTAAACCTCTGTGCACCTCTCCCCCTTCACAGTCCAAACTTGCCCCGAATGAATTTTGGCTGGATCTGGGGTTCAATGTCGTAGGGCAAGGAGTTCAATACCTTTGAGAGTCTCCGTCTCCCTCCCACCCGAGAAAGCCAGCCAGGTTCTCCGGCACCCGCTCTCTCCACGTGTGCTTCTCCGTACCTCAGCTTTTTACAGCTCCTTTGGGTCTCTGTGAACCCTTCTCTTTCCTTCTAGTTGTAGAATTTCCACTCCGCCAGCTTTCCTGTGGTTCTGGATGGTGTCCGTTCTGTCTTTTAGTTGTAGTTTTGAAATTGTTGTGCGAGGCAGCAGTGTAGGTGTTTACCTATGCCACCATCTTGGATTCTCCCTTCCAGTACCATTTATTGAAGAGACTGTCTTTACTCTATTGTTTGTTCTTGTCTGATTTGTCAAATATTAATTGACCAGAAAGGCATGGGTTTATTTCTGAGCTCTATGTTCTATTCAATTGATCTATATGCCTTTTCTTGTGCCAATACCATGCTGTTTTGATTCTTATGGCCTTGTAGCATAGTTTTATATCAGGTAATGTGATTCCTACAACTTGGCTTTTCTTTTTCAAGATGGCTGAGCTATTTGAGTTTTTTTTTAGTTCCATATAAGTTTTGAAATATTATAAATTGGTGAGATATTCCATTGGTATTGTAATAGGAATTGTGTTGGATCTGTAGATTGCTTTGGGTAGTCTGGACATTTTTAATTATGTTATTTTTTTCTTATTCATGAACAGTGTATATGCTTATACTTATTTGTATTTTCCTCAAACTCTTTCCTCACAATCAACACTTTGTAATTAGATTTCTTTTGTGAAGCTAATCAACAGAACTTCCCCCCCCCATATTTTTTATTAATTTATTACATGTGTACATATCTTCCCATTGCCTTCCTCCCAATTCCATGCATGTCCCCCCTCCCCCGCCATGTCTTGCGTCCATCAGTTATGCTTATATGCATGTATACTAGTCCTTTGGTTGATCTCTTACCTACCCCACCTCATCCTAACCTTTCCACTATAATTTGACAGTGTGTTTGATGCTTTACTGCCTCTGTATTTATCTTTTTGTTCATCAGTTTACAATGTTCTTTATTATCCACAAATGAGTGAGATCATGTGTTTCTCCTTCATTGACTGGCTTATTTCACTTAGCATAATGCTCTCCAGTTCAATCCAGGTTGCTGCAAATGGTAAGAATTCCTTCTTTTTTGTGGCAGCATAGTATTCCATTGTGTAGATGTACCATAGTTTTCTGATCCAGTCATCTGCTGATGGGCACCTAGGCTGTTTCCAAATCTTAGCTATTGTAAATTGTGCTGCTATGAACATAGGGGTGCATATATCGTTTCTGATTGGTGTTTCTAGTTTCTTAGGATATATTCCTAGGAGTGGGATTGCTGAGTCAAATGGGAGTTCCATTTTTAGTTTTTTGAGGAAACTCCATACTGTTCTCCACAGTGGCTGTGCCAGTCTGCATTCCCACCAGCAGTATATGAGGGTTCCTTTTTCTCTGCATCCTAGCCAACACTTGTCATTTGTTATTTGTTGATGATAGCCATTCTGACAGGTGTGAGATGGTATTGCATTGTCGTTTTGATTTGTATCTCCCAGATAATTAGTGACTTTGACCATATTTTCATGTGTCTCTTGGCTTTCCTTCTGCTTCTTTCGAAAAGCTTCTATTTAGGTCCATTGCCCATTTTTTTATTGGATCATTTATCTTTTATTAAGTTGTATAAGTTGGCTGTTGATTTTGGAGATTAAACCTTTATCAGTGATAACATTTGCAAATATGTTCTCCCATACAGTGGGCTTTCTTTTTGTTTTGTTGATGGTTTATTTTGCTTTTATTTTGATGTAGTCCCATTTGTTTATTTTCTCTTTAGCTTCTATTGCCCTTGGAGCACTATCAGTGAAGAAGTTCCTTCAGCATATGTTTGAGATTTTGCTGCCTGTGGCTTCCTCTAGTATTTTTATGGTTTCCCATCTTATGTTTAAGTCCTGTATCCATTTTGAGTTTATTTTTGTGTATGGTGGTATAGTTTCATTTTTTTGCATGTATCTGTCCAATTTTTTCAGCACCATTTATTGAAGGGACTGTCTTGACTCCATTGTATGTTCATGCTTCTTTTGTCAAATATTAATTGAGCATAGTGGTTTGGGTCAATATCTGGGTTCTCTATACTATTTCATTGGTATGTGTCTCTTCTTGTGCCAGTACCAAGCTGTTTTGAGAACAGTTGCTTTGTAATACAGCTTGAAATCTGGTATTGAGATCCCACCTACTTTATTCTTCTTTCTCAGGACTGTTGTGGCTATTTGCGGTCTTTTTTTTATTCCAGATGAATCTTTGAAGAGTTCGTTCTAGGTCTGTGAAATATGTCGTTGGTATTTTGATGGGTAGTGCATTGAATTTATAGATTGCTTTGGGTAGTATGGACATTTTAATGACATTGATTCTCCCAGTCAATGAGCATTATATGTTCTTCCATGTGTTTATGTCTTCCTCTATCTTTTTTTTCAGTGTCCTGTAGTTTTCTGCATAATATGTCTTTTACCTCCTTAGTTAAGTTTATTCCTAGGTGTCTTAATTTTTTTGGTGCAATGGTAAATGGGATTGCTTTTTTAGTCTCTCTTTCTGCAAGTTCACTATAGTGTATAGAAATGCCATAGATTTCTTGGTGTTAATTTTGTATCCTGCTACATTGCCAAATTCATTTATTAAGTCTATTAGTTTTTAGAGAGCATCTTTTGGGTTTTCTATGTACAGTATCATGCCATCTGCAAATAAGGACAGCTTTACTTCTTCTTTTCCAATGTGGATGCCTTTTATTTCTTCTTCTTGTATAATTGCAGTGGCTAATCCTTCCAGTACTATGTCAAACAGAAGTGGTGAGAGTGGGCATCCCCATCTTGTTCCTGTTCTGAGGGGAAATTGTTTTAGTTTTTGTGCAGTGATTATGATGTTAGCTGTCGGTTTATCATATATGGCTTTTATTCTATTGTAATATTCTTACCTTGTTGAGAGTTCTTATCAAGAAAGGATGTTGGATTTTTGTCAAATGCTTTTTCTGCATCTATCGATACGACTGTGTAATTTTTATATCTCAATTTGTTTATGTGATGTATGATGTTTTTTTGATTTGCAGATATTGTACCATCATTGCATCCGTGGGATAAAATCCTCCTTGGTGATGGTGTATGATCTTTCTGATGTACTGCTGGATCAGATTTGCTAGAAATTTGTTGAGGATTTTGACATCTATGTTCATGAGGGATATTGGCCTGTAATTCTCTTTCATTGTGTTTTCATTATCCGGTTTTGGTATTAGGGTGTTCTGGCTTCATAGAAGGTGCTTGGAAGTGTTCCTTCCTCTAAATATTTTGGAATAGTCTGAGGAGGATAGGTTTTAAATCTTCCTTGAATGTTTGGTAAAATGCCTTTGTGTAGCCGTTTGGCCCTGGGCTTTTGTTTGCTGGAAGCTTTTTGATGACTGCTTCAATTTCTTCCATAGTTATTGGCCTATATGTTTAGATTCTTCCTGATTGAGTTTTGGAAGGTTATATTTTTCTAGGAATATGTCCATTTCCTCCAGGTTGTCCAGTTTGTTGGAATAGAGTTGTTCATAGTATTTTTTAACAATCGTTTGTATTTCGGTGGGGTCTGTTGTTATTTTTCCTCTTTCATTTCTGATTTTGTTTATTTGAATCCTCTCTCTTTGCTTCCAGGTGAGCCTAGATGGAGGTTTGTCAATCTTGTTTATCCTTTTGAAGAATCAGCTCTTGGTTTTGTTGATCTTTTGTATTGTTCCTTTGGTGTCTATGTCATTTATCTCTGCTCTAATCTTTACTATTTCCTTCCTTTTGTTTACACTGGGCTTTACTTGTTTCTCTCTTTCTAGCTCTTTGAGTTGTAGGGTTAGATAATTTATTACCAGTGTTTCTTTTTTTTTTTTTTTACAGTAAGCTTATAGAGCTATGAACTTCCCTCTCAAGAGTGCTTTCACTGTTTCCCATGATTTTATATTGTTGTGTTTTCATTGTCATTTGTTGCCATGAAGTTTTTTTTCTTCCTTGATCTCTCTGGTTACGCAGTCATTGTTTAATAGCATGCTGTCTCATTTACATGTGTATGATTTCTTTGGATTATTTTTTATTGTAGTTGATTTCCAGTTTTGTGCCACTGTGATCTGAGAAGATGCTTGATATGATTTATATCTTCTTGAATTTGAAGAGACTTTGCCTATGACCCAACATATGGTCTATCTTTGAAAATGACCCATGTGCACCTGAGAAGAATGTATATTCTGTGGCTTTGGGGTGAAATGTTCTGAAGATGTCAATTATTTCCATCTGATTTAATGAGTCATTTAGGATTGATATTTCTTCGCTGGTTTTTTGTTTAGAGGATTTGTCCAATGGTGAGAGTGGGATATTAAAGTCTCCTACTATGATTGTATTGCTGTCAATCTCTCCCTTGATATCCGCCAGGAGTTTTTTAATATATTTGGATGCTCCTGAATTGGTTGTGTATATGTTTACCAGAGTTATTTCTTCTTGTTGGATTGCTCCCTTTAGTATTATGAAGTGGCCTTCCTTATTTCTTCTTATACCCTTCACTTTGAGATCTAATTTGTCAGATATAAGTATTGCTACCCCAGCTTTTTTTTTTCCATTTCCATTCACCTGAAAAACCTTTTCCGATCCCTTCACCCTCAATCTGTGCATCTTTTTTTCTGAGGTGGGTTTCTTGTAGACAACAGATATATGGATCATGTTTTCTTATCTAATCTGTTACCTTATGTATTTGATTGGAGCATTTAATCCATTTACATTTAAAGTTATTATTGATAGGTACTCATTTGTTGCCATTTTTATTCTTTACCCCCATGTTTCTTCTTTGCTTCCCCTCCCTCCCTCCCTCCTTTCCTTTTCTTTCCTTTCCTTCTTCCTTCCTTCCTTCCTTTCTTTCTTTCTTTCTTTCTTTCTTCTTCCTCTTCCTCCTTTTCCCCTTCTTCTTTTTCTTCTCGTTCTTCTCTTCCTTCTCCTCCTCCTCCTCCTCCTCCTCCTTCTTCTCCTTCTCCTTCTCTTTTTCTTCTTCTTCTCTTTCTCCTCCTCCTCCTCCTTATTTCTTCTTTCTTCTTCTTCCTTCTTTCTTCTTTCTTCTTACCCTTTAGCTTTTCTTGCATTGCTGGTTTGGTGGTAATAAATTCCCTTATTCCTTTCTTGTCTGTGACACTCCTGATTTCACCTTCAATTTTGATTGATAGCCTTGCTGGGTACAGAATTCTTGGATTCAGACCCTTCCTTTGCATGCCTTTGTATATTTCATTCCATTCCCTTCTCGCCTGATGAGTTTCTGTTGAGAAATCAGTTGCTAGTCTGATTGGGGTTCCTTTGTAGGTAACTTTCCGTCTTTCTCTGGCTGCCTTTAAGATTCTTACTTTGTTGTTGGTGTTTGCCAATTTAATTATAATGTGCCTTGGTGTTGGTCTTTTGGGGTTCATTTTGCTTGGGACTCTGTGAGCTTCTTGCATTTGTGTGGGCTTTTTCTTCCCTATATCAGGGAAGTTTTCTGTCATTATTTCCTCAAAGGTTTTTCTATTGCTTGGTTAGTTTCCTCTCTTTCTGGAATCCCTGTTATGTGGATGTTGTTTTGTTTCGTGTTGTCCCAAAGTTTCCTTAAACTCTCTTCTTGCTTTTAATTTTTTTCTAGAAGCTGCTCTACTTGGGTTTTTTTTTTTTTACCTTGTCTTTCAGCTCACTGATGCGGTCCTCTGCTTCTTCTAGTCTACTCTTGATGCTTTCTATTGAGTTCTTTACAGCACCAATGTCATTTTTCATTTCTTCTTGGTTCTTCTTTATTTGCTCTTGATTCTTGCTCATATTGTTGAATTTGTCTTCCATTCCTTTCAACCACCTTATGTCCATTTCTTTGAATTCTTTCTCTGGCAGGTTGCTTGCCTTCATTTAGTTTATTTCCTTTTCTGGTGATGCCTGCTTTTATTTCATAAGTGGGCTGTTTCTTTGTCTGCCCATGGTCTCACTTCTTTGGGTGTCTGGTTATATAGTTCTCGCTCTTTATTCCAGGCAAAATCTGACCTTTCCTTGTGGTGTGTAAAGCTCCTCTGAATTCAAGTGTTTGTGCCAATCGGGGATCAGTGTTTTGGGGCTCATAACTGTTCAGTGAGTGCCACAGTTGTAGATTTTCAGGCTACCATAAACATCCACTTCTCCTTTAAGATGGTGTGGTCTCCACATCTGAGCTGGTGGTTCAAGCAGGGAATCTGGCAGCAGTGGGGGCTGCCCAGTCAGGGGAGCTCTGTCCAGCAGTCCACCTCCTTTTCTTGCAGTATAACTGTCCCTTAACTCACCAACAAACACTCCCAGTGCGACCCTCAGCTGTTCTCTCTGTCTGCTCAGGGACAAGGTTCAGGACATGTCCATCTATTCTGCCGCCATTTTTTAATCCCCCAGAATTTTTAAAATGAACAAAGTTACCAAGGCTCCTTTTGATCTTTTAAAAGTAATATATATATTTATATATTTATATATATATTTGCATTTTCTTTAGTCAGTAGTTATAATCACATATCACCCATTTGTACTATGTATCTTATTATTGAGATAGGCATAGTAAATTAAAACTAGAATCCTATCTAATAAAAGAGTAATATGCATTTGACCATCATTCCAACACACAAGATGGCCGCCCCAGGTAGTCAAAGATGGCTTCCTTTATTTGAATACAAGATGGCTAGTAGGGGAGGGTAGTTGTAGGTGATCAGGCCAGCAGGGGAGGGCAGTTGGGAGGCACCAGGCCTCCAGGGGAGGGCAGTTGGGGGTGACCAGGCTGGCAAGGGAGGGCTGTTAGGGGTTACCAGGCTAGCAGGGGAGGGCATTTGGGGGACACCAAGGTTGTAGGGGAAGACAGTTAGGGGCAACCAGGCTGGTAGGGGAGTGGTTAGGGGGTGATCAGGCTCACAGGCAGAAATAGTTAGGGGCAATCAGGCAGGCAAGTTGTTGGGAGCCAGCAGTGCTGATTTGTGAGAGGGATGTCCGACTTTCCATGTAGGCCTGATCCCACTTGGGCCTAAATGGGCAGTCGGACATCCCTCAATGGGTCCCAGATTGGAGATGGTGTAGGCTGGGCTGAGGGACACACACACACATACACACCTCTGCACGAATTTTGTGCACTGAGCCCTTAGTTAAATATATTGATTATAAAATAATGTTTGTACTTTTTTCATAGATTTCTAAAGTAATCTCTGAGAGAACGTTAGTACTAAATACTATATCAAGCAAGGAAAATTACTAGATTTGTGTGTAAAGTGGGGGAGTGGCTGATATCTTTATAGTCGGTAAAACTGATTTACTCTATTGGAAAATGGTTACTTTCTCAATAGATTTGAAGAATAAAGGACACATTTGCTTATGATTAGTGGGAAGGCATTTCGTAAAGCTGCAAAAGATTTTGAATCTGTTTTCACCAGTTTTCTTCCCTCATGCCACAAATAAGATGTCACATGAAAGATAAAAAAGAAACCCATTGAAAAAGTAGTTTTTGATTTACTTATAGTTAAAATTCAAAAATTAGTCACACTCTGAAAATTATAGAGTCAGAATTTGTCTAAAGTTTGTCTAAAGTTTATGCTTATTTTTCCTGCTACAACCAAATGTCTTGTAGATCATGTAATTTATAGTTCTGGATCTTGACATTCTAAATTCTGCCTAAAAAGTTCTTCCTTCTGTTTGATGAACTGCTATTTTTATGCCTCTTGATTCCAAGCATGTCTTGAGGATACAAGTTTTCATAGGAGCTTTCTTTCTCTTCAAGAGTCTCCAAGTACACACACACACACACACACACACACACACACACACACACAAACACACAGATCCATTTTGTAGTGATATGCAAATTATAAAAAATAAAAAACTTAGTACTTGATATAGGAGTAGTCATTATTAAAAAAAGAAGAACCTACATAAGGCTTGATAGGAAATAATGTGTGTTTTTTAAAATTATAATACTAAAGGCCTCCATGCACGAAATTTGTGCATGGGAGGGGCCTCTCCTCAGTCCAGTCTGTACCTCTCCATTCCGGGACCCCTCAGGGGATGACTGACTGCCTGCCTAAACCAGCAGTTGGACATTCCTTTCACAATCTGGGACCACTGCTCCTTAACTGCTCACCTGCCTGCCTAGCTGATCACCCCTCTATGCCCCCCACTGCTGGCCTGGTCACCCCCAACTGTCCCCTCCCACGCCCCATGCTGGCCTGGTTGCACCATGCAGCTTGCTGTTCAGTCATTTGGTCATCCCTCTCTAATCCCCCTGCCAGCCTGGTTGCCCCATGCCGCCTGCTGTTCAGTTATTTGTTCCTTCACCCCTTTGCTGGCCTTATCACCCCACACAGCCTGTATTCAGTCATATGTCTGGTTGTTTCAGTTGTGATGGCCCCTGGCTTTTTACATACTGGGATAGATAAAGCCATAATACAATGAGTACTTTAATTCTATTGATAGTGGAAGTTCAGAAAGGTTTATTTATTTTTTATGAGGGGGGAAATATTTTAGAGAAATCACTACAATTTCACATCTCCAATACACAGATAAAAAAGAATAAGCATACTTGGCATCAAAATTTCACACAGGTGAGGAACACAAAATGGGATCTTGAAGACTTCATAAATGAAGTCATTTTATAAGTTCCTGCTTCTATCTTGAATCCTAGGTGTAGCTGAGATTTGTGAATTTCCCCTATATAATAGTTACTTCACAAATAATTGCTTCAAAGTATTTACTTTGATTCTCTGTATTACTGTGGTTATTTTTCATCTGTGATGGAAAGAGTCTGACCCATTTCTCCAAACACAAAGGGCACACACTCTATAGCATCACAAATCATTGCCAGTCATGGTCATGTGGCTCACCCATATGTAGTGGTTATTTTGAATATTAAAGTTGTAATTTTCAAGGTACTACTATTTACTTTTTACATAACTCTTAAGAAGGTGAACAGAGCACATTTTTGTAACTCTACTGCCAATGAGTCCAGGAAAAGCCCTTGGAACCTGATATATTTCTTCTGAGATAGAATTGAGAGGTGAGCTTTTATATACAGTTGTGTGTTCCACTGCAAAGTTGAACTGGAGCTTTTTAATGACGAGAATTTATAGTTGCAACACTGCCCTATTGTGATGGAGACTGGGAGTTAATGCAACTGCAAATGTGAGGAGGAAGAGAAGTTTATTGTTGCCCAAAGCTTTGGAAATAAATTTAGAGTAATCTCAAAGGGAGATCCTTCCTTGAATGACCTGTTCTCTTTTGTACTCTTGTCTGTTGCTATTTCAAGATTCTATTTTGTTACTTCTAAGAGCCAGTCCAAATTTGATCAACAGAGTCTTCTCAAGAGAATGTGGTTATGTGCTTTATCTTTGGAGCTGTTCAGTTTATCTTTAACTTTAAACTATTTCAAAGTAATTAGCTTGATTTGATGCTGTAACAGAAAGTAATCCTCAAAACTCTTAACACTGATAAAAGAAAAAGACGATAATGAAAAATTGCTCTTAATTTTCTCATGATTAAAGAATACAAAATGATAAATTCTACTTATAATATTGTTATCTGAATATAGAATACATTGAGGAATATGGAAATAGACAAAAAGGTAAAGACCCCAATAACAATAATGCTCTAGTATAATGTGGCTTTATATGCTCTGGAAAATGTAAGCAAATAGCTTACCAGTTTTTAAAGGAAAATTTCTTTGTGCTTATGAAACTGGACAGTGAATGGGTCTGGAATGCCTGTCACTACTTGAGCCAATTAAGTATATATTAGGATAGATAAAGCTTTATCTATCCTAATATATGAGTGTTTTATTTTCCAGTATTGCCTGCAACTTGGGGGAGCAGAAGATCATCCACAAAAATCTGCTCTGCCCCCTTCTTCCAATAAACCAACTGCTTATATTGGGTAGAAGGACAAAGATTAGGTGGGGAAGTAGGCAAAAGGAATAAGAATGGGTATAATGATTATAGATTACAGTCAATGCGAGCTGGAGTTGCAAAGGGTATGCCTTCAGGACTTTGTTGTTTGGGCAATAGGTTGTTAATTCTTCCATGATGATAGACAGTTCTTAGATAAGGAGAATGGACCACATTTCACATTTTGAGGTTAACTCCCAGGTTTTGGGGTATATAACTCAGCCAGGTCAGAATTCTCTGTCTTTAATCAGAACAAAACAATCACAGTTAACAGAGCATGATTAATATTTCTTATAACTATATATAGACCCCACTATTCTATTTTTCCCTCCCACTCTTAATACTTATTCTAATGACATCAACAATTGTATAAACCACCACTTGGATATCCTATCTAATAAAAGGGTAATATGCAAATTAATCATCACTCTGTCACAAAGATGGCAGCACCCATAGTGGCCAGAGCATTGGCCGCTGGCAGTGTCATCCCGGCGATGGACTCCAGCGTCCCACACACCCCAACCCACAGAAGGAGGGAGGGCGGGTGGGCAGGCCTTTGCCAGAGGCTGGCTGGGGCATGCAGGATGCTGGGGTGGCGTCGCCCTGGCTACAGGCCCCAGTGTCCTGTGCACCCTGGCCTGCAGAGGGAGAGAGAGAGGGAGGAAGAGTGGGTGGGCCTATGGCCAGAAGCTGGCCGGGGTTCGGACGCTGGTGTTGTTGCAGGCCGGTCTGAGGGACCCCCCCGCCCCTTGTGCATGAATTTCGTGCACTGGGCCTCTAGTATACAATGGTACCTCGAGATACGAGTGCCCTACCATCCGAGATTTTTTTTTAAATATATATTTATTTTATTGATTTTTTTACAGAGAGGAAGGGAGAGAGATAGAAAGTCAGAAACATCAATGAGAGAGAGACATTGATCAACCGCCTCCTGCATGCCCCACAGTGGAGATGTGCCCGCAAGCAAGGTACATGCCCCCGACCGGAATCGAACCTGGGACCTTTCAGTCCGCAAGCCGATGCTCTATCCACTGAGCCAAACCAGTCTCAGCCATATGAGATTTTTGAGATTCGAGCCGTCGAGTGAGCAATTTTTGCTTTGTAATACGAGCAACATTTGAGATAGGAGTAATCTCGAGGATTGGCCAGTTGCACACGACTCACCAGTTTACCGCTACTCGAGCGTCTCATAGTTTCCCATGCATCAAGGTTATGGAATGAATTAAACTCGTATCTCGAGGTACCACTGTATCTAATAAGAGGTAGAGATATTAATTTATGAATTACTCTAATAAAGCTAATGTTTTTTTATATTCATAGATTTTTTTGATATGTGGAAAAATTTCTTTTTGTTGCTCTTTTAAATAAGTTATTATTCAAATAAATGTGGTTTTAGAGAAGTCAGCATCTTTTCTCAAAAGATACTGTAATTCTGAGTGTTGCTAACCTCATCTGTGGAGTATTGACCAATCTGTAAAGATGGAAACCACATTATTCAGTGTTTTTCTAATGCTCTTGGAATTCTAGGAGATGTATAGCTCTGTAAAGTCACTGGTGAGCTGAGGGTAGAGGGAAATAATTAAACTCTCTTTATACCTTATCAACCACAGCAGCATTTAAATATTTTATTTGCTTATAGTCTGGATCAGGTTTTATTTAAAGAAAGTTTACACAGGAAAATAGAGTTCAGTTTATACAAGCTCAAAATAGGACATGAGGAGATATATCTTCTCAGTTATAAGCCAGTATGGCAGAATCAGGGCCATCTATACTAATAAAATACTAGGCGATCTTTGTACCCTCACATGTGACATCGTTACAAGATGGCTGCCATAAGATGGCTTCCACAAAGATGGGCTCCACAAGATGGCAGCTGCTCTGCATGGTGAGGCCTGTGGGTCCTGTGTCTCTGTGATGCATGGAGGAGGTGGGTCCTGGCAGAGAAGGTGGATTGTGGCAGGGGAGGGGAGTTGTGGGTAATCAGGCTGGCAGGGGAGGGCACTTGGGGGTGATCAGGCTGGTAGGGGAACAGTTAGGCGTCAATCAGGGGAGGGGTTAGGGAATGATCAGGTTGGCAGGCAGAAGTAGTTAGAGGCAATCAAGCAGGCAGGCAGGTGAGCAGTTAGGAGCCAGTGGTCCCAGATGTGAGAGAGATGTCTGACTGCTGACTGCAGGGGTCGGGCCTACACTGGCAGTCGGACATCCCTCGAGGGGTCCCAGATTGGAGAGGGTGCAGGCTGGGCAGAGGGACACCCCCCTGCCCCTGTGCATGAATTTCGTGCACTGGGCCACTAGTGTGTGTGTGTGTGTGTGTGTGTATTTCTGTATTTGTTATCTATTTCCACCTTCCTTTTTTTCTACTCATTCCTGCTTTTTTCTTCTTTCCCTTCTTCTGTCCCTCCCTCCCTCCCTCCCTTTCTTTCTTTTTTTAAAATATATTTTATTGATTTTTTACAGAGAGAAAGGGAGAGAGATAGAAAGTCAGAAACATCGATGAGAGAGAGCCATCGATCAGCTGTCTCTTGCACGCCCCACAGTGGAGATGTGCCCGCAAGCAAGGTACATGCCCCCAACCGGAATCGAACCTGGGAACTTTCAGTCTGAAAGCCGATGCTCTATCCACTGAGCCAAACCAGTCTCGGCCCTCCCTCCTTTCTTAACTTCATTCACCAAATTTTGGATACACACATCATGTTTGAAAGTTTTATTACTTGCCCCAGTGGACACTGAAAGTAGTTTTTAAAAACACATAATAAATAAAGAAGCCTAGACCTTGCATTATGAACCTCAGGTTAAGGAAAGGGCTCAGTTCCACAAGACTACCCCCACTTTAGATACCAGTCCCAGGTCCCAGGCTGTCACCTGTATTTCTGACTAAATGACTATAAATTGGGAGTTCTCACAATCTCCTCATCAGGGTCCATAATCCACTATAATGACTAACACAACTCTGGGAAACATTTATACTTACTGCTTCATTATAAAGGTATAAAAAATGATACAGATAAGCAGCAAGATGAAGAGGTTCATAAGGCAGGGTCTGGACCATAGAAGATTTTAAAATAAAGCTAATTTGTTTACAAAGCCATTATATATCTCTTTATATATTTTTGCAGTTTGATTACTCCCTTATTACCCCCTGCTTCATCTACTGTTACTTGTACCTCATGATAAGCTTGTGCAGAACTATTTAGCATGAAATATCAGCTTATGATTAGGTAGGTACAGTTCTTGCTCAGGCCAGATGTTTTTCATAGGTAGTACTTCCTGAGGAGGCTTAAAATAATTTTTTTTAAATTGATTTCAGAGAGGAAGGGAGAGGGAGAGATAGAAACACCAATGATGAGAAAGAATCATTGATTGGCTGCCTGTGGCACGCCCCCCATGGTGATTGAGCCCACAACTTGGGCATGTGCCCTGACTGGGAATCGAACTGTGACCTCCTGGTTCATAGGTTAATGGTCAGCCATTGAGCGGTGCAGGCCAGGCACCTCCTGAGGAGGCTTTAATTCATTTTCCCAATACATTTAATAATAAATGTCACTATTACTATTAGACATGAAAATCATGAGGTAGTTGAGTATTAACCATAATACCAGTATTATACCATATCACAGTTTGATCATAGCATCAAATCAGTAAAAATTACAGAAGTATTTGCTTTGTCTTCTCAACAAAATCCACTGTGCCCATATACAAGATTCTGTCAAGGACAGGCATCAGTACAATTGGCCATTGAAGGATGGACATGGTGGTAGTCTAAAAACCCATCTCAGAAAGAAAATTGAATTTATTTAAGGAATGGTGATGGAAGATGGGATACCCAAAGGAAAGGGCTTCACAGTACTCAGCCAAAAGGACATTGGGTCAATGATGGCAGCACCAAGAAGCCGGAGTTTCATCCTTATATGCAGCCACTAGTGGGAAGCTTTTGTGGTCAGTGGGCCTGGGGCTGAGGTGGTGGTCTTGGATGCTGATGGAATGCAGGTGAGTGATCAGGTGTCTTTAAGACAGTTTCAGTTTCTTAAATGGTCTGACTCCTGGTGGCCAACAAATTTTCCTGATGTTTTGTTCTCCTGTGACAGGAAGCTTACAAATGGCCGTTAAGGATTGTATTGCTCTATAACATGTCCTAACAGCCATGACCTGTTTATTTCTGGGTTCCAAATTAATTGGGGCAAAGCCACTCACTGTCTCATCTCACAGATTTGTCCTGAGACTGGTTTCCATTGTGTGTTGTTACATAACGGGGCCCACCTCCTTTTGATGGAGAGGAGATGAGTGGTATTTAGAATAGTTCCTGTTCCTACTAATTGCATCACAGGATGTTTTATTTTGACCTATTCTGGTAGTGAGAGCAATCAAAGTACATCAATGTGAATTACAAGTGCTCGTAGAGAACTTCCATATGTTTGGAGGGCCATAAGATTTCCATAAGTGCACCCTTGGGACTCAGCAGCTGGGATGGAGAGCCATAGCTCCATGGCCACTTCAGCCTCCATTTGTGTTATAATAGTCAGGAGGCCTTGTTGGGTCAGGACATAAGACCTTTTCCAGTGCTGGGTTTTAGCATTAATACAGCATTATTTGTTGAGTGATAGCATCTATTTCAATATCCTTTAAATTCACATCTCTTTCTAGCTACTACCTATTTCTTTGTACTTCCTCACAGCAATATTCCTACATATATTGCTTAAAATATATAACTTATAATCTTCATTTCCTCATCTCATTTTTTCTTAACTCTTAGTATAGCAAGAAAAAGAATTGTTACCATTTATCATTGGGATCTAATAGACTATTTATTTAAAATATTTTCTAGTTATTTTACAAATAAAGAAGAATAAAGGAATAGTAAAGAGTAGTTATTTAAAATTGTAATAAGCATCAAAGAGAAATATCTCTATATAAAATAATTTTTGGCACATGCACCTCATTAAAGATAAAAAATGTCATATATTCTTGAAGTAAAAAGGGATAGTCCCACATTTTTTATCACAAAAAATTGTGTGATATCCTTCCTATTAAATGACTAACGAGGAGAATACTGTATTTTCTTTTTGTCCTTAGAGGAACATTGTTCACACATTGTTTCTTGAGTTTGAGATTACCTAAGAGATATCATCTGAAGGCTCATATTCTGATATTTCACTTATATGATCACTTTCATCATCATCATTACATCCAGAGTGCTGCTATCTCTGTGTAGTCATCTTCTCATTTTTCTAAAAATTGTGAAATGTCTAGTGTACTTTCTTTGTCATTATAGGCAGAAAAAAAATTCTGAATTCTCGGCTGTGTTCAATGAAAAGTAAAAATGGGCTGTAAAGATAGTTTTTCCAGTCTTTTTAAAATAACTTTTTTGAATGATGGTGCAATACTTTGGGTAACAATTAGAAAACTGAAAAATTATTTACTCCACTATTGCATTTTCCTTTTAAGTGAGTTTAATATTCTTCCATTTTTATATTAAAATATAAAAGTCTCCTAAATAGTATATTTGGAAATAATTGATGAATAGTGATGAAATAAATTCTAGGATTATGAAATAGTGAAATGTTTTAAGAGATAAGAAACATAAGATCATTAAGATCCCATCATATACCTTAGATATATAAAAAGGTCCAATAGATTCATATTTTAATTCAAATAGAATGGGTTTATTCTTTTAAAATAGTAAACTTCTTGTTTTATTTTTGGAAACTCTCTAAAAATATTAAAATATGAAATATGAATCCTTATAACACAGCTGTTCAAAGAATAAACTCAGAAGTGAAATTTGGATCCAGTGGACTGATTGTATATTTATTTTCCCACTTTTATCAAGTTTTCTGTCCTCCACAAATATAAAGTCATCTTTAAAGCTTGCTGGTAACTCAAGTCTTGGCAAAATACATAGTCAATATTGAGTTCTCATTGTAATAAATCTGTTCAATGTCCTACATAGCTGACTTCACCTTCACCCTTGAAACCCTATTCTGAATGACCTCTGTAACATTATACTTACCTAGTAGTAGTTTTCTTTCTATCTCATCTGATGCTCCTTCTTAATTTCCTACTCTTACTTGCTCAGTCTGAAATTGGAGGATCATCTGTCTTTAGTATTCCTCTCTATCTACTGTCTTGTAGAGTATCTCATTCAATCCCATCTGTGGGTCATGGAGTCTTTATTTAGGTATGCCATACTTCATATGGCTCACAGTGAACTACTGTCTATGCCCCATCCAAATTGACATTCTCAATCCTCATGCTTTCTCTATCTCAGCAGATAGCACCACCATTCACCTATTACCTTTTCAAACACTTAGGAATCATCTTTCATATTCCACAGTAAGCTTAGATATCCCAACCTTCAAAATATGTTTGTGATATGATAGTCTTTTATTATCTTCTGTATAATAACTCTAAGCCACCATCATCAGTCACCTGGACCATTATACCAGGCTTCTAAATTCCCCCCAAGCTTGCTCTCCTGCAACTTAGTTTCCAACCAGCAGAGAGTTTTCCAAAGACATTCCTACCTTACATGACTCTCATGCTTAAAACTATTTGAGAGCTTCCCATTGCAGCCAGAATAAAATCTAACTTTAGAGGATCTAGTTCTGATCTGTACCTTTTCTTTACACTCTTTCCATTATTCTATTCTCCAGATACATTGATTGGCCTTCTTTCTGTTCCTCAAACACTCAAGAGAAAAATTTAATTGTCTTCCTCTCAACTGAAGGAAGACTATCACAAGAGACCACCTCTGTTGGGACCCTAAATTGTGATCTCCCATTTTTCTAAAACAGTGAAAACTCCATGTTGTAGGATTGTAGTAAAAGTGTCCTTGAACCTGACCAATCTATAGCACAATTGATTGCTCCTCTTTTGGGGGAAGTGCAGTTTTGGGTTATGTGCTAATTGTCTAGGTTGTAAATTAAAACGTATGTTATAATACACATAGAGTCAGAACTCAGTTGAAGGCAGATAACATTCATTGTCGGTTATAGGAACCAGAAGTCTGCTACTTCAAGAAGTCTTACCAGTAGGGAAAATTAAAACTTACTATATATACATCAGTATTTAAATTTTTATTTTGATTATGACATATAGCAAGATATCTATTTTACTTTATATCCTCAGTCATACATACATATATAAATATATAGGCCTGTTCAATTTAAAAATTTCATTCAACTACACTTATTCTTACACATGTGATACTCTCTGACATTTCCTACACTATTCTGTTTTATTTCATTAAAATGGACTTCTAATTATAATACAAAAAATTGATTTTATAATCCACTAATTAGTCCCAATCTATAGTTTGGAAAATGCTAACACCATTGTATCCAGAATATACCATGAGAGCAATAAAGAAAAACACCTAAATCAGGCAGTGGGTTCTAAAAGGATTTTTCAGAGAACTTCCTATTCCCTGGGAAACAGGATGTCCACAAAGGGAAAAACAGAGTTTGGTGTACTTTCTGTGGTAGACAGAAAAACAAATACCCAAAAGGACTAGTAATCAGACCGCATGTGAGTGAGTGATAGAATGAATAAAAGAATAGGAGAGTTCAGAAATAACTATAAAGCATACAACATGCTTAATTCCTATTAATTAAAAATCAACTCACAATTTGAGACAAAGTCAAATGTCCATTTTCTATTCACAGAAAGCATACCAACTCTGTAAACATTTATTTACCAAATGCTTATGGAGTGTCTCTATAGTTTCCAGAACTATACTGTATTACTTTTCACCTGTAGGATGATTATAATACTTAGGTGTTATTTGTTTTGTAACCTTGGTGTCAATCACTGCCATGGTATTATATTTAGAATATGAAAGCTAAGAACAGTAAGAGTGAAGCTAAGAATGTTAACACTAATTGCTAATAATTACTGAGTGCTTTCTACTGTTAACATCCATTTTGGAATTATCTCTAGTGACCTGAGTTATTACTGAGCTGTGGACTATAACTTGCATGTATTTAGTTGTTTCACTCAAACATTGGATTGTCCTGCATTTAATACATTTCTTAGAAATGATGCTTGAAGTAATCTAGTAGAAAAAAAGCTGACATACTAACTGAAATACTTTAACAGCAAAGATTATCCTGGTTGAAATAAGGAACCAGTTTTAATAGCCCCTTTGAGGCAGGTTTAGCTTTTCTGTCTCATGTGGAGTTTTGAGGAAGTTTGTTTTATTTTTATGTCTTTATTATGGTCTAGAAGAATAGATTGATTTTCAGTAATTGCTATAACCTTCTTTCTTCACATTCAAAGTTTATTTTCCCTTCTCTGTTTTTTTAAGGTCACAATTTTTCTTGTAAAATTACTCTTTGGGGAGTATAGAATGAAAGCAACTTTAAGGAGACAGTTTTATATCCTTGGCATCTAGAAGGAGAGTTCCTGGTAGGAGAGCTGTTTCTGTGTTCAAAGTGGCTTCAGCAAGGAACCTGAGCAGAAGCTAAGCTTCCAGAGCTGAGCACCCACACCCAGGTCTCGCAGGTGGAGGACAGCCATTTTGCATGAATAATGGTAAAGAAATATGGTTTCAGAGAGGGAACCCTATAGGGAACCAGTTGGAGCTGGTAAAACAGGGCTCAGATGGGAAAGGGGCGAGAGAAAGACTTGTGGATGCTTGGCCAAGAAGGGGATTTGCAAAATTAATTAAGGGGATTTCAATTATTTCAGTGAACATTCTCATTCATCTTCGTGTCTGGGTGTATAATAAGGGCCACATTGCCCAGTGATGTTTTTGTGTGAGTCTGTCTTTCAGGGAACCTGCAGGTGGAAGAGGGCATAGTCAACACCTGATGTGCATGAGCAGTGCTCGTCATCTACACTCACCCAGGAAGTAAAATCACTGCAGCCTTCTTTCTCTTGACCTGCACCCCAACTTTTAAATCTGAGGTCTGTCCTTAACAAACGAGGACACCTTAGGTCAAATCTCTAAACTTAACTTTCTCAATTTGTAATAATTTGAGTAGAGGGGATAAATCATAACAATATCCAAATAAAGTTTAAAAACGTTAAAAATACTCAGCTACGTAGGAGATGCTTAATAAAGTGTTCCTTAATTCTCCACTGAAAAGACCCTGCCAGACTCAGACTCAGACTCAGACTCAGCTAGAGTTACATACCGGTAGTAGCTTTCCCTCTGCTCTTACTGTTCTGAAAAGGCCTATTGGTGCCATAGTGCATATTTTTTGCTTGTTTATACAACTGTCTCTCCTTTCTAATAGTCAGACTTTCCCTCTAGGGGTCTATGCTGGCCCCTAGTTTATCTGTTTCTTTCAAGGACACCTAACAAAATTTTAAGTGCACAATATGGTATTGCTAAGTGTAGGCACAATGTTGTACAGCAGCAAGTCTCCAGAACTCATGTTATATGACTGAAACTTTATACCTGCTAAACATCAGCCTCCTTTTCCTCTTCTCCACAACCCCTGACAACGACCATTATACTCTGCTTCTGTGAGTATGGCTTTGTATTTTATTTTATTATTTTACTTTTATTTTCATTGATTTTTAGAGAGAATGGAAGGGAGGAGGAGAGAAGAGAAACATCCATGTGAGAGAGATGCACCGATTGGTTGCCTCTCACATGGCTCAGCTAGGGCCAGGGATTGAGCCTACAACCAAACTGGAATTTATCCTAGGACTCTTCTTTGGTCTGATGCTCTATGCACTGAGCCAAACCACCTAGGGCATGGCTTTGTATTTTAGAGATCTCATATAAGTGGAATCATGTCCTTCTGTGAGAGGCTTATTTCACTTAACATA
>JAAGEH010000452.1:17445868-17601889 GCA_011751065.1 Lasiurus cinereus
GGTGAAGAACTCCTTTAGTTTTTCTTATCTGTGAAGCTGTTTATTGACCTTCAATTCTGAATGATAGCTTTGCTGGGTAGAGTAATCTTGGTTGTAGGTTCTTGCTATTCATCACTTTGAATATTTCTTTCTTTTTTAAAATATATTTTATTGATTCTTCACAGAGAGGAAGAGAGAGGGATAGAGAGTTAGGAAGATCGATGAGAGAGAAACATCAATCAACTGCCTCCTGCACACCTCCCACTGGGGATTTGCCTGCAACCAAGGTACATGCCCTTGACCAGAATGGAACCTGGGACCCTTGAGTCTGCAGGCTGATGCTCTATCCACTGAGCCAATCCAGCTAGGGCACTTTGAATATTTCTTGCCACTCCCATCTGGCCTATATAGTTTCTGTTGGGGAATCAGCTGACAGAGGTATGGGTGCTCCTAACTGTTTTTCCCTTGCTGCTTTGAATATTCTCTCTTTGTCTTTTGCTCTTGGCATTTTCATTATGATGTGTGTTGGTGTGGTCCTCTTTGGATTCCTTTTGCTTGGGGTTCTGTGTACTTCCTGGACTTGTAAGTCTATTTCTTTCACCAGATGGGAGAAGTTTTCAGTCATTATTTCTTCAAATAGGTTTTCAGTATCTTGCCCTCTCTCTTCTTCTGGCACCCCCATAATTCAGATGTTGGTACTCTTGAAGTTGCCCCAGAGGCTCCTTACACTGTCTTCATATTTTTGGATTCTTTTTGCTTCTCCAGTTGCGTGTTGTTTGCTTTCTTTGTATTTCAAATCTTTGATTTGATTCTTGTGATCCTGTAGTCTGCTATTGGATCTCTGTATATTATTTTTTATTTCAGTCAGTATATGCTTAATTTCTAGTTGGTCCTTTTTCATATCCTCGAGGTTCTCACTAAATTTATCAGCCTTTTCTAGAAAATTCTTGAAAAACTTTATAATTGTGGTTTTGAACTCTATATCCAGTACAGTGGTATCTTGAGATATGAGTGCCCTAACATATGAGATTTTTGAGATACGAGCCATTGAACGAGCGATTTTTGCTTTGAAATACAAGCAACATTTGAGATATGAGTAATTGCGCCGATCGGCCGGCTGCACACAACCCACCAGTTTACTGTGACTCTAGCGTCTCATAGTTTCCCACCCTCAAGGTTACGGAATGAATTAAACTCGTATCTCGAGGTACCACTGTAGTTTGCTTTCCTCCATTTCTTTTGTTTGTGACCTGTTTCTTTGTATCTTCATTTTGGCTGCTTCCCTCTGCACTTTCACAGCTCTTCTAAGTCTCAGTGTGCTTTTCTCTTCCCTTCTACTTGTAAAATTTCTACTTAGTCAGTATTCCTATGGTTCTGGATGATGTCCATATTGTCTTTTAGTTGTAGTTTTGAAGTGGTTGTGTGAGTCAGCAAGTTCAGGTGTTGACCTGTGCCGCCGTCTTAGTTTCTGTCCTTGAACATGTTTTTATATGTCTCTTGGCCTTCTGTATGTCCTCTTTCAAAAAGTGTTTATTTAGGTCCTTTGCTCATTTTTTTGATTGGATTGTTTATCTTCCTTTTGTTAAGTTGTATGAGTTCCCTGTAAATTTTGGAGATTAAATGCTTATCTGAAATATCATTGGGAAATATGTTCTCCCATGTAGTGGGCTTTCATGTTGTTTGTTGATGGTTTCTTTGGCCATTCAGAAGCTCTTTATTTTGATATAGTCCCATTTGTTTATTTCCTCCTTAGTCTCCATTGCCCTAGGAGCTGTGTTGGTATTGGTATTGCTATAACATATGTCTACTATTTTGCTGTCTATCGAGTCTTGTAGGATTTTTATGGTTTCCCACTTTACATTTAAGTCCTTTATCCATTTTGAGTTTGTTTTTGTGTATGGTGTAAGTTGATGATCTAATTTCCTTTTTTTTTTTGCATGTATCTTACCAAATTTCCCAGCACCATTTTTATTGAAGAGACAGTCTTGACTCCATTGTATGTTCTTGCCTCCTTTGTCAAATACATTTTTCCATTTTTTATTAATGTATGACATGTGTACATATCTTCCTATTGCCCCCCCGACCTGACTCCCATACATGCTCTCACTCCCCCCTCCCGCGTGTCTTGCATCCATTGGTTATGCTTATATTCATGCATACAAGTCCTTCAGGTGACCTCTTATCTACCTTACTTCTCTCTAAGCTTCCCACTGTAATTTGACAGTCTGTTTGATGCTTTACTCCCTCTGTATCTATCTTTTGTTCATCAGTTTATAATGTTCTTTATTATCCATAAATGAGTCAGACCATGTGGTATTTTTCTTTCATTGACAGGCTTATCTCACTTAGCATAATGCTCTCCAGTTCCATCCAGGTTGCTGCAAATGGTAAGAATTCCTTCTTTTTTTATGGCAGCATAGTATTCCATTGTGTAGATGTACCATAGTTTTCTGATTCAGTCATCTGCTGATAGGCACCTAGGCTCTTTCCAAATCTTAGCTATGGTGAATTGTGCTACTATGAACATAGGGGTGCATATATCGTTTCTGATTGGTGTTTCTAGTTTCTTAGGATATATTCTTAGGTGTGGGATTGCTGGGTCAAATGAAAGTTCCATTTTTAGTTTTTAGTTTTTTTGAGGAAACTCCACACTGTTCTCCACAGTGGCTGCACCAGTATGCATCCCCACCAGCAAAGGGTTCCTTTTTCTCTGCATCCTCGCCAACACTTGTCATTTGTTATTTGTTGATGATAGCCATTCTGACAGGTGTGAGATGGTATTGCATTGTTGTTTGATTTGCATCTCCCAGATAATTAGTGACTTTGAGCATGTTTTCATGTGTCTCTTGCTTGGCCTTCCTTCTGTCTTCTTTTGAAAAGCTTCTATTTAGGTCCGTTGCCCATTTTTTTCATTGGATCATTTATCTTCCTTTTATTAAGTTGTATAAGTTGCCTGTAGATGTTGGAGGTTAAACCTTTATCAGTGATAACATTTGCAAATATATTCTCCCAGACAGTGGGCTTTCTTGTTGTTTTATTGATGATTTCTTTTGCTGTGAAAAAGCTTTTTATTTTGATGTAGTCCCATTTGTTCATTTTCTCTTTAGTTTCCATTGCCCTAGGAGCAGTATCAGTGAAGGAATTGCTTCAGCATATGTTTGAAATTGTGCTGCCTGTGGATTCTTCAAGTATTTTTATGGTTTCCTATCTTTATGTTTAAGTCCTATATCCATTTTGAGTTTATTTTTGTTTATGGTGTAAGTTGGTGGTCCAGTTTCATTTTTTTGCATGTATTTGTCCAATTTTTCCAACACCATTTATTGAAGAGACTGCCTTGACTTTATTGTATGTACATGCCTCCTTTGTCAAATATTAATTGAGCATAGTGGCTTGGGTTGATATCTGGATTCTCTATTCTATTCCATTGGTCTATATGTCTGTTCTTGTGCCAGGCTGTTTTGAGAACAGTGGCTTTGCAATACAGCTTGAAATCTGGTACTGAGATCCCACCTACTTTATTCTTCTTTCTCAGAATTGCTGTGGCTGTTTCGGGTCTTTTTTTATTCCAGATGAATTTTTGGAGAGCTTTTTCTAGATCTGTGAAATATGCTGTTGGTATTTTAATGGGGAGTGCATTGAATCTATAGATTGCGTTGGGTAATATGGACATTTTAATGATGTTGGTTCTCCCAGTCCATGAGCATTATATGCTCTTCCATCTGTTTATGTCTTCCCTTATCTCTTTTTTCAGTGTCCTGTAGTTTTTCCTGTATAGGTCTTTTACCTCCTTAGTTAAGTTTATTCCTAGGTATCTTAATTCTTTTGGAACGATGGTAAGTGAAATTGCTTTTTTAGTTTCTCTTTCTATAAGCTCACTATTGGTGTATAGAAATGCCATAGATTTCTTGGCATTAATTTTGTTTCCTGCTACATTGCCGAATTCATTTATTAAGTCTATAATTTTTTTGATGGAATCTTTCAGTTTTTTATATACAATATGTCATCTGAAAATAAGGACAGCTTTACTTCTTTTCCAATTTGGATGCCTTTTCTTTCTTCTTCTTGTCTAATTGCAGTGGCTAATCCTTCCAGTACTATGTCGAACAGGAGTGGTGAGAGTGGGCATCCCTGTCTTGTTCCTGTTCGTAGGGTAAATAGTTTTATTTTTTATTTATTAAGTATGATGTTAGCTGTGGGTTTATCATATATAGCTTTTATTATGTTGAGGTATGACCCTTCTGTTCTCACTTTGCTGAGAGTTTTTCTTTTTTTTTTTATCAAGAAATAGATTTTGTCAAATGCTTTTTCTACATCAATTGATATGATACCTTGAGTTTTGTAAAGTGTTGTGAATTTAGGAAGTAATACTAAATACCTTTTCTACTTTTCCTTTTTAATTTTTAATTAACAACCATCTTCAGTTTTATGCAAAAACACATTTTACTCTATAGCTTACAATTATGTTTTGATGATTTGTTTATTCACATGCTATTCCAAAACAGAAACATGCCTGAATATTTTAGTTCAGAGTACAGTTCGACTACCATCAATTATTTTAAGGATAATTATAATTTAAATATCCACTTCAATGTTTTATATATATCTGAGACAGATGCTTTTATTTTTTAATATTTCTCTTGTTTAAAAATTCACAAGATAAAGGGTAAATCTATATTTAAAATAAAGTTAGAAGGGTTTTATAACAGGTTTTTTTTTTAACATTTTGAATTTATAAAAACTATTACCGTATTTTCTGGTGTATAAGACAACTGGGCATATGAGACGACCCCCAACTTTTCCAGTTCAAATATAGAGTTTGGGATATACTCACCCTAGAAGACAACACCCAGTGTATAAGATGACCCCTGCTTTTGAGAAGATTTTCCAGGGTTAAAAGTTGTTTTATATGCCGGAAAATACGGGTAATCTCATGTAGTGAGAAGATCCTCATTACTGCTTCATTTATGAAATAATTTTTAATATAGGAGTCTTTCCATATATTTGCCATGTTACAATATAAGATCTTTCTAATATAAAAAACAGAAAGTAAAGTTTCCCTTTAGCTGTTTTTTTTTTCATTTTAGATTTTATGAATGATTAGAGAAGAATCTACCTGTAGGTCATTTTTGTGGCAAAATTGTTAAACTAATGACCAACATGTTTCTCCGTGTTCAGGTCATTTCTATTTTTACTAGAAACGAGAATCATTGCTGTTGAAGGAAAAAATGTAACCATTCTATATTTAGCTTTATTCACATATTTTTTTTTCTGTTTTGTTTTGTCGAAAGTCACATAAACATTGTTGTGATTTTCAAAAATTGCTGAAGGGCATATAAACATGCCAAATAATGTAATGACATGCCAATTTGCTTGAAAGACTCAATATTGTAAAAATATATTATTTCTCTACATATTTATGTATATTTTTAATGTTGTTCCAATAAGACATCTAATAGGTGTTTAAATATAATTTAACTAGCTGTTTCTTTATGAGAAGAGCCAGTGGAAACTTGATTCTATTAAGTTATTCTATTTAATAAACAATATATGAAAAAGCAATTCAACAGGGTTAAATATAAGTGATAACAGGGAAAATATTTTTACTATGTTGACAGGTAAAAGAGTTAACACCTATGATTTCTAAAAAGAAACATTTCAAGTACTTAAGAATTCCAGTAACCCAGTAAAAATGGACAAAGGATAGGAAAAGACAATTCATAAAAGATGAGACACTAAATTCAACAAAGAGATGCATAGATTTCAGTCAAATATTTTATCATAAAAATTAAATCCCCACTAAATAGAACAATAATTAAAAATATTTATTATATTAAGTATGGGTAAAAAATATTTTGAGTACTAGTAGGGTTATTAATTGGTATAGCCCCTATTGAGGGACATTTGATAGCATTTATTAAATTTTAAACATGCATACTTTATGACATTACCACTCATTTTAATAATATTGACCTATATATGTCCAGCAGTAAGGAATGAGAAATTAACTAAGGAACCACCATATTGTTACGACTAGGAAGAGTTACTAAATATGAAATTCTGTCATAGACTGATTTGCGATATGAAAAAAGCTAGCTGAAAATATATACAAATATATACAAAGTATTGCATTAAAATACAAAGAGTTCCATTCCTGATGCTACAGAATGTCTTCTAGGACATGTATCACAGGGATAAAAATGGTTATTGAGGCAGGAGAGATTGAGGGTATGGGTTGGTGGAAAAGAATTAATTTGGTTTACTTAATTTAAATATTGTCACTGAAGTTTATTAAGCTATTAGCTATGTAATTAAGCATTTATTATTAAAAGAATTCTACAAAAGAGTCTAGTCTAGAATAAGAAAGATATAGTCTTGAATAAGGCTTATAAACTAGGATATATCTTTTAAGATGAATATAAAAACATTCTTTTACTCCAGTGAAGCAGTTTGCTGAAGTAGAATGCCATTTGAAATTTAGAAGAATCAATTGAAGACTTCTAAAGATACAATTTCTAATTACAGACTTGACATACCTTGGGATAATTCTTGGCTCTCCATCAAATCAGTAAGGAAACACCCCTCTTTTGTGCTGTTAGTATTAAGGATTGATTTGCAGAAACTTCTTCACACCCTTATCTAGTCCCCATTGTAAGGAACATGTATCTGAAATAAGAAAAAAGCCGCTCTTATGGGATAGATTAGTTGTCACGAAACTCACTAGTCAATAGAGCCAAATATTAACAGTACAACGATTGAAATTCCTTTTGAGAGCCAAATTTTTTAAACTTAAACTTCTTCTAATGCCACTTCTTCAAAATAGACTTGCCCAGGCCGTGGTATTTTGTGGAAGAGCCACACTCAAGGGGCCAAAGAGCCACATGTGGCTCGTGAGCCGCAGTTTGTCGACCATGAGGATAGACTGTACAATATATCATACATGGGTTGAAGTGTATGTGTATACCAGTCACATGCTCACAAAAAGGTTGTTTCCCTTAACAAAGTTTAAGATTTTCTGCTTCTCAAGGAAGAAGAGAAAGATGAAATATAAGGAAGAGGGAAGGGGAAAGTGAGAGGGTATTTGCACCTTTATTTTGTGGAAAAGAAAAGTATGTGGTCATTGATTTTATGGATGGAGCCTGACTTCTTATTAGAACATACAATTTAAAAAATAGTCTTGAGGCTTTTTATACTGAAGAAAAGAATAAGATACACCTTTTACGGGTGAAATGGAATTTTTGTAGTGGAACCCGGATTCTTTGTCTGCCAGAATCAAAGAATGAATCCATGGACAGAAAGTGGTATAGCAAAGGTGGAGATTTATTGAAGAAGTGGGAAAGAGCCCCACAGAATGGACTCCCATATAGGCAGGGGAAAGGGTCCCACTGAGTTTTTTTTCCTATGTCTTATAAAGGTGAAGATCCTGGTGCCTTGATATCCCCTCTGATTGGTCACTATTCCCTAAGACTGGTTACTATAGTAACTCCAGGCTCAAAGGTCAAACCTCAAATGGGACATGTGAGGCTTTTCCCCCCTCTCGTCACCCCCATTCCCCATCTCCCCCCTTCCTTCCTTATTGTTTTTCCATTTCCTTTGGGCTTTCTTCTTTTTCTTCTGGATGAAGGACTTCCTTCTCTTTATGTTGTAAATATAGATCTTTTGCTATTCCTAGCTCCCTCATTCTACAAAAATATACCTGTTGCAGCTTTTCAGCTTCCCCATTCTATGGCAATATACCTTCTGCGGCTCTGCAGCTCTGTGCTTCCTCCATGGTCCCCTTAATTTCCAAAATTTCAAAATTTCCTAATCCTGTCCTGTTTTACCCCTAAAATTCCTGTTTCACAAATTTCCTTGGAATCATTCATACTTGAGCTATATTTTGGCTGCCTACATGTGGTGTCTTAGGTCTATGGTTGGCAACCTGCAACTCATGAGCTACATGCGGCTCTTTGGCCCCTTTAATATGGCTCTTCCATAAAATACCACGGCCTGGGTGAGTCTATTTTGAAGAAGTGCTATTAGAAGTTTAAGTTTAAAATATTTGGCTCTCAAAAGAAATTTCAGTCGTTGTACTGTTGATATTTGGCTCTGTTGACTAATGAGTTTGCCAACCACTGTCCTAGGTCATCCTATATAATAAAAGGGTAATATTCAAATTAACCCTAAGGGCAAAACGACTGGTCACTATGATGTGGTCACCAGGGGGCAGATGCTCAATGCAGAAGCTGCCCCCTAGGAGTCAGTGCACTCCCACAGGGTGAGCTCTGCTCAACCATAAGCTGGGCTGATGCTGCGAGTGAAGTGGCAGTGGCGGGAGCCTCTCCCATCTCCTCAGCAGCACGAAGGATGTCCTACTGTTGGCTTAGGCCTACTCACCACACTTGGACATCCCCCAAGGGCTCCCAGGCTGCCAGAGAGATGTTTGCCAGCTTTGGCCTGATTCTCTGGGGAGCAGGCCTAAGCCATAGGTGTACATTCCCCAAGGAGTCTCAGACTGAGAGAGGGTGCAAGCTGGGCTGAGCCTCCTCCGCCCCCTTACCCCCGAGTGCATGAATTTTCATGCGCTGGGCCTCTAGTATTGAAATAATTGGTAGCATGACAGAGCTCCTGTCCTGTGCAAATTAGTTTTGGGGGCAAAGGCAGACATAAAAGCAACTATAAAATAATTGTGAGATTTAAAAGCTATGAATAAATGAATTAAGAGTTCAGACGGAGAACTGAGGTAGAGAAAAGTGCTGATGTCATGAGCAGTGGGGAGGGGAAGCACTCCAGGCAAAGGGAACAACAGCAGGTACCACTGGCCAGAGGTGAGAGAAGAGCTTGATGTCTGCAGGGAGCTAAAATGAGAGGAGAGTGGTGAAAGCACTGTGAGCTGGCTGGGAGAAATGGCCTGGTGTCCAGCAGAGAAACCTGGAGAAGTGAGCTGACCTCAGATAATGCAGAAAATAAGGATCATGGTAGAAAGATGAATTTTGTTCTAAGTGCAGTCGAAACCATTGAAGTATTTGTGAGAATGCTGCAGTTTAGATTATAAGAATATCACATTTGCTGATTATTGACAGAAAAACATATATTTTTTAAAGAGTTATCTTGATTATACACATTGCTTCAAAAATGTCTTATTCTATGCGTCAGAGTGTGAATACATTCTTTCACTGAACTAAGACTGTTCTTTTTTTACCTTTATTTTTATTTATTTATTTTTAAATCTTTATTGTTCAGATTATTACAGTTGTTCCTCTGTTTTTCCCCCCATAGCTCCACTCCACTCGGTTCCCACCCGACCCCACTCCATGCCTTTACCATCCCCCACCACTGGCCTCAACCATAGGTATATGATTTATGTCCATTCTCTTCCCACACCTTCCCACAGCGCTTCCCCCTCTCCCCGAATTGTCAGTCCATTCCCTTTCTATGCCCCTGATTCTATTATATTCACCAGATTATTCTGTTCATCAGATTTCTTATTCACTTGATTTTTAGATTCACTTATTGATAGATGTGTATTTGTTGTTCATAATTTTTACCTTTACTCTTCTGTTCTTCTTCCTTTTCTTAAAGAATACCTTTCAGCATTTCATATAATACTGGTTTGATAGTGATAAATTCCTTTAGCTTTTTCTTGTCTGTGAAGCTCTTTATCTGCCCTTCAATTCTGAATGATAGCTTTGCTGGGTAGAGTAATCTTGGTTGTAGGTTCTTGCTATTCATCACATTTGAATATTTCTTGCCACTCCCTTCTGACGTGTATAGTTTCTGTTGAGAAATCAGCTGACAGTGGTATGGGTACTCCCCTTTTTCATATCCTCAAAGGTCTCACTAAATTTATCAACCTTTTCTAGAAAATTCTTGAAAAACCATATAATCATGGTTTTGAACTCTATATTCAGTCATTTGTTTTCCTCCATTTCTTTCATTCATGACATATTTCTTTGTCTCCTCATTTTGGCTGCTTCCCTGTGTTGATGGAGTGGCTTTGTGTGGTAGGTGACTATAAGGCCCAGTGGCTCAGCCTCTCCAATCACCTGAGATGAACACTCTTGGTGCACCCATTTGTGGGCTGTGTGCCCAGTCTTGTTGTAGTTAAGCCTTGATTGTTGTTGGTACACTAGGATGAATTGACCTTCAGGCCAATTGGCTGTGAGGGTCAGCTGTGTCTGTGATAGGAGAACTTCTGTGCTGGAGCCACCCTTATGAGGCAAGACTTGCTTCAGTGGGGCTGTGGTGCTCACCAAGTCTGCCCCCTGAATGTGTCCCTTATGGATTTAAGGAGTTGTAATCTGGATGGTTCTACTCTGACCCCTGGTTACACTGTCTCTTGGATATCCAAGGAGATGCTAATTTAGCCTCTGCCTGAGGCCACCCAGCAGGAGCTATGGAGAGATCTGTAATTCCTCTTCTTTGTTTGGGTTTTGGAGATGCCCAGATGAGACCCAGCTGTGAAGCAATGCAAGCTGTTGTGGGGCCTTGGGCCTTCTTTTGGATGTTCTGGGTCTTTCTGACTTAGCTGCAGTTTGGTAGGTAAATTTAGATTTCCAAGGACCAGGCCATTCATATGCAAAAGCTTCTATGCTCAGCTTGGATGTAGCAGAGTCTCAGGGTGGACCAAGCAGCAATGGCTTCCTGCCAGCCCTGCCCTAAGAGGCTCCAGGGTCTCAGTGTCCCTTGGTAATCGCTGCAAGCACCTCTGAGAGAAAGCCTCCCTCGAGTTCTGCCTGCTTCCAAACAGTTCAGTTTCTCCCTGTATGAGTCTTGGTCTCCAGAGTCTGGCCAGGAACTGGAGTTCAAGAGCAGCCAGGAGCTTGTGTCTCCCTCTGGCTTGAAAGAGCCATCCACATATTCAGTTGCCAGTCTTCTCCGTGTGCCTTTGGACCTCTGCCTTCCGCAGCTCCTGTGCGTCAGTGTGCTTTTCTCTTGCCTTCTAGTTGTAGAATTTCCACTCAGTCAATCTTCTTGTGGTTCTGGATGATGTCCATTTTGTCTTTTAGTTGTCATTTTGAAGTTGTTTTGTGAGGCGGCAAGTTCAGATGTTTAACTATGCCTCCATCTTGGTTGTGCCAAGGCTATTTTTTTAAAAAATATTTTTATTGATTTTAGGGAGGAAGGGTAAGGAAGAGAGTGGCAGAAACATCAGTGATGAGAGGGAATCACTAATTGGTTGCCTCCTGCATGCCCTACACTGGGGATCGAGCCTGGAACCCAGGCATCAGGACCGGGAATCAGATTGTGTCCTTCTGGCTCATAGATCAGCGCTCGACCATTGAGCCACACCAGATAGACAAGATTGTTCGTATTCACATTTAAAATTATTCTTAGAAACTTTTTAAAAAATTAAAGTATTTTTATGTTGATAAAAATACATGAATCCTCTTAAAAATTTAAATGTACAGTGTTACTAATTATAAACACAATGTTGTACAACAGATCTATAGAATTTTTTCATCTTACATAATAACTGAAAATTTATGCCCATTGAACTTGAAATCATGCAGTTTCTATCCTTTTGTTACTGGTTTATTTCATTTATCATGAACTTCCAGGTTCATGTAGATTAATACATATGGCAGAATTTACTTCTTTTTTAAGGCTGTATAATATATGTATTTATGACATTTTCTTTATCCATTTATTTACTGATGGGTATTTAGGTTGTTTCTAAATCTTGTGAATATTGCTGCCATGAACATAGGAGGGAGACATTTCTTCAAGATTGATGATTTCAGTTCTTTTATAATATTACCAGGTTGTATGGTATTTCTACTTTTAATTTTTTTTGAGTACTCTCCATACTGGTTTCCATAGTAACTGTACAAATTTCCAGTATACAAGGGTTCCAGTTTCTCCACATCCTTGCCAACAATTATCCTTTTGTTAATGTAAAATAATTGAAGCCTGTAAAGAATTTTTGTAAGTTTATTTGAGCCAAACTATTGACAACTGCCGGGAAGCAGAATATCAATGGATTGGGATAATGCTCTGGAGAATTGCAGTTTTTCACCTATTTTTATACATTGCAATAAAAGGAGACGACATAAGTGGGTTACATGAAATCCATTGGTGATAGATTAGGGAAGCGGGAGAAAGCAAAGTATTGGTGTGTGTGGGGGGAACCTCTGGAATTGGATAAACAATAAAATTATAGACACATATTTCTTTTACATAGGTGGGTACATAATAGTTAACAGTCAACAATTAACATCATAACAATAATAATGAAGGAATTTATAGTCTCTGTCCTGGTGCCCATGTGCATTTGGTTGTGCCCTGAGAGGTCCAGAAAAAAGGGAAGTTATGTTACCCTGACATTTCAATGATATGTTATAATAGATACAAAAAGACAGTAAGCTCAGTTAAAATAAAGATTGCTTGACCTCATCAATGAACATAACAGCCTAAGAGATGACTATCCAGCATAATTGCTTTTAGTTAAAGTTTAATTCCAGACCATCTTTTGTGATTACTTTAGGTCTCTGAGTTTGCAAGACTGCCATGCAGGCCTTCCCTGAGCTAGTCAGGTTAGCATGTGGCCCCTTTTGTCCACACTTTAAAAAAAAAGATAATAGCCATCTTAATAGGTCTGAGGCGATAGCTCTTTGTTTTGATTTGCATTTCGCTGTCTTATCTTTATTTATAAACCTGTTGGTCATTTGTATGTCTTTTTTTTGGAGAATTCTTTGTTCAAGTCCTTTGCCTATTTAAAACACTTGGCTATTATTATTATTTAAAATGTTTTTGCTATTTTGTTGTAGGAATTTCTTACGTATTTTGGAAATTAATCCCTTATCAGATATACAGTTTGCAAATATATTCTTCCATTCCATAGTTTGCCTTTTCAGTCTATTGATGGTTTCCTTTGTTATGCAGAAGCTTTTTAGTTTGATGTAGTCCCATGTGTCTACTTTTGCATTTAGAATTCTAGTTATTTATGTGAATAAGAACTGGGTTAGTTCAGTGAAAGAATGTGTTTACCACATGGTGGTGCATGGAATAAAGGATGTAATGATATACATATAAAAGATGTTTCTAAGAATCTAGTTGTATATTTGAATCAAGTCAGTGTTAAAAACCAAAAATAACTCCCCCCACAAAAGAACTGAAAAATTTTTTTTTCTTGTAAGCACTGTTGGTAATTGAGAGTTTCTGTATGTTTTATTGTTTAACCCAAGAGAATAAGTAAAATAGGAGTAAACACATTTTAATAATTTTACACATTTTGGGGTGGCTAAACCTTTAGGGTAGAAATTAAAGTCTTAGACTGGAAATGTGTCCTTAACTAGATTATCATATGACAAATGAATCTCCCTGAAGTATTAATTTCCACAGTGGTGATTTCAATATTCAGTGAATGCATAACAAGACAGGACACTCCATTAGAGAAAACAGTTCTGTTCTGTTCTGATGGGTAAACAGTTTAACTTGAGATCATTTGATAGTTTCTGCCTTAAACTATTTGGTGTCGCAAGGCAGAGGTATTTTTTAGAGCCAGCCCTTGCATAGTGTCATTGTAATGACACCATAAAACAGTTCTTTTTATACTTTCCAATAAAACAGTGTGACATCTTAAATCTGAGTTGCTTTGCTTTTTAAAGGGTGAGGAATGCACAGATTCCTTTCCATCTGCCTCCCTCCAGCAAGGCAATCATCAGGTACAAAGAAGGAAGCTCAGGGGAAACACCTTGTCACTCCATAAATGCGGTCAAGATAACTGCATAGATGGAGGGGGAATTGCTAACAGTCAGAGATAAGAAGACAAGGTGACAATAACCTAGAATTATTCAAAAATAGAAGTTTAGGTTTTTCAATGGATAAAAGAACACAATGGAGTTCACTCCCACACAGACACACACTCTGCAGTCTGAAGAGGTTATCATAATCATCACAGAAAAGGAAAGTTGGGGATTAGCCATTGCTTTATAAGACTATGTTTTGAAAGTTAGGCCCACTCCTATTCCATGGATCAGGTTGGGTGGGTGAGAGAGAGAGAGAGAACTGTCCAGAGAAATACGGTTATAAGAAGTTGTCTGTGTTCGACTAGAGAAGATCTCTAAAATAATAGTTACTCATTTATCTTTAAAAGTTCAATTTCAGTAACAACTGCAGAGAAACAAAAAGTTTTTCTATTTCCTATTAATTCTCCACTTCCTAAAAAAGGAAGCACAACCAAATAAAAACAAACAAAACAACTCATATTCAGAAGGGAGTTTGCATGTAAGATTGGTAATAATTGTCATTTTAATTAACATTATTGTGTTGTGCAGTGTTAACTCCAATTTGTTTTAACTCAGAATAACCAAAATCCAACCAAATAATCATCATTTTAATTAACATTATTGTCTTGCACAGTGTCAACTTCATTTTCCCTTAGACTCAAAATAACCAAAATCTAACCCATTGGAAGGATATAAATCAATAGAAGTATTTCAGGGTGTTAGTTTATCAGAAAAAATTTATTGTTCCCAGTATAAGGTCATATCTTCTTTAAAAATTTTTTAAAAATTGATTTCAGAGAGGAAGAGAGATAGAAACATCAGTGATGGGAGAGAATCATCAATAGACTGCTCCCACATGCCCCCCACTGGGGACTGAGCCTGCAACCTGGGTATGTGCCCTGACCAGCAATGGCACCATGACCTCTGGGTTCATAGGTCGATGTTCAACCACTGAGCCAAAGTCATATCTTCTTGAAGATTACACTTGGGTTGGGGTAGATAGCTATGCTAAAGTTTATATTGGCTGTGTTAGATCATTCGGGCTGCCATAACAAAACACCACTATCTGGATAGCTTATAAACAACAAATTTTTTTTTTCTATAGTTATGAAGGCTGGAAGTCTAAGATCAGGGTGCCAGCATGGTCAGGTGAGAGACCTCTTGTGGGTGGCAGACTTCTCATTGTATCCTCATATGGCAAAGCAAACAAACAAACTGGGAGCTTAGTGGGGTTTCTTTTATAAAAACATTAATCCTGTAATAAAGCCTCTGTTCTCTTGACCTCCCAAAGACCTTATTCTCCTAAATCTCCTCATCACATTAGGGCAGTGGTTGGCAAACTACAGCTCTCGAGCCACATGCGGCTCTTTGGCCCCTTGAGTGTGGCTCTTCCACAAAATACCACGGCCTGTGCGAGTTATTTTGAAGAAGTGGCGTTAGAAGAAGTTTAAGTTTAAAAAATTTGGGTCTCAAAAGAAATTTCAATCATTGTACTGTGATATTTGGCTCTGTTGACTAATAAGTTTGCCAACCACTGCATTAAGGCATTAGGATTTCTTTTTCTTTTTTTTTTAAATATATTTTTATTGATTTCAGATAGGAAGGGAGAGGTAGAAAGATAGAAACATCAATGATGAGAGAGAATCATTGATCGCTGCCTCCTGCATGCCCCTACTGGGGACCAAACTGTGACCTCCTGGTTCATAGGTAGATGCTCAACCACTGAGCCATACTGCCTGGGCAGGAGGATTTCAATATATGAATTTTGCAGGACACAGACACCAGATGATAGCAATGGCCATATCCTGATGCCATAGCCAACTTTCCCTCTTTGTCTTGCTCAAGTCCATAATAAGAACCAGATTTTAGATGTTGGCAAATAATCCATTGGCAGATGTCTTCATAGTTGAATTGAAATTCCCAGGATTTTCTACTAACAGTGACATTTTGCAAATATTGATTTAATATCTTGATGTTCCTCTCTTCAGAGTCCTATATACCTCTGTAAAACCTGCTCTCACCACATTTGACATGTGTTTGCATAATGTAAACTGAAGATGGGTAGCCTAATTACATACTAATAGGAAACAATTTGGCTTTGTAATTCCTGTTATATAAAACTGACATTGCATGAGGACAAATCCTATCTGCCTGGGTGTCCCTTTGAAATTCCTCGTCACTGAGTTAAGGAACATTCTCTTTCTCAGTGGAAATTTTGACACATTGGTAGTTGTTTAATAATAAATATCTTTTATTGCTATTTACATTTTGCAATTTATTTTTATTTGCATCACATAATACAACTCTTGAAAAGCTTTATGCAACCCTTGAAAAGTCTCCCTTAAATAGAAGGACCAAAGTGATAATGGCGAAAATAAAGTAGTTAATGCAGGGGAACTGTGGTTTTGGATTTTTTATTAAAAAAGAGTGTGATAGTCTGGTTGGTGTGGCTGAACCAGAAAGTCAGGGTTTGATTTTCCATCAGGGCATATATCTAGGTTGTGGGCTCAATCTCCAATAGGGGGCATGCAGGAGACAGCAGGTCAGTGGTTCTCTCTTATCATTGATGTTTCTATCTCTCTCTCCCTCTTCCTTCCTCTCTGAAATCAATAAAAATATATTTTAAAAAAAGGAGTGTTATAGAGTTGCACATTTTACTCCGACAGGATCAAACAAGTGAAATCTTAGAAGAATATGGAGATAATCAACTAATGAGAAGATTGATGACTAAATAGGTACAATATACCCTCTCCTTCCATTTATTACATCGCCAAAGAGTGTCATTTGCTTTTGCTTAGGATCAGAAAAACAGGAGAAAAACACTATATTTTTACTTTAGAATGAACACAATAATCCATGGAACCTCTTAGGTATATTTTCTCCTGAGAATACATCTCAAGACTATTGTGTCTTGTAAGACTAGACTGTCCTGGATGGGAGAGAAAATATTAGGGTCCAATTGCTCTGAAGTGCCATATCTGGAACCTCTGTACAAAAACTCTCAGGGGTCTGCAGAGCTAATAGTTTCTGTTCCTCTGATGCTGCAACTTTCCCATTCTGCTTAATCACCCTTCCTCCTTGCCTTTTGATGAGGGAAAATATCATTCATTCCTTAAAACAATTACTTTTGTTTCTCTGACTCTCCTTTTTTGCTCTGATTCTATTTTTCTATTGCACCTGCTCATGTTCTTTTTCTCTGACTTTTTCTATTTCTTCCTTCTCTCTGTCTCTCTTATAAGAAGCTTAATTATTCTTTTGAGGAGCCCGATTAATAAAAAAAAAAGAACAAAGAATTGCATTTGATGTTAAAAATACTGTGAGTTTATAAAGAGGATACTTTTTTAAGAGAAGGAAGATGTATATAGACATTCATTCAAAAGAAATATTAATCCACCAGAGGTATAGCTTCATGGGAGCTAAAAATATATTCTGTTAAACTGAATATATTTTACTTACTTTCATGCCTTCATATCTCTGTTATTGTAGTTTAAAAGTGTTCATTTCTTGCCCTAGCCCGTTTTGGTCAGTGGATGGAGCGTTGGCCTGCAGACCGATGGGTCCCAGGTTTGATTCCCAAAGGCATATGCCTATGTTGTGGGCTCGATCCCCAGTAGGGGGTGTGCAGGAGGTAGCCAATCAGTGATTCCCTCTCATCATTGATGTTTCTTTCTACCTCCCCCTCTCCCCTTGTCCCCCTCCCCCTCTCCTCCTCTCTCCCCCTCCCCTTCTCTCCCTCTCCCCTTCTGTCTCCCTCCTCCTTCCCCTCTTCCTCTCCTCCTCCTCCCCCTCTCCCCCTCTCCCTCTCCCTTCTTTTCTGAACTCAATAAAAATATATTAAAAAAATAAATAAAAGTGTTCTTTTACCTGAAATTCAGCTATTTTGCAAGCAGTTATTTTACTAAAAACACACTATCTTTCTCCACTCTTCTAAGTTTAATGACATGCATTTTTCAAGATAGTCATCAGAGTCAAGTTGCGAATTTCCAGAGTTGTTTCCTATGTTCTTCAGAATATCAACTAGCCCGTCCATTGGGAACAAACCTGGGCCTCACAAGCACTGTGCTTCATCATGCTGCAAAAAATGGCTACAGTTTTAAAAAGAGTGCAGTTTGCCCAGTACTTCAGTCAAATTTTATGGTGCTTTAAATAAATGGGTTTTTATGATTATTCTTGCAAAACTTATGCTTTCTGATTTAACTTGCAACTAAAAGTGATGCTTTCTCTCTTTTGTCACCCCAAGTTCTCTTAGCACACAAACTACTCCCTGGGGATAGGCAACTCAGATGGAAACATATGATAACTGTAACTTAATGGGACCCCAATGGCCTTTAAAAGTTAATGCTCTTAGAGCAATTAATGAAGCTTCTAAAGAAAGGGATGTAAGCCTGAGGATAATTTATGCTTTGGATGATCGAGCTCATTATTGACATTATTTAACATTCCCCAGGCACTCAAGTAGATCATGTCTACAAATCCAAAAATAGGACAAGAAAATATTTCTGCCTCCTACAAACAGGAAAATATTCTTCAAATTAGAAGAATAAAAAAAGAATCTTAAAATGGAAATCATAACTAGTTGGGAGAAGGAAAGTTTTTCTTTGTAAGAATTCTGCTAATAAGTACATGCATAAAAAACTGATAAAATTCTAAAGTCACATTTTTCAACTCAGGATGAAATAGTAGATCTAGGCTACAATCACAATGAATCTTAAAATTGCTAAGGGAAAGCATGATTGGTAATTTTAAAAAAAATATATTTTATTGATATATTTTTTTTACGGAAAGGAAGGGAGAAGGATAGAGAGTTAGAAACATCGATGAGAGAAACATTGATCAGCTGCCTCCTCACAGTCCCTCCTGGGGATGTGCCTGCAACCAAGGTACATGCCCTTGACCGGAATTGAACCTGGGACCTTTCAGTCCTCAGGCAGATGCTCTATCTACTGAGCCAAATGGGTTTTGGCATGATTGGTTATTTTATAATGAGGACCAGGTTAACATTATCTAAATCTCCTGCTAAATCTTAATATCATTAAATATGGGACAGCCAGATATCATGGAGTCTCAATGTGTAGTACAAAACACCACAAGTGAAGTATATTTGTAAAAAATAATTGAGCTTATCATAAGTCCTCCAAGATCTAATTGTCAGTTTATAGTAAATACAGAAGAGAGAGGAAAGTTAACATAGGAAGTTAACCATGAAGAAGTAATCAGTCAAATGCAGAAAGTGGAACATTTGATAGTACATATCAATGGAATAAATACAATGAGGAGCAATATTATTAAATAGATGAGATTTAAAAGACATACGACTTAATGCAATATGTATTATATGCAAGGAGTATTTATTTAAATAAATCAAATAAAAAAATTTTCATAATATTAAGAAGTTGACTTTTAAAGTATGGTGATTACTTTAAAATAATTATGTTGGTTAGAGAAGCATATTTAAGTACTTATGTTGAAATGTTGTGATGTATGGGATTTTCTTTAAAATACTAGAAGCCTGATGCGCAAAGATTTGTGCAAGAATAGACCTTCCTTCCCTTGGCTGTCTATACTGCCTTTGCTTGGCCAGAGCCACCTTTCTGCCTTCCCATGCTGCCTAAAGGCCTGGAGTGGCTGGGGCAGTACAGAACACCTGTGTTGTTGCCATGGGGATGATGCAAGTCTTCTGCCCCACCCCTGGCCACTCGGTTCCTGTTTATGCAAATTAATCCACCATCTTTGTTGGGTTAATTTGCATGCTCCTTCCTGATTGGCTGGTGGGCATTGCAAAGGGACTGTTAATTTGCATCTTATTTTATTAGTGTAGATTCTAAGATATAAGGGTCAGTAGATGAATTGAGAGTGAGCATTTGTTAATCTGTATTAAAGCTGGGTGGATGAGGGTTGGTGAATCTGTTCTCAATCCTGTTTGTTTGAAAATTTGTGTAGTGAATCGGGGAACATGAGTTGCCTATGATAGACAAAAAGATGGTACGTGAAAAAGTTGTATTTTCTGTCCCTAAGGATTTGAAAACGTGGTGGCATAATCAGATCAAATCTGGCTATTGTTGAGAATTGATATGAAATTTTTAGACATTTTTCAGATACAATCACAAAAAATAGGAGTGTTTTCAATTTTGTGTTAAATGACTATTTTTATAACTTGATTTAAAATATTTTTCCTTGTGAATTTTACCTATTTTTATGATGTACATAATATAGTTTCTAAAGCCCATTACTGATAGTTGCTCTATTAATTTAACCAAACCAAGATTTTTCTTGGTTTTAATATTGTTAAAATACCAAATTTTCTAATTTACTTTTTTTAGTAATACTGATGGGGAAAAAAATCTTTATCTCCATTCTTTTGCAAGTGGTACTTTATATCTTCTTTATGTAAATAACAAGTAAAATGATTATTTGTTATACCTATTTATTTTGAAAATATTTTCTCATCTCTCACTCAAATGTTGTACATATATACAAACAATTTGACCATAATTTATTTTATTTCAAACAAGTCACACAAAGTGCCTTTTAAACAATCATAGGCGATTGTATGTGATTAAGTACCTGAAAAAAAAGTGTGAAATTGGGGAAACTGGGGTAATAAATAATATATAAGGGTTTGCATCATTTCAAAGGTGCTGAGAAGTAAAGACAACTTGAATTTAAATAATGTAGTCATGATGTGTGCATGTGCAGAGGACCTACCCTATAATGCACTCATTTAGCCATATATATCCTCCTTATAGATTCTTGCCAGAGCAATTTTAATTCACGTGGCATCTTGTCTTCCATCCTCACTTGCTATCCTATCAGATCTGCAGAATACAAACCTTGAGTGAGTGAAACAACTGCATCTGTCACTGACATGATCCCATCTCTGAAACAATTTGTGATGTTTCAGATTGCCTCATTTTTACATGTACACACACATTTACATTTACATTTTATTTTATTTTGGTAGGCACACTTAACATGAGATATACCCTCTTGCCAAGTTGTTAAGTGTACAATATAATATTGTTGACTCTAGGTCCAGTGTTGTACAGCAGATCTTTAAAACATATTTAATCCATCCTGGTCAGTACTGTGATACTTATTTTCCCCTGGTGATCTGGGAGACTTGCTGATTGTTCTCTCTGACCTGTTCTCGTGCACTTTTTTTTTTTTTTGTATAGTACATGTCCTACCAGACACATCTCTAGAGGGACTCATTTCTTTCTGTTCTGCTGTGCTGAATGCCATCCTAACTCAAGATACTGTGTCTTAATATCCCACTTGGTTTTCTTTCCAACTTATTGTTGCTCTTAGTAAGATTTTTGTTTACATCCATTCCCTGTTGTAAGTTAGACGCATTACACATCAGATAAAAAAACAGAATACAAGTATTAGTGTCTCATGGATATTCTTGGTTTCGTTGGGTAGTTTCAATTGCAATGTTTTTCTGCTTTAATGGGACTCAGTGTTCATGGGAATAAGGAGTTACATAAAATGCAATGATGTGAACAGATTTGAAAGAGCAAACACCACAGTAAAGTTCACCTTCTGGGACTCTCTAGAACCTTGAAGGAGGATTGTGGAGCACCACTATATTTAAGCACCGCAGGTCCCTGAGCAGGCATGATTTTGAGACACATGGAGGGTCTCTGGGAACTGGATCAGTCCCAAGAATCGTTTTATGGAAAATATCCAATTAAGTGTTTGTTAACTTTTCATGTGGAAGAATCTCATTCATATTAAACTAATTTATTGTGTGAGAGTAATAAAAAAACAAAGAATTACTCAGATACTGAAGATTAGAGAATTCTTAGGAGGGTCCATTCATTTATGTAAAGTGGTGGCTTTCAAAGTTTGATCCTGGGACCAGCATCATCATCATTTCCTGGAAATTCGTAAGAAATGCAAATCATTATGCATGACTTCAGACTTGCTGATTCAGAAACTCCTTGGAGGGGCCCAGAAATCTGTTTTCACAAACCTACCTGGGGATTCTGGTGAGTGTGCAATATACATTGGTTTAATGTATATTTTTCAAAAGAAAGATTTTGACATTTTTAATTAAATTTTTTTTATTTAATATTGTAAAATCCTTTGAAATAATCCTTTGGGTCAGATATGTGGTTCTCTTTTTTTTCTTTCAAGATTATTAATGAAGGCAATGAGATTTCCCATTACCTTTTATTTTTTAAGCCATTTATTTATTTTAAAATATATTTTCATTGATTTCAAAGAGGAAGGGAGAGGAAGAGAGATATAGAAACACCAATGATGAGAAGAGAACCATTGATTGGTGGCCTCCTGCAGGCCCCCCACTGGGTATCAACCTCGCAAAGCCAGGCATATGCCCTGATTGGGAATTGAACCATGACTTCCTAGTTCATAGGTTGATGCTCAACCACTGAATCACATTGGCCGGGCGACTTTCTAATATCTTGATAATTCTGCTTATTGATAACTCAGAAAACTATGTTTATCATTATTATTAGAACCATTACATTTTACTGTTTTGCTGACATTTCATTGCTGTAAATGGCCTGATGCATAGCTATAACACCTGCACATTTCTAAGGAAAACAAGAAAGGAATGCCTGAAGCACCTTTAGAATCATGGATTAATAATGAAGCAACAGTTAGTCAGAATAGAGTATAAAGCTCAACTCAGTTTCACTTTTCAGGTCTGAACAGCAGAATTTCCCTAGTATATGAGATAGTACATGTAACATTCATTGCCATGCCAAGCACACCAAAGGAGCTTAATGTTAGCTTTCATTAGGTTAGTGCTTTTTAGTACTTTAGAGAAGGTTTCTACAAGCCCTTCTGTTTATATAGCATTATGAAGCTTGCTTGACTAGTCAACAAAAACAAAACATAAAGAAATAAAAATATGAAAAAACCCCACTCAATAGCCTAATTTCTCATCTAGCTTTGTATATATATTACAAGCTCTAAAGAAAATATTAGGAATTAGCAATGTATAAAAAATAAACTTACTATGATTAAGTTCAGTTAAACTCTATTATGAGATTTTTATCCTTAAGAGATGTCTTTATTTAAGTGATATTTCTTGCTTAAAATTTTTCTTTGTCTAATATTAATATATTTATATGAGCATTATTTAATTAATGTTCTTATAATATATCTTTCCTCATTTCTTTATTTTAGATAGTTTTTGGTCCTTTAAAATATACCTTGTTGCCCTAGCCAGTGTGGCTAAGTTGGTTGGGTGTTGTCCCATCTACTGAAAGGTTGCCAATTCCATTCCCGGTCAGGGCACATGTCCCAGTTGCAGGCTCAATCCCCAATAGGAGGTATGCAGGAGGCAGCTGTCAGTTTTGCTCTCACATTGAAGTTTCTCTCTCCTTCTCCTTTTCTCTCTTACTTAAATCAATAAAAAAACTTAAAAACATACCTTGTTGACAGCATATAGTAGAGTATTTTATATCTATCCAATCTGAAAATCTTTTTCTTTTATAAATGTTTATTTTATTAGCATTTAATTTAGTTACAGTTATTACTGCAATTATTACCAAGTCTATAATCTTGCTTTATCTCTATTTTCTCTTTTTCTTTGTTTCTTTTTCTCTGCTTGCTTGCATAACTTTGGGCTTATTAAGTATTTTTGTTATTCCTATTCCTTTCTCATTTTTAGTACTTATTCATTGATTGCAATATTTATCCTTGATTTGTTAAAGTTTACTGGAAATCAGTACTTTTTTATTTCCCAAAGAATGCAGTCTACACTAATAAAAGAGAAAAATGCTAATTGACTATACCTCATCTAAGCCCACAGCCAATCAGGAGTGATATGCAAATCAACTCAGCAAGGATGGCGGGTAAATTTGCATAGGCAGGAGGAGCAGGCAGTGCCCTTTGCAGCCTGTGGGACACAAGCCACAGTCTGGACGGGGCAGGTGGTGGAGGCAGCGCCCAATGCTGCTTGCTCGGGTCCAAGCTGCCTTGCGATCACAGGGCAAAGAGCCCAGGCCAATCTGCCCTGAAATCATGGGGCAAAGAGGCCAGGCCAAGCAGCCCTGTGATCACCGGTAGAACAGGTCAGGTTAGCCCGCCCTGCGATCACAGATCCAACAGGCCAGGCTGAGCAGCCCTGCTATCATGGAGTGAAGAGGCCAGGCTGGGCCGCCCCCTGATCATGGGGCCAACAGGCCAGGCAGAGCCTGGCCAAGCCGTCTTGCAATCCCAGGCGAAGAAGCCGCTCCACTGACCAACCTGAGCTAGGGACCTGTTGGGGGTGTGGTGTGGATCCAGGGCCTCTAGCCTGCGGCCTTGGGAAGTCTCCCTCTCCCCAGAGTTAGGAGCACCAGCCCAGGTCTACCAACCGGCCTGGTCCTGACTGTGGGGGTGAATTCCTGCAGGCTAGGGTTTGATCCCCATGCATAGGAGACCAGTACCTTTGTTACTGCTGTGTGTCTGGGTTTTAATTGGACAAATGCCTGGAGTCCTGGTTGCCAGCTTAGCAAAATCTTTTAGGAGTAAAATTCTGTCTGGGTTTCTTCAAATTCCCTCAGCCCCTACCTACCCCTTTGTAAAGGTGCAGAACAAGTGAGGACCCTTAAATAAAAATAGAGGTCTCCAGCAACAGTGGGCATCTCATCACAGTCATTTGGACTGGATGGCATTTGAGTCTTTATTTAGGCACCACAAGCTCAAGTCACGATCTCTGCCCTTAAAAAATTCACAATCTTAAAAGAGCGAGTGGATGATAAAAGCACAGTAATAACATCAGAATGTCAGGCAGTACATTACAGAGAGGAATAGAGACAATTGCTATGATGATTTTCCAATAATTAGTACAAAAGAGTATGTGCTATGAAGTTAAATATGTGTGGAGGTAGCTGCTTCATGAGTATGGCATTCCTTCCTATTTTAAAGGAAGCTAAGTTCCACGTGAACTGTGTATTGTGCTATGATATCTGAGGCACAGGACAAGGGAGGCCCTAAGTGTACTATGCTTTGATATTTGAGTCATTCTTTATTGTTCAATGTAATTTATTTCTTTACTCTTCAGTTTTGTAATAATTAAATTACTAGAGTAATACATCTTGCTATAAAATATTATTAGAAGATCAAATAATCAGGTGACATTTATTGTTATTTTTCTATAAATGAACACAATCTCTGGTATGCTAAAGTGATAGGTTTTATAGAAATACTCAGATAGAGAGACCTACAGGCTTGATTACAAGTGAGGCTTGCTATCACAACCCAAATTTATTGCTTAAAAAAAAAAAGCAGGGAGCCAACTAGAAACTGAACCAAATATAAGCCCTTGAAGGGCAAATATAAATTGGATAAGCTTTGCTCTTACAAGAGCAAGGGGAAAATTTTCAGATTCAGGAATGAAAACCACATTGCATCCACTCTAGCTGTTAAAGAAAAAGAATGGTACACTATGAAAATACTTAATACAGATTGTAAAGACATTTGTTCAAAGAGGATTTCCTAGAGTAGGTGATATTTCAGTTAATTTTTTTAAATGTGAAGAAGTTAGCTAGATAAGAAAAAGGAATAGGTGTCCTGAATTGCAGAGGGTGCAGGTGGGGCTGAGGAACACCTCCTCCATGCATGAATTTCATGCATCAGGCCTCTAGTTATTTTATAATAGCTTAACTCCATTTGACCTTTACTTGGGACTTTGTATTCTCATTTCTCTTTCTTGTTACTACCATTCTCCATCTTGTCTTTGAGGATATTTATTGTAATTATTTAAATGCTTGGTCCATTTGTTTTGATAATATAGAGAACATATATTTAGTTTTTGTTTTTTATTGCATTTACATTGCTCTTCTTTTTCCAATTTTATGGCCTATGAGCTGCTACATTCTCCTCAGTTATTAGTTACCTTGTTTGGTAGGAAGAACCAGTGGCAAGTACTGACCTGTGACTTTCCTAGTGTGTTTGGACATGGGGAAAAGATGAGCTTCCTGGTGGAGATCTGCAGGTACCATAGAACTGTTGTTCTCTAACTCTTAAATGTTCTCTCCCTCTTGTGAACCCTTAAGTTAAGGACTAGGAATACCTTAGGTTTGGAGTTTAGTGTTTTTGGACTAGATAGTAGAAGAATCAATGGGAGTTGGCTACACAATAGCACATATATTTTCATCAGTGCCTCAACTTCGTAGGATTTGAATTTTGCTCTCATATTTGAGCTCTGATAAGTCTGGAATGTCTGATAACAATATTGGGCAAAGGTTGTTCCAAAGCTCCATGTGTATTAGAGCACATGGAGATGAATAAAGACTAAAATAGACCTTACTAACTTCTCCCATGAGCTCTGTTCTCACTGTGTTAGATCTAGACTGTATCTTTCAAAGCCCCCATGCCTACCTCAGCTGGATATTGCTGGCTTTGAAGATGGAGGAAGTGGACCACTACCCAAGGAATGCAGGCAGTGTCTAGAACTAGCATGTCAAACTTGTGGCCTGCAGGCTACATGCCTCATTTATTTGGCCTGTCTTAGCCTTTGAGTTTGACATGCTTGTTGTAAGCTGAAAAAGTTAAGGAAATGAATTCTCCACTAGATTTTTCCAGAAAGGAAGGCAGCCCTGTGGACACATTGATTTTAGCCCTGTGAAATTCTTTTCAAATGTATGACCTCTAGAACCATAAGAGTTATTTTCAAACAAGAATTAAAAAAAATACAATACTTGATTGAGTCAGGAGCACTGACCTCTTTTCCCTTAGATTGTCAAATAAAAAAATGACAATAGTCAACAATAGCTGTCTGGTCTGAATTAATATACATTATACTTATTTTTTTGTCAGGCAAAAAATATACTTTTGGTGTGTGCTTAATTATAGTAGTTTATACCATGAGAGGAAAAACATTGAAAATTGCTGCTATAACAATAAATTTGTATTATTTTAAGCCACTAATTTTGTGGTAATTGGTTATGGTAGCAATAGGAAATAAAAACATTGCTGAATAGGATGAAGTAATTATCAATGATAATACTAGCATGCAAATAAGTTATTTGATGGAGGTGACTGTAAATTTGCTAAATAATACTTTTTTCAGAATATCTCATACAAATTTTATTTATTTATTTATTTATTTATTTGATTTAATAAACCTTTATTGTTCAGATTATTACATTTGTTCCTCTTTTCCCCCCCCATAGCTTCCCTCCACCCAGCTATCACCCCTCCCTCTGCCCTTATCTCCCCCCCCCGCGCGCATTGTCCTCATCCATAGGTGTATGATTTTTGTCCAGTCTCTTCCTGCAACCCCCTCACTCCTTTCCCCCTAAGAATTGTTAGTCCACTCCCTTTCTATGCCTATGATTCCATTATATTCACCAGTTTATTCTGTTCATCAGATTTTTAATTCACTTGATTTTTAGATTCACTTGTTGATAGTTATGTATTTGTTGTTCCTAATTTTTATCTTTACCGTTTTCATCTTCTTCCTCTTCTTAAAGAGTACCTTTCAGCATTTCATATAATACTGGTTTGGTGTTGATGAAATCCTTTAGCTTTTTCTTATCTGTGAAGCTCTTTATCTGCCCTTCAATTCTGAATGATAGCTTTGCTAGGCAGAATAGTCTTGGTTGTAGGTTCTTGCTATTCATCACTTTGAATATTCTTGCCACTCCCTTCTGGCCTGCATAGTTTCTGTTGAGAAATTAGCTGACAGTGGTATGGGTGCTCCCCTGTAGGTAATTAACTGTTTTTCTCTTGTTACTTTTAATATTCTCTCTTTGTCTTTTGCTCTTGGTATTTTAATGATGATATGCCTTGGTGTGGTCCTCTTTAGATTCCTTTTATTTGTGGTTCTATGCTCTTCCTGGACTTGTAAGTCTATTTCTTTCACCAGGTGGGGGAAGTTTTCAGTCATTATTTCTTAAAATAGGTTTTCAATATTTTGCTCTCTCTCTTCTTCTGGCACCCCCATAATTCTGATATTGATACGCTTGAAGTTGTCCTAGAGGCTCCTTACACTATCTTCACATTTTTGAATTCTTTTTTATTTTTGCTTTTCAGTTGAGTGTTTTCTGTTTCTTTGTATTTCAAATCTTTGACTTGATTCTTGCATTTTTCTAGTCTGCTGTTAAGTTCCTGTATAATATTTTTTATTTCAGTCAGTGTATGTTTAATTTCTAGTTGGTCCTTTTTCATCTCTAGTTGGTCCTTTTTCATCTCCTCTTGGATCTCGCTACATTTACTTATCTTTTCTAGGAAATTCTTGAAAAACATTATAACTGTGGTTTTGAACTGTATATCTAGTTATTTGTTTTTCTTCCATTTCTTTCCTTTGCGATCTGTTCCTTTGTCTCTGCATTTATGTTACTCCGTGAGAACTTCTGTGCTGGATACAAGACTTGCAGAATTGCAAAAGCTTCTCTGTTGAGCTTGGATGAGGTGGAGTCTCAGGGCTGAGCAGTGACAGCCTTGGCTTCCAGTGAGCCCTGCCCTACACGGCCCCTGGGTATCTGTGTCCCTCGGTAATCGCTACACTCCAGACCTTTGCCTTTCCAGTTCCTGTGCACTCTGGGGACCCGTATGAGTCTAGGTTCCCAGGGTCTCACCTGAAACTGGGGTTCAGTGCAGTCGGAAGTCGATTTCAGCGCAGTTGGGAGGTTCTGTCTCTCTCCCACTAGAGAAAGCCAGTGGCACAATCAGCAGTCTATCCTCTCTGCACACAGTGGTGTTTGTGCCTCCAGAGCTCTGCCTTTTTGTGGCTCCCGTAAGTTTCTGTGTACTCCTCCATTTTCATAACAGTCCAGACTTCCCCCGTATGAGTCTTGCCCAGAGCTGGGGTTCATTGCAGTCGGATCTGGGGTCAGTGCAGTCACGAGTTTCTGTCTTTCTCCCACAAGAGGAAGCCTCCATCACCTGTCCTCTCCACACACGTGTCTCCGTACCTCAGCTTTTTGCAGCTCCTCAGTCTCTGTGAGACCCTCTCTTTCCTACTAGTTGTAGAATTTCCACTCAGCCAGCTTTCCTGTGGTTCTAGATGATGTCTGTTCTGTCTTTTAGTTGTAGTTTTGAAATTGTTGTTCAAGGCAGCTGTTCAGGTGTTCACCTATGCTGCCATCTTGGTTTCTCCTCTCTTGTACAAATTTTAAAAAGGCAAAAAGTTTGTGTGACCTCAGGAGTAAATAGAGTATCTTGTACAAATTTTAGAGGGTTTAGTGAAGTGAAAATATTCTTTTTTAAAAAATATATTTGTATTTTAAAAGTTGACTTTAGAGGGAGAGGAATAAAGAGGGAGAGGTTGAAACATCTATGAGAGATACCCATCACCTGCCTCCTGCATGCCCCCTACTGGGATTTGAGACTACAACTTGGGTATGTGCCCTGACCAGTAATCAAAGCAGTGACCTCTTTGTGCATGCGACAATGCTCAAGTAACTGAACCACAGTAGCCAGGCAAAAACAATCTTGAGAAAGGTTTAACTGAAGAGCTAATTTCATGCCCTTGCAGGATTTCATTTGATACTAGTATCCTGGTACACAGATTCATGCACATTGAAAGGAAATTAATTAGAAGAAATACTTTAATATTGCTGTTCACCCTTTTTCTATAACAGAATTGTCAACTAAATTCATGATTGACAATGACAGATGGAAACACATGCATGCGATTGGCACCAGTGAGAGCTTTATATGTATCACACATGTGTGAGTCAACTTAGCTTTTTATAGATCTAGAATAAACCTGCTTAATTAGACCTGCTTTCTGATTTAGCTAACCTTTTTCCAGCCCAGTGAAGCACCCCAATTTCTTTTTCATGTAATGCCAGCAACACAGCAATAAGTATGAACATGAAGCAGATTATTATTGTAGATCATGCAGGGAGAACAAAGGGTAAAATATTTAACTGTAGCATGTTTGACTATATTCTGTGCAGTGAGAAAACCTGAAGTCATTTTCAAGTCCTACCATTTCTTCTTTTCAGTTAGGTCAAGTTTCTAAACTTTCTAAATCTCCATTTTCTGGCTAATTAAAAGAAATGGATTCTACTGATTCTCCTATCTACCTACTCCAGGACTTCTGTGAGGATCAAATGAGATGAGGCATGTGAAAACAGTTCACAAACGTTTGGTTAAACTGTAAGATGTTTGCACCTGGCTATAAAGCAAGTCATGTTCCTGGGCTGAAGAAACTCCAAGGAGGCTAGTTGCTAGGGAGAGGAAGCTGGGTGTTGCTATGTGCTCACAGCCATTGTTTCCGGGCTGGTCTGGGCTATGGGCCACATTTTATGCCATGGGGTCTTGGCAGCATTGACTGTGATTTGGTGGGGTTCCGGGGTGGAGGTGGGGCCTGTGTCCTACTTGGGGGAAGCTGACTGTTGGTTTGATGGCACCAAGTCTGAGTTGCCGTTAATTTTTAAATGGCCAGTGCACATCATGGAAGCTCCTGCATTGAGTGTCTGCCTCCTGAGTGTGCATCATAGCTACCAGTTGTTTGGACACTTAGCCTTTTATACATATAAGATAATTGACCCATGGAAAAACTGGTCCATAATCAGTGTTTTTGAAATTAAGTTTATTTAACAGACTTGAAATGGAGCCATTTCTATTTTTCTGAGCATATTATAATCAGATCCATTTTGTTTTACAAAGGCTAGAATATTTCTCCACCCCACCAAACATTTTTAAAACATTTTTTTTTTAGTCCAAGTGAAAGATGGCAAAATAAGTCAGATATCAATCTGGTTATATATAGTTATAATTCCTTTTTATGGGTGTCAGTATTTCATGGAAACCTTTTAAAATTTAATTTTGTTTTTTATTTTTGGTGTGCCACAGAATTTTTGTAATTCGTTTATGGATGCCATGAGATGAAAAAGGTTGAAAATCGCTGCCCTAGGGCATAGTTTAAGGACTAGGTAGTTACAAAACCCAGACACCCACCTATCCCAGAGCAGTGCCAGCTGTGTTGCTCAGAGGTAAAAGGACTGCCTGCTGTGGGAGCCATTGGCCCCAGTAATGTGCAAGAATGTGCTCTGACACTGCAGTCTGACCCCCCTGGACACCACAGGCAGGTGCAATGGAGGCTGAAAGGCAGCTCCTGAAACCCTTTTTTGGTGTGTGTCCCATAAGAAGAAAAAAAAAGAGAGAATAACAAGAACTTTCTTCACTGATTAATATGATAGAAACAAGAGGATGAAACTGATAATTTAAAAACAAATAGTGAAATGCTGGCAGGTGGTCAGACTATTGCCAGCTGCCTGGTTATTTTCTGCATAGTTTTTATATACCTGTCCAAGCATGTTTGGCAAAGTGGAAGTTTAGTTATTGCTGAAATTGTTTGCAAGAGTCTAAGAAAAATTCTTTACAACATGTTTGGGATTATAAAGAATTTGGCTGAAAGAAAACTGTAATAGATGCTTTCTCTTTGAGGTCTATTGTAGTCACTCTGGCAGCCCAGCCTAAATCTTACTATCTTGCTTTGGAGGTACTTGAAGGGGAAAATGTTTCATTTTTGTGAAGAGCTGTCTGACACAGGGAAACTTCACCTTCAATAAGATTATTTCTGAGTGCAAGAACAATTGCAGCATTGTTTCTTCAAAATAGCTGGAATACACCTGTGAAGCCCTCCTTGTAGAATATGCTTCAATTTATGTCCCATTACTGCTGTCAGAGCTCTTGAGTCCAACTCTTTTGTTTCCAAATGATGGGTAGAGTTGTCACTTCATAGACAATTCAGAGAGGTGTTCTGAGCTGTCATTGTTTAGGAAGTTTTTATTCTTCTGAAGACCTTGGGAGAAAGATGCAGTAAAAGATGTTAGGTCAGACACCTAAAGGTTTTCTACACTTAATTCCATTGTATATTTTCTCTACCTGGTGGTTTCAGTGATTTCATGTGAGGGCATTTTCTTTGATGAGGTTCACAGATAGAGTACAGGATGTTTTATTTTGATCAGTTTGGAAGTGGCTGGGGGTGGTTATATGTGTAAGAAAGCTTTCATGGCTTTTTAAATTTCATGTATTCTTTGCTCTGTAGTTTTCAGTTCACCCAGATACAAGTTTTTTTATTTTTTACTAGAGGCCCAATGCACAAAATTAGTGCAAGGGGCTTGGCCCTCATAGCCGTGGCTTCGGCTGGAAGGTTATCCAGAAGGATGTCCAGTCTAATTAGCATATTATGCTTTTATTATTATAGATGTGTCCTTAGTTTTAATTCTTCTTCAAGAAAGAAGCCCTGTGTGCTTATGGATCCTCCTATAGAAACAAGCAAAATCTGACACATTTACAATCAACACTTCACAAGATGCCTTTACCCAGGTTTATTTGACATTGTCTGATTTTTTTTCCCCTCAGAATATGATTATGTTGTTACGGTTTTTTAAAAAATTGATTTTTAGAGAGTGATGAAGGGAGAGGGAAAGAGAGAGAAAAACATCAATGTAAGAGTGTAACATTGATTTGGCTGCTTCCTGCATGCCCTCTAACTGGGATTGAGCTCACAATCCAGGCATGTGCCTTAACTGGGAATCGAATCAGCAACCCCCAGGTGCACAGGATGATGCCCAACCAACTGAGCCACATTGACCAGACCTGTAGTTATGGTTTTAATCTTTCTCACCAAATATAACAAGGATATGTCTTTAGATACTGCAATTTTCCATGAATTTATTGCTTTGAAATTTTAATTTTTCCTTTTTCAACTTTTTATTTCCCTTTTCTGTGATGTGGTTTATCCCCTGAGAGTATGTCTCATTTACCTGTTCAAGAGCACTCTTATTTTAGTTGTCCTTGAAAAACTATTTTTCTCTTCTTCATTTTTTATTTTGTTCCATAAAATAAAAAATTAGTCTACAAGATGATCCAGCAGTGCCACTTCTTAGTATATAGCCAAGAGTTGACATCAGGATATTAAAGAGATATCTGCTCCTCCATACTCATTACAATATTATTCACAACTAGAGGCCTGGAGGAGGGGTGTCCCTCAGCCCAGCCTGTGCCCTCTCAGAGTTCAGGAGTCCTCAGGGGATGTCCCTAGAGGGAGTGGGCCTACGCTGCAGTCTGACCTTTCTCTGCGGGAGGCGACTGGGCCGGCCAGTTGGGATGGCACCGCCCCCATTACCCCGCTACTGCTGCTCAGCCTTCCTCTGCAGGAGGTGACGGGATGGGCGATCTGGGGACAGTGCCAACCCCATCACTCTGCTGCTGCCACCTGGCCTCTCTCTGTGGGAGGTGACTGGACGGGCCAATCAGGGGAAGGTGCTGGCCCCCACCCATCGCTCATCCGCCATCACTGGTTGCCCGCTCCATTGCCATTCCCTCCCTTTACCCACTGGCACATGCCTTGGCTGGCCTGGCAGCGCCTGTTCACCAGCCCTGCTCCCTGTCGCCTGTCTTCTGCCATTCAGTCGATTTGCATATTACACTTTTATTATATAGGATAACCAAAATTTAGAAACAACTCAACTACCTATCAACAGATGACTGGATAAATAAAATTTGGTACATACATACAAGGGAATATTATTGTGTCTTAAGAAGAAAGAAATCCTGCCACATGTATGAACCTAGAGAAATGATGCTAAGTGAGATAAACCAGCCAGAGCAGGACACATGCTGCATGATTCCACTTATATATGTTCTCTGTTAGACACAGAGAAGCAGAGAATAGAATGGTGGTTGTCAGGGGCAGGAGGGAGGGGACATAGTGCTCTAGGAGTATAGTTTTAGTTATGCAAGTGAATACTTTCTAGAGATCCGCTGTATAACATAGTACCTGTAATTCATTATATGGTATTGTTCACTTTACTATATGTTAAAAGGATAAATTTCATGTTAAGTTTTCTTACCACAAAACAAAACAACAAAAAGCCCCCACAAAAAAGCAGTTAAGAAAATGTTTTTAAAAATATGTATTTTATTGATTTTTTTACTGAGAGGAAGGGAGATGGAAAGAGCGTTAGAAACATCAATGAGAGAGAAACATCAATCAGTTACCTCCTGCATACCCCTTACTGGGGATGTGCCCACAACCAAGGTACATGCCCTTGATCGGAATAAAACCTGGGACCCTTGAGTCCATAGGCCAATGCTCTGACCCCTGAGCCAAACTGATTAGGGCCAGGAAGAATATTTTTGAGGTGATGGATATGTTTAATACCTTGGCGATGGTATCACGGGTGTAAACATACATTCAGACTCATCAAGATATACAAATTGAATATATACAATATTTTATCAATTATATGTTAAAAAGCTTAAAAATTAATCAACATTTTTTATAACAATAAAGATATGCCTATCATTTCTACCTTTTCCCTTGAAATCCTTACTACCTCTAGACACATCTTCTCCAGAACTGTATTGATTGCAAAAATATTTTGCAGTAAAGTGGGGATTACATATGCCTCTGTTTGCATCTCTCTATACTGCTCTTCTGCTGAAATCCATCTCCCTCTGGAATGTCTACATAGAATGTTCTGCAGAAGTTCTCTGCTTTACTTTGTTTCTGGTTCCTGTAGTTTTTTTCTACAGGAAATTTTAGCAATCTCATTCTTAGAGCAGTAATGTCTATTTTATTGTTCAGAATCTTAACTGGGAATTTATAAAAATTATGAAAACATGCACTTTTTTAGACATTTCATTACATTTTAGTAGTGAAAAGTTGGAGAGAATTTAAACATTCACCAACAGAAGATGATGATATTATGACATAGATTATGATATATTTTTAAAGAGCATAATGCTATATTTTAAAGTGAAAGTGGATTGTAAAATACTGTGAATTTAGTCATGTAAAGTATATGGGGTATTTTTGGGAAAAATGATTGGACAGATATAAACAAAATGTTAGCCATTGTTATCTGTGGTGGTGGGATTATTCATTTTAGGTGTAATTTTTACTTCCATTTTTATGTTTTTCTTTGATTTTTAATTTTTTTTAAAAAGCAAAGTACATGTATTTCTTTTATTAGTTACAACTTATTTCAAATTAGAAAAAAATCAGTCACAGTTCACACATTTTGCATTTACCTTATTTATTATTTTGCTTTCCTTTTATAGATTCTCACATACAACCTTAAACTCCATCATATTTATTACCATAATTTTTAATAAAACCTAGCTTGTCTGTTTTCAGAGAAATATTTTTTCTTCTAGGAAGTATCCCTTTCTCTTAACATTTCATGCAGACAAATAGATTTTAAGTGTTCTACTAACTTACTATTAAAACCAGACTCAATTCTGAAATAGTAATTCATAGGTCTCCTTTTAGTGGCAGTTTTAAGAATTGTTTTCCAAGTTTGTAGGCATGAAATGGATGCCTTGTCAGTGAAATTTTATACAGTATCTTGCCAACAGGAGGCATACATATGATGGTAATATTTTCTAAATTAAATATTCAAAGATGTAAACCACCTCATCACTACTTCTTTAAATCATGGGATGTATTTTTTTCCAAATTGAAAGTCCCAGAAAATCTCTTATAAATTATAGAATAGTATATTAACATAGAAATTACTTGACCTATTAAATGAAGATTTCATACCTTAATGGGATATGAAAATAATTTAGGAAAACCATTTTATTTGACAAACAGGAGCCTTCTGCAGCAGAGATGTAACTTATCCAAAAATCTCTTGACAATTATTGGCATTTAACAAATTATTATTCAATAGCTACTATATGCTAGACACCATCTTAGATATTAAGAATTTTATTTATTTTTTATTTAAATTCTTTATTGTTTAAACTATTTTATAAGTCTCCTTTGTGCTGCAATGAACATAGAGGTGCATATATTCTTTCTGATTGGTGTTTCTAGTTTCTTAGGATATATTCCTAGAAGTGGGATTACTGGGTCAAATGGGAGTTCCATTTTTAGTTTTTTGAGGATACTCCATACTATTCTCCACAGTGACTGCACTATTCTGCATTCTCACTGGCAGTGCACGAGGGTTTCTTTTTCTCCGCATCCTGGCCAACACTTGTCATTTGTTATTTGTTGATAATAGACATTCTGACAGGTGTAAGATGGTATCGCATTGAGGTTTTGATTTGCATCTTTCAGATAATTTGCAACTTTGAGCATGTTTTCATATGTCTCTTGGCTTTCTTTTTGTCTTCTTTTGAAAAGATTCTATTTAGGCCCGTTGACCATTTTTTTATTGGATCTTTTATCTTTCTTTTATTAGGTTGTATAAGTTGGCTGTAGATGTTGGAGATTAAACCTTTTTCAGTGATAACATTTGCAAATATGTTTTCCCATACAGTGGGCTTTCTTGTTGTTTTGTTGATGGTTTCTTTTGCTGTGAAAAAGCTTTTTATTTTGATGTAGTCCCATTTGTTTATTTTCTCTTTAGCTTCCATTGCCCTAAGAGCAGCATCAGTGAAGAAGTTCCTTTGGCATATGTCTGAGATTGTGCTGCCTATGGATTCCTCTAGTATTTTTATGGTTTCCTGTCTTATGTTTAAGTCCTGTATCATTTTGAATTTATTTTTGTGTATGGTGTAAATTGGTGGTCTAGTTTCATTTTTTTGCATGAATCTGTCCAATTTTCCCAACACCATTTATTGAAGAGACTGTCTTGACTCTATTGTATGTTCACACCTTCTTTGTCAAATATTAATTGAGCATAGTGGTTTGGGTTGATATCTGGATTCTCTATTCTATATGTCTCTTCTTGTGCTTGTACCAGGCTGTTTTGAGAATAGTTGCTTTGTAATACAGCTTGAAATCTGGTATTGACATCCCACCTACTTTGTTCTTCGTTCTCAGCATTGCTGTGGCTATTTGGGATCTTTTTTTTTGTTCCAGATGAATCTTTGGAGAGTTCTTTCTAGGTCTGTGAAATATGCTGTTGGTATTTTAATGGGGAGTGCATTGAATCTATAGATTGCGTTGGGTAGTATGGACATTTTAATGATGTGATTCTCCAGTCCATGAGCATGGTATGCTCTTCCACCTGTTTACATCTTCCTCTATCTCTTTTTTCAGTGTCCTGTAGTTTTCTGCATATAGGTCTTTTACCTCCTCAGTTAAGTTTATTCACTTAGGCTTAAATGTATATAAACTAGAGGCCCAACCTTTCCCCTCTCACAGTCTGGGAGCCCTCAGCCCACAGCCTGATGATCAGTGAAAAGCAATGTCCTCATCACACCTCTGCTGCTACTACTGCTGGCAGTGCAAGCCTTGGCCAGCCGTGGTTACCTAAACCTTGGGTAGCCCTGGGCAGCTGGGCAACCGCCATCCAAGGCTTTCCTGTGCCTTGGGTGTTGACTGGGCAGCAACATCTGAGGCTTGCCTGCATCTCAGGCTGGCCCTAGGTAGCTGGTCAGCTGACATCCGAGGCTTGCCTGCGCCTTAGGCTGGCCCTGGGTGGCTGTGGGGCTGAGGGCAGGTCTGGCTGCACATTCCACCTGCCTTCCGCCAGCTGGGCTAAAAGGCCTGGGGAACTCTGGTGGGGCTGAGGAGACTGGGCACTGCTATCTTTGTCATGGTGTGTCAGGCAATTTGTATATTCCCTCTTTATTACATTGCATTTACTGCTTTCTAGTAGTTTCTCCTATATATAAAATGTTTCTCATATGAAACAAAATTTTATTTTCAATAACATTAATAATGAAAGGAATACATTCACACTTAACAAACAAAAAATAGAGAATAAAAAAATCTCACACATGTAAACACATCTGCACACATGTACATCCATATGCACATATGTGCTATCCCAGCTCACTTTCCGGGATTACCTCTACTCTTTTAAACCTTGATGTGCACTTTTCCTGACTTTTTAAATGCCATTTAAATTTGCACACAGATAAATATAATGATATAGTTATTTTACACAATTGTATTACAATGTTCATATTTTACCATCCAATTTGCTTTACTTAAGTTAAATCCTTTCTGAAATATTTTTCAGTGTCAGGTCCATAAGCCTATTATCCTCAATAAAATCGTATTTTTTCACAAAACTATTTGTAGCCGAAACAAGTTTGGCTCAGTGCACAGAGCATTGGTCTGTGGACAGAAAGGTCCCAGGTTCGATTTCGGTCAAGGGCATGTACCTTGGTTGCTGGCACATCCCCAGTAGAGGGTGTGCAAGAGGCAACTGATCGATGTCTCTCTCTCATTGATGTTTCTAATTTTCTCTCTCTCTCCCTTTCTCTCTGTAAAAAATCAATAAAATATATTAAAAAAACTATTTGTAAAATAACAACTTATTTATGCTTCTCAATTAATACACATTTGGAATATCTCCAGTGATTTATTTTGTTGACATATTCTCTATGAATTTCCTTATATCCATCTTATTACAATACTAGAGGCCTAGTATATGAAAATTCATGCAATGGAGGGCACATCCTTCAGTCCGGCCTGTCTCTTTTTCAAGTTTGGGAATCCTCAGGGGTGGGAGGTGACCTGGTGATCAGAGGAGGGGTACACCCTATAACACCTCTGCTGCTGCCACTGCTGGCACCACAATCCTTGGCTGGCCCTGGTTACCTGAGTCTTGGGTGGTACAGTGTGGCTTGGGGGCTAAGGAGACAGGGGAACTCCAGAGGCATGTGTGCGGAGCCGCTGGGTTCATCCCTTTGCCATACGCCTGCCACCCTGGCGGGGCTGAGAGGACAGGGTGTCACCATCTTGTGGCTGAAGGTGCCACCATCTTTGAGGATGGGGCAGTTAATTAGCATATTCCCTCATTATTGGCTGTGGGTGCTGCCATCTTTGCAATGACATGAGAGTCAATTAGCATATTCCCTCTTTATCAGATAAGATGTGGACTTTGTATAAATGAATAGATATGGACTATATTGCCAAATAGGCCAAATTTTTAGTACTGGTTTTTAAGTTACTGATAAATTGTCCTTAAAATGATACAGCAGATTATGACAGTGGGGCTGGGTGGCTGTGGGGCTGAGGGTGGGTCTGGTAGCATATTGTTTTCATAAATGTGCTACCTCCATTGGTGCAAACATACAATTTTCTTCTTCAGTTCACCTGAAAATTGCTTCATGCTCTCATGGTATAGATTTGGGTATTGTCAACAGTCCAGGTATGTATTTGAATAAAGTCACACTTACTAGATCTAGGGCAATGTCATCAGTCACATGTGTGTCAGGGATTTGTCCTGTGGCATTACAAATCTGTTGTTTCAAAATGAGCTACTCCTTTATCCACAGCGCATACTGTCAACTTGAGTGAACTACAGCTTACATAAGATTATAAGACCAAATACTCCCCTGTAATTTAGGTTTGCTGAGTGAAGTGTATGTGTAGAAAAGCTAGAGTAAGTTCTTGCTGTAAAATGGAACCACAGTTGCAAAAAATCAGCCATAAGAAATGCTACAGTCCCATTAAAAGATTTAATATATTTGGCACATCTATAGAAGGGTATTTTAAAGAAGGAAGAGATGGTAGCAATGGCCAAGAAAACAGCATTGAGAAAATTTGTAGATAGGATGGCTTTATTTTTATTCTAAACCTAGTTTTTTGAAAACCCATTTATATGAAGGATCCAAGGATAAACTGCCTATACATTAGAATATATTACCTTATGTTTATTATTAACTTTATTATTTACTTTTATTATAATTATTATTTTACTTTTGTAAAAACTACTAATTCATTTGATGAAATTCCTTGGGTATTGACTTTTATAGATAGTTTATTCAAAGCTGTAATCACACATGATTAGCATCACTTGCTTCAGTGTTAATTTTGAAGTCAAGTAAAACAAAGTAATTTTTTTCTTTTTAATTTCTTTCTGGGAGGAAATAGTACACACACACACACACACACACACACACACACACAAATTATTCCAAATTTCTAACTATTTACAGCAGTTTCAACTTTATGGGTAAGAATTGACTTTTTATTTGTCTTTCCCCACTTTGTCCTCACAGTTCCTGCTGAGTGAGCATTCACATGCAAATGTACCAAAATCATCCCACAAACCTGTCATTTCACCCATATTGTTTTCATAAATTTGCTACCTCCATTGGTGCAAACATACGATTTTCTTCTTCAGTTCACCTGAAAATTGCTTCATGCTTTCATTTGGAATGGTATGGATTTGGGTATTGTCAGCAGTCCAGGGATGTATTTGAATAAAGTCACACTTACTAGATCTAGGGCAATGTCATCAGTCACATGTGTGTCAGGGATTCGTCCTGTGGCCTTACAAATCTGTGGCTCCAAAATGAGCTAAGAACCTCACTTAGGACCAGAGCCCAGTGCTGTAATTGACTTATGTCATTTTCTGGACTGTTAGTTAGAGCATTGTTTTTCCCAAATGAAGTTTGGTCTTTTTTTCTAGAAGCTGTAAGTATTCTAGCAAAAAAGAATTTTATCTAAGAGAGTCACTAAAGTTCAAGTATAAGCAGAATATAGGAAAACAGCTTTATTCCGCCCTAAATTAGGCATTTGAAAGGACTTTGAAGGAAGGTTCCAAATATGGATGATAGCTCCATATTGAGCAGATTTGTCCTTAGCAGAAAATTTTCAATTATAAAGAAAAGGTCACATTATTCAATTATAATTAATTTTTCAGAGTATGAAGGTAACACAGTGACCCACACAATGAAAAAACTGGAAAATGAAGAAAAGGAAAATAATTCTAATGACATCAGCAAAGAATATATTTATATTTGACTCCAATACCAATTATATCTGCATGCTTTTCTATGTAAATTTTCATTTTCATAATATATGGTAATAATTCTAATAAGTAATATTTATTGAGCACAAAGCTAATGTGTGTACTTCAGTTACTTTCTCATTCAGTTCTAGTGAAAAAAATCTATGATATATGTATTTTTACATTCGTTTTATAGCTATGAGTACTGAAGTGTAGGGTGGTAAATTTTCCAGGACACAAATTTAGTAGGCTTGGTTCTTTGTCTATGCACAATTTTGCAGCATTGTTTCTTTTAATCTTCACTTTGCAATTAGCAATCATATTACATTCATTGTTCATATTGTGTAGTGTTTATAACAATCATTTCTAATGATTATATCATGTCCATAAAGTGGAAGTGCCATAAAAATTGAATTATCCTAAGTTGAAAATTGTAGATAAATGTAAAAGATTCAGCCGAGTACTTTGTTAAATACATTTACACATATAATTGTTTCCAAAATTTTGGATATTTCTTAGGATATAGGTCCATGATTAAAATTTTTGCTAAAAAAGAGAAAAATGGACACCCTTTTACCATACTCAATGTGTATCATGAAATTGTTTTTTTTTAACTTGAAGAAAATAAAAACGTTTAATAATAAAAGGGTGAGGCATAATCTATACTCCAATCTGATGAAATGTTAAAGTCACCATTCTTCCATAACAAATGGTAGATTTCTAGTATGATACAGACGAGAAGGTAAGCGAGCCTTTGACATCACAAAAATGTATTTAATGATCATATTGTGTAAAGGGCTAATATCTGTGCACCAACATGACTTTACTTGCAATTGCTACTTGACAAAGTCACTGAATATGCATCACCACATATTTCTAAAGTGCAACCACAAAACTAATCCTTACAACCCATTCCTGCAATAAATAAGATTTAAAGCCAAGGTATTGAATATCTGGCCTAGAGAAGGCAGTATTATGGCATATTATCACAAGGAATGCTTGTTCCTTTATTGTAATATTTGAGGGAAGGTAAAATTATGACTACATGAACATCAAGTCTGTCTTAAAAAGAAAATTTTTCCCAAAATTCCCACACAATATAATTATGGAGACCAGGAAAGCAGTCCCACCCTCTCATCTTTTTTTAAAAAAATATGTATTTTATTGATTTTTTTACAGAGAGGAGGGGAAAGGGATAGAGAGTTAGAAACATTGATGAGAGAGAAAGATCAATCAACTGCCTCCTGCACACCCTACCCCTACTGGGGATATACCCGCAACCAAGGTACGTGCCTTTGACTGAAATCGAACCTGGGACCTTTGAGTCTGCAGGCCAGCACTATCCACTGAGCCAGTGGTCAGCAAACTCATTAGTTAACAGAGCCAAATATCAACAGTACAATGATTGAAATTTCTTTTGAGAGCCAAATTTTTTAAACTTAAACTTGTAACGTCACTTCTTCAAAATAGACTTGCCCAGGCTATGGTATTTTGTGGAAGAGCCACACTCAAGGGGCCAAAGAGCTGCTTGTGGCTCAAGAGTCACAGTTTGCCGAGTTTGCCGACCATGACACTGAGCCAAACCAGTTGGAGCCCTCTCATCTTATTAATATTGAGGGACAAGGAACTGATGACAAGGCTGTGCTGCTGCTGTTTCTGCTGCTACTACTACTGTTGTTTTAGATCTAGATCTTTCTTTTCTACTCCTGTTTCATTGAGTCACTGCCCATGCTCTGGGGTCTTTTAGAGGCTGTGGTTGGACAAAGGCTATGCTTTGATGATAGTGAGTAAGTAACAAAGTAGCAATGACTTTAAGACTTCGGAGTTTATGATCTGGAAAACTCAACAATGCCTTGAGCATTGTGCACAGTGGCTAGAAGGCATATCTTTGAATATGCAAAATGGTTTCAATACTGCTCATGACACACCTGAGCGATGGTAGGTGTTGAAGCCTGCTTCCAAATGCTCACCTACAGGGAAGGAGCTGGCAATGCTGAATACAAAATATGGCGTTCAGTTGGTGCTGTATGCTGCTCCTCTCCACAGGCTTAGGTTTCCTCACACTATGGGTCCCAAGAGCAAGTATATAGTGAGTTTTCCAGCCATAGCCTTCAGTGGTAGATGCCAGGAGGACTTCCAGAGCCAGTACCAGGGAATTCTTGACCAGACAGAACAGAGGACTCGCCCACTGAAGAATCAGTCACACAGCCAGCAGTGTTACCTTGTGGGCAACAGTCTCTTGCAGGTTGAGTTCTTCATGAAACTGACTCTGACAAGGTGATTAGCATGTAAGAAATCTTGGAATTAAGGCCTTTTAAAAATATTGCACACTGCCGCCATCTCACTGACAATTTCACACTCCCACTGGCTGAAGGGGCATCTCCCACATCACAGGATGCTAACAGCCCAGTTGGGTCAGAGACCAGGGACCAGGCTCGAGGGACTAAAGGGCAGCTATGTTCCCCTGAGGCAAATTTGTGACACCTCACTGCTGCTGGGCGGAACAAATGGACTCGGAGATGTGCAGTAAAAGGAAGCATTGGCCTTGCTGGTAGCCTTAACCTTCCCAAATCTAGGCCTCACGGTTCCACGCCAGGAGCCCACACAACAGCCCGGCCCTGCTGGCTTCTGGAAGGCTCGAGATTTGCGGCCGAGCATGTATAGTTTACCTGCCTCCCGTCCAAGCCTAAGGGGTTCCACCGCAGCCCAGCTTCTTGGCAGAGCTCTTTCCGCACCCCTGCCAGGCTTCTGCGAGGAGGCAGTGCAGGCAGCACCCTGACGCTTGGAGCCTTGGGTGTGGCAAGGTTTGCATGATACCTGGTGTGGGCCAGGCCCCCAGGCAGGAGCCTAGAAAAGGGGCGGCTCAGTGGGTCACTCATTGGCTCTCAGCGCAGCTCTCCCTAGTCCCAGAGGACCCCCTGAAATCCAAAACGTTTTCCAAAAATGTTACATTAATCTAAAAATTGATCAGTAATTCTTGTGATAGTGGCTTTCCTGCATCTTTGTCAACATCAATACAATAATTTTAACTTTTATGAAATACTTAAAAAAGAACTTCATTAAAATAATAATCAGATATTGTAGTGATGAATAAAATAATGAGTTAAAGCTTCTTACCTCTCTGTAAAATTCACTCCCTGAAGTATTCAATGTTTTTGTTTCCTGAATTTGCTTCTAAGATATTTTTCATGGTACAAATTATCTATCTATCTATCTATCTATCTATCTATCTATCTATTATCATCTGTCTGTCTATCTCGTCTATACCTTCTACCTGTCTATCTGTCCGTCTATCTGAAATAGTGTGATGTGCATTATTGTTTTGTTATTTAATATGTTATCTAAGTAATGGATGTCATACCACTTCAAAATGTTAGATATATCAGCTACCCTCAGAGAGGGTCTATTTCCAAGTTTTTGCTTCTCTGAGTGGCAAATTGTTTTTGACTGTTTCTTGTGCATGCTGGCCTGTTTTGAGTAACAAGGGAATCGATCTCTGTTTTCCTAGTCCAGCCTTAGTTTTTACTCAGATCCCGAGTCCCTGGTTCTCAGGGATGGGGTTCTCTCAACCATCCTGTCACTGCCGCCTCGCCCCGCCTTGTGTTAGGAATGGACTAACTTAGGCGTGGGACTCAGCCTCCTGCTGCAGCCATTACAACAGTCCAAGATAGTTTCCTGCTCTTCTCCAAGGGAACATGATTTTCCTTTTCCCTTCCTCCACTTTCTCCAGCCGCAGTGAATCTTGCACTGTCCTCAGGCAGAGGATTTGCTGCCCTGTGCCTGGTGGCTTAGCCCTTTTAACGCAGAGGAGAAGGCCCCTTGGTGTCTTTCCCCAAAGGCTGCTGCTCTCCTCCTCCTGGTCTGCAACACCTTGGCCTGCAACATCCATGCTGCACGAGCTGGAGAAACAGGCTTTCCCCAGCTTCCTCTGGCTCCCGCTCTTTGACCTGTAGATTGGTATGCACCTGTGGAGGCCTATGTACCTGGCGAGGGGAGTGCTTGGAGAAGAATCTCTGGTGAGTGCAAAGTGCCCCTTCTCAGGGTTTCTGTTCTGTTACACTCGCTCATACTGAGATTTTGACAATTCACTATATATGTTATTTTTCCAGTTCACCAAAAGTTAGCCAAATACTTTTTATCCTCTCGTGTGAAGATCTGATCTTCCTCCTGCTGCAGCTATTACAACAGCGCCCCTGCCCTACCTTTCCTTTGATATCAGAGTAGTTGGTTGTTCCATTACCTCAGCTTTTTGATGTGTCTAAGAAACATAATTTTGTCCATTATCCTCTTTTTCTTGTTATTAGGATGGGAGCAACACTCTTACATCTTTGGTGGAAACTGGAGATCTGCCTACATTCATGAAAAAAAATTTATGTTATAGAATTCTATAAGTTTTTATTGTTGTTTGTTTTGTTTGTTTAGCACCTTGAGATGTTCCAACTTTTCTTTTGCCCTCAGTTGTTTCTGATCAGAGGTCAGTGGTATTCAAAGTGGTGTTTCCTGTATACAAAATACGTTTTGCTTTTGCTTATTTGCTTTTTTTTTCTGATTGCTTTCAATATTTTCTAGGCAATTTTCATAGGTTGACTGTTTTCTTATGATGTTTTTGGCACTATACTCTTCCTTTCTTCCAAATGTCTTTTCTCTAGAATCTGCTTAGTTTCTTTGCTATACTGTTTTTATGATTTATATTTTGGTAATTTCCCCAGAGTTTATAAATACTGTGTTATCTATACATTAGTCAGGTATAGATAATCAGAATCTTACCAGAAGTGGACTGCAAACAATTTTCTTTTATTTCAATCTTCATTTTGTGACCGTGGTTGTTGCTGCACATGGGAAGTCAGATATGATACAACCTTAGTTGTCTGTGTAGCTCTCCCATTCTCTGTGCTTACAGATTTTAGTCCATCAGGTCCCCCAAAACTACTCTGGAATGGTGTTCAATTGGTGACAACAGTCAACACCAGAAGGACTTTCCTTTTAAAACATTTTTAATTGAATTTATTTGGGTGACATTAGTTAATAAAGTCTATAGGTTTAAAGTTAACAAAATTCTACATCATCTGTATATTGTATTGCTTTTTTCACAACACCAAGTCAAATCTACTTCCATCACCATTTATTTTCCCTAAACTCGCTTCTGTCTCCATTCATCCTCCTTCTCCCTCTGGTAATCATGATACTCTTGTCTGTGTCTATGAGTTGTTGTTTTTTTTCTTTTTTTATTTTATTGGCCTAGTCCCTTCACTTTTCATTTAGTCCCTCAATGCCTTCTCCCCTTTAACAGCTGTCATTTTGCTCTTTATCAATCTATTTCTATTTTGCTTGTTGGCTTTTTCATTAGATTCCACATATAAGTGAGATCGTATGATATTGTTTTTCCTTGATTGGCTTATTTTACTTAGCATAATACTCTCCAGGTCCATCCATGCTGTCACAAAAGGACTTTCTTTTAAGATTCACAGACCTTAGTAACTCTAGCTATGCCCTCTTAGAGTCTGCAGATACAACTCCAGTGCTGGTTAATTTTAAAAGCTTCTTAGGTGATTCTAAAGCCTGATGAATTTTAAAAACCACTTAAGTTCTTACTTTGCAGTTTTTATGACCTCACTCAGTAGCAAAACCCTTCATGACAAATTGAGTTTTAACTGTAGAGGATTTAGAATTGTAGAAAAATGGAAAAAAATCATTCTTGACAATGGGAGCAATACAATAAAAGAAACAGAAAAGTGAGGTGAATGCAATTACTGTTGTATTACTGGAATATAACATGCTTGTTAGAAATTAGTTTGGGGCTAGATTTTGGATGGCCTTGGAAGTCAAACTAAGAATACTGGAGTTTATTCTCTAGGTAATAGGAACTCAATTAAAAACCTGAAATGAAGAATAAAATGGTTAGTGCTGCCCACAAAAAAGACTACTATGAAGACTACTACCTTGCATAGCCCTGACTGACATTATGAAGTTAGAAGTGAAAAGACTATGTCCAATAATTTAGGAAAGAGTAATTGTGGGATTCAATGAGAGGTTGATCACTGGAATGTAAATGTTTTGATAGCTGTGAAAGCTAGTAAGACAAAAGGATCCATAGAAGAGAGAGGGCAGTGTCAAAGATAGCACTGAGGCTTTAAATGTAAATTATTAGGATACTAGGCTGTCATTTCTAGCAACCAGGGACAGGGAAGTATAAGCAGCTTTGGAGAAAAGATAAGACATTTAATTGGGGTTAAAATTATTTGAGGAGCTGTTGGTACTTCCACTTGGTGATAAGCCCAAGTAGTCTAAGTCATTAATGCAAATATACAGTCCATCAAGCATGCAAACTTTCTATTTTTAATAGTAAAATTCTATAATCAAGATTTTTCTCATTTAATCCAGAATACCCTGTGGGTATATTGAAATGATACTCCAATTTATTCTTTATGCATTTAATATGTAATATTTTATTTAGTATTAATCTTTCAAAGAATTTTCAAAAGTTTAAATAAAGAACAAGTCAAGAAAATTAAGTTTGATTTCTAGTACAAAGTCCTAACACTAATCATGCTTTGTTTTCTTTTGTTATTAATTTTGTCATTATATTTTACCTTTCACATTATAATTCCTTTTAATCTGTTTTTTAAAATCATTTTTATCAAATTATAATGTGCATAGAGAAATGTGCACAAATAAGTATATACCTTGAGAATTTTACTGATGTCCTTCTGTGTCCTTGCCATTTTGCTGCCCACTTCTTCCAAAGGAAGCCACTTTTCCCATTCTAGATTAGTTTTGCCTGACTGGAATCATACACTATTATTTTGTGTTTGGTTTCCTCACAAAGTTATATATATGGCTGTTGTTCCACTCTGTTAATTAGAACTAGTTATCTATTAATATGAATTCCACTAATTTTTATTGACATTTGGATTATTTCTGGTTTGCATCTATCCAAATAATGCTACTATGTTATAGTTATGCAAACCTTTCAGTCAATCTATGTAAGTATTTTTATTGCATTTATATTTAGATTTGTGATGTTTGGGGAGGAGGTGATCGAGTATGTACATGTCCATCTTGAGTAGAAACTACTAAACAGTTTTCCAAAGTGAAAAAGATGAGAGTTCCAGGTTTTACTCATCTTTGTTAAGGCTTGATGTTTTCAGTGTTTTGTATTTTTTTAATTAAATATTTTTTCATTTATTCATTCTCATCATAGGATTTTATTTTTCATTGATTCTTTGAGAGAGTGGAAGGGAGGGAGATGGGTGAGAAGAGAGAGAGAGAGAAAAACATAGATGTGAGAGAGACACATTGATTGGTTGCTTCCCACAGGAACCCTTATTGGGCCAAAGCCTGCAACATAGGTATATTCCCTTGACTGAGAATCCAACCTGAGACCTTTAGGTGTGCAGGTGGATGCTCTAACCACTTAGAAGCACTGTCCAGGACAATCTTCAATTTCATTCATATTGATGTTGGTGATTAGCAATTGTAAATCATTGTAAAATTAATTTACATTTTCCTTGTGATTTAGAAGATTAAATGCTTTTTCTTATGTTGCTGACAAAGAATTACCCATTTTTGAGAAGTTGCAAAAGATTATTGATCATTTATGTTGGTTGTTTGTCATTTATATAGTGATTGGTATAATGTCTTCATATATTTTGCATTGTAAATATATTCTCATGTGGCATACATCTTTACTCTCCTATTAGTGTCTTTTGATAAGAATCCCTTCTTTATTTTAGTAGTAGAGGCCTAGTACACGAATTCGTGCACCAGTGCAGTCCCTTGGCCTCGCCTACAAGATCAAGCCCAAACTGGCTCTCTGACATCCCCCAAGGGGTCCTGGATTGTGAGAAGGTGCAGGCTAGGCAGGCCAAGGGACCCCACCGGTGCATGATTGGGGATGGGACGGGGGTACACGGGAGGTTGGCCAGTTGAGGAGGGAATGCAGGAGGGCTTCAGAGTGTGTCTGGCCTTTCTTGCTCAGTCCTGATCAGCCGGACCCCAACAGCAAGCTAACCTGCTGGTTGGAACATCTGTCCCCTGGTGGTCAGTACACGTCATAGCGAGTGATTGAGCAGCCTTAGCATATCATTAGCATATTACACTTTGACTGGTTGAATGGATGACCAGATACTTAGCATATTAGGCTTTTATTATATAGATAATATATCAACTTTTATTTAAAGAAAACTTGCCTTTTGCAATGTCATAAAAATATTCTTCTGTGTTAAGTTACATTTACATTTTTACTCCCTTTATTCTTAATACTTCACTTTTTTTTTTTTAATGATGTGGAGTAGGTTGTCCAGTCTATGGATTGTTCATATGTATTGACTAAGCACATATTCCTGTACAGTGACCAAACTCTATTTATTGAAAAAGTCCATACTCTTCCATCTGTTCTGCAGTGATGCAAGTCACTAATTGACATGTGTAATTCTGAATGTTGACTGTTCCATTTCATTCATCTATTTGGATTTGCTTGATTCAGTACAACATTGTTTTATATATCCTATCTTTATAATTTGATATCTGGTTATGTAAGTTCTCTTATTTTGTTTGTCTTTTTTAAGGTTGTTTTTTTTTAACTTTTCTTGACCACTTACATTTTCATATAAATTTTTGAAAAAGCTGTCAATTTAAAAAATAAATGTATTGGATTTTAATTGGAAGTGCATGAAACCTATAGATAAATTAAAAAAATAAATCTTTACAATATTATTCTTCCATCCATGAACATTCATAATCTTCATTAGTTACATCTTCATTTATTTTGATAATTTTGTATAATTCTTAATTTATTTATGCTCATATAGTTGATATTTTGATGCTATTGTTAAATATTTTTCTGATTATTTTATTGCCTTTAAATGGAAATAAAATTGATTTTATATTAATCTTTTGTCTTGTAAGATTCTTATAATCACTTAAGGTGAAAAATTGTCTTTAGATTTATTTTATATGTTTTATATATGTAACACGTTGATTTAAAAAAGTTTTATTTATTCTTTGAAATTATTGTAATTCTTTTTCTTTATTTTTCTTGCTTGGACCCTCAGAAAAATATTGAACAAAAATGGTGATAAGTAGATATTTCAGCCTTAATTTCATAGATAAATATTTCAATATTCACTATTGAATCTTATTTTTAGATGTTAGATATTTTTTAGATAGCTTAAGGAAGACTTAGTATTATAACCGGTTTAACCATGAAAGAATATATTATTATATGTTTTCTTTGAAACTATTAAAATATCCATATATTTTTATTCTTTATTCTGTTAATGTGATGAATTATATGATTTATTTTTAGGTGTGATAACCAATTGTGTAGTCCTGGAATTAATTCAACATGCTTTTGGATTTTTTTGGGGGCCATTATTTTATATAGGATTTTGTAAGTATGTTTATGTGTTTGTCAGATTTTGGTATGATAGTTATTACTGTCTCATAACATAAGTTGAAAATTTTAATCTTTTATATTCTCTAGAAGAGTTTTTTATAAGATTAATGTTAATTCTTTTTTTTATTATTGATTTTTTTATAGAAAGGAAGGGAGAGAGAGAGTTAGGAACATAGATGAGAGAGAAGCATCGATCAGCTGCCTCCTGCATACCCCGCACTGGGGATGTGCTTGCAACTAAGGTACATGCCCTTGATTGGAATCGAACCCAGGACCCTTCTGTCCATAGGCTGATGCTCTATCCACTGAGCCAAACCTGTTTCAGCAAGATTAATGTTAATTCTTAAAATATTTGGAATAATTCAATTATGAAGTCATCTCAGCCTAAAGTTTTTTTTAGAAAGATATATTTTTATTGATTTCAAAGAAGAAGGGAGAGAGGGGAAGAGAGATGAAAACATCAGTGATGAGAGGGAATCATAGATTGGCTACCTTCTGCATGACCCACACTGAAGATGGAGCCCACAACCCGGGTATATGCTCTGATCAGGAATTGAACTGTGACCTCCTGGTTGATAGGTCAGTGCTCAACCTCTTGAGTCATGCCAGTTGGGCAGCCTAAAGTGTTTTTCTAAAAATTTTAAATAGAGCTGCAGTTTTAAATAGGTATAGGAATATTCAGATTGTATGCTTCTTGTGTCAGTTTTACTAAATTGTATTTCATTAGCAATCTGTTCACTTTACCTAAATTTATATAAAGTTGTTCTTGTCTTTTTACATCTTTTATGTTTTTCATTCTTGATAGTTTGGATTTTCTTTCAATGTCTCTCTTAGAAGTCTTTCCACTATTAAACTATTATTTTTCAAACTCCTCAGTTTTTCAGTCTTTCTCTATGTGCTTTTCTTTGTATTTTATTAATTTCTTATCTTGTGTTTATCATTCCCTTTCTTTTATTTTCATTGAATAACTTACTGAAATAGTTATTTAGATCATGGGATGTCAGAAATAATTTTTTTTCTAATACCCCTCCAAGGTTATAAATTTCCATTCTAAATTTTTAAATGTGTCCCTGAAGATTCACTATGACTTATGTTCAATATATTTCAATTTAACTGATTTAAAAAATTACACTGCGATATTAACTTTGACTTAAATATGGGGGAGGTTCCTAGTTATATTTTCATTATTGGTTTCTAACTTAGTCCGCTTGGTCAGAGATACACATGGAATTATCTTAATCCTTATAAATTTGTTGAGACTTGATTTATGGCTTAGACTATTATCAATTAAAAAATGCTTCACATCATCTTAGGAAAAATCAGTATCTTCCAATTGTTGAGGATGGTGATGTATATGTTGGTAGGATAAAATTTTAAATTTTATTCTTTAAAACTTCTCTATGCTTAACTGATATTATTGATTTCTTATTTTATTTATTACTGAGAGCAAATCTACTTTGCTTATGTGTTTAGATACTGTTTTATGAGGTACATAACTCTTTCTGATGGGTGGATTACATAATCACAATGAAATATTTTTTATTCTGTAATAATCTTGCCTTGAAATTTATTTGTTTCCCTATTGGTATAGCTTATATGTACAATTTTGGGCAATATTTGTATTACATTTCTATTACATATCATTTTTTCATTCTTTCCCTGTGAACTTATCTTTAGCGTTATATTTAAGGAATATATTATTGTTTTATTTTACCCAATCTCATGAATTTTCTTTTAGGAAGTATTTAGTACAATTATATTCTATTGAATTACCTATATATTTTAGATTAAATTTAACATTTTATTAATAGTTTCTGAATATATAGTATTTTTAGGACTTAAAATCTTATATAATAAAAGCCTAACATGCTAAGTGTCTAACTGTTCATTTGACTGTTTGACCAGTTACTGTGACGCATACTGACCACTAGGGGGAAGACGCTCTGACCGGTCGTTTAGCTTGTTGCTAGGGTCCGGCCAATTGGGACTTAATGAGACAGGCCGGACATGTCCTGGAGCCCTTCTCTGGTTCCTCTCCAGCCCTGATTGTGCATTGGTGGGGTCCTGGATTGTGAGAAGATACAGACCAGGCTGAGGAACCCCACTGTTGCACTAATTTGTGTGCTGGACCTTTAGTATTTTATAAAAATATTTTATCTCCTGGTGACATAGTCTCTCAGTTTTGTTTATCTGGAACTTTTTTCATTTAGCTTTCTTTTTGAATGATATTTGCTCCCAGGTATAGATATCTAGATTGCTTGATTTCCCCCCTCCTCCCCCGCCCCCGGCCCGGCATTTTGATGATGCCATTTCATTGATTTCAGGCTTTTGTAGGTTCTGCTTAAGTGTTAACTGTCAGCCTTATTGTTTCTTTAAAGGTGATTCATCTCTTTTCTCTAGCTGATTTAAAGATTTATGCCTTGGTGTGTATTGAATTTTTAAGTTCCTGAAAATGTGGAAATCTCTTCTAGTTTTCTCAGATTTTGTAGCTGATGTTGTTAGAGCTTTACCTGTATCTGTCATACTTACTAGAGCTGCATATATAAGCCTGATGGATTTTTTCTGGAATGCTGCTCTAGCTGTTTATGGAGTAGTGCTAAAAATGCTCAGGAATTGAAAATACCCCAAAGTAGTCCTTAACTAGTGACTGGCAGTTACTGGTGTATAATTCTTAATGGTTTTCCCTACCCCTGGTTGGAATAATCCTGAAACATGTATTTTGCACTATGAGTTTCTCCTATGGGATTAGCTAGTTTACTAATGTATCTTTCATTACTTGCCTTCCCTCCCCTGCATCACTTCGTCCATGTCAGTGTTTCTTTCACTTCCAAATAAATCACTTGTGCTCAAGATCTCATGTGAGGGTCTGAGATTACCCTAGCCCCAAGATATTAAAAAAAGGGCCTTATGGTGCTTCTGTTAGTGGAAATAATATGGAAGTCAGGTGATAGATGGAGACCTAGCCCTCCAGTCTGCTTCACTGTGAACCCGTGGTTCCTCAATGTACTTTTGTGAACTTACAAGTTCCTCATTACACAAACCAGTTCCTCATCACACAATGAGGATACATATGCTTATAATTTGGCAGAATTCTTGCATTTATTAGCTGATTTATGGAGAAAAAATCATAATGTTTTGGATAAACAAGTGGAAACCCATACAATTCCTTTCTGGTCAAGGAGCTAAATGAGAAACCAGAATACATCTTGAGATAAATGACAGATTTAGTGTCACCCTATATACTTAAAGGTGTAGGGTTGGTGGTCCTTATCATATTTCCATTTGATTAACTACTCTGGGTCTTGAAAATATCAGGTAGCGTATGGAAAATTATGAGGAACTACCAAGCACACCAATCAGAAACACACTTGTGCACTTGCCAACACAGTGATAAAGGCAGATAGCATCTTAAAATTATTATGAAAACATTGGTGACTCCACAGAAACCCCAAAAGTGACATGTGCACCCTTAGGGTCTAAGAACCAAGAGTACCAGTGTTCCCTTTCCATATTCCCAACGACCCCCTTGAGGAATTTGTATTGCAGTTCTCAGGTGAGAGATGATTCCACCAGGCCATACAGTAAGAGTTCAACAAAAGCTAAATGATACTCTGGTCATTCTGGACTCTCATTGAGGAGCACAGAATGCATTTGAGAAATTATTCACTGTCAGTGTTAATTGATCATTATTACCATGAGGATATAGAGTTGCTGCTACGTAATGAAGGCAGGGAGATTCATTGTGTTTTCATATCTAATAATTGACCCGAAAGGGATAGTAGCAGGAAGCATGACCTAATAAGAGCATGGTAACCAGGGGCTCAGGGCCCTCAGGCATAAAGATGTAGTTTATTCCAGGTCATCAGAAGCACTACCCAACTATAAGAGAAGTTTTGATTGAGTGTAGAAGACATAGATAGTGAATAATAGTTGCAGCTTTTAGATGAACTGCAATGAAACATGTCTCTTGTTTCACTAAAACTCCCGTGCATGTTAACATATCAAAACATTTAATCTTGAAGAATAGGTGTCAGGATAGAGTAGCATTGGCTTGGGTGTGGGTTATTTTGAGTATTACAAAGGATGGATTGTAGAAGATACTGTCAGTAACTCCTCAGATACCCCAAAGCTTACTATATCTGTGTGCTCTAGGTAATTGAAAGCTGCCAGTATCTACGTCTTCATGCTGCATGACTTATTCTGAAAGACTATTCTACCTGCCATATCCATGGAAGGCTAGAAGTGCTCTGTGATTAATCAACTCCCTCAGAAATATCTCTTAACCAATGCCAGAAGAGAAAGTGTAGACAAAACCCGCATCTCCATGAAGCCTTGGATGGGATATATCTGAGGTATGTGCTTTACAATATTTCACAGAGTTAATCCAGGGTTAAGTTACAGCTGTCCACTATATCTGGCCTACTAAGGCATCCTTATTGGTTGCTTCCCCTTACTACATCATCTCCCACATCCTTCTTCTTCTTTTTTTAAAAATATATTAATTTGATTTTTTACAGAGGGGAAGGGAGAGGGATAGAGAGTTAGAAACATCGATGAGAAAGAAACATCAATCAGCTGCCTCCTGCACACCCCCTACTGGGAATGTGCCCGCAACCAAGGTACATGCCCTTGAGCGGAATCGAACCTGGGACCTTTCAGTCCGCAGGCTGGTGCTCTATCCACTGAGCCAAACTGGTTTCGGCTCCCACATCCTTCTTGATGTTCATTGCATCTCCTAAATTAAGTACTTGTACTAAGATTTTTGTCTCAGAAACACCCAAACTAAGATTTGTAGCTACCACTTTTTACTAGGTTTTTCTGCCACTGCTTGGGAATTAGGAAATGCCTTACAGGTAAAAGCGTTTTTGAATGTCAGGTTCACTTCTCTGCTCTTCTTTTCTCTGTGGGTTCTTGAACCTTCAAGTTCTTACTGATTGGATAGCTTTCTGCTGCCTTCAAACAGATTTTAACAGTTTATCTAATTATTACAGTTGTGTTCAGTGAAAGAGTTGTTGGTCCAACATAACTGAGAGTAGAAATCAGCTTCTTTTATAAATCCATATGTGAATTCAAAAACTTTAATGAGAACTAAAAGTAGTTACTCCCTTCTATGACACTTTGAAAACTCAAGAAACATTTAAAAATTGTAATATTAAATTTTCTAGAAGTGAAAAATAACCAAGCCAAACTCAAGGCATTCTTACATTATAACTCTTTCAGTAACCTTTGATTCTTTGCTTTCTGCCCATCTCTGCATCTTTTGCTTTGATTTTATAAACAAAAAAAATTAGACTTTTAGATTTGCTGTTGCTTTCATGACATGTCCAGGGAGCAATTACTTAGTTTTTAAGGATTATATGCTTATTACTTTGGGGGTAAGGGAGCAAGTATAAAACATTATATTTCTCTTCATTTTCTACCCAGCAATATATTCAAGAAGGGTACAGTGTATGTCGCATTTTGAATGGAAGGAAAGGTTAGGGAATGAAAGTGATTGTTTAAAGAGTTCACCATTAAGACTCATTCTGTGGATTAATAGGGATATCTATTCTCCAGGGTTAGCAAGTCAACAATTTCATAAAAATTAAATTTACATGAAAATGTGGGGGGAAATGAATAACATTTCAATCTTTGTTGGCAGCAGGTCAAAAAGCCACATCCTGTGGAATTTGGAACTCTGCTTTACAGTGACTTTTTTTGTGACCTTTTTTCCAGCTCTCATTTTATTGACTGGCTGAAGGCTTCTCTGTAAACCAGTTGGTTTCTTTGTAGTTTCAGTTCCACATATTTAGGAAGGTATGCCCCTGAGATGAGTTGTAAATATCATGCCTCATGTGACTTGTCATTTAGTGAATGCTATGAAGTTTGATTGCTTCCTGAGTGGTGACAAATGTTTTCTGATTAATTGTTTCTGTATTAAGGAGTTGGATACAGTGTCAGAATCCTCTTGTTTGCTGATGTTCAGATTATCCCTTAACAACTACTTGGAGAAAAATTAGGAGAGTAATGGTTTTATCATAAGGACAAGTTATAATCTGAATTTTTATCTCATAATGTAAAAAAAATGAAAGAAATATATGCTAAATTTTCTCATATAGGAAATATAGGAAAAGGGTTTTGGAGTTGCTGATACAATATTCATTTCCAAGTAAATATAGGAAAAGAGTTTTGGAGTTGTTGATATAGTATACATTTCCTTCCTTGCCACTCTGAAGCCAAGGGGTATGAAAATATTGCCTTACTTTTCTTAAATTAAGCATCAAAAAGCTTTTAAATCAATATCTAATATGTACAAACAAAGTAAAGGAAGCTAACTTATTGTTTTAAATTCTGTTCCCCTTTCTTATTTTTTGTAAACATCCTACTTAATCCTGGTATTCATATTCTTGTTCTTCCAGAGTTTACAATTCTTTGAGAAAAGACCAAATCTGTAGCAATTTTTTGTCTCTTACAAAGAATCTTTACTGATTTTTTTTTTTTGGAGAAGAAGGAGTGTGTGTGTGTGTGTGTGTGTGTGTGTGTGTGTGTGTTACTGGTTTTTTTTTTTTGGAAAGGAAGAATGTGTGTGTGTGTTACTGATTTTTTTTTGGAAAAGAAGAAGTGTGTGTGTGTGTGTGTGTGAGAGAGAGAGAGAGAGAGAGAGAGAGAGAGAGAGAGAGAGAGAGAGAGAAACATTGATGTGATAGAGACATATTGATCTGTTGCCTCCAATATGCACCCTGAATGGAGATCAAACCCTGGTCCCACAACCTAGGTATGTGCCCTGACCAGGAATTGACCCAGTGACCTTCTGGTGCACAGGATGACCAATTGAGCCACACCAGCCAGGACGATCTACAGCAATTTTATTTATTTTTTTGGATTTAATAAATCTTATTGTTCAGATTATTACAATTGTTCCTCTTTGTTCCCCCTATAGTTCCTTTCCACCCGGCTCCCACCTTTCCCTCTGCCTTTATCTCTCCCCGCATTGTCCTCATGCATAGGTGTATGATTTTTGTCCAGTCTCTCCTTGCACCCTGAAAATTGTCAGTCATCTCCCTTTCTATGCTCCTGATTCTATTATATTCACCAGTTTATTCTATTCACCAGATTTTTAATTCACTTGATTTTTAGATTCACTTGTTAATAGATATGTATTTGTTGTTCATAATTTTTATCTTTACCTTTTTCTTCTTCTTCCTCTTCTTAAAAAGTACCTTTCAGCATTCATATAATACTGGTTTGGTGTTGATGAACTCTTTTAGTTTTTTCTTATCTGTGAAGCTCTTTATCTGCCCTTCAATTCTGAATGATAGGTTTTCTGGTAGAGTAATCGTAGTTGTAGGTTCTTGCTATTCATCATGTTGAATATTTCTTGCCACTCCCATCTGGCCTGCATAGTTTCTGTTGAGAAATCAGCTGAGAATAGTATGGGTGCTCCCTTGTAGGTAATTAACTCTTTTTCTCTTGCAGCTTTTAATATTGTCCCTTTGTATTTTTCTCTTGGTATTTTAATTATGATGTGTCTTGGTGTGGTCCTCTTTGGATTCCTTTTGTTTGGGGTTCTGTGCGCTTCCTGGACTTGTAAGTCTATTTCTTTCACCAGATGGGAGATTTTTCAGTCATTATTTCTTCAAATAGGTTTTCAGTATCTTGCTCTCTCTTTTCTTCTGGCACCCCCATAATTCTGATTTTGGTATGCTTGAAGTTGTCCCAGAGGCTCCTTACACTATCTTCACATTTTTGTATTCTTTTTTTCTTTTTTCTTTTTCCAATTGAGTGTTTTCTGCTTCTTTGTATTTCAAATCTTTGACTTGATTCTTGCGTTCCTCTAGTCTGCTGTTAGGTCTCTGTATAATATTTTTTATTTAAGTTAGTGTATGTTTAATTTCTAGTTGGTCCTTTTTCATTTCCTCTTGGATCTCGCTAAATTTATCCGTCTTTTCTAAGAGGTTTTTGAAAAACCTTATAACTGTGGTTTTGAACTCTATATCCAATCGTTTGTTTTCCTCCATTTCTTTCCTTTATGATCTGCTTCTTTGTCTCTGCATTTTCGTTGCTTTCCTGAGTTAATAGAGTAGCTATGTGTGCGAGGTGTCCTAATGACCCAGTATCTCTGCCTTCCCAGTTACCTGAGGTGGACTCTCTTGGTGCACCCCTTTGTGGACTGTGTATACAGCCTTGTTGTAGTTGTCTTTTTTTTTTTAAATATATATTTTATTGATTTTTTACAGAGAGGAAGGGAGAGGGATAGAAAGTCAGAAACATTAATGAGAGAGAGACATCGATCAGCTGCCTCTTGCACGCCCCCTACTGGGGATGTGCCTGCAACCAAGGTACATGCTTTTGACTGGAATCGAACCTAGGACCTTTCAGTCTGTAGGCCGACACTCTATCCACTGAGCCACACTGGTTTCGGCTGTAGTTAAGTCTTGATTGTTGTTGGTATCACTGGGAGGAATTGACCTCCAAGCCCACTGATTGTGAGGATCAGCTGTGTCTATGCCAGGAGAACTTCTGGGCTGGAGTCAGCCTTATGATATGGAGTCAGACTTGCAAAAGGGTTTGGATGGGTGGAGTCTCAGGGCTCAAGCTGACAGCCTCGGCTTCCCGTCAGCCCTGCCCTATGCAGCCTCTGGGTTTTAGTGTCCCTCGGTAATTGCTGCAGCCCTCTCTGCACGCACTCGCATGCCTCCAGACTTCTGCCTTTCGTGGCTCTCCTAAGTTTTTGTGCACTCCTCCCTTTTCATGACAGTTAAGACTCCCCCCGTATGAATCTTGCCTGGAACAGGGGTTCAGTGTGGTTGGAAGTGGGGTTCAGTGCAGTTGGGAGTTTCTGTCTACCTCCTGCTAGAGGAAGCCAGGCAGGCACACTGCTGCCTGTTCACTCTTCGTGTGTGTATCTGTACCTCAGCTTTTTGCAGCTCCTCTGAGTCTCCGTGAGCCCCTCTCTTTCCTTCTAGTTATAGAATTTCTACTCAGCCAGCTTTCTTGTGGTTCTGGATGATGTCCGTTCCATCTTTTAGCTGTAGTTTTGAAATTGTTGTGCAAGGCAGCAGTTTAGGTGTCCACCTATGCTACCATCTTGGTTTCTTCCCAGCAATTTTAATTACTGTTCTTGCCCACCACTGAATTTTGTCTGTTTAATGGGCACACACAACTTGAAGTAATTTGAACTCTGAAGTAGAATCTATATCAAGTGCTTTGAGACATGACAATCACCTTGTTCAATTTTATATTGTGATAGCATGGCCATCCATAAACACAGCTTGCAGAGGTATCCAAGGAACTGATACATGCAGCATAGATTAAACTTTTTTTTCTTATATAGGGAACATAAAAGTTAATGTTATTTCATGTATACACTACATACTGGTATATATACTAGCAGTTCTGTTTAAATATGTAACTTTTTAATATATTTATCATTCATTTATTCAAAATATATAGAAAACTTACTAGTATATATATATGCTGAGAATATTGCTATGTCATTGATTTAAAAGGTTAAAAAGTAAATTATTTGCTTTCAAAGAATTGACTGAACACTAATAATTTCAACTTCTAAACATACATTTCATTAGTGTTTGTCTTTCCAAACAGAGGTATTATATTCAAGGCTAGATTATTTGTGATATGCTATGTCTTTATGACTATATTTATGAATACCAAGCTACATGATTTATTGAAACTAATTTTTAATATTTATTTCAAAATCATATCCAAAAAGGAAATTTAACATGTCTGATCCTGAAATCAAGATGAATTTTTGCCATTTTACACAATGTGGTCCTGGAAGCCAGACTCAGTATAGCATATGCTATTCTCATTCCAAATAGATTTTTTTCCTCCACTAATATTCATTAAATGCTTAGAATATACTCAAAACACATTATTGCCTTTACATTTCACAGTTCCCTGAGATGCTGCTGTTAATGACCCCATTTTACAAGTAAGGAGACTTGAGTCTGTCAGAGCCTCAGGTAACATGGTTTGCCTGTGTCAGAGCTGTCACTCAACACTTTTATCTTAAATCCTGTTGTCTAATGATCATGAGTATTTAGGTTTTATATGAGGATTTTTATTTTCAGTTCATATATTTTAGTTTTATGGTGAGTTATATTCAAGAGACATAACACACAGATCCATCAAAATGCTTAATGGCATTTTTGGGTGGGAGGTCATCCCATACATTGGTATTACCCCTGTATTTGGTTCCTGCCTGATTCTTATTTGACCAACGGAAAGTGAAATAAGGAAATGAAAAGTTTGGCAAAAGCGGGTAAGTGCTTTAAGGTATTTGTGGGATCAGATGTGTATTTCAATACTCTAATTTACAGTTAGCCACCTATCTTATGCATCAGTAAGATTTGGATATTTTTCTGAGTTTTCCCGATTGGCCAAAAGCAATGAAGAGGAAAGGGGAAAGTGACACATGAGCAAAGGAATGGAGAGGAGTAAAGTGACATGACAAGGATAGTGATATTGGAGGGAGGGTGAGCAGAGGATGCATATTGAGAGCAGCAGCTCTGAAACTCCGGAGTGCTGCTGGCTTGATCCCTGGCAGACACCTGTCCTGTCAATTATTCCCTCCTGTTCTGGCGAGGAGGGATACAATTCATCACTAGCTTCTTTTCTTCTACGTTCACAGTTCTCTCTGGGGTTGGGAAAAGTGAGCAGTTTGTTGCAAATGCATGATGAATTTCATTAAGTATTCACATTCACTGCTGTTAGAAATCACTGGAGATCTGCAAAATAGAAGCCAAATATGCCCAGAACAGGTTTGACATACTGAGCAAAGATGTGAAATTTGCCAGAAATTAAAAACTGTGCTGGTAACTTCAGGTCCTTTATGATTCATCTTTTTTTCTGAGCAGAGCATGATTTTATTGAAATAATGACAGTTACATGTTTTATTCATGTGCTTTTTAGACAGGCTTCATAACATGATCTCATCATAAAATCCTGGAAGGTAATGGATTTGTCATTCAATGAGTTAGTGCAGTAGAGAATGCTTTGTAGCCTGGAAAGTGCAAAGTAAATATTAGTTATTGCAATCATAATCCACATGGCATTTTGTCTTATAGATTTTTTTATTTTAATTTTTTATTTTAGAACAATTTTAGATTTACCAAGAACTTATGAAATAGTTTGAAGTTTCCACATAAAATGGTATGGACTAATATTAATTATGAACTAATATTGATATATTATTTAAGGTTCATATTTTTTTTTTGACTTCATTAGTCTTTAGCAGTGTTCTTTTTCTGTGCCATGGTACCATCCAGAATACCATTTTACATTTAGTTCTTATGTTTTCTTAGTATCCTCCTGGCTGTGACAGTTACTTAGATTTTCCTTTGATGACCTTGACAATTTTGAGGAGTATTAGTCTGGTGTTTTGTAGAATGCCTCTCATTGGGGTTTACCTGGTATTTTTGTTATGATTAGACTAGGATTATGGGTTTTTGAGAGCACAGAGATAAAGTGTCACTTTAATCATAGCACATCAAGATGACTTATCACTCTTAATGTTCACCTTGATCATCTGGCTGAAGTTGCGGTTGTCAGTTTTATCTTTTACTTTGTATTATAATCCAATAGATTTTTTTTCACTCAAATTATTCTAGCTTTGGTCACTGGGAGCCACTTATGTTGGCTTTCATGTCAGCTCCTATGTCCATTTGACATACCTTCATCATTGTGTGTGTATATTTTTTGTTTTATTGATTTGTTTATTACTACCGTCTTTCTAACACTACAAGATGCTCCAATCTAATCTTGTAGATATCCTGCCCCAGTGCTGGGATCAACCATTTCTTTAAGGAGCCCTGGCTCCTTTTATTGAAGAATGGCATTAGAAACAAAGGTTTGAGTGATAGGTGTGCTTATTGCTACTGAAGGGTCATTTGTCTGGGCCTTCTCAACTGACAAAACAAGGAAATATATGTGTTATATTAACTCATATATGTATACATATTTATACGTATTTTATTTGTAACAATCTGTATGTACATTAAGATAAATGAGTTCATATTGGTATTTCTAGCTATAATCTACTAGAGGCCCAGTGCATGAAAATCTGTGCACAGGGGGCAGGTCCCCTCAGCCCACCCTGCATTCCTCTCACAATCCAGGACCACTGGCTCCTAACTGCTCACCTTTTTGCCTGCCTGATCACCTCTAACTGTCCCCCCCCCCCACACTGATCTGGTCACTCCCAACTTCCCCCTTCTCTGATCTGGTTGCTCTTAACTCCCGCACCCCTGCCAGCCTGGTTGCCCCTTATTCCTGCCCCTCTCCCCCACCAGCCTGGTCACCCCACACAGCCTGCTGTTCAGTCGTTTGGTCATCCCTCACTAATCCCTCTGCTGGCGTAGTCACCCACACAGCCTGCTGCTCAGTGGTTTGCTCATCCCTCACTAACCATCCCACACAGCCTGTTCCATTGTAGGCTTGGTTGTTTTGGTTGTGATGGTCACTTAGTCTTTTATATATATATAGATTACCACATGGACCACCTCCTATTCTTGCTTATCTTAAATATCTCATTCCAACAGTGAAAAACCTGATTTCCAACATTGCCAATCATTTACTTAAACTGATTTCTTATAGATTTCAACATTTACTGTCAGTATGTTTATTGTGTCCAAGAAGCAGACATCATGATAAATTAGAGGGGTATTAGTCTGGTGTTTTGTAGAGTCCTGGCTGGTGAGGCTCAGTTGGTTGAGCATTGCTCCATACACCAAAAGGTCACCAGTTCAATTTCTTGCAAAGAGACATACCCCGATTTTGGGTTCTGTTTTCAGTTGAGGTGTGTATGGGAGACAACCAATCAATTTTTCTCTTTCTCTTTCCCTCTTGCTTCTTCTCTCTCTAAAGTCATTAGAAACATATATTTTTTAAAAAGATAGAATTAGACATGTATAAGATTTATTGGGGGAAATACTTAGATTAGGTGTGAGGAATGTTTGGCCCTTGCTGTAAAAAGCTAAATCACTTGGTCTGGCTCTGCCAAGGCATTGGTAGTGAGTTAATGAAATGTTTGACCAAATATAGCAGGCTAATTTTTAAGTTGATAATTTTATATGGCCTGTTAGTGATGTTATAAATATCCAAATTGGCAGAAAAAAGGTTCCCCACCCCTGACCTAGACAGTAAAAAGGGCAGAAAGAGCAGCAGTAGGTAGGGAGAGGTTTTAGGTCATGGTGCAGATCTTACCCTTGTGAGAAGAAAGGGAGGGAGGGAAGGAGAGGAAGGAAGGGAGGGAGGGAGGGAGGGAGGGTGGGAGGAAGGAAGGAAGGAAAATGTAGGAGGGGTCTTACACTGTAGTACAGTTCTGAGAAGATCACAACCAGGACATTGAAGATACCCAGAGCAGTTATTGCCCATTGTAGGAGCTCCTTGGGCAAAGTTGATGGGCTCTAGTTTTCTCACTGTGCCTAGTCATTGGTTGGCAGCAATGCAGAGAGTATGGCTTATTTTAACCACTGTGACACAGCTCAAAGTGCAGCAGCTGGAGACTGCCATCAAATGGTGTAGTTCATTGTAGGAGATTTGTAAAGGGAGACAGGAGCTATGTATTTCCACTGTCATGACAGTTCTCTCTCATTGTGCAGGTCTGGGATGTGCTGACTTGTGTTCTCCCAAAATTCATATATTGAAGTCCTAACCCCCTAACACCTTAGAATGTGACTGTATCTGGAAATAGGGCCTTTAAAGAAGTAATTAAAGTAAAATGAGGTCATAAAGGTGAACCTAATTCCAATATTAGTCATGTCCTTATGAAAAGAGGAAATTAGGACACAGACAAAGATAGCGAGAAGACCAGTAAAAACATGGAGAAGATAGCCCTCAAGATGGCCACTCACTGTATACTGAAAGGTCCCAGATTTGATTCCGGTCAAGGGCATGTATCTTGGATGTGAGCACATCCCCAGTAGGGGCGTGCAGGAGTCAGCTGTTCGATGTTTCTCTCTCATCGATGTTTCTAACTCTCTATCCCTCTCTTTTCCTCTCTGTAAAAGTTCAATAAAATATATTTTAAAAAAAGATGGGCAAGCAGGTGGGCCTCAGAGGAAATCAACCCTGCCAACATTTTGAACTTGGACACACAGTTTCCATAATTGTAAGAAAATTTCTGTTGTTTAAGTCACCCGGTGTATAATACTTCGTTATGGCTGCTTTAGCAAGCTAATACAGGGTTCTTAAGTTTAAAAGTATTTAATTAAAAAAATCCATCTCAGACATATTTAAGTATTTACAGGTAAAATTCTATGATGTCTAGAATTTGTTTTGACATACGCCAGCCATTAAAAGGGAGGATAGATGATAAAAAATGACAAAAATGATGGATCTCTGTGGAAGCTGTTCTGCATACATGATAATTCATTTTCTATTTTTTCTACTTTAGGGTATGGTTGAAAATTGACTTAAAAGTAGTTTCACAATGTAAGTAACTCATTGTTACTTATTATTGATGGATCTACTGGATATAGCATGCTACAATCTGTGTAGATTTAAAAATACTAAATTTAGAAAACCAAAACAATATTATTGGAAAGTCAGGAGTTCTACAATATACTTTATGCAAGCTATTTATATGGTTATGTTACAGGCCAGCAAGGTGACTTTTATCAGCACTAATTTATACAGTTAGTAAATAGCTCAGTTTGGACGTGAACAGTAGCCTGTTTTTTTCATTATACTTTTATTTTTATTTACTATTATTTTCATTATACTTTTCTGTTATATTATGCTCCTGTCTCCCATAATAATAACTGAATACACTGTGTGTGCAGCATTTTGTTGGGTATCATATATCATGAGGAAGTGTCAGATGTGAAAAAAAAAACTTTTCATCTATTGATATGATCATATAGTTCTAATTTATTCTGTTAATGTGGAATATACTATTAATTGATTTTTAATAACTGTGTATAATTGATTTATAATTAACTATACATATTTAAAAATCACAATTTATTAGATTTTAATATATGTTTGCATCTATGAAATAGTCAACAATAATTATAATTACTATTTCTGTCACCTGCAAATGTTTCCTCATGTTCTTTTATAATCCCCCTTCATTACTATGACCAGTGGTCTGGTACTTTTGTTGTTGTTAACCCTCAACCAAGGATATTTTTTTCCATTGATTTCTAGAGAGAGTGAAAGAGAAGGGGAGAGACAGAGAGAGAAACATTGATGTGAGAGAGAGACAATGATTGGTTGCCTCCCTAAATGGTGGTGGGGATTGAGCCTACAATTGAATTTCATATCCTTGACTGGAATAGAACCCTCGACTCTTCAGTTTGCAAGCCAACACTCTAACCATTGAGCAACCTGGCCAGGGCACCAGTGATCTATTTTGTGCCACAGTGTTTAGCTTACATTTTTTAAAGCAACGATCAGCAGTCAAAGGCCTGTGGGCCAAATCAGGCTCAACCAACCACCAGTTCCTGTCAAAACTTGATTGGAACCCAGACACACTCAGTTGTTTACATATTTTATGGGTTGGTTGTATGAACACAGCCAGAGTTTTGGCACTTCATAAGTCTACCTGCCTTTTTACTTCCTACTGGTCCCCTTGTAATTTCCACAGGATTACATAAGGCCTCATGATCCAAATACAGTAGTGATATTTGGATAGGTAGGACCTATCTAGTCTATCTTGTGTGTCTGTACAGTTTTGACCATGGCTTCCAGGTGGCTAGAGATATGAGGGAGCTTATCAGGGACAACTAATATTGTCTCATTCTGAGATTCTTGTTAAATTTTTGGCTAATCTGGTAGACTACTGCCTCTCAACCAGAACTGCAGCCTCATGCTGTCTGTGGTTTTAGTCTCCCTATTTGCTTGCCATCAGGATTGCTACTCTTTTGGACAGTGTCCAGGAGTTTGGGATTTTTCTACATTCTGATCTTAATGAAGTCAGTGCCCTCTAGCAGGGAAACAGCTGGTTCCACTTAGCAAGCTGCTGGGGTAAGGAATGGGGCCAATGAAAGAGGCCTGCAAGCTAAAACTCCATAAACTCCTGCTGTTCTTGCCTCAGGTTTGGTAGTTTTTCTGAGATCCACTCTTCTCCATTTTTATAATATTCTTCTTGTTAATCTCTAGAGTACTGAACTGGTTGTTTTGGTAAATTTTACCCATTATAGCATTGCTTTTTGAGGAGAGGATTTGCTGGGCACTTCATACCATCATTCCAGAAGTCCCGCCTCCTTAATGCCCTCTTTTAAAAGACAATGTTATTTGCTCTACAATTTCCTCATTTTTCTCACTAATTCCCACTTTCCAAGAGCTGTAACTTTAATTTTTCCTTGGGAAAGTTAAAAATCTTACATTCTGTTATGTGACCTTCATTAAGTCTTCTGTACTGTGTTTATAAGTTATTTTATGTATTAACAAATAGTTACCTTTCATTTTATTATTTGCCTGTCAGAGGGAAGAGTTCTGATTTAGGAGAGGTGCACCAAATTGACTGGACCCTTGCTCTACTGGAATTCACATTTTGCATTGATAGACATAAAGTGCATATGTAATAAATAGACAAAATCATATGTGAAAATTATCAGTGCTTTTAAATAAATAAAATAGTACTAAAAGAGAATAACTGTGGTGGTGGATGAGAATTGCTTTAGATTGAATGATATGCTTTTGAAAGGTGATAGTTAGACTGCAATATGAATGATGTGAAGGAGCCTGATGTAGTAATCTGGGGGGAATGCCCTTCAGGCAGAGAACCTCAAGGACAAATAATTTTAAATTGCTTTGAGTAAAATGATAGATTCGAGATTTAGGTGCAATGAAGAGTGGTGAGCAGGAGCAAAAGTCAAAATTTTCTGACCAAAAGGTCAGACTTTTTTTAAAATATTAGAAAAACAATGAATATTATTTATATGAATTTAAGTATGGAAGAAACATTTGCTATAGAATCCAGTCGTTTGTTCAAATTACATTTCCTTCTTTGCAGTTTTAATAACACAATTTTATGTCTACTGAATGGATAAAGTTTCCTAACTTTCAAATGGATGCTCCATTTTTATTTTATTTTTATTTTTTAAATATATTTATTTATTTCAGAGAGAAAATGAGGGATAGAGAGAAACATCAATATTGAGAGAGAGTCATTGATCAGCTGCCTCCTGCATGCCTCCTACTGGGGATTGAGCCCAAAACCTGGGCATGTGCCCTTGGCTGGGACCCTTCAGTCTGCAGGCTGATACTCTATCCACAGAGCCAAACCGGCTAGGGCTTTATTTTATTTTTTAAAAAATTAATTTTACAGGAGGCAAGATGGCAACTGGCAGGAAGGCAAGGAGGGAAAGTGTGTGAGAGAGGGAGGGAGTGATAGGGGTGTGTGTGGACGTGTATGGATATGTGTGTGAGTGAAATAGGGACAGTTAGACTCTGCAGTTCTTCCAGGGGGCAGTCTTAGACAGCAAAACTCTGCAGCCACCGCAAACACTCTGGGAAGGACACCGGTGGCACAGAGACCACGCCATCTTGAGGAACAGAACTGCTTAAGACTAGGATCCTACCCTCGCCACCACCCAGTCTGGATTTGGAAGCAAACCAGGACCCTACAGTCACTGGTAGAAGACCTACCACCACAGCTGCAGACCCAGGGGCATCAGGACTCCAGGCACCCAGCCGCAGATTTCTGTGAGTCACAAAACCAATCCTCCTCTCCTGCCGCTTGTGCAGCAGTGACTTAGAAACTACTAGAACCCAGCAGCACAATAAGGCTTTCTGAACATACAAAGCAGTGGCGACTCTGCCTGACTTTGAGCCTTGGTGTCAGACATGGGAAGTTTGTTTCCAACGAATAGTCTCCAGGACCAGACAGGGAGACTGAGCAGAATTTGAGCCTAGCCTCTCATCTGTAGGGAGGTACTCTTCTGCTAACAGATCTCATGTCCAGGCAGGGAAGGGAGACAGCACTGAATTTGACCCCAGACTTGTGAACTTGGGAATTTGTTTCCCACAACTCATCTCTGCACCCAAGCAGAGAGAATGAGCAGAATTCCAGCCTATCTGCTCATCCCTAGGGAGTTGGTCTTCTGCGACCAGATCCCGCACCCATGCAGGGCAGGGAGACAGCGTTGAACTTGACCACAGACTTGTGAACTTGGGGAATTTGTTTCCCGCGATTCATCTCAGCACCCAGGCAGGGAGACTGAGCAGAATTCCAGTCTAACTGCCCATTCCTAGGGACCTGGTCTTTTGTGACCAGATCCTACACCCATGTAGAACAGGGAGACAGCGCTGAACTTGAGTCTGGTCTTGCAAACTCAGGGAATTTGGTTCCTGCAACTCGCCACCATGCCCAGACAGGAAGGCAGTCTGGAAGTGAGCATAGCTGCAAGACCTTGGGGAGATTGTTTTCTGCGCCCAGATCCTATGTCTACATAGAGAGATAGCACTGAATTTGAGCCTTGGGGGTACAAACCCAGGGAGCTAGTTTCCCATAACCAGACCCTGCATGTTAACAGAGAGGCTGCAGTGAATTTGAACCTGGATGTGCAGTCTCAGGGAGTTTGTTCCCCATGACCAGACCTTGTGCCCACACAGGAAGGCAGCACTGAATTTGAGCCTGGGTATATGGGCACAGGGAGTTTGTTTTCCACACCCACATGACCAGAACCCACACTCACACTAATGGGCAGTGCCACCTGACTTTGATTCAGGGCACGTGCACACAGAAAGCTGTTTACCACAAAGCAGAAGTGGACCTCCTATCAACAGGGTGTGACTGAGCAACCTGGTCTCCTGGGCAGATTGGAGACTTTGAATCTCCACACAAGAGGCAGCATTGAACAACAGTGACTAGACTCTGTTCCTTATTACATGCGTCTGAGATCCCTGATTCCAAGTACATTCACACTAAGAGCCAGTGACTCCAAATCTTGGTGCATGTGCACACAGGGACCTGATTCTCAGTGTGAGGTAGCACCAAGAAACAGAGACTCTGATACTCAATTCTCGGCCTGGACACAGGGAGCCTCTGACTCCTGACACACAATAGGTGACTTTGATTTTTGGCACACATCAGTGGGTTCTCTATTTCAACGTGGTGCAGGCAGTTTCCTTGATTCTAGGTGCACACACTAGGCCATACTAAGCGCCAGTGACTCTGACTCTGGTCGCATGTAATAAGGAACAGAGTCTAGTCACTGTTGTTCAATGCTGCCTCTTGTGTGGAGATTCAAAGTCTCCAATCTGCCCAGGAGACCAGGTTGCTCAGTCACACCCTGTTGATAGGAGGTCCACTTCTGCTTTGTGGTAAACAGCTTTCTGTGTGCACGTGCCCTGAATCAAAGTCAGGTGGCACTGCCCATTAGTGAGGGTGCGGGGTCTGGTCATGTGGGTGTGGAAAACAAACTCCCTGGGAACCACGCTCGCCGTGGTTCCCAACAACTCACAGCAACTGCACATCTTGTTATCAGAACTCTTCAGTGACACTTGGGGGGTGCAAAACTCCCATTGCACATGGTCCAGGCCCCACAACTCGACATCTGAACCTTCTGGAGATAGTCAGAATGGGGAGACCACGAAGCAATCCCCAGAGGAAAGAAAAGGAAGAATCGGTGAGTAAGGAAATAAGCAAAGTGGAAGCATGCATCATGACAGAAAAAGAATTCAGAGTAATGGTTATACAGTTCATACACTGGATGGACGAGAAAATCAACAACCTATGCAGAAACGAGAAAGAAATGAAAAATGATATAGCTACAATCAAAAACACCATGGAAGGCTTCAACAATAGACTAGAAGAAGCAGAGGACTGAATCAGCAAGTTAGAAGATCAGATACAGAAACAAGCCCAATCTGAACAGCAACTAGAGAAAAAAATTAAAAAGCAGGAGGAGAGCCTAAGGGAGCTGTGGGACAATGCAAAACGAAATAACATATCTATAGAAGGACAAGAAGAGCAGCAAGGATTAGAAAATGTATTTGAAAAAATAATGACAGAAAACTTCCTGATATGGGGAAGAAAAAAGTTACACAAGTACAAAAGTCCCAAGCAAGGTGAATCCCAAAAGACCAATGCCAAGACACGCCATAATTATAATGGCAGATGTTATTGACAAAAAGAGAATCTTAAAGGCTGTAAGAGAGAGACAGAGAGTTACCTACAAAGGATCCCCAATCAGATTATCAAATGATTTCTCAACAGAAACACATCAAGCTAGAAGGAAATGGAAGGAGATATACAAAGTGATGCAAAACAAGGGACTCAGATCAAGAATACTCTATTCAGCAAGACTATCAATCAATATTGAAGGGGAAATCAGGAGCTTCACAGACAAAAAAAGATTAAGGGAGTTTATCACTACCAAACCAGCAATTAAAATGCTAAAGGGAGTGCTGTAAAAAGAAGAAACAAAAAGGTCAGAAGTAACACAGACTCAAGAAATAAAAATGGCTACAAACAAGTACCTTTTAATAATAACTTTAAAAGTAAACAGACTAAATGTTCAATTCAAAAAACATCGAGTGGCTGAATGGATAAGAAAACATGACCCCTATATATGCTGTCTACAAGAGATCCACCTCAGAATAAGGGACTCATACAGACTGAAAGTAAAAGGATGGAAAAATATCTTTCAGACAAATGGAAATGAAAAAAAAAAAAGCTGGAGCAGCAATACTTATATCTGACGAAATAGACCTCAAAGTGAAGGCCATAACAAGAGATAATGAAGACCAATTCATAATATTAAAGGGACCAATACAACAAGAGGATATAATCCTGGTAAACATATATGCACCCAATGCAGGAGCATCCAAATATATAAAAAGTCTCCTGGAAGATATCAAGAGAGAGATAGACAACAATATAATCATAATAGAGGACTTTAATACACCACTGGATAAATTCTCTAGACAAAAAATCAGCAAAGAAACAACAATCCTAAATGACTCACTAGATCAGATGGACTTAATTGGCATCTTCAGAACATTTCATTCCAAAGCTACAGAATATATGTTCTTCTCAAGTGCACATGGGACATTTTAAAAAATAGACCACATACTGGGTCACAAGCAAAATCTACCCAAATTCAAGAAGGTTCATATCATACCAAGAATCTTTTCAGACCACAATGGCATAATATTAGAAATAAACTACAATAAAAACAATCCAAAACATTCAAACACTTGGAAGCTGAATAGCATGTTATTAAGTATTGATTGGGTTACCAATGAGATCAAAGAAGAAATTAAAAACATTCTGGAAACTAATGACAATGAAAACACAAAAATCCAAAAGCGATGGGGAACAATGAAGGCAGTCCTGAGAGGGAAGTTTATAGCTAGCTCTACAGGCCTACCTTAAAAAACAAGAAAAAATGGTAGTAAATCATCTAATGCTACAACTCAAAGGATTAGAAAGAGACCAACAAGAAAAGCCCAGAGTGAGCAAAAGGAAGGGGATAATAAAGATTAGAGCAGAAATAAATGACATACAGACCAAACAAAACAATACAAAACAAAACTAAAAAACAATACAAAAGATGAATGAAACCCAAGAGCTGTTTTTTTGAAAGGATAAACAAGATTGATGAACTTCTAGCCAGGTTCACCAAGAAGCAAAGAGAGAGGGCTCAAATAAACAAAATCAGAAATGATAGAGGTGAAATAACAACAGACCCCACCAAAATACAAAAGATAGTTAAAAAATACTATGAACAACTCTTCCAACAAACCAGACAACCTGGAGGAAATGAACATATTCCTAGAAAAATACAACCTTCCAAAAGTCAATCAGGAAGATTCTAAAAATCTCAATAAACCAATAATTATGCAAGAAATTGAAGCAATCATCAAAAAGCTTCCAGCAAACATTGCCCAGATGGCTTCACAGGGGAGTTATACCAAACATTCAAGGAAGAACTAAAACCTATCCTCTTCAGACTATTCCAAAAAATTCAAGAAGAAGGAACACTTTCAAACTCATTCTATGAAGCCAGCATCACTGTAATACCAAAACCAGTTAAAGACAACACAATGAAAGAGAATTATAGGCCAATATCCCTCATGAACATAGATGCCAAAATCCTCAACAAAATTCTAGCAAATCGGATCCAGCAATACATTGGAAAGATCATACACCATGGCCAAGTAGGATTTATCCCAGGAATGCAAGGATGATACAATATCCACAAATCAATAAATGTGATACATTGCATAAACAAATTGAGAGATAAAAATCACATAGTCATATCAATTGATGCAGAAAAAGCATTTGACAAAATCCAACACCCTTTCTTGATAAAAACTCTCAGCAAGGTAGGAATAGAAGGATCACACCTCAACAGAATAAAAGCCATATACAATAAACCCACAGCCAGCATCACACTCAGTGGACTAAAACTAAAACCATTTCCCCTAAGAACAGGAACAAGACAGGGATACCCATTCTCATCACTCCTCTTCAACATAGTACTGGAAGTACTAGCCATTTCTATTAGACAGGAAGAAGAAATAAAAGGCATCCACATTGGAAAAGAAGAAGTAAAACTGTCCTTATTCGCAGATGACATGAGACATAGAAAACCTTAAAGCCTCCATCAAAAAACTATTAGACTTAATAAATGAATTCAATAATGTAGCAGGATACAAAATTAATGCCAAGAAACCTATGACATTTCTATACACCAATAGTGAAATTACAGAAAGAGAGACTAAAAAAGCAATCCCATTTACCATCGTACCAAAAAAGTTTAAGATACCTTGGAATAAACCTAACTAAAGAGGTAAAAGACCTATATTCAAAAAACTACAGGGCACTGAAATTAGAGATAGAAGAAGATAATAAACAGATGGAAGAACATACTGTATTAATGGATTGGTAGAACCAACATAATCAAAATGTTCATTCTCCCCAAAGCAATCTATAGATTCAATGCAATCCTCATTAAAACACCAAAGGCATATTTCACAGACCTAGAACGAACTCCAAAAATTCACCTGGAATAAAAAAAGACCCTGAATAGCGGTAGCAATCCTGAGAAAGAAGAACAAAGTAGGTGGGTTCTCAATACCAGATATAAAGCTGTATTATAAAGCCACTGTTCTCAAAACAGCCTGGTACTGGCACAGGAACAGACATATTGATCAATGGAATAAAATAGAGAATCCAGAAATCGACCCAAACCACTATCACAATTAATATTTGACAAAGGAGACATGAACATAAAATGAAGTTAAGACTGTCTCTTCAATAAATGGTGTTGGGAAAATTGGACAGATACATGCAAAAAAATGAAACTAGACCACCAACTTACACCATACACAAAAATAAACTCAAAATAGATACAGGATTTAAACATAAGACAGGAAACCATAAAAATACTAGAAGAATCCAGTCAGAGAAATCTCAGACATATGCCGAAGGAACTTCTTCACTGATGCTGTTCCTAGGGCAATGGAAGCTAAAGAAAAAATAAAGAAATTGGACTACATCAAAATAAAAAGCTTTTTTCACAGCAAAAGAAACTATCAACAAAACAACAAGAAAGACCACTACATGGGAGAACATATTTGCAAGTGTTATCACTGATAAGAGTTTAATCTCCAACATTTACAGGGAACTCATACAACTCAACAAAATGAAGATAAACAATCCAATCAACAAATGGGCAATGGACCTAAATAGAGTCTTTTCAAAAGAAGATAGAAGGAATGCCAAGAGACATATGAAAACATGCTCAAAGTCACTAATTATCCAAGAGATGCAAATCCAAATGACAATGTGGTACCATCTCACAGCTGTCAGAATGACTATTACCAACAAATCAATAAATGACAAATGTTGGTGAGGATGCAGAGAAAAAGGAACCTTGATGCACTGCTGTTGGGAATGCAGACTGGTGCAGCCACTGTGGAGGACAGTATTGAGTTTTCTCAAAAAACTACAAATGGAACTCCTGTTTGACCCAGTAATGCCACTTGTAGGAATATATCCCAAGAAGCTAGAAACATCAATCAGAAAGGATATATGCACCCATATGTTCATAGAAGCACAATTCACCGTAGCTAATATTTGGAAACAGCCTAAGTGTCCATCAGTATATGAGAAGAATACAAAACTGTGGTATATCTATACAATGGAATACTACGCTGTGCTAAAAAAGAAGGAATTCCTACCATTTGCAACAACATGGATGGAACTGGAGAGCATTATGCTAAGTGAAATAAGCCAGTCAGAGAAAGATAAGTATCACATGATCTAACTCATTTATGGAATATAATGAACAACATAAACTGATGAACAAAAACAGTTCCAGAGACAGAGAAGGGAAGGTAGGGAGGGTGGGGGTGAGTGGGAGAGATCAACCAAAGGACTTGTATGCATGCATATGGGCCTAACCAATGGACACAGACACAGGGGGGTGAGTTGAGGGGATGGGGCTAAGAGGGGAATAAAGACTCATATGTAACACTTTAATTAATTTTACATTTCTTATTGTTTTCAACTACTAGTTTATATTTACTCTTATTTTGTATTAGTTTCAGGTCTACAATCTACTGGTTAGACAATCATATTCTTTACAAATTTTTCCCTGATATTTTTAGTGTTCTACTGGCACCATAACATAGTTATTACTATATTATTATTTTTGTTATTGAAAATAATGCTGCAATGAACATAGGGGTGCATATATTCTTTTAAATTAGTGTTTTGGGTTTCTCCAGGTATAGACACAGGAATGCATCACTTGGTCATAAGTCAGTTTCAGTTTTAATTTGTTGAGGATCCTCCATATGTTTTTCATAGTGGCTGCACCAGTCTGCATTCTTACCAACAGTGTATGAGTGTTCTTTTTTTTTCCCCATCCTTGGCAACCCTTGTGGAATGCTTCCTTTTTTTATCCTGCCAGGTTGTTGAAGGTTTTTATTAACTAGAGGCCCTGAGCACAAAATTTGTGCATGGGAAGGGTCCCTGGGCCTGGCTGGTGATCAGGGTCAATCTGTGGGGCAAGGCGGGGTGAGTTGGGGGGGGCTCTGCTGGCACCCTTCTTGGCTGGCCTGGCATTACCTACTTGCTAACCCCACCTTCCCCCTGCTGCCACAGTTAGGGGCCTATAGGCTGGAGGCAGCTCCTGTGTTGAGCATCTGCTCCCTGGTGGTCAGTGCATGTCATAGCAACCTGTTGTTCCACAGGTCATCCCACTGTTCAGTCGATTTGCATATTAGGGATTTATTATATAGGATTACAAACTGGACATTCAAATTATTGAATTGGGAGAAAAGGACTTAGACATAATTATAACATTTTAGTTTGGATTTACTAATATTTTAGTTCCTCACACTGTCAGGATGTTACATGAACAAAGGCATGGATTGACATAAATACTGGGCTTTGGTTTTCTCTCACCTACTGATTGACGTTAGGAAACTTTAACATGATAAAAGAGGTTTTCTTATTACAAGTGTATTAGGGCCATGACACTGAAGCCTGGTTAAAAGTTAGAGCCCAGTGTCCTTATTTTTCAAAACAGGGTATTGTCACAGCTAAACATCAGCCAGGGGATTTACATGTTTTGTGTTATATCAGCAAATGACAGCTGCAATAAATTGCAAAGCCCCATCCTGACCAGGGTTTTCAATAAACATTAAAAAAGAACAAAATAAAAAAGCATTTTACTTTCAGATATGAAAAAAAATATCTAAGCAAGAATTCAGACAGTGAGTTATTGTCTTGGGCTGGACATTAACCAAAGCAGACACTAACAATGGCATCTGCCAGAAAGACATTCTAGGATTTGGTGTGGTGTCCTTCACAACCAAAGATGAGACAAAAAAAAAACACAAAAAAAACCCCAAAAAACTCATCCAAACACCAAAAAAATGAAGAGATTTCTTTAAAAAAAAAAAATATATATATATATATACTGAATATATTTTATTTATTTTTTTACAGAGAGGAAGAGAGAGGGGTAGAGAGTTAGAAACATCGATGAAAGAGATACATATATTGATCAGCTGCCTTCTGCACACCCCCTACTAGGGATGTGCCCGCAACCAAGGTACATGCCCAGGACCTTTCAGTCCGCAGACTGACACTCTATCCATTGAGCCAAACCAGTTTTGGCGAGAGACTTCTTAATACATTTGAATTCTTAAGAGCAATTATTTGACAGTGTATGACATTTCATAGTTAGGTATCACAATTTTCAGATACTTAATGAAGAAATGAAAACAGCTTAATTCATTCTGCCTAGAATATGGATATATATTCTCCAAAGGATGAACATATACTGTTTCAATGCCCATTTCAGCAGAGAACTGAAATAAAACAAGTATTTATCTTCCATAAAAATGGTGACACCCGAAACCTGTGAAGTATAAAGAGAATCTTCAGAAAAATAACACATATTTACAAAAAACTGAATACAATTATTAAATGATAAAAATGTGCTATTTACATTAATATTTCCACTATTTTCATCACCTTGTTTGTGTCACATAGTATGAGCAGTAGCTTTTTCATCTTACTAAAATATGAATGAAGCATGTACCTCAATCAAATACTGACATATATAGATATACATGTCCTTATATACTCATGCATAAATATGCTATGGGAACTAAACAAGTAAATTGCATTCATACAGATAGGATATGAAAGGAAATATTTCAGAGCACTTTCCAGTGCAACTAAGAGCCAGAGAAATATTACATCTCTCAATTAAAGACTTATTATTAGGTTTTAAAAGCAACTGCAAACAGCATTACCAAATGTAAAATAATTAACAGTAATTCTGTACTATCATGAAAAATGCAATAAGTATTTTAATATCCACAAATGTAATCATTTTTCCCTTTTAAATAGACTTTATATTTTTATAGAAGTTTTAGGTTCATAGCAAAGTTGAGCACAAAGTACAGTGAATTCCTATATATTTCCCCCCTCATTCCCTCTTTCCCCCCACATACCTTTCCCACTATCATGAACCAGTGTTATGTAAAGCTTCCTGAGCTTTGAGATCAAAGAAAGGCTGATAACTCCACCATTACATAGTTTATTCAGGGAATTTACATACAAGGCTGGGCTTGAGTTTTGGCAAGACAAGATGGATATTCTCCGAGCCTTCTCTCTCCTAGATTCAAGACCATGTGAGAGTTTTACTTTTTTTTCCATGAAATGTTTAGCAGTTTGTTTATTTATTATTATTTTTTAAAAAATATATTGATTTTTCACAGAGAGGAAGGGAGAGGGATAGAAAGTCAGAAACATCGATGAGAGAGAGACATCGATCAGCCGCCTCCTGCACGCCCCACACTGGAGATGTGCCCGCAAGCAAAGTACATGTCCCCAACCGGAGTCAAACCCGGGACCTTTCAGTCCACAGGCCGACGCTCTATCCACTGAGCCAAACTGGTCTCGGTATTTATTTATTTTGATTTAATAAATATTTATTGTTCATATTATTACAATTGTTCCTCTTTTTTCCCACCATAGCTCCCCTCCACTTGGCTCCCACCCCACCCTCTGCCCTTGCCTCCCCCCGCATTGTCCTCATCCATAATTGTATGATTGTTGTCCAGTCTCTCCCTGCACCCCTCACCCCTTTCCCCCTGGGAATTGTCAGTCCATTCCCTTTCTATGTCCCTGATTCTATTATATTCACCAGTTTATTCTGTTCATCAGATTTTTAATTCACTTGATTTTTAGATTCACTTGTTGATAGATATGTATTTGTTGTTCATAATTTTATCTTTACCTTTTTCTTCTTCTTCTTAAAGAGTACCTTTCAGTATTTCATATAATACTGCTTTGGTGCTGATGAACTCATTTAGTTTTTTCTTTTCTGTGAAGCTCTTTATCTGCCCTTCAATTCTGAGTAATAGCTTTGCTGGGTGGAGTAGTCTTGGTTGTAGGTTCTTGCTATTCATCACTTTGAATATTTCTTGCCACTCCCGTCTGGCCTGCATCGTTTCTGTTGAGAAATCAGCTGACAATGGTATGGGTGTTCCCTTGAGGGTAATTAACTGTTTTTCTGTTGCTGCTTTTAATCTTCTCTCTTTGTCCTTTGCTCTTGGTATTTTAATTATGATATGCCTTGGTGTGGACCTTTGGATTCCTTTTATTTGGGATTCTGTGCGCTTCTTGGACTTGTAAGCCTATTTCTCTCACCTGGTGGGGGAAGTTTTCAGTTATTATTTCTTCAAATAGATTTTCAATATCTTGCTCTCTCTTTTCTCCTGGCATCCCCATAATTGTGATGTTGGTACGCTTGAAATTGTCCCAAAGGCTCCTTACACTATCTTCACATTTTTGGATTCTTTTTTTTGTTTTTTTTTTGATTTTCCAGTTGAGTGTTTTTTGCTTCTTTGTATTTTAATTCTTTGACTTGATTCTTGCTTTCCTCTAGTCTGCTGTTAGGTCTCTGTATAATATTTTTTATTTCAATCAGTGTATGTTTATTTTATTTATTTAGTATTTATTTATTTATTTATTTATTTTTTCCTATTGCCCTCCCCACCCCCCAGTACATGCCCTCATTCGTCTCCCCCTCCACCCCCCCCATTGCCCTGTATCCACTGGCTATGCCTACACACACATGCATATAAGTTCTTTGGTTGATCTCCTACAGGCGCCGCCCCCTCAGCCTCCCCTGCCTTCCCACTGTAGCATGACAGTCTGTTCATTGCTTCTTTGCCTCTGCATCTGCTTCCCCTCTACCCCCTGATTCTTGTCTTTAAAAACATCTTGCCCCTGGAGGCTAGAAATAAACCCACAAGAGCAAAAGAAAAATGTTTGAGTCCCACTTTCAATGTCCGATAGCTTTGAGTCCCAGTTTCAATGTCAAACAGTTCCTTATGTGTACATGTCATCAATGGTATCTGGATAGTGGACCAATGGTGGCAATGCAGGTCTGACCCTCTCTGGTTTGGTCCTAGACATCCTGTAGTGATGCACAGCTGCTAACTGTTCACGTGGCAAGGCTTAGTCAGCATCTTCCATCTCTGGACTGTTTCTCCTCTTGCCTTTGTGGTTGGTGCAGACCTGTCAGTTCCTCTAGCCTGCTGTTAGATCTCCATATAATATTTTTATTTCAGTCAATGTATGATTAATTTCTAGTTGGTCCTTTTTCACCTCCTCTTGGGTCTCACTAAATTTATCCATCTTTTCTAGGAAATTTTTGAAAAGCCTTATAACCATGGTTTTGAACTCTATATCCAGTCATTTGTTTTCCTCCATTTCTTTCATTTGTGATCTGTTCCTTTGTCTCTACATTTTTGCTGCTTCCCTGAGTTGGTAGAGTAGGTTTGTGTACTAGGTGTCCTATATGGCCAATAGTTCCGCCTCCCCAGTTACCTGAGGTGGACACTTTTGTGCACCCCTTTGTGAACTGTGTGTACAGCCTTGTTGTAGTTAAGTCTTGATTGTTGTTGGTATCACTGAGGGGAATTGACCTCCAAGCCAATTGGTTGTGAGGATCAGCTGTGTCAATGCCAGGAGAACTTCTGTGCTGGACTCTGCCTTAAGACTTGCAAGATTGCAAAAGCCTCTGTGCTGTTCTTGAATAGGGCAGAGTGTCAGGGCTGAGCAGATAGGATTGGTTTCTTGTCAGGTCTGCCCTACCTGGCCCCTGGATCTCAGTGTCCCTTGGTAATCACTGCAGCCCTCTCTGAGCATAGTTACGCTCGTGCATCTCCCAATCTCGGCCTTTCCGGCTCTCCTAAATTTCTGTGCACTCTGGGGACCTGTATGAGTTTGGGTCCCCAGGGTCTTGCCCAGAACTGGGGTTCAGTGCAATCCTACCTTGATTTCAACGTAGTCAGGAGGTTCTGTCTTCCTCCCGCTAGAGAAATCCAGCAGTCAGTTCTTTGTGTGCACTTTCGTGTGCACCTCCAGACCTTTGTCTTTTGCTGCTCCCCTAAATTTCCCTGCACTCCTCCCTTTTCACCACAGTCCAGACTCACCCATATGAGTCTTGCCTCGAACTAGGGTTCAGTGCAGTCAGGAGTTTCCATCTCCTTCCCACTAGAGGAAGCCAGCCAGGCACACCGTCGCCCCTCCTCTCCATGTGCATGTCTCTGTACCTCAGCTTTTTGCAGCTCCTCTGCGTCTCCGTGAGCCCCTCTCTTTCCTTCTAGTTGTAGAATTTCCACTCAGCCAGCTTTCCTGCAGTTCTGGATGGTGTCTGTTCTTTTAGTTGTAGTTTTGAAATTGTGCGAGGCAGCAGTTTAGGTGTTCACCTATGCCGCCATCTTGGTTTCTCATCGAGAGATTTACTTTTGATGCAGTTGACAAACTTACATTGACACATCATCACCCAAATCCATAGTTCACATTAAGGGGTCACTCTTGGCATTGTATCTTGTATGGATTTGGACAGATGTATAATGACATCTATCATCTACCGTAGTGTCAAACAGTAGTTTTACTTTCCTAAAAATTCTCTGTGCCCCACCTATTTATCCCCTCCACCCAAAACCCTGGGAAGCACTGAATTTCTACTCTCTGAAGTGCTGCCTTTTCCCAAATGTCATATAGTTTGAATTATGCAGTGTGTGTAGCCTTTGCATTGGCTTCTACCAGTTAGTAAGATGCATTTAATGTTTCTCCAAGTCTTTTCATGGCTTGATAGCTCATTTCTTTAGTGTCTTTTTAGTGTTCTGTACATTGTCCAGATGCATTTACTTATGCATTTAGCTCCTGAAAGACATTTTTATTGTTTCCAAGTTTTGGCAGTTAAACATTAAACTGCTATAAACATCCATGTGCAGGATGTAAATTTTGTGTGGACATAAGTTTTCAATTCATTTGAGTAAATACCAAGGAATATGATTGTTGGATTGCATGCTTAGACTGTTTAGTTTTGTTAGAAACTGACAAACAATGGTTGTATTCCCATCAGAAAAGAGTGAGAGTTCGTTCCCATTGCTCCACATCTTCAAGCATTTGGTGTTTCCAGTGTTCTGGATTGTGGCCATTCTAATAGGTGTGTAGTGGTATTTCATTATTGTTTCAATTTCCATTTCTCTGGTGCCATATGATTTGAACATTTTTATGTTTATTTCCTGTTTATACCAGTATAACTTCTTTGATGAGGTATCAAAGTTTGTGCCCGTTTTAACAATGTTGTTTCTTTTCTTATTGTTGTGTTTTGAGTTCTTTTTATATTTTAGACAGAAGTCCATTATTAGATGTCTTTTGTAAATATTTTCTCCCAGCTTATGGCTTGTCTTCTTATTCTCTTGACATTTTTGATTTGAGTAAAGTCTGACTTACCATTTGTTTCATAGATTATGCCTTTGGTATTGTATCTGAAAAGATCATCTCTATCCCCTAGGCCATCTAGATTTTCTTTCATGTTATCTTCTAGGAGTTTTATAGTTTTGCATTTTACATTTATGTCAATGACTTATTTTGAGTTAAATTTTATGAAGGGTATAATATTCAATTCATTTATATCAATGACTTATTTTGAGTTAAATTTTATGAAGGGTATAATATTCAATTCTAGCAGGGTTTTTCTTTTTGGATGTGAATATCCAATTGTTCTAGAACTATTTGTTGAAGAGACTTGTATTCCTTTGCTCCTTTTGACTTCATTTATGTGGGTCTATTTAGGGTTCTTTATTTTATCCCACTGACCTGTGTGTTCATTCTTTCACCAATACCACCCTGTTTTGACTACTATAGTTTGCTAGTAAGTCTTGAAGTTGAGTAGTGTCAGTCCTCCAACTTGATCACCTTTAATATTGTGTTGGCTATACTGGACTTTTGACCCTTCCATCTAAACTTAAAAATTAGTTTATCAATAGCCCTGGCTGTTTTTTCTCAGTGGATAGAGCATTGGCCTGTGGACCAAAGAGTCCCAGGTTTAAAGGCACGTACTTTGGTTGCAGGCTCTTCCTTGGCCTGGGCTATGGTCAGGGCATGTGCAGGAGGCAACCAATCAATTTATTTCTCTCACATCAATATTTCTCCGTCTTTGCCTCTCTCTTCCACTCTGTCTAAAAATCAATGGAAAATATCCTCGGATGAGGATAAAATAAAAAAAAATTAGTTTGCCAATATCCACAAAATAGCTTGTTAGGATTTTGATTATAACAACTATGTCATTTTTAACTATGTCTCAAGGTCCAAATAAGATCCAAGTATTGCAAATTGTTTAAATATCTTTAAGTATCTTATAATCAACAAATTCTGTCTCTATATCTTTTTCCATGAAACTTACTATTGAAAAGAACCAGTTATTTATTCTGTAGAGATTTCCACAGTCTTGATTTTGAATAGTGAATCTTTCTGGTGATATTTAGCATGTTCCTCCATTGTCTGTGTTCCTGTAAATTGAAAATTAGATTTACAGGTGGATCAAATTCAAGTTAGACTTTTTTTTTTTTGGCAAAATTGCTTATAGAAGGTCTTGTGTACTTGCATTAGAAGATACCCAATTTCTCTCCTCTGTCTTCTCTACTCTCTCCACAACTTGCTCCCCCTACTCTTCGATACTAACAGCCATTTGCAAAATGGTGATATTCTAATTCTACTATTCTCTTTTCAAATATTATTGAAATATTTCTAACAAAAGAAAATATCCTGTGTCAAGAATTTGGTTACTCAAGGGTATGGTTTATATAGAAAAAGCTTGATATGTTTTCCTTTACTTACCATAAATGTTACCCTTAGCATTCTTCAAAGTTTATTGAGAGACAATTTATTACTAATTATGGAAATTTCTTTAACTTCATGAAAGAATATTATGAATAACTTTATGGCAATAAATTTTAGAATTCACATGAAATAAATTTTCCAGAATTTTTCTGGAAAAATTTAAGGTGCAAAACTAAAACCAGAACAAAAGGAAATAAGAATGTGCAATAAAGATTAGAGACAATAAAACCCTAAGTAAAAATATTTGATAAAATGTCTTTAGTCCTATATAGTTTCACAGTGAATTATAAAAAACATGTAATGAAGAAATATTCCTGAATCATTTCATGAATCTAATATTTTATTGAGAATAAAACCAACAAGAATATTACAAGAAAAAGTATAGACAAATATATTTCATGAACATGAGTAAAAATTCTAAGTAAGTTATTTGTAAATTAAATCCAGTGATTATAAATAGTATATTATATCATGAACAAGTAAAGTTTATTTCAGGAATGCAAAGTTGATTTGACATTCTTAAATTTATAAACACAATTAAAACATTAACAGAATAAATGAGAAATGTCAAATTAGTACTTCAATAGATGAATAACAATCATTTAATACTCATTAGGTTTAGAACATTTAGCATACTATTAATGGAAGGGAGCTTTCTTAATATATAGAATCTACAAAATTCTAAATAATCATTAATGCTCAAATAGTAGATGATTGCATTCTGATAAAGAGAATAAAGCAAGGAAGCCTCCTATCAGCACTTTATTCAATACTAGAGGCCCAGTGCATGGAATTTGTGCATGGGTAAGGTCCCTAGACCTGGCCAGTGATCAGGGCCAATTTGTGGGGCGAGTGGCAGGTTAATCGGGGTATTCTGCTGGTACCTGCCTTGGCTGGCAGCCTGGTGCTGCCTGCATGCTGGCCCTGCTTCTCTGCTGCTGCTATCAGTTAGGGCCTTCAGGGTTGGGTAGCTCCTGCATTGAGCATCTGCCCCCTGGTGGTCAGTGTGCTTCATAGCAACTGGTAGTCTGTTGGTTGTTCCTACCATTTGGTCAATTTGCATATTAGGGTTTTATTATATAGAATAGTAATAGAGAACTCAACCAATTGAGTAATGCAGACATTGAAGTAAGCAAAACAAGAAAAAGACAACAAATTACTCATTGTTAAAATGATTGTGTACTTAGAGATTATTTAAACAATCTCAGAAAATTGAAATACACTGACACCTAACTATATAAAAGTAATATAAAGCAATTTTATTTGATATTTCAAAACCTATAAAGAAGGCAAATAAACATTTTTCCTAAGGTCTTAGCATTTATTGAATACTAGAGGCCTGGTACATGAGACTTTGTGCACTGGAGGGGGTGTTCCCTCCACCCAGCCTGCCCCCTCTCACAGTCTGGGAGCCCTCAGGGGATGTCCTACCGATGGCTCCTAAGCTGCAGTTTGGCTTCCCTCTGTGGAAGGCGACTGGCCTATCATGGGAAGGCACTCCCCCCACCACCCCCTTGCTGCTGCTGCCTCTGGCCTCCCTCTGTGGGAGGCAACCGGGCTGATGAGGGGAAGACAATGCCCCCATCACACACTGCTGCTGCTGCCACTGCCAGCCCTCATGGCTGCCTGAGCTCGGCCAGGCCCTTGCAGCAGCAGTCGCTCTCTGTGGCTTGCCTGAGCCTTGGCTGTGAGGGCTGAGGCTCAGGCAGCTGCTGTGGCTTTGTCCGGAGGACATCTGGTCTAATTAGCATATTAACCTTTTATTAGAATAGATAGTAGAAAATATATAGGTTTTTATTTTTAACTGAAAATCAGGCATCAGTATGTACTCTTTGTATATCTCAAATGATTTTATATTTTATTTACTAGACACAAGAGCAAAATTTATCCATTCCTCTGAGGTTACAATTAGATTTTATGTATTCTAGAAATGACCTGCCGTAAACAGAGCTGGAAATGATGAAAATTAGTGCAACGTGGTACATGGATAAAAGAACAAATAATATTTTGTCTATCATCAGGAGCATTGCTTGCTTCTGAAATTAAACCCAGCAGGTAGGAAGATTCTAAACAGAGTTCAAATTGTTGAGCATCTGCTTACCCTCGCATAATATAAAACAAGAAATGCATAACATTTCAGAGTGTTAAAATTCATACACTGTAGTTGGAATCATCATACTATTAAATTTTGGGATGGGGTAGGAGGAGAAGCATGTCTCAAATAGAATCCAAAATGTTTTCATTTTCAAATTCATAAAATACTATGAAACTAACCAAACAGATATTTAATTATATTAAGAAGTAGGTGAATATCTTTGGGTAATTTAAGTTTATATCATTTTATAATTTTGTAATTTTCAAAATAAAACAATAAATAATCCTAACGGTCAATTATATTTAAATGAGATGAAAATGAAACTGCTTGTTTTTTTTCCTTTCATACCCATGTGACTCTATAATATGCAGCAGATGAACGAGGGCTCACTTCACTTAGGGGTGACAAAAATACTTGAGTTTATTCTACTTACTAAAGTATTAGTTATTAAAAAATATATTGGTGTTTCTAGTCCTGATGTTGCAATTAAAATTCCAGAATTTGAATATTCCTTCTCTGCGAAAAGACATTAAAGCCATTCAGATTTGCTTAACTCCAAATATATCCTTCTGGGATTACACACTCCTTGGCTTTAGAGAGTTTATAGGACACTGGGTGAGCAATTGCCACAGATAGCTCAAGAATTGTGTATTTCCATTTTATTTCTAAATCTGCCTTGGTACTTGTCCACTTTAATTTCAGTATAGATATTTGTATTTGTCTTGCTTCTATCAATAGACTAAAGGAAAGATTTTTGTTTCATTCATATACAGTGTAGTGGAAATCTATGAAACTTAGATTCAGAATATCTCAGTTCATATCCTGTTTCCACCAATTACTACTTTTGTGACACCAGGCAAGGTTAAATTATATGACTTCTTTGATATTTACTTTATTTGTTAAATGTAGGTTAAATACACTCCTAGCGTGATGTTTCACACATACTGTGTGTGCAATAAGTGGTTGGTGAATAAAAAAACAAATTGTGTATTTCACAGCTGCTTTCATTGTCTCAGTTCATCTTCTGTGCAGGAAAAGTCACAGGTCCGTCCCCCTTTAGCTCTTAAGCTGGTCATATTCCTAGTCACAGGCAAAATGTGTTGCAGACTATATAGTATTCTCAAAAAGATGACAATGGATCCATGGTGTCCATGGTTTAAGGAGAAAGAAGAAGGTGTGACTACAAAGGGGATAGCACAAGAAGTTTTTCTGAGGTGATAAAAGTTTATTCTGTATCCTGATCGTGATGTTAGTTACATGAATCTAGACATATGTTAAATTCATAGACATAAACACCAAAAATTCAGTTTTACTATATGACATTTAAAAGATCATGCTAACAGAAAATCCAGTGTCCTTATTTATAGAGCGGTTCCATGGCTGACCACCAAATCCACACCTACCCAATCTAGTTAAGTAAAAAGTTTGCCAAGCACAGGCTTCCATGCTATTATGTGTCTTAAACAGGATTATTTAAAAGCATGCTAAGGCAATTATCCCCTGTTGATGCCTAAGAAGAAGAAAAAAGTTGCTTTTTAAAAAGCTTTTAAACAACATTTAAAGCAACAAACAGCATTTGAAAAAGCTATTTTCTTTTTGTAAAACAATCTACCCCATCACCACAAATGGTGCCTTTGTTGGTATCTATATGAGACTTCAGGGAAAGCAATACTTTCAAAATTCTTTGCTTTAATGTAAAATTGATTTGAGATTGCCCTTTCCCCTTACCTTTGTGTAATCATTGTAATGTGAAGATCAAGTATTGGCATTGTTATTCAACAAGTATTAAAATAAAGAAAAATCCTGTCCTTGATTGCACAGCAATACAAAAAAAAAAAATTTAAGGTTCTTGTGATTATTTTTTTTTTTGTTACAGTGTGTCTTTGATATTTCTGTTATTTCAAAACTTTTTTCAGGAGCAGAGAGTTATCAAACAATAGAAATGTAAAGATGGGCTGAAGGAAAATCACGATTCTATAACTTGTGCAAAATCATAAGCTTATTAAATTATAAGGGTTATGCCTCTGAATAATTCATTACAAAAAGATAACTTGTATAAGAATTTGTATACATTGGCAAATACGTTCTCCCATGCAGTGGGCTTTTTTGTTATTTTGTTGATTTCTTTCACTGTGCAAAAGCTTTTTATTTTGATATAGTCTCATTTGTTTATTTTCTCCTTAGTTTCCATTGCCCTAGGAGCTGTATCAATAAAGATATTGCTATGACAAATGTCTGCTATTTTGCTGCCCCTGGCTTCTAGTATTGTTATGGTTTCCCATCTTACATTTAAGTCCTTTATCCATTTGGAGTTTATTTTTGTGTATGGTGTAAGTTGGTGATCTAGTTTCATTTTTTTGCATGTATCTGTCCAATTTCCCCAACACCATTTATTGAAGAGACTGTGTTGACTCCATTGTATGCTCTTGCCTTCTTTGCCAAATATTAATTGAGCATAATGGCTTGGGTTGAACTCTGAGTTCTGTTCCACTGGTCTATATGTCTGTTCTTATGCCAGTACCACGCAGTTTTGAAAAACAATGGCTTTGTAGTATAGTTGATATCTAGTATTGTGATCCCTCCAGCATTGTTCTTCGTTCTCAAGATTGCTGCAGCTATTCGGGGACTTGCATGGCTTTAAAACCTGAAGTAAATAAAAAGCTAAACAACATGGAAGTATATCAGGAACTTTAGGAATCCTCTTTTGTACTTGACCTTTCATCTTCATGTAGTCAAAGGAAAGTCATCAACTTTCATACTCAGAAAAATAACTAAAGTATAAAGAAAAATGTTGTTTTTATGTAAATTTATCTCAGTGAATTGAATACTTGAGTTTCCTAAAAATAGATTCATAGCTAGCAACATACATGTTTGTTCTGGATTTGCTGTGAACTTGTTCATTCAAAATAGCTTGTTTCAGAACAAGAGCTGATGCAATTGCCATGAACTGTGCACACACCATGCATGGACCATACCCTTCTTGATTTGTACCTTCATGGTGTCAGAATGCTAGAACCCAAATTACTCAATGCTTTTCTTTACATTAATTCTTTTTATTCTATGAGTCCAAGACTTGAAAATGAAATGCAGTGTTTTAAACCCAAATGATAGCATCACCATTATAAAACACCTTTTCTGAGTTTCTCTGGGAAGTTCATTAAAATATTTCTGTTGGCATTAAAATATTTCTGTTGGCATATTGCATCACCTGCCTCAGGCTATTGCTTGCATATTTTTTGGATTTATTTAAAGTCAAATTTAGGTTTCTATTTCTTCTAGAAATAGTACTAAATGTTTTTCAGAAATAAATTGTTAATTATATATAGTGTTCCAAGAAAACATATTCATGCATGTACATATTACTCTGTGACACAAACATATTCTTGACATCCATGAGACAAAGGTCTGTTAGGTAAAGTCAAAACAAAAAGGATTTTAAAAATACAGGAGATACTCCTCAGAACCATGATAAGAAATCAGTTGAATAAGGAAGAAAATTGATAAAATATTTTAATTATATTTACAAAAGAGTAACACAAATAAGAGTTATAAAACTAACTTTATCAGCATGGGAACTGGCTTGATTGTCATATACTTTACTGTTCTTATAAACAATGTGGTTTTGCCTGAATTAATGTGTTTGAGGCATATTTTTTTTCTCAGAAAAATTCAATAATAATAACAACTCTTCTTAAATTTGCTGTGAAAACAAAACAAAAAAGCACACACAATATTTACATTTTGAGCATATTTCCTGACACATAATAAGTACATAGTATTCCTTTTACTGTCTTTACTATTTAAAACCTTGTTTTTCAAACTTCTTAAAACCCATAGAATCTTTTATTTTCTAGTTGAACTCTTACCTAGAACCCAGCATATAGCAGATGAAACCTGAGTTTTTTGTTGTAGAGGAATTGAAGTCCTGAATTTGGGGTTCTAGATTCTTTAGTCTGTTTCCCTCCCCAAGCCCCTATACCTTCTCTTTAATTTCTCAACTCTCGCCTCCCCACAACTGCCACCCCTGTCCCCCAGCTGTAGAAACTCAGACACCATTTCAGAAAAACAATTTGAAAACTCCAACGCCAAAGTTTAGGAAAATAGCATTCTCAGATTTAATAACCGCAATGTCTTATGCACAGTAACATTCACCACAAACTTATTAGACACAACCTTAATGGTTAAAGAGGAAAATCATAAAAACAATTACTCATGTGAACCTAATGTTTTATGTTCACTCAAAACCACATGCATGAACATTATTTATATCTTTTCATATAGTAACCATTATTTTTTTAAAGGCCAGTCTTCAGTTAATTGTAGTTTGAAGGAAAATATGCAGATAATTCTATTACCTATGATAACAAGTTTGGCTCTTTTTTTAGGTTTATAGTTCAATAGTATTGTGTATATTTCATTGTTGTGAAGCAGATCTCCAGAACTCTTCACCTTGCAAATCTGAAACTGTTTCTATTAAACAACAACTCTCTTCTTCCCTCATCCCTCCCCTGTTTGCTCTTTTTTTAAAAAAGTAAAGATATTAAAGAGACTTGTGTAGCCACTTAAAGGAAAAAAATTTCAATTTATGTTGCTAAAAACTTGTCTTGAACTGTCATTTATATCTAATTCAAATGCATTTTACATTATGTTCCTTTATTGAGTCTTTCCAAAGACTTTTCATGGAAAAACAGTTATTTCTCCCTCAGATTTCATTGTTTTTCAATTATAATTATATGAGTTAAAAAATAATACAATTATAATAACTTAGTTATAATTAGACTAGAGGCCTGGTGTGTAATATTTGTGCATGGGGGAGGGGGATCTCCTTCAGCCCAGCCTGCTGCCTCTCCATCTGGGACCCCTTAAGGGATGTCTGACTGCCTGTTTAGTCCCGATGCAGGTAGGATCAGGCCTAAACAGGCAGTCGGACATCCCTCTCACAATTCAGGACTGCTGGCTCCTAACCTCTCATCTGCCTGCCTTCCTGATTGTCCCTAACCACTTTGCCTGCCAGCCTGATCACACCCTAACCACTCCCTTGCCAGCCTGATTGATGCCTAACTGCTCCCCTGCCAGCCTGTTTGCCCCTAACTGCCCTCCCCTTGGGTCTGATCACCCCTAACCACTCTCCCCTGCAGGCCTGGTCACCTCTAACTGCCCTCCCCTTCAGGCCTGGGTCACCCCGCAACTGCCCTTCCCTGAAGGCCCAGTCACCCCCTACTTCCCTTCTTTGCTGGCCTGGTCACCCCTAACTGCACTCCCCTGCAGGCTTGATCACCCCCAACTGCCCTTCCTTACAGGCCTGGTCCCTCCCAACTACCCTCCCTTGCTGGCCATCTTGTGGTGGCCATCTTGTGTCCACATAGGGGCAGGATCTTTTGACCATATGGGGACAGCCATCTTGTGTGTTGGAATGATGGTCAATCTGCATATTACTCTTTTTATTAGATAGGATCGAGGCCTGGTGCATGAATGGGGGCCAGCTAGTTTGCCCTGAAGGGTGTCCCAGATCAGGGTGGGGGTTCCTTTGGGGTATTGGTGGCTTGGGCGAGGGGCCTTCTGCTTGCTCAGTGGTGGCAGCCATTGAAATTTTGTTGCCTGAAGTGGAGGCCTGGTGTGTGGGAAGCTTGGCTTCCTCCATTGCTAGGGGCAACCCACGTCTCCCTCCTGCTCTCTCTGTGTCCATAGCAATCTTGGCTGGGTTAATTTGCATACTCACTCCTGATTGGTTGGTGGGCATATCTGGTACGCATGGCTTGTGGGTGTAGTGGAGGTATGGTCAATTTGCATATTATTCTTTTAGTATATAGGATGCATCAGGCATAGTTAGCTTAAGACATAAGAAACATCCCCAAGCACTTTTAGTAAGCACAGATCTATTGGAGAAGCAGTGACAGGCATTCTAGCAAAGCCACAGGCTGTAGCATGTTATAAACATTGGCCAATATGATTAACAAAGAAAATGAAATGTATGGATTAATATAACATTTTTCAAATAGAGATCACTGACAATGAGCAAACACACTGCTATCTATCGGAATATCTGCATCTATATCAATTTGAAAATACAAAGTTGGAAGCTATGAAATGATTGTTGCTATTATTTACACACTTCAAAAATAGTTATATACAGTGGTACCTCGAGATATGAGTTTAATTCTTTCCGTAACCTTGAGATGTGGGAAACTATGAGACGCTCGAGTCTCGGTAAACTGGTGGGTTGTGTGCAGCCGGCCGATCTGCAAGATTACTTCTATCTCAAATGTTGCTTGTATTTCAAAGCAAAAATCACTCGCTCTATGGCTCATATCTCAAAAACTTCGTATGTTAGGGCACTCGTATCTCGAGGTACCACTGTATAGATCAAACATTTTATGGATGGGAAGGTATATATGTGTATATATATATAGGTATATATGTGTGTGTGTGTGTATGTGTGTGTGTGTATACCTATATATAGGTATATATACACATATATACCTTCCCATCCATAAAAAATATATATATATATGTGTATACACACACACACACACATATATATATACGTATACATATATATGTATACATATATATATGTGTGTATATATATATATATATATATATATATATATATATAGAGAGAGAGAGAGAGAGAGAGAGAGAGAGAGACATCAATGTGAAAGAATACATCAATTGGTTTCCTCCTACAAGAGCCCTGACCAGGGCTGAGGATCAAGTCTGCCACCTGGGTACATGCACTTGACTGGAATTGAATCTGGGATCCTTCAGTCCGTGACCCAATGCTCTATCCAGTGAGCCAGACTGGCTAGAGATAGATCAAATTCTTTAAATGTAATACTTTGCTACTATGCTGAAGACATTAACTAGAGAAGGCAAGAAAACAAATCCATAAGTAGTGTGTAACTATAAGCAACATAGCTCAGTTTCCTTAACTAAGGTATAAGAAGTGTCTCTATTTTATTTCTCAAATTTCAAATAAATTTCCTTTACTTCCAGCCAAAAGTATGGAGAGAATAAGTACGTATGTTGAACTCTTAAATGGAGAGAGATTCTAGCCAAGGATTACAACATCTGGAGTATGTAGACTTTTAGACAGAAATTTGGGGGTTTCTACAGTCTGAAGGCAAAATAGTAAGTTATGAAATGTTTCAGAGCTCCACAATAGTATGGAATTGATTTAGAATTTATCAGTGGACTGCTAATAAGGAAGAGCATCCCCTCTCTTCCCTCTAGGAATGTTCCAATGGAAAGTTCTCATCTCATTCTTTCAGGCCTTTTTTCTTTACTCACATCGGTTTGGAATTAAGTATAGCTCAGCCGAAAATCTTCTTAAATTGATGCTTCTCTTTTTACATGTCCATCCATACATTTTTAAAATTGAATTTATTGGGGTGACATTCGTTAATAAAACCAGACAGGTTTCAAGTGTACAGCTCTGTAACACATCGTCTGCATAACTGCAGCTTGTGCTCACCACCCAGAGTAAAGTCTCTTTTATCCCCCTTTTGTCCTCTTCCATTCAGCCCCAACCCCTTTTTCTGGGGTCCTCACCATACTATTGTCTGTGTGTTTTTATTATTATTTTGTTTAAACCCTTCATTTTTTGCACCCAGCCCCCACTCTGACAACTGTCAGTCTGTTCTCAGTATCTGTGAATCTGTTTCTACGTATATGCTTTGCTCTCTTCACCTTCTTGAATTTGTAGTTTGATATCTTTTGTCAGTTTTGCAAAATTCTCAGCCATTTTTTTTCCTGCTACCTTCTCTCTAGTCTTACCTACAGCTCTCCAAATCACTTAAGCTCTTTTCATCCCATAAGTAACCTACATCCTACTTTTTCTCTTTTCCCCTCTGTTATTTAGTTTGGTCATTCTATTCAGTTAATTGCTTTTTCTCTTTAGCCATGTATAATATGCTTTTAAACACACTGTTTTTAGTTTCAATAATTGATAATTTCCCATTATACAAATTTTACTTGTATAGTTTTCTGTTCTAGGCCAAAGTTCTTGATTTGACATTTATCTCCTTAAATCCAGTATACTATGCAGTTATTTTAAAATTCATGGTATTTCTATTACTGAACTTGTGTTCATTTATTTCTGATCTCTTAAAAATTCAGTGCTGTGTATTGTGAATAATTTTCAAAATAATTTTATATCCTTTCTTCCTTGCTGAGAGTCTGGGGAGAGGAAGCAGCTGTGGTGCTCAAGGCCAACTTCCAGAAGGCCAGCGGCACTGGTGGGCCGCCAGGACAGGTTGGTCAGCTGAACGGTGCTCCCACTGTAGGAGCATACTGAACATCAGGAGGCAGCTCCTTCATTGAATGTCTACCCCCTGGTGGTCAGTGCATGTCATAGTGACCAGTCACTTAGGCTTTTATATATATAGATACCTTGGCACATCTAATTCAGATTCATATAAAGAACTTTAAAACAAGAACATCTGAAAAATGATGTCACCACCGGCATAGATGATAATGATAGGTGAAATCTTTTTACAGATAGTACAACATGTAGACACCATGTCAAGAAAAATTATTTTTGAAACAAAGTTCTAGTTCTAGTCTGCATATATTTTATTGTCATGTTCCAGTTAGGACTCTAATGTACATTTTACAATCATATGCTTTATGCTAAAATTTTTGAAAGTTCTGTGTTATACTTTATATCATGTTTATCAGGCTTTTGGTAAAAGTGTACAGTACTAAAATACCTACAATTTTCATTTCAAAATAACCTTACTTTGAGATAGGAAAAACAAAAATTTTCCTATCTTTAATCAAACTAATTTACATTTTAATTTTTCTCTGAGTGAGATATAGTAATTTTAACTTAATGTTTCAGTATCAAGTACTGAACATTATTTTTTTTGTTTACTGTACCTTGATTATGAGTTAATTTGAAGGAAAATATTAAAATGAAAAGACTTAAAACTGTATACTCTATAAGAATTTCTATTTTTAAAGAACAAGTTTTCAGATAAACACAGGCAGTTTACTAGTATAAGCATTAAATTAATTTCATTACCATTTGAGTCAACAAAAAATTGATATTGGCTTCTGAAAATAAGAGAAATGTGTCTCATGTAACATGATTTCAATATTATGTCTAGCTTTCTTCTTTGATACTAATATGTGTTGTTTGCAATTCACAAGCCATTATATAAATGTCATGTAAATTTAATATGCCCTGAAGGGAATTTGCTCTAGGGACATATTAAGAAGGCTAAATATGATTTTGCAAGCTATAAACTATGCTTCCCAATTTAGTGTTAATTTAATCAGACCTAATTTATATTTTCAGCATAAACTAAAAACAGGATAGTCAGAGGTTGCCTGGTGAAGTCCAAGGCAAAGAGAAACTTCTACAAATTATCTAATGTATGTCTAATGAATATTTCTATTGAAAAAGGGCTGAAAATGTTTATTAGTACCCCTCAGGAAAAAGAAATTCTTCTAATAGCCATATAAGTGCATTTATAAAAAAACATGTTATATTTTAGAACAGTGACCTTGTCTTTTTTCATTGGCAGCATTTCTCATTATTGGCTATGCTATGTTAATAATAAAAGTTTTATGTAAGTCAGATTCATTATCCAAATGTTCTACCATTTCTGGTTATTAGCCAGAATTCAGTATTTAAGCATGTGTACCATACCTTTAAGTACTACTGTTAATACCACTACCAACAAGTGCAGTACACTTGCATTGACGTATCCCAGCTGTGTTGTTGTGACAACCAGCAGAAATACAAAATACTTCAGCTGAAGGAAAGCACTTTAGAAAACTCCAAGGCCAAAAATAGATTTAATGGACTTTGCCATATTTAGGGAAGCCATATAGTAGTGTAGTCTTGGCTGTGAATATAGAATTGCCTACATTTGCAAATTACTATCTGTATAACACTTACTATCTGTGTGATTTTTTAAAAAACAGCATTATTGAAGTATTTACAAACCATGAACACATACCATAAATTTTACATTTACAATAACTTTAAATAAATTTACAGGTTTTAAAAATAACAACATAATCTCATATTCTGTCTCCCTAAAAAGATTCTTCATGCCCATTTGGAATCAATCTCAGGTTCTACTTCTAGCCCTAGGCAAATAAGAACCTGCTTTCTGCCTTGGTAGATTTTCCTTTCCTAGACATTTCCTTTCAGTGGAAACATAAAATGTATAGTTTTTTGAGTCCAGCTTTTTTTACTTAGAAAAATATTTTTGAGGTTCATCTGTGTTTTACATGCAGCATTAATTTTAAAAAATCCTCACCCAATGACATATTTTCAATGATATGATTTATGGAGAGGAAGGGGAGTGGTGGGGGGAGAGTAACACGGATGTGACAGAAAAAACATTTATAGGTTGCCTTCTGTATGTACCCTGATTGGGATCAAACCTACAGCCTAGGTATTTGCTCTGACTAGGAACCAAACTTCAGCCTTTCAGTGTACAGGATGATATTCCAACCAGCTGAGCAACTGGTTGCTAGTTCATTAATTTTTATCGCTAAGTAGTATTCCACTACATGGATATACTATATGCTATTTATCCATTCATCAGTACACGAATATATTTTTTTAAATATATTTTATTGATTTTTTACAGAGAGGAAGGGAGAGAGATAGAAAGTCAGAAACATCGATGAGAGAGAGACATCGATCAGCTGCCTCCTGCACACCTCACAGTGGAGATATGCCCGCAAGCAAGAGTACACGAATATTTTGATTATTTTCACCTTTTGACTATTACCTGGTATTACATTACTAGAGGCCCAGTGCATGAATTCATGCATCAGTGAGGTCCCTTGACCTGGTGTGTGGGATTGGGCTGAAACTGGCTTTCCAACATCCCCCAAGAGTTCCCAGATTGTGAGAGGGCACAGGGCAGGCTGAGGGACCCCAATTGTGTACAATCAGGGCTGGAAGGGATGTGGGAGATTGGTCAGCTGAGGAGGGACTGCGGGAGGGCTCCAGGGCATGTCCGGCCTGTCTCGCTTAGTCCCAGTAGGCTGGACCCAAGCAGTAAGCTAATCTATTGGTCAGAATGTTTGCATCCTCATGGTCAGTGCACGGGATAGAGACTGGTCGATCAGTTGACTGCCGTCTGGTGGTCAGTACATGTCATAGTGACTTGTTGACTGGTCCACTGTCTGCCCCCTGGTGGTCATTGCATATCATAGTGAGCCATTGAGTGGCCTTAGCATATCATTAGCATATTACACTTTGATTGGTTGAATGGCTGGCCGGATACTTAGCGTATTAGGTTTTTATTTTATAGGATTATTAATAGTCAAAAAGTGAATTAATTGCTACTAGCAATATTAATTTGTTTGGACATATGATTTCATTTATCTTGTGTAGAACCCTAGAAGTAGAATTGATGGGTTATGTGGTAAATTTATGTTTAGGTTTTTAAGAAACAGGGGGTGGGGCAGGGGAAAGTGGCAGGCAGGGAGAGCTGGGGGGGAGAGGAGAGAGAGTGGGCGGGGCAGATGGGCGGTGCTTGGCCGCCCTCCAGCCATTAGCACAGGATCTAGATGTTCCCAGCACCCAGCCCCCAAAGGAAAAAAAAAAGGAACAACCAAACTGTTTTTCAAAGTGGCATCATTATTTTAATTCCTACCAGAAATAAGTGAGTATTCCATTGTCACTATATTTTTTTCTAATATTTACCTTCTTTTTAAAAAAGATTATTGCATCTATAACCATTCTAGTGGGTGTGAAGTGATATCACATTGTGGTCTTAATTTACTTTTCCCTAATGATAAATGACATTAACTATCATTTATGTGCTTATTAACCATTTATTTATTTATTTTTATTTTTGGCAAAATGTCAACTCAACACTTCTATTCAGTTTAATTATATTATATTCTTATTTTTAGTTGTAAGAGTCCTTTATAGTTTTTTGATACAAGTCCTTTATGAGATATTTGATTTTACAATAGTTTCTATCAGTTTGATCATTGCCTTTAAGTTTTCTTAATGATGTCTTTTAAAATACAAATGTTTTTAATTTTGGTAAACTTAAATGTATCTATTTTTTTATTTATGGACTAGAGGCCCATTGCATGAAGAGATTTGTGCAATAGGCCTTCCTTCCCTTGCCTTCCAGCACTGGTTTTCCTCCAGCATCCAGGACCCAGGCCTTCACTCTACTAGAGTCTGCTGCCTTTGCTCCAGGCTCTGGCCGGAGTCTGCCATTTTCATCTTCACTGCAGACTCCAGAGTCTGCAGTCTTCGTCTTCCACTCCTGTAGGTCCCTTCGCCCCCCTCCCTTCCTCTCATAGTAGGCGTCCTACTCTGCCTGGCCACTCTGAGCTTGGAGCAGCTGGGTGGCTGCTATCTTTGTCCTTCTAATTTGCATATTCCCTCCTGATTGGCTGGTGGGCATAGTGGAGTGATGGTCAATTTGCATGTTTCTCTTTCATTAGTGTAGATGCTGATTTTGGTGTTGTATTTGAGATTTTGTATAACCCAGGTTATAGGTATTTTCTCCTATGGACTATTTAAAAATGTTTGCAGTTTAGCCCTTTCATTTAGGCTGTGATACATTTTGAGAATTTTTTTTTATGTGTCTTCCTTCATCTTCAAAGTGAGCAACAGAGACTCTCAAGTTGAATTCCTCCCACCTTTTAAATCTCTTTTTCCAGGAAAAGCCTTGTCTATTTTTAGAACTCATCTGATTAGGTCAGGCCCAGGGAGGATCATCGCCCTTTTTAAAAGTCAACTGTGCCATATAACACAACTTAATCATATTCTGTCATATTCTTCAGTGCCTTTCACACTCAACAGGACAGGACTATACAAAGGTGTGGGTCATAGGGAGTAGAATTCTGTCTGCTACTCCTACTGATGTGTCTATTAAGGAGGCATAATACAGAGAGGGAAAAACATACTGAGTACACTTTTATTCACCATCCCAAGGATATTTTGAAAAGTTAAATCAAGAGTAACAATACAAAACAAAACTACCTCACATTTTGTTTTTGTATTAAAATTTTCTTAAACTATGATTTTGTATGAAAATGTTCTTAAGCGCCTCTCAGGTCGACATCTTGGCGAGGAAGCAGCGCATCCCTGTCCTCTGAGTTCCACGATGCTGCCCAAGGACGACAAGAAGAAGGAAGATGCTGGAAAGTCAGACAAGGAAGACAAAGACCCTGTGAACAAGTAAGAGGGGAAAGGCCAAAAGGAGGAAGTGGTTCAAACGCAAAGTTTGGGACAAGTTCAATAGCCTGGTCTTGTTTGACAAAGCCACAGATGGCAAGCTCTGCAAGGAAGTTTCCAACTGCAAGTTTATAACCCCAGCAGTAGTCTCCGAGAGGCTGAAGATTCACGGCTCCTTGGCCAGAACAGCCCTTCAGGAGCTCCTTAAGAAAGGACTTATTAAACTAGTCTCAAAGCACAGAGCTCAAGTGATTTACAAAGAAACATCAAAGGTGGGGACGCCCTGGCTGCTGAAGAAGATGCATGAACAGATCTCACCAGTTGTACATCTTGAAAAATAAACCTTTATTAAATAATAAAGAAGTGTTTTTGAGCATATAAAATTTCAAACCTCTATTCTAATATATGATTGCTCGTATAAAAATAGTTACAATTTGCTATTTAATATTAGATGATACAACTTTCAAATCTTACAATTTAGTAAATATATTTTTATTTATAACATTTTCCATTAGCTAACTCATAAGATAAAGGTGAACACAATGAGGTTACAGAAAAGTATGTTCACGATAAATAAGAACCAGTGTGGTTGCCTTTAGAGATAATGTGCAGTTTGAACTGGTCTTTTTCAAATTCAAGTGCATGATAAATTACATTGATTACATTTTCATGAAGATACCTTGCTAAGATGTTGGCCTCATAGGAGCTATAAAATACCATACTTGAATGGTTTTGAATAAAAATAAAATACAATTATTTGGAAGCTGATATGTTGAGGGATTTAGAATATATTTGGTTTTATAGGCCTAAATCCACTCTAATTCTTCATTAAGGAAAATCAATCACAGGATGAGAACATGAATTAGATATTCCTAAATGTCATAACATTTATATATTGGATTTTATTTTTACTTCATTAAGAAACCAAATAGGACTGTAATTAAAGAAAATGATAGCATATGGTAGAAAGACTGTTCATGGTTTTCCCAACTTTAAACACCATTAGAAATCCTACCTGTGAAGGACAAGCCAAGTGAACTATATGCATAATTAATTAGAAACTTATCCACTTTTAAATCAGAGGAAAATATACTTTTATTTAATTTGAAATCTGTTACACAACTCCATTTAAAATTGAATGCCCTAAAATTTCCCATAAATGTGAAAGGGGATCAGAGTGAATGAGGAACAGGGGCTTGAAACATCTCTAACAAAATTATTTAATTTTTTAGACTTAGAATAGATGCATTTTGAAATTATGTTTTTATAACTATTTTAATAACATGTTAACCCACCTCTTCAAAGCCATGATTCAATAAAAATCATTTGAATGCCTACTGTGTGCCAGATGCTGGGAAAAATTCTTAGTGAGCGGAAACAAAAGATTTGATCATGACCTCATCAAGTATGTTGGAAACCAAGACAAGCAAAGAAATATTTACAATATATTGTGATTAATACTATTGGTCTGAGAAGAGTAATTGGCAACAAACCAGTGCATTATCCTAAAAGCCTGATCACCAACAAATTATCAAGATTCAATTTTATTTTTTCTTCTCCTATTCCAGTTCATTCCCTCCCTCCCTCCCACCCTCCCTTTCTTTCTTTTTATTGTCTAAAGTTTTACATATGTCTCCTTTTTTCCCCAATAGACCCAACCTCCCCCCCAGCCATTCCCACCCAAAGCAACCCCCAGTGCTCCAGTGTCTGTTTCCATTGGTTATGCTAATATGCATGCATACAAGTTCTTTGGTTGCTTTCTAACCGCCCGCCCCCAACCTCCCCTACCATATGTCTCTGGATTAATTCTTGTTCATCAAATTACGTTGATCATTATATCCCACAGATGTGTGAGATCATGTGATATTTATATTTCTTCCCTTTGACCCAGTCATCCCACTTCTAGGACTATATCCCAAGAAACCAGAAACATAAATGAGAAAGGATATATGCACCCTTGTGCTCATAGCTGCACAATTTACAGTAGCTAAGATTTGGAAATGGTCTAAGTGCCCATCAGTAGATGAATGAATTAAAAAACTGTGGTACATCGACACAATGGAATACTATCCCATCTAATAAAAGAGTAATATGCAAATTGACTGTACCTCCGCCACACCCACAAACCATGCCCACCAGCCAATCAGGAGTGAGCACACAAATTAACCCAGCCAAGATGGCTACGGCCACAGAGAGAGCAGGAGGAAGGCTTGGGTTGCCCTCGGTAATGGAGGAAGCCAAACTTTCCCACAAACTCTGGCTAGCCCAGGCCTCTGCTTAAGGCAACAAAGTTTCAATGGCTGCCGCCACTGAGCAAGCAGAAAGCTTGGCTCTGCTCCAGGCTACAAAGTTTCAATTGTAGAAGATAAATAAATCCCAGATACCAGGGCCTCCCTTTGGGTCACTGGGGGGGCGTGGCCAGCTTGCAAACCACCACAGGCTCCTTGGCCAGGCCACCCCACGCACCAAGGGAACCCCCACCCTGATCTGGGACACCCTTCAGGGCAAACCAGCTGGCCCCCAACCATGCACCAGGCCCTATCTAATGAAAGAGTGATATGAAGATTGATCATCACTCCAACACCCAAGATGACTGCCCCCATGTGGTCAAAAGATCCTGCCCCCATGTGGACACAAGATGGCCATCATAAGATGGCCATCAGGGGAGGGCAGTTGTGGGCGATCAGGCCAGCAGGGGAGGGCAGTTGGGAGGGTAGAGGCCTGCAGGGCAGGGCAGTTAGGGTGATAAAGCCTGCAGGGGAGGGCAGTTAGGGGTGACTAGGCCCACAGGGGAGGGCAGTTAGGGACAATCAGGCTGGCAAGGGAGCAATTAGGCATCAATCAGGCTGGCAGGGGAGTGGTTAGGGGGTGATCAGGCTGGCAGGCAAAAGCAATTAGGGGCAATCAGGAAGGCAGGCAGGTGAGCAGTTGGAAGCCAGCAGTCCTGGATTGTGAAAGGGATGTCGAACTGCCCGTTTAGGCCCGATCCAAGTTCCAGTTTGTTCATCAAATTACATTGATTATTATATCCCACAGATGTGTGAGATCATTGTGTCACTAATAGAAAGATGTGGACAGGAAGCCCAGAAGGCTAGTCAACAACCTTAATTGCTCTAACTACTCATTGTTTAGTTGATACATTGTTAGCTGAAGTGGCCTCCACCTCTGTTTGTCTTTTGTATTTTTGCTATTGAAATTTCATGCCTAAAGGCTATGGGTATGCCCCAAAGCCTCAATAAAAGAGATAGCAAGGCCAGAGCAAGAAGAGTTTTCTCACTTAGTTAATTTAACTGCCCTCCCCTGCAGGCTTGATCACCCAACTGTCCTTATTGGACTCATGTAAAAATTCCATCAAGAATTTAATACTCACCAAATAAATACTTTTCTAGTCTCTTTTCATTTGCATGTGGCCTCCTCTAGAACCCGAACCCTGAACCATGCGTGATGTGAAAGAGGTTTCCACATGGTTTACCTTCATAATTCCAGTATGGATATAGATATCTCTTTCTGAGGTTCACAATAATTTTTGTGCTGGTTAATGGCATAAAACACTAGTAGATGAGCTATCCTTTAATCTTAGCATTTTCATTCAGGATTGAGATAAAACCAAACTCAGAGCATTCAAATAATTTATACTTTCATAAATTATTGGTCTGGTATATTGTGAATGTAAGTGAGGGTATGTTGTATGGGAAGTGGCATGATGTGTTGTGTGGTTACTGTAATGTGCTCTGTTGGGGATGGTAGATGTGGAGGGTGGGATGTGTAGTGTGTGTTGTGATCTGTGTTATGCTAGAGTAATAGAGGTGGTATGTGTGCATTGTACATGAAATGGGATTGTGGTGTTCAGGTAATACAATAGGAATTGTATATATGATGTGTATATAGTGCATTCTGAGACATGACATGTCATATACAATGTGGTGGTGTACTGAGATGGTAGAGCGGTGTGCTGTATTTTATGCTACTTTAAGTTCCATGTTCCTGAAGTCCTACAAACATTGACAGAAATATAAGTTCCTGAAAATTAACAAGGAACCCAGGGTACACTCATATAGTATTTACTATATGAACTTGCTAAGTTTCAATATATCTTTTTCTGTGATCAATGCAACAGCACATAAATATGGAAGGCTTGTTTGGTACAAGGCTGAAGCTGGGTGTTTCTAAGATGAATAAGACAAACTACCTAAGCATCCCCCCAGAACTCTGGTATAGGAAGAGTATAAATATGTCACAATATGTAGCTTTTATTATCTTGACAACAAGCATGAGGTTTCCATTTAGGGAAGGAAATATTTTAAGGGAAATATATTGATAGACAATGTGAGCTGGGAGGTGAAATCACCAGAACATGAGTGTCCACAACACCCAGTCACCATTAAGAGCTATTCAGTATGAGGAAATCAGATAACTTTCTGATGCTTTTATCTTTCTCGTTTGAAATGGGTGAAAGATGTAAATGAGAGGAGAGACATGGAGAAAAGAGACCCTGTGAAATGATGTTGTGTGAGAGGGACGTGAGATGAAAAAAAGCTACCAAACATTTTAAAGAGGGTCTTCATGTTTAAAATAAACTGTAAATTTCTGCCACATATGCACACCCTTTATCTCCACCTTGAAAATGCTCTCTCTCTTTAAAATCACCATTGAGTTTAGTAATCTCAGAAAGTTATGTGAAGAGAGACTTGCAGAGGGTGATAGTAAAGGAAATAGAATCCAGAAAAGCTCAGTGGAGTCTTCAGATAGAGAGGAAGCAGGAATGAAGCACTTAATGTTTGTACAGATATTGGAGAAGGTTCTCTACTACTCCAAGGTGTACTGTTAAGGATTTCCACTAATCACAAGGGCCAGGGGTGACCCAGATATTCTCTGATTTATACATATGAGGCCCCATGTAAAATTAGTTGATTTTGAGTTGATCAGAAGGGAGATGTTCCTGGGTGAGCCTGGCTTAATCAAATGAATATCCTTGAAGGAGAGACTGGGCTCTCCCTGGTATGAGAAACTATTTCCATCACTGTTTTGAAGAATTAAGCTGCCATATTATGAGAGGCCCTATAGAAAGGGCCATATAACAAGGAACCGTGAGTGGCTGAGAATGACCCTCATTTGACAGAAAGAAAAAAAAACTTCAATATTATAACTGCAAGGGAGTGAATTATGCCAGCATCCTAAGAGTGTTTGCAAGCATATTTTTTTCCATAGTTTGGATGCCACCTGGATTTTAACCTGGTGAGATCCTGAAGCAGAGAACCCAAATAGGCTGTGACTGAACTTCTGACCTATAGAAACCATGCGATAATACATAATTGTAATTATTTTCCTTTAATCATCACTTGAGGATATGTTTCTTTATTATTGACTAGAGGCCTGGTGCATGGATTCGTGCACAGGTGGGGTCCCTTGGCCTGGCCGGCAATCAGGCCAATTAGGGCCACAGGAGGTTGGCCCGCCCGGGGGAGGGACCCTGGGAGGTGGGCCGGCCAAGGAAAGAGCTGTGGGAAGTTTTGATAGGGGCACTCAGGGCCAGCCAGCTGGGGGGAGGGGCCATGGGAGACTGGCCAACTGGATCCATGGGGGCCATTAGGCCTGGTCATCCAGGGGGAGTGACAGGGGGGAGGGGCCACGAGAGGTTGGCCAACTCGGGGGGAGGGTGTGGGAGGTTGGCTAGCTGGGGGAAGGACCGTGGGAGGCTGGTTAGGAGCACCAATCAGGACCATCAGGGCTAGCTGTCTGGGAGGAGGGACCATGGGGGGTGGGCTGGCCTTGAGAGGTTGGCTGTGAGAACTCACTGACCACGAGGGGGCAACTCCTGCATTGAGTGTCTGCTCCCTGGTTGACAGTGGGCATTATAGCAACTGGTCAACTGGTTGTTCTGGTCATTTCAGTCATTCAGTCACTTCCCAGTGCATGATTTGTGCACATTGAAAGGAAATTAATTAGAAGAAATATTTCAGAGGCCAGGGAGGGACAGCAGGAGGGCTCCAGGGCATGTCCGGCCTGTCTCGCCCAGTCCTGATCAGCTGGACCCCAGAAGCAAGCTAACCTATCTGTTGGAGAGTCTTCTCCCTGGAGGTCACTACACATCATAGTGGCTGGTCGAATGGTGGAACACATGGTTTGACACTTAGCATATTAGGCTTTTATTATATAGGACTAGATGCCTGGTCCACAAAAATCAAGCATGGGTAGGGTCCCTACACCTGGCCAGCGATCAGGGCCAATCAAGGCCTTCTTTCTGCTGGCTGGGGCCTTCCTTCATACTGTGCCACCCCCTGGTGGTCAGCACACCTCATAGTGAGTGATTGGTCTCCCAGTCAAACTCTTGGGGACAATTTGAACATTAGGCTTTTATATATATGGATTTTAGAAAGGAAGAGAGAGAGAGAGAGAGAGAGAGAGAGAGAGAGAGAGGGAGAAACATTGATGTGAGAGAGAAACATTGATCATTTGCCTCCCATACTTGCCCTGGCTGGGAATCAAACCAGCAACCTTTGGTGTAGGAGATGATACTCCAATACTCCAAACAACTGAGCCAGGGTCATGATTTTAGTTTTAAACTGGTAAGTTTGTGGTATTATGCAACACAGAAAGCTAATATGCTCACCAATTTTGCTTGAATTATAATACAAAAGTATCTCAGAAAAAACAAAAAAACAAAAAACAAAAATATCTCAGTGGTCTGAAGTGATCAAAATGCCAAATAATGGTCAAAATATGATGCACTAGATGCCTTAGACTATAAAAACTTATTTTCTCACAGTTCTGGAAGGTAGAAGTCCAACATCAGTGCTCTAGTCAATTTGGTCTTTAGTGAGGGCTCTCAAGACAGCTTCCTTCTTGCTATGTCCTCATATGGCCTTACCTTGGTGCCTGTGAACAAGATTGATTGAGTGAGCTCTCTGGTATCTCTTCTTATAAGAAATTGATAGTGTTGAATCAGAGCCCTACCCTTATTACCTCATTTAACCTTAATTACGTCTTTACTCCAGCTGCAGCCAGACTAAGAGTTAGGGCTTCAATATGTGATTTTTACAGGGATATATCCTTTCAGTCTATAACAGTACTTTTCCTCAGAGGATTTCATACATTCCATAAATGATACCTTATATAATAAAAGCCTAATATGCAAATCAACTGAATGGTAAAACAACTGGTCACTATGACATGCACTGACCACCAGGGGGCAGATGCTCAATGCAGGAGCTGCCCCCTGGTGGTCAGGGCTCTCCCACAGGAGAGCCTGAAGCTGCGCTAACGGCTGGGGAGTGCAGTGGCAGTGGTGGGAGCCTCTCCAGCCTCTGCTGCAGGCAAGAGTTAAGGAGTGCAGAATCCCATACGGCGAGAGCCCTGGACTGCGAGAGGGATGCCTGCTCTCTGGGGATCAAGCAGGCAGGTGTACAACCCCTGAGTGGTCCTGGAGTGTGAGAAGGCACAGGCCAGGCTGAGGGACCTCCTTTCCCCCTAGTGCACGAATCTCATGCACTGAGCCTCTAGTATAATATATACATCTAGATTACTTTAAAAATACGCAAAATGATGACCAGACCGATAGAAAATTTGGCAGAGTAATCCTAACATTATCTTAAAAGATAAATTGTTGTGCTTAATAATAAGTGTAGATGAAAACCATGACATTGATTTGCTTACCATATTTACAAAGGTTAAAATAGTTCAAGATTCCCAGTAATGACAAAATGTGGAGAAAAAACGAATCTCATACATGTTCCTGATTTGACAGTTTCTCAAGAATTTAAAATGCACATACAATGTGAGCATACAGAAAGATATCCTATCTAATAAAAGAGTAATATGCAAATTAACCATATCTCCGCTACACCCACAAGCCATGTCCACCAGCCAATCAGGAGTGAGTACACAAATTAATCCAACCAAAATGGTTACTGCCACCGAGTGAGCAGGAGGGAGGTTTGGGTTGCCCCCAGCATTGGAGATAGCCAAACTTTCCCATACACCCTGGTTGGCCCAGGCCTCTGCTTAAGGCAATAAAGTTTCAACAGCTACTGCCACTGAGCAAGCAGAAGGATTGGCTCTGCTCCAGGCTACAAAGTTTCAATTGTAGAAGATAAATAAATCCCAGAGACCAGGGCCTCCCCTTGGGTCACTGGGGGGTGTGGCTGGCCTGCAAACCACCACAGGCCCCTTGCCCAGGCCACCCCACGCCCCAAAGGAATCCCCACCCTGATTTGGGACACCCTTCGGGGCAAACCAGCTGGCCCCTCCCATGCACCAGGCCTCTATCCATTCTAATGAAAGAGTAATATGCAGATTGACCATCACTCCAACAATAAGATGACTGCCCCCATGTGGTCAAAAGATCCTGCCCCCATGTGGACACAAGATGGCCACCACAAGATAGCCAGCAGTGGAGAGCAGTTGGGAGGGACCAGGCCTGCAAGGGAAGGCAGTTGTGATTAGGCTAGCAGGGGAAGGCTGTTGGGAGGGTAGACGCCTGCAAGAGAGGGCAGTTAGGGTGATCAAGCCTGCAGTGGAGGGCAGTCAGGGGTGACCAGGCCGGCCGAGGAGGGAAGTTGGGGGTGACTGGGCCTGCAGGGAAGGGAAGTTGGGTTAGGCCAAGGCCTGCAGGGGAGGGCAGTTAGGGGTAACGAGGTTGGCAGGGGAGCAGTTAGGCATCAATCAGGCTGGCAGGGGAGTGGTTAGGGGGTGATCAGGCTGGCAGCCAGAAATGGTTAGGGGCAGTCAGGAAGGCAGGCAGGTGAGAAGTTGGGAGCCAGCAGTCCTGGATTGTGAGAGCGATGTCCAACTGCCCTTTTAGGCCCAGGCAGTCAGATATCCCTCAAGGGATCAGGCCTAAAAGGGCAGTCAGATATCCCTCGAGGGGTCCCAGATTGGAGAGGGTGCAGGCTGGGCTGAGGGACACTCCTCCTCCTGTCCGAATTTCATTACTGGGCTTCTATTCTATTATAACATTGTTAGTCTATTATAACATTGTTAGTGGTAGCAATATATTGGACTCATGTAAAAATTCCATCAAGAGGACAGTAGTTAAACAAATTACTATGGTTATCACCAGCAAATTGAAGAAAAAAAGCAGGTGGACCTATTGGTATTGATTTTAAAATTAAGGGCATTTTATAATATTAAGTGGAAAAAAGTTAACCGCAGGTTATTTTTTATAGTGCATTATTATGACACCATTTTTAAAAAAGTACTTAACAGTGTGTATACATATTTCTGGCAACAGTAACAGTATCTGGATACTGAGAATTTAGAATGATTTTTATGTTTTGAAATTTTGTTTTTTTTAAACATCTTTTCAATATATCCTTTCCTACTGTAACGTTTTTAATTTTATTTTTAAATACATTTTTAATGATTTCAGACAGAAGGAGAGAGAGAAACATTAATGATGAGAGAGAATCACCTATTGGCTGCTTCTTGCCTCCTCCCGCTTCTCCCCCTGGAATGGAACCTGCAAGCTCACCAGGAAATCTAATCAAAACTTCCTGGTTCATAGGTGGACGCTCAAACCATTGAGACATACCAGCTGAGCTACCATAAGGTTTTATAAAATGTAGACTAAATCATGTTTCATAATTTAAAAAAATTAAAAAAATGTTCTTTTATATACAATTCTAGATTTTTGTTTTGTTTTTAACCGAATAAAAAGGAATTCATTACACATATAATTGTGCTAAAGCTTGCTAGTATAACTATAGATGATGCAGCTTTTCTGTTATTCATGGAGATGTAATTTATTTTTTCATTTTTAACAATATCTGTGCAGTTTGTAATTCATTCCAGTTGGTTTGGTGAGTTATATGCTACTGCTCTACCTGTTTACAAAAGAGGAACACAAACTTCAAGAGTGGTTATTTTGCTGAAATTAAGCAAATTAGTAATTTTTCATAAGTGGCCCCCCAAAATAAGAATATTATTTTGGTAATTTTGTACCTGATTCTGTTACAAAGATGCAATTCTCATGTGTAGAGAAGTTCTATATGTTTGATTATGAGGATAAGACCCAGATAATATTCCTTCTCTCATCTCACCCAATATTCTTTTATCAGCACATATTCCTCTCCTACTTCATTAAGAAACAAATTATGCCATGATTATATTTAATGAACATGTTCAAATTACTATGAATGCAGTCACTCTGAATTTTATGCCTATTCCTTTTCCACCAAGGTCTCTCTTCTTTTAGAGAAAGTGAAAAGGTATAAAGTCATGATCTAATGCTCATTACTACAAAATAATGTATTTATCTGGCTCAAAAGAAAAATCCTTAAAAGGCCATACTTATGTTACTCGTCCTAAATAACATGATTTATGACAAGATAGCCATCTTTAAGTGATTAGGAAAATATGATAAAACAGCAGCCTTTAAACGATTGAGTTGGGGAAAACCACTCAACCCAGCAATTATAAATATAAGCCTCTATACTAATCAAGAAACCATCTTTTCTTTGAGTCATGCTGATTATCGTACTCTATCAGATCTTTTTCCTTCCTGGTAATGAAATGTTCTCAGTTCTGTCTGTCTCCTGATCTCTGTTCAGATTCTGCAGTGGACTGGATACAAATGACCTGCGACTCCAATTTGAGATAGGTACACAAGGTTCGTTCAAATGTCTCAGCAAATGGAAAAAGAGATATTTGAAGCAATTGCTTAAATGACTAAGGCACCAACACATTAAAAATATTCACACTCTTATTCCTGCATTGACCAAATTGCTCTCTCTTTTAAAAAAAAATATATTTTATTGATTTTTTTACAGAGAGGAAGGAAGAGGGATAGAGAGTTAGGAACATCGATGAGAGAGATGCCTCCTGCACACCTCCTACTGGGTATGTGCCTGCAACCAAGGTACATGCCCTTGACCAGAATCGAACCTGGGACCTTTCAGTCCGTAGGCCGACACTCTATCCACTTAGCCAAACCAGTTTTGGCTTTTTGTTTTTGTTTTTGTTTTTTTGTTGCCTGAGTAAACAACTTGTATAGGACATAGGTAAGGAAAAAAGGAGATATTTGAAGGTGAAATTTAACCTTGTGACTATAATACATATATATTTTCTCTGATTTCTCTGACATTGTTAATTATATTTTCAGTTGATAAAGTGACTAAGGCTTTTTGAAAATGAGTCCCAATACAGTTTTTAGTAAGTTGCCAAATGTCTTTCATAGTAATGATCTCAGTAATAGAGAAGATTGTCCATGCATCTCTCACCTTTTTAAATGTAATCCACATTGCTACATATCCTTATAGAGTAGTGTGATACACAAGCTCACTTAACAAAATCAGTAAGATAAATGAAATTATTTTGCTTAACTTTCCATAGTAGATTTAAAAAAAAACATTGATTTATTTCCCCAGCAATAAAATTAAGCTTTGAAAATCTCTCTTCTTTTTCTAATGGCACCTAAGTTGACATAACAGTACATGTTGTTGAACATTTATTATCTGCTGAGTAGAATCATCTTGTAATTAATTTAGATCCATCATTCCACCTCTAATGATTTAAAAAAAATAGTTTTTCATTGATTTCAGAGAGGAAGGAAGAGGGAAAAAGAGATAGAAACATCAATGATGAGAGAGAATCATTAATTGGCTGCTTCCTGTATGCCCTACACTGGCAATTGAGCCCGCAACCTAGGAATGTGCCCAGACCAGGAATCAAACCTTAACCTCCTGGCTCATAGGATGGTGCTCAATCACTGAACCACACCAACTGGACCAATGATGTTTATAATATCTCTGTTCTGAGAATACTCATATTTATCCAACCCTCTCAGAGAAGGGACATGTGACCATGCTCATGGAATCTTTTTTTGATACTTTGTGAACAAAATGACATGATAAGTGCAGTAAACCACTCCATAAGAATATCAGTGAGTAAAGTTGAGTAATTAGTAACAATAGTAAAAACATAGAGCTATCCTATATAATAAAAGGCTAATGTGCAAATCCACTGAAGAGCAGAATGACAGATTGCCATGATGTGCACTGACCATGAGGTGGCACACACTCAATGTAGGAGCTGCCCCCTGGTGGTCAGTGCACCAGAAGCTGGGCTCATGGCTGGAGCAGGCCTAAGCCCTCAGTCGGACATCCCCTGAGGGCTCCTGGACTGTTAATGGACACAGGCCAGGCTGAGGGACCCCCTTTCCCCCGAGTACACAAGTTTTGTGCACTGAGCCTCTAGTACAATAATAAGATTATGGTGGACAATTTTTGATGTCCAAAAATATGTATTTATTAAACTTAATCTCATTGATGATGAGTTTTAGGGTAGAATCATCAAGAACTTGAAATTCAATATTTATTTATTTGTATCTATTTATATGTCAGATATTATGCTCAGGTCAATGGGGGGAAAAATAGACCACCATTGCTCCCAGGAGCTCAAAGCACTGTGGGAAAAACCAACATGGAATCTGAGGGCTTTCATTAAGCCTGGCAAGTACAACCATAGAAATGCGTAGGGGGTATTAACATAGGATTGAAAAGCAGCATGAACCAGCATGGATTGGTGTAGGGTTTCCTGGAAGAAGCCATAGATAATCTGAATCTTTAAGGCGTAGTTAGAGAGAGAGTCAGCAGAAGGGATAGGGACTTCTGCCAAGGAGGTCACAGGGGAGAAATAAGCTGGGACTTCGAGGAGCAGAAAGGGAAACAGGTAGGGAGTGAAGTCTGGTAATAGAAGGTGAGAGACAGAAGAAGATGGTGTGAGGCGAAGAGCAGCAGAGTCTTAAGCATTATGTCATTGTTTCAGTGTTGTCAGAGTGTGTAAAAATGAACTTGGTCCTAATAGAAAGAGTTACTCTTGAGGATTCCCCTTCGTTGGGAAAAAGAACCACAGTATTTTTGACACCAATATTTTAGTTTCTTTCTTTTGAAAATATATCTTTTTGTACAGAATATTTAACCTATTGAAGATAGAAACTCAGTTGATTCAAACTTCAAATTCTTTACCAGTGTTGGTTCACTACATACCCTCTGGGTTACTTGGTCTCAGAGCAGAATGAACAAGTGGCTTTGGCAGGTGACCTACAAAGAATTATAAAGAATTCTCTCTGTGTGTTAGGGCAGTTGTGAGAAGGGAAATGTGGCAACAGAGGGTTGGGGAGACCTGAAGCGCAGGGTATGCCCAAGGAAGGAGCAGCATCTATATAATGTTTTCCTACTGAGAGGACAGATAGAATGAGGAGGAAGAAGAGGAAAAAGTCATTAATAGGGGTGAGGGACATTGTTTTCCCTGAGAGAAGTTATAGTAAAATAATGAGAATCATATACAGAGAGATAAAAATAATAAATAGAGATAAAAATTTAGTTTGTAGTACTGTAGAGGAGTGAATTGTGGTAGAATAGAGACAATGCATAATATTTAAGGCATATGATGTGAAATGAAACACTGAGATGACTTGATAAAGGGTAGTATGTGCATACACCATATATATATATTTTTTTTTTGAAAGGGCAGCATGTATGATTCCCATTTTATTTTGGAGGACTCTTGTTGGGTTTCATTTTGTTCTCTTTAGGATGAGAGATGAATTCATGCCTCTAAAACAGGGGTGGGGGAATCTTCTTTCTGCCAAGGGCCATTTGAATATTTATAACATTATTTGCGGGCCATACAAAATTTCAACCTAAAATTAGCCTGCTATATTTGGTCAGACATTTAATTAACTCTTCCCTAATGAGTTGGCAGGGCCAGACCAAATTATTTTGCAGGCCTTATACTGCCCGCAGGCCTGAGGTTCCCCACCCCTGTTTTAAAATATTCTTATTACTTTGTACCTATGTAAAATATTTGTACTCAATATTCTTTAGAATTTTGGTAAAACTGTTTGGCAGTACAGCCGTTTCCCGTGAGCAGAGTGCTGAGTGAGGCCACTTCCTGGAAAGACAGAATATCTCTCTCACAGAGTTTATGGATTTGATTAAAAAGAAACCACAGAAAAGTATTCATAGGAGATGTTTATGTAAGAATTCTGAAAATGTCCTAAAGATGTATTTAGGTAAGAATATGTCACACTCCCCAATATTCAATGTAAATACCCATTTTTTCCCCTACATAGAAGGGATAAGAAACAGATGAGATGGAAATGAAAAATCTTATTCTGGTTTACTTTTTTATTTTACTGTATTAACTTTATTTCAGTCTTTTCTTGTAAAAATAATGATTTTTTAATTATCTTTACAATACAAAACTCACTTTGTAAGTAAAATCTGAAGATTCAAGTCACAGAAGGAAGCATGAGAAAAATAAAATAATTGTATCTTCTTTTCCATGGCCTTGAAATTCTCACTGATTTAATAATGCTGGAAGTACATTTAGGATTATTACACATCAAGCCAAATAATATTCTTTGCCAATTATTACATTAAAAAGGAACTTCATATTAACTTAGGAATAAAGTAATGTCTTTATTTGAATGAGTAGAATTAAGTTGGAGGTAATTTTGATGTTACTGAGGCAGCCTTATACATTGTCTATTTAAGCTGTTTATCCAAATCTTTTCATGAGAATGCTTAAGGGATGTTCTCCACAACTTCCATTACTACACAATTGGGAAAATATTAGATCTTAATAGCAAACCATAATGGTACATTTTCTACTAGGATATTTTTTTAACTTGGAATTTAATTTAAGGATTTAATCTAATTTTCCCTTGAATTGCTCATTTCTTTTCATAGTTCTGGAGTGTAGGCTGTCTCATTTAAGGAAACCTCCCCATTCTTCAGTACTGTGTGAATACATAAACCAATATTCAGATAAAAATTTAACGTGAGTGTAAGGTAACTAACTGAGGATTTCTCTTACTAAATTACTTTTATTGAAGATAAAATTTAAGCCCTGAAAATAGAAGAAAACATATTCCATTTGCAAAACTACTTAGAAAAGGTAATAAGAAAAGATAATAATAATCCCTGGGACTTATTGAGCACATACCATCTGGTTGGCATTGCTCACATAATTTGCATTCATTATGTTATTTATTTCTCCCAGGAATCATGTAAGGTAGATACAGGTATTATCACTCAAGGCACAGAGAGGTCAAATAACTTAAAATCACACAGCTGGTGAGAATGGGGGTCCAGAATACATATTCAAGCAGTTTGACTTCACAGCTATAGGTGATTCTCAAAACATATGCCGAGTGTAACATAGTTCATTGCTGAACAATTGTTAACAGCAAGAACTGGTCTTTAAAAGTAATGTAAAATTGTCCTGGCTAGGTAGCCCCACTGGTTGGAGCATCATCCTGTACACTGAAAGGTTGCATGTTCGATTCCTGGTCCGGGCACATACCTGTGTTGTGGTTTTGATCCTGGTTGGGGTGTGTGTGGAAGGCAGCCGCTTGACGTTTCTCTTTCACATTGGTGTTTCTCTGTCTCTCTCTCCCCTCTTTCTCTAACATTCTTTCTAAAAATTGATAAAAAGATATTCTTGGGTGAGGATATAAAAAAATAAAAGTAATGTAACTTTTTGAAAATCAACAAAAGTGAAGAAATAGCTGATTGCCTACTAGCTATAATATTTTATGTAAGCCTATCTCAAAAATTATTTTAGTGGACTCATTTCTTAATGTAAACTTTAGGATATTTTTTTTTCTTGTGCTTTCTTGATTGTAAGTATCCCAATTCAAGTAATCAATAAAAATACTGAACTAAACAGCCCTGGTCAGAGTTCCGTCATAAAGTGTAAATGTCACCCCTGGTAAAAATCAATCCAGTAGCTCTGGAAAATGGTAGATACATTAAAATGCTAAGTCATTATAGAGCACTGAGACAGTGTTTCACCATTTTGGCAGTTCAAATGAAAAGTTTGCCAAATGTCTTGGTGATATTCAAATACATGTTTCAGGAGTGAATTTTTATAAGGGCCGAGGCAGCAACTATGCCAAGCAACTATAATTCTGATATCCCACTTTAGTGTGGAAAAATGAATGTGCTATAGAAAGAAGGTTTTTTATGGTTATTTTTTTCCTTTGAGAATAGGAAAGGAGAAATGACTTTTTGCTATAAGAACCTGAAGAAGATGGTCTCTTGTCACCATGCAGAAAGGCTATTGGTCAGGGACAAAGTGCAGATGACTGGGCTTTCAAGAAGTACATTTTAATTTGGATGCTTTCATAAAAACAAATAGTGAATTTTGTGTTGGAGGAACCTCAGCAAAGAAAACCAGTTGGTATATGCAGTGTTCCCGAAATACATTAGTCACAGTAGATTTCAGGAGCTGAGCAAAGAAGCAAGAGAGACAAAGTCCACAAGAGAGCATGCAGAAAATGTAGGAAGGGGAGGTACAGAAAAGAGATAGTTTAAAATCAATGAAAACGAAAGTACAGGAGCAGGCTCTTGTGTAAACGGCATTTTGAGTCAGCCCTGATTCCAGCAGAGTGTAAGAATGCTGACCCAGCCAGCATGCATAAGGGCTTCTTCCAGCTCCCAAATGAAATTCCCACCAGCACCATATGCCTGTAAATTGTTATGCTTTTCATTTAATTATTTAGTTCATTTGTTTATAAGTTTTCTAGAGGGTCATTAAGTAATTCTTTTAAAAAATAATCTTTGCTTAGAGTTCTTGTTGATTTGGTGGAAGCAAAAATGCCTGCATGATGCAAAACTGCTATCTACAGCGTTTCTAGTTCCCAAACTGATGTCCACCTCCTAAATCTGCCTGCCATCATACTTATGGTGAGATGAAATAACCACAGAGCATAAAATCTGTGCTCATAAAAAAATGGCCAGTGAGATATAGGATATTATTTAAAATTAAAATTAGAAAAATTTCTCACGCACATATACTTTTTTTCTTTAATTATCTTGGTGTCTCAATTTAAAAAGACCAGCAGTAACAAGATTTTGCACACATACACACATATGGACATACTCAGTTTATTTTTAGATTTTAAAAATCAATATCATTCAAAACACAAGATTGGAAATGTTTAACTAACTACTGAAATATGTTATTAATATTATTTAAAAAATTCCAAATGTCATTAAGATGGTATTCTTCAAATGATATGCTCTATTTCTTTTCAATATCAGAATAAAGCTCTAATGTCCATTATTGGGTTACTAAGGGTCATGGAGCTTAATAATCCCATTCATAATATTAGAAGTAAGTATCTTAATATGAGTAGTTCATTTGGAGATTTTTTAATGCATACAGATTTCAAAACAGATTGAAGTCTGATAAATCTCAGGTTCTGTCATGGTAAAAATAATCATCATGTACACTCGATCAATTTTTCTTTAAGAACAATAAAACTTGAATATAGAAACTCTATCCTAGTATATTTCAGTAGCTAACCCTCTGAATTTTTAACCTGGACAGTCAGTATTTCTGATGCACATTACAGCTGCATTTTGCCACACTGTTGTCTGTAAAGCTGGTCTGGATTTGATAGTTTTAATCCTGTAGATAAGATGGGTAAACCAATGAAACACTGTGAGCAACTCATGAGTAGGAGGGTCATAGATTCTTAGATTTAAAATCTATAATAATAACAGCGTAGTATGCAAATCAACCAAATGGCAAAACAGCAGAACAACTGTCCAGATGACCACGCTATGACACCCACTGATACCAGGCTGCCAAGGCGGGTGCAATATGATTGCTGGGGGTCCTGGCCATCACCCCATGATCACCCTGCAGAGGGAGGCTCAGGCCACCAGCTGGCGGGGAGATCAATCAGGGTGCTTCATGATCGCCCCAAAGTAGGAGGCCCAGGCCACTGACTGGCGGGCTGCAGTGGACTGTGATGGGTGGATGGGGCCTACCTCTTTGGGGTGATTAATCATAGGGCTCCCAGACTGTGAGAGGTTGCAGGCTGGGCTGAGGGACAGCCTGAGTACACGAACTTTATACATCAGGCCTCTAGTGATATATAAGGCATTTTATATATTCCTTCTACAATTTTTGTGTTTTGTGCCTAAAATAGCTGTTAGATCACAAAAAGGATTATATAAGTTTTATTCATATACTAGAAGCCTGGTGCACAAAATTGGTGCATGGGAGCTGGTCCCTCAGCCCAGCCTGCACTCTCTCCAATTGGGGACTCCTTGGGGGATGTTCCACTGCTGGTTTGCACCTAAACTGGCAGTTGGATATCCCTCTTGCAATCTGGGACTGTTGGTTCCTAACCACTCACCTGCCTGCCTGCCTGATCGCCCCTAACCACTCTGCCTGTCTGCCTGTTTGCCCCTAATTGCCCTCTCCTGTCAGCCTGATCTCACCCCCACCTACCCTCCCCTGCCGCCTGTTTGCCTCTAACCCCCTGCTAGCTAATCTTGCCCCCAATGGCCCTGTCCTGCTGGCCTGATTGACCCTAACTGCCTCTGCCTCGGCTGCCACCACCATGGCTTTGGAAGGAAGTTGGATGTCTGGAAGATAGCTGATTGACCCAGTCTAATTAGCATATTACCCTTTTATTAGTATAGATAGATTATATAGGATAGGATTGCTTATATGGGAGGGGAAAGCCTTTTTCAGCAGGAAGAGATGCTCTTGGCAGATAAAAATATAATCCCTATATCTGGACTGATAGTCACTCATATCACGATACTACCAAACCAGTTATTAAAAAATTGAATAGCTTTCTTACACTTTACACCAAATAGCTGTTGCCCTTAAAACCCCTCCTCAGCCCACACCTTAGGTTATACTTTTGCAGTTCACCCAGTTTAGGTTCTGATTGCTTGGTTTCTATGCCAGTCTGCGTCAAAAGCTCTGCTTCCTAGACAGCCATTGGCTTCTTGCAGTTCACCTAGATTTGGTTCTGATTGATCAGTTTATATGCCAGTCAGCATCTCTGGGCCTATCTCTGGGCCTGATTCATCAGGCCCTGCTTCTCTCTCCAGGCCTGATCTTTAGCCTCGCAGCAGCTGTTGGTCAGACCTTGCCTTTCTCTCTCTTTGGGTCTTGCCAGCAGCCATGGCAGCTGCGGATCAGGCTCTGCCTCTCTCTCTGAGCCTCTATCCTGGCTTGATTTGTAGCCACTGTGGCAGCAGCAAGGTCATTAGGCACCTCACCATGCCCACCTCATCTCGTCCACCCCCCACTGCCCCACTGCCTGCCAGCCGCCAGCCTTGCTGTGATAGCAGCTTATGAGCCTCAGGGGAGGGACCTAGAGGTACTCCATGCAGTTCCTTGTGAATGATCACCCATCTGGTCATTTAGGTCGCAAGGCCCTTGGCATTTTATAATATAGATTAGTACACTATCTCCATATTTTAACCTATTCTCATGGCATGCAGTATGAACTAGAGTATAGTTCCTCCATTGGATTCTTAGAAGAAGTGCTGCTTCTATAACAGATACTTTTTTGGATGCCTATATTAACTCTAGGACCCCCCGACCCCCTCACAGGAAGATGTCCTACAGAGGAGAACTAGGGTTTAACTAGGGCTGTGAGATTATACAACTAGGATAATGGAAACAAGGGTTCAAATAAACTATGGAAATAGAATGTCATGGAAGAACATCTAAATTGAGAAAAATGACCAAATAAGCATGAAATAAAATCAATAAGATCAATAAAATCAATCAGGAAACCACAGAGCATGTATTCTGGGCTACGAAGCAGAACATTTTCCCTCAGTTGTAGAGAAACTGTCAGCGGCACAGATTAAAAGTAAAGCAAACAAGATCCAGCAATTCACATATATGTTGTAAAAGGATAACTTGGAATTCCTTCTCAGTATTCCGCCATTTTACAATGTATGCTAGAGATAATATACTGAAGAGGAAAGAAGGAAAGGGACATTTATTGAGCATTTATTAACAGTAAGTTTCATGGAACACACATGATCCTCATGGTTGCTCCGTGTTATAATAATTCAGTTTTACAGTTAAAGTGAATGAGTCTCAGAGAGAGAGAGTCATTGTGACATATAAGAATTAGAGGCAGAATTCACAGCCATGGCTCTTTAATTTCTGATTATGTGCTCATTATAAAGCCCTGTGCTCCCTGAGATATAAACACTCCCATACATGCCAGCATAATGCAGCCAAATTAAGATAAATAAGTAATTTGTGAATTAACTACATTAGAATATGAAAGATGCCCTTTTATATAACAAGTAATTCCTGTTAAGTCTCCAATATTTCAGACTTTGCTTCTTTAGTCTTTTTTCTCCTTCTCTTGACACATCTCATATGCTGGTATTTTTGTAATTCTGTCCTAGCCCTTTTGTTTACATTTTGGCATCTCCTTCCATGGAGACATCTAAAATATGTCTCTTAAACAGGCTCTGTTTAACTGATGTGCTGGCTTCACTGATGTTCACTATTCCTCAATGAAATATTTTCATTGACTCCCATAGGATGTTACACTGTTGTGTCTGGTAGGCTGCATTTGTTATTTTTCCTCCTACCAGTAGAGTTGTATGCTTATCTTGCCCAGTGGATTTTTGTTTCCAAACTTATTGGGCTAGTGGGGCACATTCTTTTGTGTATTTTAGTTATATATTATGCCAAGTAAAATAAATTAATATAAGAATATAGAGTTATTTTTATAAAAATCACATTGAATGCATCAGAAATTTTTGATACAGGAAATCATTTAAATTTTTTTCTATTTAAAGAGAAGAAGTAAGAAAGAATAATAAAGATCTAGAATTATGTATTCAGATATTTTTTCACAAATGTTTTGATATTCTTAGTCCACTTTAAAAACTTGAAACCAGAAAAAATTAAATAATGCATTATGAGTATAGTTTATGCAAGAAGGATAATGGAAACAAAAAGTAGTAAGCCTCTTCTGAACAATTGGAATATCTTTTGTGTTTTTTTAAGGTTAAAATAATATGTTTAAAGTTTTTAACTATTTCATGCTTTTACCTTTAGCTAACATCTTTAATTAAACAAACAGGGAAATTGAGGAAAGTTAATGAAGATTACAAAGAGGAGGACAGTGTTTAGGAAAATCAACAAAGAATAATTCAGTGCCCCAGACCTAGTAACAGTGAGGGACTCTGCCTCCCCTCTACTTGAGGAGTCCCAGGGACAGTAGCCATATGGAAAGGGACTTGGCTTTGGTTGAGGGCCAACTGAAGATGACCCCACATGGAGGAAGCCCTAGAATAAAGCCACTGACCTCCTTTTCTCCTGCCTCTGATCTCCAGCTAGAGCCCTCTGTTGGATAGATTAATAGGATGTGTTATAATCCATAACTTTTGTCTTTTACAATCACTCTGGATTTTTATATGGATGAAAAATTTGTGCCCTCAACAGTGAATTCACATATCTGATTAGATAATATAACATGTGGATGAAATATCAATTAGAACATGTCACCATTTGTATTTAAAATTTTAGCTACATCATTGTTGTTAATATAAGGTTCTGTGATAAAAAAGGGGGACAGTTAACAACAACAGACCTTTTTGGTACAGTCCCCCTTTATATTATACCTCATCACAAAGACAAAGTCAACAATCAGAACTTTAATCTTCTACCACATTTTCTGAGTTCCACTTATTGTCTATCCTCATGTGATTAAATGACATTATTTTCCTAGGGGGATGCATCAAACCTTCATTCCTAAAACAAAATAAAATAAAAAACATAACCTTCTGAATCTTTGGTGTTCTTCTCTTCATCGAGTTACCTCAGTTTTTCATTGACTAGGACTGTTGGACAATGGTGTACATAGAGGCATCCCATGGAATTCTCTGGATTCCACATATAGCTTTATTTGTACACACTCCTCCCCACCATTAGTAGCAGCAATTCAATTTCAGTATCCTTTACTCACTTCTGTTCTTATTTTTCTAGCACATGAGAACCTCAAAATGGCTCTAGAGTTGCCTCAACATTCAACCTCTGACTGTATTCATTGCACTCTTGGACAATACTGCTTTCAAACCCCTTTAATCGCAGTGTTTCCAGACAAAGAAACAAAGAATTCATCAAGTGTATTGCTTAGTTTAACAGTGATAGGGCCACTCCTATTTTCACTTTTCGTTTTGGACCTGTAGATTTCTGCACAATATATTGACCACTGGTTTAAGGGCTATAGCATGTTTTGCAGTACTGCATTTGACCTTGAAAAAAAATTGTTTCTCAACTGGCTTCGGAGACTGGAGCATGTGTTAAGTCCTATGACTTATATGGGAGTGACCTATTGTTGAACTTGCTTTGTTATAAAATGTGTCCACCTGGTCTGAGGTAATGTTGTATGGGATGAAATGGTGGTGGATAAGTCATTCTGTAAGTCCAGGAATGATGTGAGATGGATACCATTCTTCAACACCTAAAATCATATCCTGGGCTGGGCTTGGGGTTCAGCCAATTTCAACCCAAGACTGTTTTAAGGTGTTCCTTCAAAACTGCCATCAAGACGTTCTCATTCTTCACTTGTTATCTAAATAGAACAGTCTTGGTTTTCATTTCTTCTTTTTATCCTCTACAACTCTCAGAAGCAAGCAGCTGACCTCATTTTCATTATTATTACTAATTCTGTCATCACTGGTAAGTGTGGTGCATTTTGTCTTCCAATTGCATCTGTCTCATTCCATGTCATTACCAGGGAAAATTTGAATAATCATGACATGCAACCCCATCCTGTGGCTTATCATTGTACCCTTTTCCCACAGCAAAGTGACTTTATGTACACTCCTTAAAAATATGAACAAACCATGTTCAGATTTTCATTTGAAAGTCTATTTCCTGGGACTATTTCTGGTACTACCTATTGTATATGTCAAGGTTCTCACAAAGGACAGACAGAGGAAACGCATGGAGGAGAATTTGTTAAATGGATTATTCATGGAAGTATGGACAGCATGTAGTGATGTGCAGGAAGGATAGCAAATGGATAAAAGGGCAGGTAGCAATAGGAAGATTGACTTTTTCTAGCCTCTTTAGTCTTGACTCTTTTGAAGGAACAAGGGAAGCAGAGCTGTAGGAAAAAAGCTCCTTTCTTTTTTAGCTCCCAGACATCCATGAGACAGGAGTCCATCTTTTTTAATTGGAAGAGAAGTGGAAGAGGGAAGACAATCCGCTTCTTGTCCTTGCCTATGGAAGTAAACTGATGTGTGTATGCATACTTATATGTATATTTATTTTCAAAAACTAAATTTTCAGTAGATTTTGAGCTTTTCTTAAAAAATGTGTGTTCTTCAAGATACATTGGGTGAAGGAAAAGAGGCTAAAATCAATGGCGTTTTCTTTTCATATGTAGAAACTAATGGGTTGATTATTGATACATGCCAAGAAATCGATAAGAAAATATTTAACAGAATACATGAAGCACTATAAAGAATGTTATTATTTTCTCAAGGATAATTACAATCAATTTATAAGTCCCTCTTTCTATATATAAGGACTTGCCTTTGGATAGTGTTCCACATGTACACATAGAAAAAAACCTTTATATGTATTTCATAGTTTATAATTATTTAAAATGTTTGTTTTTTAAAAATCCTCAAAGGAGGATATTTTCTCCATTGACTTCTAGAGCGGAAGAGAAAGAGTAGAGGAGAAAAGAGGGAGAAACATTGACATGAGAGAGACATATTGATTGGTTACTTCCTGCATGTACCCCTACATAGGCTGGGGAACATGAAACTGAGATATGTGCCCTTGACTAGAAATTGAACCTGTGACTCTTTGGTCTGCAGGCCAATGCTCTAACCACTGAGCATTTGCTAGGGCTAAAGTGTTGCTAAGTAGAATAGCACAAATACTTTGACATCAGCAATAGCCTGTATTTTTGTAACTATGAAAACTATTTTAAAATACCAATCATAGTGTGAGATGTTTTAAATGAGGATCACTCCTATAAAGCTCTTTGTCAGATACACACACACACACACACGGACACATATACATTGAGTAAATGTTTGGATTACTCAACTTAAGTTTACTTGAAAATTTAAATTGTGATTTTGCTAATGCAAGACAACTTTCAAAATAAACACACTAGTCATTGACTACAATTTGACCAAACTAGGCTGTTTCAAAATTGTGATATCAATCAGTTTCTTAAAAAATCATTGCTAAATCTGATGTATGGAATTGCATTTTTAATTTTAGAGAATTTAATTTCTTGGTTAAATTGCTCTGCATTGCTCAGATTATACAAGAATCCTGATGAGTTATTTTTATTTATAGTGCTCCCATTCAAGGTGCTCATAATTATATCTCAGTGCAATGGAAACATGCAGTTCTATTTCAGTGCCTTTAAGTTTTTTGAAATTCAGCTTTCGACAAAGGTTAAAGATCCATTTTAAAAAATATATATATTTTATTGATTTTTTACAGAGAGGAAGGGAGAGAGACAGAAAGTCAGAAACATCGATGAGAGAGAGACATCGATCAGTCGCCTCCTGCACGCCCCACAGTGGAGATGTGCCCGCAAGCAAGGTACATGCCCCCGACCGGAATTGAACCTGGGACCTTTCAGTCCGCACGCCGACGCTCTATCCACTGAGCCAAACCGGTCTCGGCAAAGAGCCATTTTTAAAGATAAAAAATATTACCTGCTAATATGAAAAATAAGGAAATTTGCACATATGTATTACAAAGTCATTACAAATGGGTGAAGTCATAATTCCTATTTGACAAAGTCACTGAGGTTCAGAATCATTAAACACTCGTGAGTACCTTCTGTGTAGGTGCATTTCCCCATGACACCTTCTTTTGGTGCTCAGAAATCTATACATTTGAGGTTTTAATAATACAAAAGAACGTCTTCTTTAGTGGGCACTGGGAGCACTGTGACTACCAGGATGCAGAGAGATACATTTCAGGTCCTTTAACCTGGCCCGGAAGACCTTTCATGGCCTCCCCTCCCAGCACCACTCTGGTCACTCCCCCCGGGCGCATCCCTGTGACAGCTGTCCTGACCTTCGTTCAGCTCCTTAGTACACCTCGCTCTCTTTGGCTTTTGGTCTTCTCCATGCTTGTTCCTCTCCCTTCTTGATCTTACTTGCCTCTTAACTGTCACCTTTGTACTGAACCTAATCCAAATTATCTTTCAGGCACCAGCATAAATGTCACGTTACTCATTTGATGCTGCCCAACAAGTACTTATTAAATACATTATCCGATCCCGCGTGGCGAGGTTAGGTTATCTTGCTACATGTTCTTATAGGCCCTTCAAATTCTATCCCAGTACTGGTCAGCCATCACTGTAACTTCTTATTTAATGTAACTGTCCCCTTTGCAGTATATTTACTCCAGAAAAGGCCAGGGAATAACTTGTTTTTCCTTCAAGTTCTACCTCCTGTCACCAAGGTTTCTCTGAAATTGATGCTCATATACATTTGGGTAAATGAGTCATTGACCAAATCAGACTCATCGTGGATCACAAAATACTTCAACCAGCAGTATAGAAGAGGCAAAGAAGTGAGTGGGCAGCGACCTCAGCTAGTTACAAATAACACAGCCTGTTCTGGCTTATCCCAGGAGGACCAGCTCGGTGTGTGGAGACTGTTGGAGTGCTGTTGTGCAGTGTGAGCCTGGTGTGGCCACACCACTTCAGAGCTGATATATCAAATGGTTCTTATGTTAAAAGAAATCCCAGAAAAGCATGAGCAGTCTGCACAGTCTGTCCATGGCACGGCAGCTCTAGGGCGGCTCACCATGCACTGGTTAGCTCACACAGTTGATTTTTCTGCCTGGAAGTTATGCCAGTCAGTGTTCAGAGGGCATATTTTTTACACTAATGAAATCAAGAATTGAAAGAGTCCTCAGGCCAGAAGTGACCCATGCAGTGACGGAAACGTAGCAATGAAAGATATATATGCGAGAGAAATAATTGTCGATTTGGTAACTATAATTTCCCACTTGGTTTAAATGAGACTCGCCTGGCTCATTCAATCAGCATGTGAACCAGGCCCTGCGGCAGGCACGGCCAGGCTGATCCGCACTGCCTGTGCGTGGCTCTCTGCATCTTAAACGTTCCTTTTCATTGCTGCCTTTCCCATCCCTCATGCCAACACTTTCATCTTTGCAGCTAGTGTTTTTGTTTGTTTTTTGTTTTTGGTCAATACTATAAGAACAACAAGTCGTGTCCAATAGATTGTCAAATTTATTCACAACGGACTTCATGAAAGATATCTCAGGTGTGTGTGGGGGTGAAGGTGGAGACTGTTAGCAACTTGTTAGAAGGACAGTGAATTAAACTGGGATTTGTGAGTCTTAATGTAGGAGCCCCATCAAGCAATCACTTTCCAGCACAGGCGTGGGCTGTGAGCGCGTCACAACTCCTGTGCCTGTGGGGACTCAGGCCGAGAACCCCACTTATCATTTTCATTTTCTTAGGAAAATCAACTATTGATGCTTTGAGGAACAGAATACCAATTAGAACATTTCAGGCATGAAGGTAATTTAGAGGGTGAAGCAACAAAAATATCATCATCAGTCTGTTGCTTACAGCAAATTAGCAGGTGGCCCCAAGAATGAGAAAGCTGACAAACGTTGTGCATTCATGAGCCCAGTTCCCCAAGGTGCAGCGAGAAAACATGCTCATCACCGAAGGCAGGCACAGCTTCTGGACATTTCGGCACTTATTTATAAAACTGTGAAATAACTTGCTTTAATAGGAATCCGAGCTGAAGCTGGGTAATAATTTTTCTCTCTGATTTAGGTTGCTTTTAGCTCTCAGTTCAACACTGTATTACATTGACTAGAAACAGACAGGCATCAAGCCAAACAATTATTCAGATACATTTTCTGACAGGTATAAAGCCACTTTACCTTTATGAATGACAATTCAAAGAAGTTTACAGGTGATTTGACCACATTCGCAATTTACATAAATGCAATTTAGGAGCTACTTATATTGCCAAATTGGACAAGGTGCACTTTTCTGAGTTTGTATAAAGTGTTCTGCAAATTGTTGTTTTCATATTCTACCTCCAGACTTCTCAACATAGGATCTCTGATGGGTTTACTTTCTTTTAGTGGGAAAAGATTGATGGGATGGAATCAAGGATTCCATGTAAAAGATGAACATTGGTGAACAGAAACAGACTTTAAACTGATTTTCATTAGCAAAAACCAAAAATGATACATCTACCATAATTAAAACAGTTTGATGCTGGCATAAACAGATCAATGAAACAATTTGCTTAGTCCTTAAAGAGACTCTGATGTGATGCATATAATAAAATGAACATGAATGAGTTATTAAAAAAATCATTGGGGGTACTTAGTTATATAGACAAGCACACATAAGCACGTCTACACACACATTCCTTAGAATTTTTATCAGACCTTCAATGAAAAAATATTCTAAGTTAACATATATACTTATATTTATACATAAACTAGAGGCCTGGTGCGTGAATTTGTGTAAATGTGGAGTCTTGGGAGGTTGGCTCGCCACCTGCCCCAGATCAGGGTGGGGAGGACCAATTGGGGTGAAGACAGCTGGGGGGAGGGCAGCTTTCTTTGTGGTTAGTGTGATGCTCTTAATTTGACCTCTTCTTTCGGAGACTGAACCTGGGTTTTCCTGTCACTCCTTGATTGCATTTATGTGCTTTTGATTTGGGCATGGTAACCTCACTCAGATGTTTAGGACTCCTGTCTTTGAGCTGCTGTGTTGGTTACCACCTCTTTCCCTTTCCCCTTCCTCCTTTGTACCTCTTCCTTCTTCCCTCCTTCCTCTAGCCAGATTTACTGAGTCAGTAGGTGACTCAACCTGAATGTTGACTCACTAATCAAATCAGGGGGCATTTATTAATATGACTCACAAAAAAGCTCAGAACAAAGGTGTTGGGGGCTGACTGGGGGGCTAGGCCAGCCAGGGTAGGGAGGGCAATTAGGGCCTGAATCATGCTGATTGGCTGCCACAGTGAGAGTCATAGCCATCGGTTGTTCTGGTTGTTCTGCTGTATCGGTTGCTGGGCTTTTATATATGTAGATTGTAGCTACCAAAAAAATCTACAACTACATTAGGCTAATAAATAGAAAGGTATTTATAATATTTAAAAATCCCCAGAAGAAATAATATGTGTTATTATTCTTAGGTCCACAAAATATATCTTTTGTAAATAAAAGGCACTATGAAAAATAAAATTAAAAAAATGCAAACTTAAAAACATTTAAATTATGACAATAATAGTCAGTGGAGAGATATTTAAGATATTCATATGTTATACAAATCTTGAGAAAAAAACAGTAAAAACAAAATAAAATAGGAAATGATGTGGATTTTAAGAGAAAATGAAATATTGGTAATTGTTAAACTTAAAAAAGATAAATTAACCAGTAATTAAAATATATCAATTAAATTCCAGTCAAAATCTTTCTGCAGAGTGAGTGCATTAAGGGGCAGAAAAAGGAGGAGTGTACTTTTAGCCTGGCTCTATCCTTCCCAACTCACCTGGCTCCATCCTTACCTACTCACCTGGCTCCATCTTTACTTACTCACCTGGCTCCATCCTTACCTATTCACCTGGCTCCATCCTTACCTACTCACCTGGCTCCATCTTTACTTACTCACCTGGCTCCATCTTTACCTACTCACCTGTTTCATCCTTACCTACTCACCTGTTTCATTCTTACCTACTCACCTGGCTCCATCTTTAACCTACTCACCTGGTTTCATCCTTACCTACTCACCTGGTTTGATTGTGCCCTGCATCAGCCACAGCTCCTGCTGTCACTTTCTGTGCAGCAACTCCCTCAGGTTTCAGACAGCCACTCCCCTAGAGAAGTGGTGGCACAGCTTCTTAGGTGGCCAGCCTCAGGTACTGCACCATGCCTCTGGGTTATCTTTATCATTTCCCCACATCTTCATAAGGAGTGCCTCATTACCCTACTGAGTTTATCATTAGTTTCCTGTCTGTATACATCAGGATAAATAGGAAAGTCTTTTTTCATGGTGGTTGTTACAGGAACTTGACATTGTCTTCTGAAAATTATATTTTGGCTCATAATCCAATTTGAATTCCTTCACAGGCTTTATGAACTATCGACAAAAATTTAAATAGATGATAATTTAAACATTAAATCAAACAAAGAAATTTATTTTTCATTACATTATTTTCTTTTGATATAAAGAGTGGAAAAGTAGTTTTTACTATTTCATTACTTATAGTTTGTATTAATTTTCAATTACCAAAATTTTAATTTTAAGGTATTACTAATTCAGAATATTTATGATCTTTAGAGTAAACAGGAATAAAGTAACACTAAGCATTGTTAACATGTATTGGGAAATAAAATTTTTAAAAAATATATATTTTATTGCTTGTTTACAGAGAGGAAGGAAGAGGGATAGAGAGTTAGAAACATCGATGAGAAAGAAACATTGATTAGCTGCCTCCTGAACACTCACTCCTTAAATATCTCTCTATTAACTATTGTTGTCATAAATTTAAATGTGCCCACAACCAGGGTACATGTCCTTGACTGGAATCGAACCTGGGACCCTTGAGTCCACAGTCAATGCTCTGTCCACTGAGCCAAACTGGTTAGGGCAGGAAATAAACTTTTTAGTAGATTTCACTAACGCCACCAAAACAGATGAACATGCACTAAATAACTGGATACCATAGGGACAGAGGAGAGAACCATTTAAGAAGAAAATTTATAAAAATACTTCAATATAGCAAAATGAACAAGAGAAATATGAAGTCAACTGACAAAAATCCCACCTGGAACTCTGGCTGGTTTTGCTCAGTGGTTAGAGTGTTGGCCCGAGGACCAAAGGTTTGAAGGTTTGATTCCTGGTTAAGGGCACTGTATCTCCTTGCAGGTTCTATGTCCAGTCAGGCACTTGTTATGTCTCTTTCATGTTAATGTTTCTCTTTCCCTCTCCTCCCACCCTTCCATTCTCTCTAGAAATAAATAGGAAATATATACTTGGGTATACTTGAGGATTAAAGAGAAATTCTACCTGGAAAAATAATCATAAAACAGAAAAAACTGAACAACGATAGTTAAAATGGATTAAATATACTTATAAAAGCATTTAACAATTTGAAATACCAACTTCATTTATAAATTCAAAAACTAAAAATAGAAATGAACAACAACAAATCCCAATTAGAGAGCTAATTGAACAAAGAAATGAAAAAAAAAGATGAAATGATGCAAGAAATGGGTAATAAATTACAAGATATCCAAAGAAGAATGGGCCAAAGTGAAAGTTAGTTATGGGCAGTGAAGAAAGGCAGGCTGGCAAACAAAAGGATAAACATAAGGTTATTAAAAAAGAAACAAAAAGTGTAAAATGAAAAGTAGTGGAAATGGAAGAAGAGAAAAGAAGGAATAATAACATTATTATTTTAATTCCTGAAGAATAAAATAAAACAATGCAACAGAAATATGTTAAACTCCAACCTAAGAAAACTTTCCACACTTCTACTCACATACACATGTGCACACTAATGCTCTGTATTCACATATAAACATTAAGTATATATACATGCATACACAACACATACCTTCTCAAGTTAGTATCATCTTGTTTAATGAAAACCAGTTTCCACTAAGAACAAGTATGCTCACAATCTCTGCTACTAATCAATATTTTAAAGATGCAAATATTAATCAATGTAATTGGTCAAAAGAAATAACTTAAAGGCTTAAGAATAGGTAAAGTAGGTAAAGAAGTGAAACCATCTTTTTCTGTAGCTGAGATGAACATATAATATATCTGGAAAACTCTAAAGAAATGAAAGAATCAATGATGAAACTAACTTTAAAAAAACAGGTGTGTTACTAGGATATGTAATGAACATGTGGAACCGGTTTGAGGACAAGTTGAGGGAATGTTTGAAAATATTTCTGAAGGATCTAAATGTATACTTGAACAAATGGCAACATTTTCCCCATTCTTAGTAGGATAACAAAGCATTATAAAGATGTCTTTACTGTCCAAGTTATTTGCTAAATTTTAACTTGGTAACTGCTGAAAAGAAAAATGAAAGCAATTGTTTTTCATGAGTTAGACTAAAAAGACAACTTCATATGAAAAAGGAACTGTAATATAATAAAGGAAATAATTAAAAACTATGAGAGGATAAGCCACACTACATGTTACTATGAATTATAACTCAAATAATTTGATACTGGTGCATGGGTAGACAACAGATTTGTGCATTAATATAGAAAGTCAGAGACTCAAATATGGACATTTAGTATATGATAAAAGCTACAGATGAACTTTATAATAAACTGTGCTTTAAAACTGAGGGGACATTTACAAAAAGATAAAATTAATTCTATAATAAAGTTTAATGCTTTATTTCCCAAAAGTATAAACAAGGGACCATAAGAATAAATTTATAATGCCACTTAAAATATAATTTAGAAGAAAATGTCACAAAGTAAAGAGAATGATGTTGCTTATTGATAAATGTTTAGGGGGTCAAGAAGTAAAACATGGGTATGTCTCATTATAGATGCTATAAGAATGCATATAAATGCATCCATAAGTTCAAGCATAAATAAATGAAAAAAGAGGAGATTTTTTTTTCTTACTGTAGAATGCTGGGCAATAAATGCAGAAGGAACAATTATATTAAAAATTACATAGGTTTCAACCATCATAGTTATAATCTATTCAGACAATAGAGTTCAATTGAGGCTAAAACTAGTGGGTGAAAGTTAGATGAGAAATAGATATTTTCATTGTTTCAAAATATCTCCACCAAAAGTGCTCATTAAATTAGGAGAAGAAAGATGCTTACTGATGACAGGTGCTCACCTGATAGACATCACCTTAATCAAGTGGTCCAAGTTAATTTCACCAGTGTAGAGAAAAACCAACATCATTTATTTTTTTAAATTTAATTCAATTTATTGTTTAAGGTATTACAAATAGTAGTACATATGTTTCCTCCCCCCACACGGACCTCCCCCCGGCCTCCCTCCCCCACTTGCCTTCATCCCCCCACCCCCAGTGTCTTGGTTCTGTTGGTTCTGCTTACACGCAGGCATACAAGTCCTTCGATTGATATTCTTATCCCCTCAATCCTCCCCTACCTTCCTGATGTAGTTTGACAGTCTGTTTGATGCTTCTTTGCCTCTATTTTTGTTCAAAAAGTTTGTAATATTCTTTATTGTCCATATATGAGTGAGATTATGTGGTATTTTTCTTTCACTGACTAGCTTATTTCACTTAGCATAATACTTTACAGATCCATTCATGCTGTTGCAAATGGTAAGAATTCATTCTTTTTTTTACAGCAGCTTAGTATTCCATTGTGTAGATGTACCACAGTTTTCTAATCCACTCATCTGCTGATGGGCATTTAGGCTGTTTCCAAATCTTAGCTATTATAAACTGCGCTGCTATGAACATAGGGGTACATATATCCTTTCTGATTGGTGTTTCTGTTTTCTTGGGATATATTCCTAGAAGTGGTATTACTGGGTCAAATGGCAATTCCATTTTTAATATTTTGAGGAAATGCCATACTGTTTTCCACAGTGGCTGCATTCCCACCAGCAGTGAAGGAGGGTTTCTTTTTCTCCAAATCCTCTCCAGCACTTGTCATTTTTTGATTTATAGATGATGGCCATTCTGACAGGTGTGAGATGTACCTCATTGTTTTGATTTGCATCTCTTGGATGATTAGTGACTTTGAGCATGTTTTCATATATCTCTTGGCTTTCTGAATGTCCTCTTTCAAAAAGTGTCTATTTAAGTCATTTTCCTATATTTTGATTGGATTGTTTAATCTTCCTTTTGTTATGTTGTATGACTTTCTTGTAAATGTTGGAGATTAAACCCTTATCTGAAATATCATGGGCAAATATGTTGGGCTTTTTATTTTGATGTAGTCCCATTTGTTTATTTTCTCTTTAGTTTTCATTGCCCTCGGAGCTTGATATCAGTAAAGATATTTCTATGACAAATGTCTGCTATTTTATCGTCTATGGCTTCTTCTAAGATTTTTATGGTTTCCCATCTTACGTTTAAATCCTTTACCCATTTTGTGTTTATTTTTGTGTATGGGGTAAGTTGGTGGTCTAATTTCATTTTTTGGCAAGTATCTGTCTAGTTTTCCCAACACAATTTATTGAAAAGACTGTCTTGTCTCCATTGTATACTCTTGCCTTCTTTGTCAAATATTAATTGAGCATACTGGCTTGTGTCGATTTCTGGGTTCTCTGTTCTTTTCCACTGATCTATATGTCTGTTCTTGTGCCATTACCAGGCAGTTTTGAGAACAGTGGCTTTGTAGTATAGCTTGATATTTGGTATTGTGATCCCTTCAACATTGTTCTTCTTTCTCAAGATTGCTGCAGGTATTCAGAGTCTATTTTTATTCCAGATGAATTTTTGGAGAATTTGTTCTAGGTCTTTGAAGTATACTATTGCTATTGTAATGGGGATTGCACTGAATTTATAGATTGCTTTGGGTAGTATGGAAACTTTAATGATGTTGATTCTACCAATCTATGAATGGTATATTCTTCCATTTGTTCATGTCTTCCTCTATCTTCTTCTTCTTCTTCTTTTTTTTTAGCATCCTGACATTTTCTGAGTACAGGTCCTTTGTCTCCTTGGTTAAGTTTATTCCTAGGTATCTTAATTTTTTGTTGCAGTGGTATATGGAATTGCTTTTTTAAAAAAATATATTTTATTGATTTTTTTCACAGAGAGGAAGGGAGAAGGATAGAGAGTTAGAAACATCAATGAGAGACACATCGATCAGCCGCCTTCTGTACGCCCCTTCTGGGGATGTGCCCGCAACCAGGATACATGCCCTTGACTGGAATCAAATCTGGGACCTTTCAGTCCGCAGGCCAAAGCTCTATCCACTGAGCCAAGCCGGTTTAGGCTGGGATTGCTTTTTAAATTTATCTTTCTGTGAGTTAATTATTGCTGTATAGAAAATCCATAGACTTCTGGGTGTTAATTTTGTGTCCTGATATATTGCCAAATTCATTTATTAAGAGTAGTAGTGTTTTGATGCAGTCTATGGGGTTTTCTATGTACAATATCATGTCATCTGTGAATAAGGACAGTTTTACTTCTTCTTTTCCAAATTGGATGACTTTTATTTCTTCTTTTTGTCTGATCACAATGGCTAGTACTTCTAGTACTATGTTGAACAAGGATGGTGAGAGTGGGCATCCCTGTCCTGTTCCTGTTCTTGGGGGAAATGGTTTTCATTTTTGCCCATTGAGTATGATTGTTGGCTGTGGATTTGTCATACATGGCTTTTATTATGTTGAGGCATGATCGTTCTATTACCACCTTGCTGAGAGTTTTTATCAAGAAAGGGTGTTGGATTTTGTCAAATGCTTTTTCTGCATTAATGGATATGATTATATGACTTTTATCTCTCAGTTTATTTATGTAGTGTATCACATTTATTGAATTGCAGATGTTGTACCATCCTTGCATCCCCAGAATAAATCCCACTTGGTCATGGTGTATGATCTTTCTAATGTAATGCTGGATTCGATTTGCTAGAATTTTGTTGAGTTTTTTTGCGTCTATGTTCCTGAATGATATTGGCCTATAATTCTCTTTCTTTGTATTGTCTTTATGTGGTTTTGGGATTAGGGTAATGCTGACTTCATGGAAAGTTCTCCTTCCTCTTGAATTTTTTTTGAATAGTCTGAGGAAGATACGTTTTATTTCTTCTTTGAATGTTTGTTAAAACTCCCCTTTGAAGCTGTTTGGTCCAGGGCTTTTGTTTGTTGGAAGATTTTTGATTACTGATTCAATTTTCTCCATAGTTATTGGCCTATACAGATTTTTTTAATCCCTACTGGTTGAGTTTTGGAAGGTCTTATTTTTTTAAGAATATGTCCATTTCTTCTAGGTTGACCAGTTTGTTGGAGTAGAGTTGCTCATAGTATTTTTTACGATTCTTGGTATTTCTGTGGGGTCTGTTCTTATTTCACCTCTTTTGTTTCTGATTTTGTTTATTTGAGTCCTTTTTCTTTGTTTCTTGGTGAGCCTGGTTAGAAGTTCATCAATCTTGTTTATCCTTTCACAGGACCAGCTCTTGGTTTCATTGATCTTTTGTATTTTTTTTTGTCTCTGTCATTTATTTCTATTTTGATCTTCATTATTTCCTTCCTTCTGCTCACACTGGGCTTTTCTTGTTGTTCCCTTTCTTCAAGTTTCAGAGTTAGATGATTTATTACCAGTTTTTCTTGTTTTTTTGAGGTAGGCCTGTAATGCTAGTAATACTATGAACTTGCCTCTCAGGACTGCTTTCACTGTGTCCCAAAGATTTTGGATTGTTGTGTTTTCATTGTCATTTGTTTCCAGGAAGTGTTTTATTTCTACTTTGATCTCTTTGGTAACTCACTCATTGTTTAATAGTGTGCTATTCAGCCTCCAAGTGTTTGAATTTTTGTGATTGTTTTTACTGTAATTTCTAATTTTATGCCATTGTGATTGGAGAAGATGCTTGATATGATTTCATTCCTCTTGAATTTGGAGAGACTTTGCCTGTGTCCCAGTATGTGGTCTATCTTTGAAAATGTCCCATGTGTGCTTGAGAAGAGTGTATGTTCTGTAGTTTTGGGGTGGAATGTTTTAAAGATGTTGATTAAGTCCATCTGATCTAGTGAGTCATTTAGGATTGATGTTTCTTTGCTAATTTTTTGTCTAGATGATATTAATGGGGTATTAAAATCTCCCACTATGATTGTGTTTCTGTCAATCTCTCCCCTGATACCTTCCAGAAGTATTTTTATGTATTTGAGTGCTCCTGCATTTGGAACATAAATGTTTACCATATTTATATCCTCTTGTTGTGTCAATCCCTTTAGAAATATTAAGTGGCCTTTCTTGTCTCTTGTTATGATCTTCACTTTGAAGTCTATTTTGTCAGATATATATATGGTTACCCAAGGTTTTTATTTCCATTTCCATTTGCCTGATAAGTATTTTTCTATCCCTTCACTTTCAGTCTATGTGAGTCCTTTGTTTCAGCATATATATGGGTCATGTTTCCTTATCCATTCACTAACTCGATGTTTTTTTGATTGGAGCATTTAATCCATTTACATTTAATGTTATTTTTGATAGGTACTTGTTTGTAGCCATTTCTGTACTTTATGCCTGTGATCCCTCCTTTTTATTTTTTATTTTTACAATATTCCCTTTAGCATTTCTTGAAATTCTGGCTTGGTAGTGATAAACTCAACTCCTTTAGTCTTTTTTTTGTCTATAAAACTCCTGATTTTTCTTTCAATTTTGATCGATTGTCTTGCTGAATAGAGTATTCTTGGATTCAGTCCTTTGCTTTGCATCACTATGTATACCTCCTTCCATTCCCTTCTAGCTTGATGTGTTTCTGTTGAGAAATCATTTGATAATCTGATGGGGAATCCTTTGTAGGTAACTCTGTCTCTCTGGCAGCTTTTAAGATTCTCTCTTTGTCATAAACATTTGCATTGTAATTGTGTGTCTTTGTGTGGGTCTTTTGGTATTCATCTTGATTGGGACTCTCTGTACTTGGGTAACTTTTTTCTTCCTCATATTAGGTAAGTTTTCTGTCAGATTTCTTCAAAAATATTTTCTAATTCTTGCTGCTCTTTTTGTCCTTTTGGCATCCCTATTATATGTCTGTTACTTTGTTTTGTGTTTTCCAAAGCTCCCTTAGGCTCTCCTCCTGCTTTTTAATTTTTTTTCTCCACTTGCTGTTCAGATTGGGATTGTTTCTCTACTTTATCTTCTGACTCATTAATTCGGTCCTCTTCTTCTTCTAGTCTATTATTGAAACCCTCCATGATGTTTTTCATTGTAGCTATATTACTTTTGATTTCTTCCAATTTTTGCATAGGTTGTTGATTTTCTCATTCATCTGATGTATGAACTGTATGACCACCATTACTCTGAATTCTTTTTCTGTCATGTTATATGCTTCTGTTTCACGTATTTCCTTTCTTGACATTTCCTCATTTTCTTTCCTCTGGAAATTGTTTCGTTGTTTCCCCACTCTTAACTATCACCAGAAGGTTCAAATGTCAAGTTGCGTGTGCCTGGGCTGTGTGCAGTGGGAGCTTTGCACCACTCGAGTATCTTTGAAGAGCTCTGACACCAAGATGTGTGGCTACTGTGGATTTGTGGGATCCATGCTCACCCAGAATCAGAGTCACTGGTTCTCAGTGTGATGCACCTAGAATCAGGGATCCCACCTGTGCTATGCTGAAAAAGAGACCCCACTGGCATGTGTCAAAAATCTGAGTTCCCTAGCACATGCCAGGAGTCAGAGTCCCACTGTACCCACACTAAGAATCAAGTATTAGAGTCTCTGTTGTTTGGTGTAGCCTCACACCAAGAATCAGGGTTCCTGTGTGAATGCGCCAAGAATTGGAGTCACTGGATCCTAGTGTGAGTGCACTTGGAATCAGGGGTCCCAGGCATGTATGAAGAGGAACAGAGTCAAGTCACTGGTGCTCAGTGCTGCCTCTCGTGTGGAGAATCAGGGTCCCGGGTCTGCTTGGGGGATCAGGTTGCACAGTTGCACTGTGTCAGAAGGAGGTCCACTCCTGCACTACAGAAAACAGACATCTTTGTGCGCTTGCCCAGGATCAAAGTCAGGTGGCACTGCTGCCCTGTGTAGGTGTGAAGTTTGGTTGCCTGATTGCTTTGCAGGGAACAGATCCCAGTGTCCTAGTGTGCACCCAGGCTCAAATTTACATAGTGGAGCTGCAGCCCTGTGCAAGGGGCAGGTCTAGCAGTTCTTATGGAACTACAGAGAAACTGCAGGGACGTGGATGAGTTCTGTGACTCACTGAAATCTGTAGCCAGGATGTCTGGATTCTTGGTGTCTGTGGGTCTGCAGTTGTGGTTATAGGTCTCTGTCTCCAGTGGCTGCAGGGTCCTGGTTTGTGTCTGAGACCAGACTGGGTGGTGCTGAGACTAGGATCCTAGTCTCAAGCAGTTCTGTTTTTCAGGATAGTAGTGTGGCCTTTGCACTCATGCTCGCTGCCCCCAGAGTGTCTGCAGTGGCAGCGGGGTTTCGCTGCTAAGACTGCCCGGTTTGGCAGCCCCTTGGAAGACCTGCAGGATCTAACTGTCCCTAGCTCACACACACACACACACACACACACACACACACACACACACACACCACACATCCACACACTCCTCTATCACTCCCTCACTCTCTCACACTTTCTCCCTCCCTACCTGCTTGCTGGTCACCATCTTCATCTACCTCCAAACCAACATCATTTAATACATGACATTTTGCCCTAACTGGTTTGGCTCAGAGAATAGAAGCATCGGCTTGTGTAATGAAGGGACCCAAGTTTGATTCTGGTCAAGGGCATATACCTTGGTTGCAGGCACATCCCCAGGAGGGGGTGTGCAGGAGGCAATTTATCAATGTTTCTCTCTCATCGATGTTTATAACTCTCTATCCCTCTCCCTTTTTAAAAAAATACATGATATGTTGCACTTGGTAGGATAGCATCACTTCAATGACAGTCCTCCTACATCACATAACCTTAATCCTATTATAAGGGAGCATCAAACAAACCCAAATTGAGGGACATGGTACAAAATAACTGGCCTAAATTTCTCCCAAAATGACATTGTTATGAAAGAAAAAAAGAGGCAGAGGAATTTTTAAGATTACAGGTAAATAAAAAATCCTGAGTTGGACCCTGGAGTATTATCTAAAGAACAATATTGTGACAAATTGTGAAATCAGAACATGGAGTGCATATTCATAGCATTTTTTCAATGTTAAATTTCATGATTTATACAATTTTCTGTGACTATATAAGAATATGTATCTGATGTTTGGAAAATAAACACAGAAGTACTTACAGTTAAAGAAGCATGATATGTCCAAACTCAAATGGTTCACAAAAAATTATGTATGTGTGATGTATGTTGTGCACATATATAGAGACAGAGAAGAGGAAGAGAATGATAAAGAAATGTGGCAGATATTAATAATTAGTGAATTTGGCTGAAGGATGTATAGGGTGTCTAGTAAAATTCAGGACACTTAGTTAAATTGGAAATTTAAACAAACAAAAAAATTATCTTTAGGATAAATCTGTCTTTTAAATATTGCAGTGACATATTTATCCTAAATAAATTATTGTTTATTTGCAACAAATATTTGAGTGCCGTGTGTGTGTGTGTGTATGTGTGTGTGTGTATACATATATACACACATATTTGAGTGCCATATATAAATATTTATATGATGCACACTGACCACCAGGGAGCAGATGCTGAATGCAGGAGCTGCTCCCTGGTGGTCAGTACACTTCCAAGGAGGGAACTCTGCTCAGTCACAAGCTGGTCTGAAGGCTGCGAGTGCAACCGGGTGGCGGCAACCTCTCCTGCCTCCTTGGCAGTGTTAAGGATATCTGACTAACGGCTTAGGCCTACTTCCCCCATTAGTTGGATATCCCCGAGGGCTCCTGGGCTGCCAGAGGGATGTCTGACTTCCAGCTTAGGCCTGATCCCCCAGGGAGTGGGCCTAAGTCAGCAGGTGGACATCCCCTGAGGCGTCTTGGACTGTGAGAGGGCACAGGCTGGGCTGAGGGACCCCCCTGAGTGCACAAAGTTTCGTGCATTGGGCCTCTAGTACATATATATTTTGCTAATTCTAACAACTTCACCTACTCCTATTAATTTTGATGGTGGTTTGCCTTAGTAAATATAAAATATTAGCTGATGTGATAAACAGTGTAATATTCTTATATATTCTCTGACATTTAAAATTTTTTCAAACTAAGTCATGGGTTCTTAAATTCATAATTTCTGTGAACTTATTTATATATGTTTTAGAGGGTGAGGGATAGAAATGAAGTAGGCAAAATTTTGTTGTTTCCTGAAGCATATTTCTTTACAAATGACCATATGTTTCCTGAAGCACATTTCTTTACAAATGACCATATTAGTTAATAATTACTGTATCTATTATACTATGGTCAATAAGACTACTTAATTTCTCCAAGATATTATAATTTAGGAAGATTCCTATAGTATATTATCAAAGGTAATGTTATCAGTACAGTAAATCTAATATCAAAGATAGTTCTATGAGTTGATTTTCTTTACTCTTCATTTCATCAGTATAATCCACAATCATTCAAATTTTATTATATTTGGAAGTGTCATAAATTAATTAAAACTATCTTTTAGGTTAAATGAAGTGAGTTTCTGAATCTATACCTATAACAATTAATTATTAAGAATCTTTTTCACCTAAAGTCATTGGAGTTAGATTCATAAACTATCAACAGAATAGAAATCAAGCAAAATTACCAAATAAAAACTTTACTGAAGTAGTCCTCATAGGATAGTTAATATTAAATGAAATGGAATATGAAGAATTTATTTGTGTAATTTAAAGTAGGAATTAGTATAAATATTTCATTCTTTATAAAATTATGTTAAATAATCATTTTGTTTTCAGAGAATACATTACCTACTGCTTCAACTTTTAAATTCTCATTTGTTACCTTAAAAGTCTGATATTTGCCTGTGGTGAGAAACCCAGTCTGCTAATTACTACAATTAATTTGGATAGTGACTTTACCTTTGTAATTATGAAATAATCAGCAGATGTTGTAAACAATGCATTTTGAATCTAAAAATATCAACAAACATATACATGCTTTACATTTTAATTTAAATATACCTATATATAAAATATATATAAATTTGTAAGCAAGTAAAATTTTCTCAGTGCTTTTTCTTTTTATGTATATATTTATGTACACATTCTGTCTCCCACAGGGTAATGCAGTAACTTTCAAAAATCTTCAAACGTTTTTTAAAAAATCTATATATTTAGCTTTCTTTGAAAAATGTTGCTCTTTAAATTTAAAAATTAGAATCAACTGGTTTTTAACTTGGAAAATCAGATTCCACTAAAAAACTACTTTTTTGGAGAGAGAAGTTGGCAGACGTGCTCCATGTCACTAGCAGGAGGGCTGATAGTTCACCTTGTTTCTCACACGGGTTGTGCTGCTCAGCTCTGCAGGAGGGCAAAGGGCCAAGACAGCCACCAACCTCACAACATCATGTTTTATTTTTATAAAGTCTTCATTTTCGTCAGGCTTGAGAAAGTAAAATGCAGCACTTAACCCCATTTCTAGACATTAAGTGCCCAAGTATGCATGTAGATGTCATCTCCCTGCTGGTTCCGGTAAGGAACGGCCATTTAAGAAACGCTTATTGCCTCTTTATTGCAGGCAAAAGGCGGTACAGTGTTGGTGACACCTGTGCTAATTTGCTTTCTGGTTCTAACACAGGAAAAGCTTCTTCCCGCTGCTGGGCAGTTCACCGTTTCAAAGAATCAAATTTTCCTTTGTGTTTACCTTACCAAAATGAGTAAAGCATGCGTAATCATCACTTCATCATCTTCATTATATCTCCATACATTTCTAGTCTTGTATCTTGAGTGATATGAAGAATGGACTTTGTTATTAGGATGGGTTTTCATTTCTACTGCTCTGTAAACCAGGCAAAGGTTAAAACCATGACTTATAGAGATTGCATAAAAAATGTGCTCCCAATACTTCCTGTAAAGCTGGTTTTGAAACCAGAGGAATTCTTAGGTTTGGCATATACCATATAGGTAAACACTAACATTGAGCCCCTACCCCTGTGCACACCAACTTTCTGTACACAGAAGGGCAAGCCTTAATGAGAAGTCATAGAGGTCAGCTCTACATACAACAATCAAAACTTTTATCATCAGGACAAGTTTCTCCAAATCAATGGCTGGATTCTGTTCTCACACTCTGTGCTATATACACATCTATTAGAAATTTTGCTCCATGAAACTTCTATAAAAACATACTCATTGCCAAAGGGAATTTTGAAACCAAAACACTCTGAGAATCATGTTTCTCCTTGTGCCCTATTTTGTAAAGACTTTCCCCCATTATTTTTTCCATTAATAGTCTCTAGATTATAGTACACAAACATTAGTGTGGATCAGAATTTATAAGTTAACATACATTTTAAAGCCGTTAGAAAAAGTGCAGACAGTGGTTGCCCTTTTTATGAGAATGAAGATTGAAGGCAGCTCCTTCCAAAAGCACTAATGTATTTCAAACAATGATGTAATAGCTTATGTACATAACCTTGTTAAGCGCAATAATATAGAAGATACGTATTTAGATTTACTGTAGAAATATGTCTCAGTTTTATTTCCTGAAAAATACTACAGTTGGGATGTGGTGTTTTGTTTTTCCATTTGGTATCTAAATGACATGAACTATAAATAAACCTACATACTACCTAGAACTGAGATAAATTTGGCAATTATCTCAGTCTAACAAAAAGTATAAAAAACAATGAAGAATCATTTAAGACCACAAATGAAGTCCCTTTAGTCTAGCCAAATTCAAAATGTTGCACTTTAAATTTAAAAATTAGAATCAATTGCTTAAGTGAGGACTAATTAACTGGCTTACTCTCAAGGAGCCATCTCTTCTATAAATATTAATTGAGCATCTAATTGTTTTTAAAGAAGTCTGTGGGAAACAGACTAAACCATAGTCTGTCACCTTGGAGCTTTCCATATGGAGGAGAAGACTATTTTAATCATGTCAATATAAGATGTATCAGTTTCCTATTACTGCAAGAACTTAGTGGTTTAAAGCAGTATAGATTATTATTTTAAAGTTCTGGAATTCAGAAGTATAAAACAGGTTGGCAGGCTGTGTTCCTTCCAGAGGCTCTAGGGGAAAATCTATTTCCTTGCCATTTTTAGCTTCTGGAGTTCTCTTGCATTCCTTGGCTCGTGGCCCTTTCTCCATCTTCAAAGGCAGTAGCATAACATCTTTAAATCTCTGTCTCTGCTTTTGTCATCACATCTCATTCTCTGACCATCCTACCTCTCTCAGATGACCTCTGTGATCACACTGAGCCCACAAAGATAATCCAGAATAATCTCTCATCTCAAAATATTAATCACTTTTGCCATGTAAGGTGATTTATTCACAGTGGGCATTTTTTTTTTTATGGAGTGGGGAGACCTGTTCTGCCTAGGATACAAAGTAAGCTGTCTTAAGTACTAGAGCATGGATACAAAATGACATATAAAAATCTAAAGATAAGAGAAGGTTTGGAACGGGATAACAGGAGCTATACAAAGAGAATGATACTCTGGGAACACTTAGTACTACTTGAATGTTTGGGACTTATTAGGAACATATGAAGAGAGGCGGGCATTGCTAACAGAGCAACCTATACTAGTCTCTGACATAATGTGTTGTGAAAATTTTGAGCAGGGCGGTGAGTCCATTGGATCCCTCTTTTGGGAACATAATCTTGGCAGTAATAGAGAGTTAGGTGATAAGTGCTCATCTTGGTGGGCCATAGGGGATGTCAGGCAATTTGCTGGAGTTAAGGGGAAAATTTTTTAATTTTTACTCATTGCTATATTAATCTTAATATCTAATTATGTTTGCTGTATAGGTGTAAAAAATTAAGAGTAGCAGAACATGAATAACATCTATATACATAAAACCTAAGTGATTGAACGACTGAACAATTGGTTGGCCGGTCGCTATGACATGCACTGACCACCAGGGACAGACGCTCAATGCACAGGATTGGACTCCCTCCTGTCTGGATCAGGCCTGTGGGGATTGGGATCGGGCCTGCAGGGATCCAGCCTTCAGGGATCCGCCTCCCTCCTGTCTGGATCAGGCCTGTGGGGATCATGCTGAAACCCGCTCTCCGATATTCCCTGAGGGGTCCTGCAGAGCAGGCCAGATCAAGGGACCCCACCAATACACGAATCCATGCACCAGACCTCTAGTAAATATATAATATACATAAACTTACAGAGCATGTACTGTTTTTGTTTATTTTATTTCAACTTCTAATTGAGTCAAACCCACAAGAACAGCAATAACAATAGTGATTACCTGTCCTAATGTGATTATAAGTGACTGGTCCAGGGTACAACTCAAATTGGGGAGACTGGGAGCTCAGTCAGAAACTTCAACAGCAGAAGAGTCAGATGTTAAATATCATATATCATCTACCACTTCATAGAGGTAAAAGATATAGAACTTCATGTATTGCATGTAATTATTTTTTATTGCATACTAGGAAATCTGGATCCTGAGATAATTTGAAAATTTAGACCTAAATGATAGATTGTTTATCCTGAATTAAGGCACAGAATACAGAAACAAAAAATCAAGGGAGAAAACAAGTCATAGAATAAGGATCTCAAGTGTGTATATGTACCATGTACTAGCATTCTCCTTCATATGCTAACCTTTGAGTTTTGGTGGAGAAAAGATAATTTAACTCTCCTAAATTCCTTTAATTAAAAGATGGGAGTAATTGAAAAAAGGTAATCATAGGGCAAGGTACACTTCTTAGTTTGACATTTACTTAATCAATAACTGATCACACGAGTTTCCTTACCTGTAAAATATGGATTATACAGTTTCCCATCTCATATTGATGTTTTTAAAAACCAATGAATTAATAATTGTATTTAACAATTAGTACTCAATAAATATTAGCTGCTTTAGAAGAATACTCTCTAAAATGTTTTAAAATAACTCTTACACAAACATATAGTAAGCATATGTAAGCGTTTATTTCATTAATGAGGGGAAAAGCAAATTGTTAAAGCTAATTAAGAATAATTCAAGAGATAGTATACATAGAAACACAAAAATAAAAAATATTGGCATAAGTTCAAGAGATAATAGTACAAAACTGGCATTGTCCTCAAAATTACTACAACCTTAAGTTTTGGGGCCTATTTTTTCTACTAAACAGAAATAACTGACAGCTTTAACATACAAAAATCTACAACTTACCATGAAACTTCATATAATCTGGATTCTAATACTTAATAAACACAAAGTTAAACAAAGGCACATTCCCCCTTAGAATTTATAGTCACTGTTTTGTAGAGAACTGTTCAACAATGCTCCAGGATGACAATAAAATGACATGAACTCATACTTTTGCTTTATTTACAAAATTTAAATAATAATAATTTTATGTTCACTTTGCAGTGAGAAAATTGAGCTTTAGGAAATAAATGCAGTTTATCCTAGGTTAAAAAAGTTATAAATGGAGTGACCAAAATTTTAACATAAGTAGTTTGAACAAAAATAATTATTAATAACAGGTGCAATTATATATTGAGTCTGAATAATATATTGTGGATTCACCTAAGTGTTTTATGTGTATTAAATCGCTTAGTTCTCACAAATTTACTAATAGACAACTACGGTTCACCTTCTCTGTGTATGAACTATAATGAGAACCATTGGAATTATTTATTGCGGTTAGAGGTATCCATCTTCATTCAGCTGTATGACTTGAGCAGAATAACCTGGCACGTGGATGGAAACACAATACTGTTCACAGAGCTAATTAAATTTGCTCTGTCCTTCAAAATTACCATGATGAAGAGACTAAAGAGAATATATGGATTATTTGTTTTCTTGAGTCTTAACTTAGTGATTCATAGTTTCCTCCTTGAGTTCCTTCCATTTTTGAATAATTTTTATTGATTCATAGTATACCAGTTTGATTCATGTCTAAGCCACTGAAATAATCTCAGGGTCTCCACCTTTTCCACCTTTTTAATTACAAATAGTTTTTGACTATTCTATCTAATAAAAGAGTAATATGCAAATTGACCATACCTCTGCTACACTCACCAGCCAAGAGTATGCAAATTAACCCAACCAAGATGGCTGCAGCCATAGAGAGAGCAGGGGACTTGAGTTTCTTCAGCAATGGAGGAAGCCAAGCTTGATGCACACTCTGACAGACCCTCGCCTCCACTCAAGGCTACAACGTTTCAAATATAGAAGGTAAATAAATGCCAACAAAAATGGCAGCAGCCACAGAGCTGGAGAGAGCAGGAGGCTTGGGTTGCCCAGCCCTGGAGGAAGCCAAGTTTCTGCAGCCCTGGCCTGCTTTGGCCTCCGCTGAAGGCTACAAAGTTTCAATTATAGAAAATAAGTAAATTGCAACACAAATGGTTGCAGCCACAGAGCAAGCAGGAGGCTTGGCTCTTCTCAAGGCTACAAAATTTCAGTTATAGAAGATAAATAAATCCCAGGTACCAGGGCCTCTACTTGGGTTGCCAGTGGGTGTGGCAATCCTGGAAATCACCACAGGCCCCTCGGCCCAAGGGAACCCTCACCCTGATCTGGGACATCTTTCAGGGAAAAATAGCTGGCCCCCAGCTGTGCACCAGGCCTCTATCCTATCTAATAAAAGAGTAATATGCAAATTGACTCACTCCAACACACAAGATGGCTACCCTCATGTGGTCAAAGATGACTGCCCCCATGTGGACATAAAATGGCCACCACAAGAAGGCCAGCAGGGGAGGCTATTGGGAGAGACCAGGTCTGCAAGGGAGGGTAGTTCAAAGTGATCAGGCCTGCAGGGGAAGGCAGTTAGGGGCAATCAGGCTGGCAGGGGAGTGGTTAGGGGATAATTAGGTTGGTAGGCAGAAATGGTTAGGGGCAATCAGGAAGGCAGACAGGCGAGCAGATGGGAGCCAGCAGTCCTGGATTGTGAGAGGGATGTCCGACTGCTCGTTTAGGCCCTGCTCCATTGTTTCCTTTGCTGTTTCCTACCTGGATCTGGCCTAAACAGGCAATTGGACATCCTTCAAGGGGCTCCAGATTGGAGAGGATGCAGGCTGGGCTGAGGGACAACCCATGCATGAATTTTGTGCACTGGGCCTATAGTATCTTATAGTTCTAGTTCAAAGTAATAAAAGCTTGAGATTGATGGTAGCATTTCTCTGTCTCAACTTGACCCCATCTATTTCTCTCCAAGCCATTCTCTATATCAGTTATCTTAACTAAGATGAACATAGGGCTGTTGCTAGTACTGGTAGTGTAAATATTACTTTTAGTATCAGGTTTGAAGTATTTGGGAAAAGTTAATAGTCAAAGGCAGGGGATGTCCATACAAATACATGTAACTTTGTAATTTATGTTCCTGTTTATTTGTACCGAAGCATACATTATTAAATAACCACACATTTGAAATTATAGATAGGAAGTAAAAATCAGTCAATTCCATCTCTACCCAGAGTGTGCACACTTCACTTAGGTGATCATAACTCTAAGCTGGCAACATTATCTATCCAAAAGAGATATCTGGAGTTCCCACTGCCCTGTTCAACATCTTCAGGCCACCCCGGAATCGAAGTCTCCTGCCCCTAATTCTACCTTACTTTTTACAATAGAGTTCTCTCTGTTCAGAAGGCCCTTTTCTTTCTTTCTTTTTTTAAAAATATATTTTATTGATTTTTTACAGAGAGGAAGGGAGAGGGATAGAGAGTTAGAAACATCGGTGAGAGAGAGACACTGATCAGCTGCCTCTTGCACGCCCCCTACTGGGGATGTGCTCACAACTAGGATACATGCCCTTGACCGGAATCGAACCCAGGACCTTTCAGTCCGCAGACTGATGCTCTATCCACTTAGCCAAACCGGTTTCGGCCGAAGGCCCTCTTCTTGCCCATCTTTCTCCAAAGCCATCTATCAGCACTAATTAAACACTCCCGAGGTAACACTTGTTTCTTTACTGCCTTTCCCCACCCTTCTGTTCTAATAATCTCTGTCTTCCCCATTTCTATAGTAAGCACTGCCTTTGTTGTAATAGCATGACAGTCCACAACTCCCCAAGAGAAACTCTTAAAAAGTCAGGCTGTGGCTAAATCTTCTTTGTTTTTCTCCTAGTACAGTACTTTACAAACAGTGGGTGCTCAATAATGAGATGACAAATAAATATCTTGCTGGAGAACAAAAGAATTTGAGAACAACAACAACAAAAATACAAGATGTTTGGATTAGTTCCCTTTTGAACAGGTATTTTTAGAGTCACTTTGGATTAAATTCTAGAAATCACCTTTTTTATGTTTTAAATGCTCCTGATTGGTTTGTCATATTTTTGCTCAATTGAGATGGAACTTGGAGAGAGATCCGTACTATTTCTGGTAGGTGAGTTTCTGTCAATGGGTCGAGATATTGTATCACACAACTCTCAATTATTTTCTTATGGCCTCATACTGAATCTAAACTCCCTCTTTCTATCACTATATTTGAAAAATACTATGTTTGAAGCAGTTTAGTAATTTTTAAAGAGCTTCCTTTTATCTCTGCTTGCATAAAAGAGCAGCCACAGCTTTTCTGCTTTTTCTAATGGTTTTAAAATTTAACTCAGACATTTTAATACACTGTCATGTTTTCATATCATGATAAATATTTAATGTTAATGGAAAAGGGGCATATATTTTGAACATAAATGTGGGATAAATCTTTAAAAAATAGAGAAAGGAGAAATTTAAGTTTCTAAAAATAATTTATTTCTCTAAATGCTTTTCTACTGCCAATGAATCTACTCTTAAAAACCTTATGATACAGAATTCCTAATAAATGTGTGTTTAGCAGAGGAAGTATGAATAGAGTAAGCCAGTGATGTTCAACCTTTTTCATCTCACGATACACATAAACTAAATACTAAAATTTTGCGGCACCAAAATTATATTTTATGCCAATCTGACCCTGAAAATATGCATAATTTTGATTCATTCACACTGGATGGCTATTGTTGTGTTGGCTGTTTTCATTTTTTAATTCGATAATCTAAAGGAAAAGAGGTCAGAGCACCTGACAAAATAGTCAGATATTGTGTGTTTAAAAATTTTTACCTTGAGAATATTATGCTAAGCCAGTTAGAAAAAGCTAAAAACCATATGATTTCACTCATCCTATGTAATAAAACCCTAATATACAAATCGTCTGAATGGTGGAATGATGGTCACTCTGAAGTTCACTGACCACCAGGGGGCAGACATTCAATGCAGGAATTGCCCCCTGGTGGTTGGTGGACTTTCACAGAGGGAGTGCTGCTCAGTCAGAAGCTGGGCTCACAACTGGAGAGTGCAGTGGCGGTGGCAGGAACTTCTCCTGTCTCCACTGCAGATGGGCGGTAAGGAGTGAGAGGTGCCGGACTGCAAGAGCCCCAGGCTGTGTGAGGGATGTCTGACTACTGGCAGGCTGACATCCCCCATGGGGTCCTGGACTGCAAGAGAGTGCCAGGAGGGTTGAGGGAACCCCTCTCCAGTGTAGGAATTTCATGCACTGGGCCTCTAGTCTATATAATAAAAGCCTATGCTACCATTACGGAGAAATAATCAGAATAACCAGTCACTGTGATGTGCATAACCACCAGGGGACAGGGCAGGCGCTCAATGCTGTAGCTGCCCCCTCATGGTCAGTGTGCTCCTGCTGGGGAGCCCTGCTCAGCTAGGAGCCGGGCTCATGGCTGACGAGTGCAGCACCAATGGCAGGAGTCTCTCTTGCCTTCTCAGCAGTGCTAAGGATGTTGGGGAGTGGGCCTAAGCCATTAGTTGGACATCCCCTGAGTGCTTCCAGGCTTCCAGAGGGATGTCTACTGCCAGCTTAGGCCCAATCTCCTGGGGAGGAGCCTAAGATGGCAGGTGGACATCCCCTGTGGGGTTCCAGTCTGTGAGGGGGCAAAAACCAGGCTGAAGGAACCACCCCCACTGAGTGCACTAATTTCGTACACCAGGCCTCTAGTAAACTGAATAAAAAACTAAATCCTTGCTGCATACCAGTTTGCTTCTTGCAACGCAGCAGTTCCAAATCACTTTAGGAAGCATACACTTTTGAGAAATATCTTTTCAGGTCTAGAGGGAGAATGATTTTCAGTTCCATTTGTGTCTGGAGCTGACCTGCTACCTTAAGAATTTGAATGTGGGGATTGACCTCATGTACATAGAGTGTTGGTGATCATAGGGGACATGGGTCATCCATTGGAGGGTTACCTAAATATATGATACTGGAGGCCTGATGCATGAAGATTCATGAAAGAATGGGCCTTCCTTCCCCTGGCTGCCAGTATCGCCTTTGCTCTGGCCCAGAGGCGCCTTTCTGCCTTCCTATGCTGTTCAGAGGCCCAGAATGGCTGGGGCGCTTGGCACCTGAATATGCAAATTAACCAAACATCTTTGTTGGGTTAATTTGCATACTCTTTTTCTGATTGGCTGGTAGACATCATGAAGGTACAGTCAATTTGCATCTTACTATTTTTATTAGTGTAGATGTAAGGACTCTTAGATACCAAGGCAAACTTTCCCCTTACAATAGTTCCCCCAAAAGAATGGGCACACAATTCTTCTTTGAAGGATATAATACATACCTGAAAATTGATGAGGAAGTCCAGCCATCACTGGTTTACATAACAGAAAACATCACTAGGCATCACTAAAGATAAAAGGACCAAATAAAATGGAAATTTTAAATTTTATAGAGGTTTACTTGTTTGGGAAGAAAACCCCCCAAAACCAGTCCTCTTGAAATGAAAGTTTGAACTTGCTAACAGTAAGACCTGGCATCATAATCCAAGAGAAAAATGAGCACTGAGATCTTCCCTCCTGTATTACATTTGCCTACATCAAAAAGATAATGAGATCTCTAATACTGTCAACAATAAAAAATATATTTAAAAAAAGTTAATGAGCTTTTCTTCAGTGCCTGTGCCTTAATTAAATTACCGAGGAGAAGCTACACACACACACACACACACACACACACACACACACACACACACTGAACTTATAAACTTCATGACTAGAAATGGGGCCAAATTCTGCTTGAGGATACTGACACTGAAATACATTGGTATAATTAAATGCATGATATTAGGGAGCTATGAGGGCCTTTCTTTAGTCTTCAGCCTCACACAGATCTGAGCATCATTATGTCAATGTCAGCTTAAGCACCATGAACTAACTGGCCACCTGTTCTCTACCTCGATTCCTGGGTACCAGGAGCTGATTTCATGAACTTCACAGTGCACTTGTTTTGGTCCTGACAAATTTATAGTGTGCCTTGGGATATAAATTTAATTGACTACCATTTCAGGCTTTGTCATTAGAAAGGTCACTGGAGAAAAATTCATAGGGAAATTCTGAAGTATGAAAATTGTCAGATAATCTGAGCTTTTCATTTAACTGAGGTTTTATTTTTAGGTCCAATTTCACTGCTATGCCAAAGGCCATTGTAAAACTTGATGGAGAAATAATTTCTTTTAAAATGATATAACATTTAATTGTAATTATAATTATACTCAATATAATGGTAATATTAAAGTATATTTTGAATAGAGGCTGAGTCCTTTTGCTTTACTCCTTAGCAATAATGGAATTTGAAGCTACTGAACTTAAATAGCATTTGGAATTATGTACTGACCATTTACTATGCATGGAATCCTAAATTCACTGCCCTGGCTTGTGTGAAAAATATGTTTTAATATATGTACTTTAATGATTACTTACATTTCAGATTACAGGAAAGAGAAATATATAATTGGAAATGTGTTTTTTTGGATCCTTTATTGATATTCATATGTTATCTCTATTTAGCTAGGGGTGGCATTTTTCTTTATAATGATTTCCTAAAATTTATGCAAAATTGTTGTCTATATTTATTCTTTCTCTACCTCTTTTTTTCTATAATTGCTTTACTTAGTAATTCTTCTTTTTGTGGGTAACTAATAGAAATAAAAGTAAATATTAATTTGCTATCTTCAGAGAAAAGTCAGCATAACAGCTTCAACTTACATCAGCTCATTCATTCACATGTTCATTGTTTTTATTTTTCAACGAATACTGAGTGATTTTTACATATGTATAACTTACTGGGTGCAAGGAAAAACTAAAATGAGGTATGTGGCACATACCAGCTTTTAAAGAACACCTGAGGAATGTAGACACACTCTAGGCTATGATCACAATTTGAATGACAAGAACAGGAAACAAGAGCTAAACTGTTTTTTTGTGTGTGTTTTCTTTTTAAAGGACAAGATAGGCTACTGGAAAAGACTTTTTCATAGACTAATGGAAAAGTTTCACAAAAGAAGATTGGAGCTGATTTTTCAAGGCTTTGATTTTTAGCTCTTTCACTCCTATGGGAAGCCATAGTTTAAAGGATGGTGGTTCAAGACACTTCAGTTTCCTGTTGTAACAAAACCAGTGAAACCCATGGTGCTTTTGTAGCAGATAATGACCACTTGAACATTTTTGAGAAATCACATTATGTTTTCTTAAATAGATTATTCAACAATGAAACTAAAGGGGAATTTGGAGCTAGTATCATGCTCAGATACACTTTCTATCATTGATTTAATCATTTTTAAAGAACTAATTTTGCCTCAGTCACAGATTTGATAAAGTAGAAATGGGTTCTGCTATTCCTACTTGATTTTCCTTCAATTTTATGTTATACTCATTTTTTAATAAATACTTAACAACCTAGTTTTGTTGTAAAAATGAATCATGTTATATTTCTCAAAGCACACATGTTATTCTGACATGCTCTCTTTTTCTTTCATTGATTGTAAAAAAAAATTAAACATAATTCTTTGCTTTAAACTGCAGTAAAGTTGATATTGATGTTTTTGCTGATGAATGGTAGGAGTTCCTTGTATAACATTTTAGAAATGATCCTTTGTTAGATACATGGTTTGCAAATATTTTCTCTTGTTCTATAGGTTACCTTTCTGCTCCATTGTTTCCTTTGCTGTGTAGAAGCTTTTGTAGTTTGATGTAGTCTGGCTTGTCTAATTTCAATTCTTAGGTTTAACTCTTCAATGCAATTTGATTTTTGTCAAATTTTATTTTTTTGAATGTGGATATCCAATATTCCCCAAATAATTTATTGAAGTGAATGTCATATGTCAATGGTGTTTTCTCAGCACCCTTGTCAAAGATAAGTTGATTGTAGGTATGTGGTTTTATTGGTGGGCTCTCTTATTTTATTCCATAGATCTATATGTCTGCCTTTTGCAGTAACATACTGTTTTGAGTACTGTAGCTTTGTAATGTGTTTTGAAATCAGAAGTATAAGGCTTTCAGTTTTGTTTTTATTTTTGAAGAATTTGTGGGGGGGTGGGGAATTTGAGGTCCTTCAAGACTCCATATGATTATAAAACTTTTTCCTACTTCTGTAAAAAATTCCATTGGGATATTAAAAGGAGTTACATTATATCTGAAGGTTGCTTTGGCAGTATGGACATTTTAACAATAATAAGTCTTCCAATCCATGAATATGAGATGTATTTTCACTTATCTGTGACTTCTTTAATTTCTTTCAGCAATATTTTCTAGTTTCCGATGTAGTTCCTCTCTGTCTTGCATAACTTTCTTTCTAAGTATTTTGTTCTTTTTGATGCTGTTTTAAATGGGATTGTTTTCTTAAGTTCCTTTTCAGAATGGTCATTGCTAGTGTGTAGAAACACAACTGATTTTTGTATGTCTACATATTTTTTGATATTTAAAAAGGTTTTGAGGCATAGAATCAAGAGAAGAAAATCAGAAATTTGCAAAGATTAAGTAGGGGAGGATGGTGGCGGGGCATGGAGATGAGCTATGGCAGAAAATTAGCAGAGATATTGCAATCTAAAAGGATAATAAAAGCTGTAGTGTCATGGATAACAGATTCAGGCCTTCCACATAGAATTCACCCATCTTCCCTGCCATCTGTCACGTGGCAGGCATTATGAGGACACTGGGAACACAGTGGTGAAAGTCCGAGGATAGGAGGTAAGCTGAGGACCTGCATATTTCAAGGTCCAGAGAGAATTTTAGCGCAGCTGCAAAACTGAAGATGATTTCAAGAAGAAAAGGGTCAACCCTGCCACATGCTGAAGAGATTTTAGTTAAATTAAGGAAGCAGGGCCCTCCCTGTATCAATGATATGGCAGACATGGTGATATTGACAAAAGCAGTTTCAGTGGATTTATTGTGGAGGGAGGATTTATTTTGGAGAAGCTGTATTACAGGGATGTGGCAGGGAAGGAGAGGGAATAAGTGGAGAACTGAGCCCAAATCAGATTAAGATGTTTAGTGCCTGTAAACATAAAGACAACAGTCTACTCTCATAAAGGTTATTCTAAATATAATTGCATTTTTCAAAATAACACAAAATTTACATGAATTCTTGAGTTGGAACAGCTTTCTTGTACATTGTCTAATTTTAGAGTTCTGCATGAATACCCTATAATGGACTCTCTGGTATTTTTGTGCTCTTGCTTTGCTGATGCCACACTGCTCGCTGCTCAGAATGTGTGTGGTGGTGCAGCACTGATGGGGGATTCATTTCAGGGAATTGGACTTTAGAGGAGAGGAATTAAATGGATGAAAGTGAGTTGGGAAATCAGGTTTGGGGGGAAGCAAGGTGTTATTTTCTTTTTCATTTGGGGAATGCTTAAGAACTTGTATGCTTAAATGTAGAAATAATGCAGTCTATTTGGATATTCACAGAAGAAGGCACAGTTGGTGGAGCAAAATTTGCTCAAAGTTGGAAAAGATGAGAGTAGGAGGAGAAATAGAGAGATTAGCATTAGAAGGAAAGGAATCAACCTCTGAGGATGGGTTATAAGCACCTATGACGAGAGAAATATACCCTTGGAAAGACAGATAAACTAATTTCCTCCAAATTGGTAGTGAAAATGACCACAGAGATTTACAAAATCATGCTAACATAGCACAGCTCACCAGAATATCTTCCCCACAGGAAGTTCAGTGGGAGCCATGATATGGTTGCCTAAAGTTTAGTGTAGTCAAGGGAAGCCAGCATAATGCAACAAGATAGAGCATCCAGTGGTTTAACATGCTTCTACTTAGTTTACATAGGTGCAGTTTGTGTAAGCTGTAAAACATATGCATGTGTATGCCCTGATTTTTAATGAAGAGCATTGTTTTGAGGAATTAGAGAAATCAATTGAACTAGACCCTCTGTAGTGTTTACTTAGAACATTTAAAATAATAGGCGACAATTTTTACAATCTCCTGTACCAGACACTGCCAAATACTTTATAAGGGTTATCGTATTTAATTTCATCACAAACCTATAGTTTAGTGACTGTCAATATTGCTGAAGGGTCATGTAGCCAGAATATAAACGAAGATTTGATTGGAAAGTACCCTGCTCTTATCCATGGTGACATACTGTTTTTTATTGTTTGTCATGTTTAAAGGTTGAAGAGGCAGCAGTCGTTCCTGTAACCAGTTTTGTTATCACTGTGTATCACAGTCTGAAGTGCAGCTACATCAGATTACAAAGACAGAGGAACAGTTGGGATTCAAGAAAGATTTGATCACATATTATCAAAACTCAGTAACTAAGTTATAGCATTAGTTGGAGGGATGCTTTATAAGCAACTGATGTAGATCAGTTTAAAATGTGAATTTTTCATGCTAAGTGGCACACATAAGATAATATAGTACTACTTTCTTCAAAAATATCTACTAAAACTCCTGAAGAAGATTGTTTGAAAGGGGCTATGCAAAAACTCAAAGACATACAGATGGTGTCAGGTACCACAACTCTGTGAGCCTTGAGCCATCTCTGCAGGAGTGGTTCTCTGTTTTCTGCCTCCTTCTGGCCCATTCCTCAGATGCTCCTGGCTCTCTTCTTTGTCCACTCCAAGGCCAGGTATTTTGCATTTGTATTCCTTGTCTCCTCCACTCTGTCCACTGTAGGCTCTGAAATCTACACTCCCCTTGCATGGATATGCCTGCATCTCTGAAGTGATTTCAATTCAATCTCCAGGTTGGAAGCCTGCTATGTATAATTCTATTTAGCACATAGCATTATTCAGAAGGACAAACCTACCTTTTTCATTTTCATTTTCCAGTTGAGAAAACTGAAAGTAGGAATGATTTTTTTCCCAAGGTCCAACCCATAATAGCTAGTGTTGCTGGGACTTAAATTCTTGGTTTCTAATGCAAAGTGTCATAGCCTTCTCTGGGATAATATTAGCTGGATCTAAAATTCTCCAAAGACAGATTGGTAGCACAACATAAATTGCCTTGTGGATATCGCTCATTCAGATCATAATTCTTAGTTTTGATAGCTAAATATATTGAGCAGTGGAAACCGATGAAAGCAGCGTGTGAGTATACATAAAGGCACAGATGGTTGCTGAAAATTATAAAATCAAAGTGCCAGGGGTTATAAAGAATCATATCCTTGGTGTACATGTTCTTCTGGCTGTTCTCAAAATGACCGGAAATGTAAGATTAATATATGAATGCATAATGCCCTGGATGTTACTTTTTAACTATCATATTATTATCAGATACTCCAATGTATCTGACTTATCACCCTACAAGCTCAATAGATTACAATGTTATACATATAGAAAATACTACTAATGCAAAACCACTATGACGCAATGAAAAATCATTAATATAATAGCAGATTTCTTTAAGGATGTAAAAGAGCCCATTTGAAGCATTTTCACTATGCTTTTTGTTGCTCTGTTTTCTATTTTTACTTTACATTAGAATTGCGAAGAGAAGAAACTACTATTACCACCTACTTCAGAGAATAGAAGAGAAAATGACAGAATTTATCATCTTTTTCCCTTATGCAACATACCAATTTTATATGACTTCTAGTGTTTGTTGTTAAAAGTTTTTCTAATAAACTATTTCAAAACTCACACAATGCAAAAAATGTTAAGTCAAAAGAAACTAATGCACTAATATTATAAAATATATAAACTTTCTCAATTATCTTTATTTCTTCAAAAAATTATAAATGCTTTTTTTTCTTATTATTAGTTGAACTCTTCAACACATAACTGCAAATATTCATAGAAAAACATTTCTTTCTTTTGAAGATGAACTAATTCCATCTGATGCAGCTATATAGATAACAAATTTTGACTCTAAGGCTTCATTTTAAATATTCAACATTCAATAAGTATTTATTAAAACAAGTTTAAGGTAAGAGATTTCCTATTAATGCATTTTTTAAATGAAAAGGCAAATGTACCAGCTCAGTTATTAATATGTACACCCTAAGGAAGTTAGTTAAATCCATGAGATTCAATTTTCTCCACAAGAATAGCATAATAGTTTTTTTCACAAGGCCAAGCATTTTAATAATCTTTGTGACCTTGTATTAGGCAGAGAGTCCTCATATACTGTACCAAAAGCAGAATGCATGGAGGAATAAATGACTAAATCAGACTTCAAAATTAAAAAAATGTTGTGCTTCAAAAGAAAGAAAAAGACAAACAGCACATTGGAATAAAATATTTGTAAATTATATATCTGGTAAATGATTTGTATCAAGGATATCCAAAGAACTCTTATAACTGAACAATCCAAAAATCAAACAACTCAATTTAAAGTTTGAGGGAAAAGCTTGTTAATGGATGCAAGCTTTCTTTTTGGGATGATGAAATGTTTTGAATTTGGATTACAGTGATGATTGTACAACTTTATAAATACACTCAAAACCATTGGGTTGTACACTTTTAATGGATGAATTTTAGCTTATGTAAATAACATTTCAATAAACTGTTAAAAATAAGCAAAACATCACTAAAGAAGATATATGAATGGCTTATAAACACAAGAAAAGATGTTCAACATAATTAGCCATTAGGAAATTGAAAATTAAAAACACAATAGAATAATACTTCAAATTCACTAGAATTGCTATAATAAAAAATATATACTAACACATCTCTTTCTCTGACTGGCTTAATTCACTTAGCCAAACTGAACTAAGAAGCAACATAGAGATACTAGACTCATAGATGGAAATCAGGCTGACAGCTCTTGGGGGGATGGGGGATCCCTGGCAGGGGATGTGGAGGGATTTAGCAACAAAAGGGAAAAGAGAATGAACTTATGGACATGGACAACAGGTTGTTACTTGTGGGGTCAAGGGGAATGGGTGGATGTGCAAGAGGTTATAGGGTGATGGAAAAAAATAAATGAAATAAAAATTAAAAAACGATAATAATACAAGTATTGGCAAGCATGTGGAGAAAAATGGAAACCTCAAATATTACCGGTGGAAATGTAAAATTATATAGCTACTTTGGAAAATAGTTTGGCAATCTTTTTTAGAAAGTTAAGTATAAATGTATCATATATCCCCAGAAATTCCATCTAGGTGTTTACCCAACAGAAATGAAAATATATGCTCACTAAAGAACTGTGCATGAATGTTCATACAGCAATATTCATAATAGACAAAAAAGGAACCCACAAAATTTCCATGGGCTGATGAATGGTTAAGCAGAACGAGGTATATCCATGTAATGGGATATTAGTTATAAAAATGAATTACTCACTGATAAATACTAAAACATGAACAAACTTCAAAACATTGTATAAGTTATTTAAAAAGGATTAATATGTGATTTCACTTGTATGAATGCCTAGAAAAGACAAATCTATATAGACACAGGCATTAATGGCTGCCTGGGGTGGGGTGGAAACAGGAATTGAATGCTAATGTGCATGAGGACTCTTTCTGGGGTGATTGGAAATGTTCTAAACCTGGGCTTTGGCAATGGTTTCACAGCTCTGTAAATTAAAAAGAAGTAATTGAATTGTACACTCAAGATGAGTGACGTTTAATGGCACATAAATGATACTTCAATGAAGACGTATAAAAAAACTAGACAAAAAAAATAAAAATGAACTGGAAGAGTTATTTAGAGCATTAATGACTAATAGGAAAAATT